>JAZHRO010000055.1:131507857-132722500 GCA_037157565.1 Thalassia testudinum
CAACCTCTTAAGGACTATCCAGATCTTAATGAATACTTGAATTTTTAAGCCTAGAATCATAGCCCAAGAGGCTTAAGACCAGCGTTCATACTAATTTCTTTTTGTCTCTTAGCACTTTTTGTCTTTCATTTTCTTTCTTTTTGATTTGGTCTAGAGCTAAGTCAATTCCTTAATCTTTTACCAATGACTTTCTTTTTCTTTTCAAATTGTGCTCCTTTTTGACATTTATATCACCTCTCCTTTTTCTCCTGAAAAATGATATGCAATCAGTTCACTCAAAATTTCCTCCCTTCTCCTATTTTTGTTCTTTTTCATTTTTTTTGGTTTTTTAAATATGTGATTTTTTTGATGAAAACCTTTCTTGTGATGTGATTCTCACAGAGTTTTGCACTTTAATACCCCCATGCCTGCGATTTGCAATGTCCTTATTGTAAATTAGGTGGGTTCAAATTCAGCTTAGAACGTACATTAGAACAGGTTTTGGATGGGTGGATGGGTTAGGGTGACTATTGCGGACGATTTCAAATTCAGGTACGGGTACCAGAGGTGGAGTCGGCTGTTCTAAAGGACAAACCCTAAAGTGAAATATGAATTCAGCAAAAGATGTGTCAGGAAGGGTTTCGGGTTTTTCAAAATGACGGATTGCCTCCTGTTAAGAGCTAAGTTTAACGCCATCCGCCGGGTGCAATGAGCTCAGGGAGAACGGAGATCAAAAGATACCTCAACCCTGTTTGTATCGGTGAGTTCAATGAACGGCTTAAGTCACTAACCGTTCACGACAAAAGGTTCTGAATGAAGGCTGGGTTGGCTGATTTCAATGGCTCCATTTCCAAAGATTCGTCTGATAAGATATGGTCTAATCTATTTTGATTTGAGTTTTCCTGGGAACAATTTGAGTTTGGAATCAAAGAGTAGGACTTTTTGACCAGGATGTAAGATCTTTCTGGATATGTGCTTGTCGTGAAAGGCCTTAACCCACTCTTTGTAAATTCGCTAGTTCTTATACGCATCATTGCATAATTCATCGATCTCGCTCATTTGAAGCTTTATATGGGTTCCTTCCTTAGAAAGATCTAGATTACACTTCTATACAACCTAATAGGCTTTATGTTCCAACTCGACGAGGAGGTGGCATGCCTTCCCGTACACTAATCTGAAAGGAGACATCCCCATTTGGGTTTTGTGGGCAGTCCTATGGGCCCAAAAGGCTTCCAGAAGTCGGGACGACAAATCTTTCCTGTCAGGACGGACAGTGATCTAAAGGATTTTCTTGATATCCTAATTTGATAGCTCAGCTAGACCGTTGGTTTGGGGGTGATAAGGAGTAGAGATTCAGTGTGACACCCCGTATTTGGTCATCAGTGATTTGAACTGAGCATTCATGAAATGGGTCCCTTCATCAGAGATAATGGCACTTGGAATCCCGAACCGAGAAAAGATGTTCTGATGAATAAATTTGATTACCACCTTATGATCGTTTGCTCGAGTTGGAATGGCTTCAATCCATTTAGACACGTAGTCAACAGTGAGAAGAATGTATTCGAAGCCGTTTGAAACAAGGAAGGGTCCCATGAAATCAATCCCCCAGATGTCGAAGATTTTGCATGTGAGAATCGGCTGTAAATTCATCATATCCCAGTGGCTCATGTTGCCCAATGTTTGGCAACGAGTGCATGCCTTACAGTGATCGTATGCATCTTTGAAAATCATGGGCTAATAAAAGCTGCACTGGGGGACTTTTGCTGTGATCTTTTGTCTGAAAAAATGTCCGTCGCAAGCCTGGCCATGGTAGAAGGACAAAATATCCTGAATTTCCGCTTCCGGGACTCACCGTCTGATCATTTGATCAGCACCAATGCAGAAGAGGTACGAATCTTCCCAAATGTAGTATTGGCATCGAAAAGCAATTTGTCTTTCTTGGCCTTCGGCCAATTGGACGGGATCTGATGTGATGCCAAGTAGTTCACTAAATTAGCAATCCAAGGAAGTCCTATACTAATAGTCAGGAGGTGCTCATCGGGAAAATGTTCTGTGATGGGTCCGGAAGGGTCGATACTGGCAGAAGGAAGGCGGGATAAGTGGTCAGCTACCATGTTCTGCTTTCCCACTTTATCGCGAATCTCTAGATCAAATTCTTGCAATAGCAAGATCCAGCGGATTAGTAGAGGTTTCGTGTCCTTCGCAAGGAGGTGCCTCACCACAGTGCGATCTGAGTATATGATAACACGGGAACCCAAAAGATATGATCTGAATTTCTCCAAGGCAAATACTATGGCTAGCAACTCTTTCTCAGTAATTGTGTAGTTACGCTGAGCTTCGTCAAGTGTCTTGCTAGTGTAATAGATGACCACGAGTCTCTTGTCTATTTTCTGTCCAAGCACCGGACCTATAGCATAATCAGATGCATCGCACATGATCTCAAAGGGTTGAGACCAATCAGGGGACTGCAGGATAGGTGCTTGGGTAACTCAATCACTCAGGATCTTAAATGCCTGAGTGCACTCCTTGGAGATTTCAAAGGGGACATCCTTAGATAGAAGATTAGTTAGGGGGCGTGTGATTTTCGAAAATTCAGGAATGAATCGACAGTAAAAATTGACATGCCCCAGAAAGGATCAGATGTCTTTGACCGAGCCAGGCATAGGGAGTTTGGAAATCAGATTCACCTTGGCTCGATCAACCTGGATACCTTTTTCAGAGATGAGATGTCCCAGGACAATTTCCTCAGGTACCATGAAGTGTCTCTTTTCCCATGAAAGAACTAAGTTCACGTCGATGCACCGCCTTAATATTTGGACCAAGTGAAAGAGGCAATCATCAAATGATTCTCCAAATACCGAGAAGTCATCTATGAAGACTTCAAGGTATTCACCTACCATATCTGAGAATATGGCAAGCATGCATCGCTAAAAAGTAGCGAGTTCATTGTAGAGACTGAACGGCATCCTTCGAAATGCGCATGTTCTGAAGGGGCAAGTGAAGGTGGTCTTCTCTTAGTCCTTAGGATGGATTGCAACTTGGTTATAACCAAGTACTCGTCCAAAAAGCAGAAGAATCGATTTCTTGCTAGTTTCTTGAGGATCTAATCAATGAACGGTAGTGGGAATTGATCCTTCTTCGTGGAGGTATTGAGTCTTCTGTAATCAATGTAGACTCTCCATGAGTTTGCTAAACGGGTCGGTAGGGTTTCTTCGGTTTCAGTGGTGATGACGATGAGCCTTGCCTTCTTAGGCACAACTTGAATGGTACTCACCCACCAACTATCGGAGATCAGGTAGATGATCCCTACATCTAACCACTTGATGATCTCCTTTTTCACGACATCCTGCAGATTTGGATTTAGGCATCTCTGCGTTTCATGGGATGGTCGTGAGCCCTCTTCAGTGTAGATGTGGTGTGTGCAGTATGAAGGGCTGATGCTAGTCAGATCATCAAGAGTCCATCCAATGGCTCTTCGATGCTGCTGGAGAATAGAAATTAGGTGTGTTTCTTGATCAGGTGTGAGTCGGGAGTTGATAATCACAGGAAACGTCTGATTGGAACCCAAAATGACATATTTAAGATGATTGGGAAGAGGCTTTAATTCCATAACTGGGTTGTTAGCAGCAGTAGGTGGTTCAGGGTGGATGTCGGGAGCAAAGGAAGGAGCTATGGGTGTGTCCAGGTTGGGTTCAGACTCCTCTAATTGCGGGTTTTGCTCTTCTTGTGGTTGACCAGAAATAGTCGGGTTTTCCCCGATTCATAGGTCATCAACCACAGCCTCGATATCACAAATTTGTTCTATAACTTCGCAATTAATTCCTTGTTAGGCCTTAAAGATGTCTATCTTTAGTGTCTTGCTCCCAAATTTTAATTCAATTTGGCCCTCCTCGCAATTAATATTAGCCCTAGCAGTGGCCAGAAAGGGTCTCCCTAGTATGATTGTTGTATTCTTCACATTTTCAGGAGGATCCATGTCTAAGATAATAAAATCCACTGGAAAATAGAAATCCTGTACCCTAACTATGACATCCTCGAGAATTCCTTTTGTTGACTTAATAGATCGGTCGGCTAGCTGCGAAGTCATTTTTGTCGGTTTAAGCTCAGATTTCTCAAAGTAGTCTAGTAGGGATGTAGGTATCAAATTTATGGAAGCTCCTAAGTCCAATAAAGCTCGGTCAGTACGATTAGGTTCCCGCCTGGGTCTTTTTCCTTAGGCGTGAGTTTGCTCAAAATGACGAAGCTAGCTAGCTCCGACAATACAATTGGGTTCCCACCTTTGGTTCGCGGCTTATGCTTAGGTGTACACACATCTTTCAGAAATTGTGCGTAAGCCGGTATGTGGCGTATTGCATCCATCAAGGGGATATTTATATGGACTTGCTCAAAGAGCTTAACCAAGTCCTCCCTTGGTCAAGGCCTCGGGAAATGAAACCTTAGATGGTTCCTCTAGAATTGGCTCAAGCTCTTAATCTGGGACGGGTGTGTCCTGGATGACTAATCTAGGGTTAGGGTTTGTATTACCAGGCTGGGAGTGGCTTGGATAAGGTGGGTCCTGTGTTGCTTTTCCACCACGAGTAGTAACAGAATTCAATCCCGCCTGGTTTTGGTTTGGGTTGGGCAAAATAGGTGTTTACTGCTAAAATCCCGAGTATGAAGTTGAAGCATCCATCCCGTCAGGTGATGGGGCAGAAGCAGCATTATAAACAAAGTGAGCTTGTCCTTGATTTGGGTTCATAACACGCCTCTGGTTCGGCATGTTATTCGGGTTTGGAAGAGGTTGAGAAGGAAGTGCACTAGGTTGGCGGGGATTTGCCAGCTGGGCCAATTGATTTCGTACCTCAAAGATCTTTTCTTTGTGTTGTTTTTGCATGTCAACCAAGGTCTGGAGAATTAAAGATGTATGATCTTCTTTAGGTGGTCCAGATTGGAAGTTTTGAGTGGCCTTGGTTGGGTGGGCTGATAAGGTCGCGGAGCCTATGGTCGGGGTTGGAATTGAGGTCTTCGATTCGGGTTATTACTCGACCACGAAAAGTTAGGATGATTACGCCATCCAGAGCTATAAGTGTTGGAGAAAGGATTATTCTGGACGGTGTTAAGATCCTCGCATGTCTGAGGAGCTCCGAGATAATCAGGGTACGGGGGTTCAGAGTTCCCCCAACTAAGGTGGGCTGACCTGGAGTTGCCTCTGAAGCCATAATCAGACGAAGGTGGATATGCATCTATCCCTGGGGAGTGGTAGATGTTGTACGCAGCCTCTTTTCCCGTGGGTGGGTGCGCGTATGTGCTTTGAGGTGCAAAGGTGGATTTGTGTAGATGACGAGTGATGTCATCCACCTTTTTCTCGATAATGAAGACCTTGTCCAATTGACTGGCTACCAACTTCAAATCAACGGATGCGGAAAGGCCTCGGGATTTGTGCACCCCCTGATTATTTGCCAATGCACGAGTGGACGTCCAGTCGTACGCATCCAATGACTCATTGTTCAGGGAGTTCTCGCACATGTTTTTAAGAATTTCCCAGATCATGTCTTCATGTTGACCCATGATGTTACCACCACAGGTTGCATTGACAAAGAGCTTGATATCCTCACAGAGTCCGTAGTAAAAGGATTGGACTTATTCCCACTTCGGAACTCCGTGATGTGGGCACTTACGCATGAGATCCAAAAAGCGATCCCATGCTTTGTGTAGAGATTCTCCTACTCCTTGGGAGAAGTGCATGATTTGGTGCCGCATTTTGTTGGTACGACCAATGGGGTAGAATTTTTGCAGGAAGGAGGTTTGAAGTTCTCCCCATGTGTTGATCATGTGTGGTTGAGTCTGAAACCAGTGAGTGTTTTTTAAGATGTTTTTGTGCAAAGTGAGCTAATTTGAAGATTGGTAAACCCAACAAGGTGGGTCAACTTCACTTGTATTGTCCTTTTGAGAAATTTAGGTCCCTCTTTTTGTGTTCAAATGAAATTACTAGCCTGATTTTAGGATTTTTCTTGAATAGATCAATTCAATCAAGGCTTAGGCACACATTGTTTAGAAAGATCAATTCTTGATTAAGCAAGTGTGTCTCTAAAATTCCTAAACTGAAATCCTTAATCAGCTTTGATTTGGTCCAAGTTAATTTGTCCAAATGTGGTACTTAGGGCTCAAACAAGAAGGTGGTAGCCCTAAATACCTGTTACGACCCGGTTCCCGGACCCTTACCGGACTCGAGACTGGCTCGCCTCGACTAATCCCAAGGCGTAGTCGTCCAACGAGAAATAACTAAAAGCAGGAAATAAACCACATTCACACATGCAATATAACTAAGCAGAAGGAAAAATGAAACAGTAAAAGAAAGTAGAGCAACTGACCACAACAACAACAACGGAAAGGAAACAGAAAGTAACAGGAATAGTAAAATAGATGTCCATTACTCACTACAACAGCAGAAAAATGAAAGAGTTGGAAAGAAATGACTGTGCTGGGCTCGGCTAAGCCCAGCACCCTCTGCAGCCAGAAACTCAAGCTGCTCAACTCTTGGTCCTGAATAGGGTTATGAAAAGACAGAGTCAGTGAACAAGCAGGCTTTATTCTCATTTCTATCTATCTCATCTATGTATTTCTGGTTCATCTATTTCATAAAGTATCAAAGTATTTCTTGATCTTGCTTGTTCCTCGTGGGAACGATCTTGATTGCGGTCTTTTTCGTGGAGTAGAAGGTACACGTGGTGCTCTTCTGGCCGAGAGAGTCCCCCGCGATAGTCCTACACCCAGTCAACCACCCAGAGGTCACTATCATGACGTAGCGGTGACTACGGCACATGTGATAAGCACACGAGTAGCTACCCTACACTGGCACGCGGTCAGGCGTTTTTGCTAGCAGGTATGCCTAAGGTACAACACAAAACAGTATAGAGCTTTGCCCTCTCAGAACAGGGGTCTCGCCCCTCAAAACCAAACAGGGGTCTTGCCCCTCCACAGTCCGCGTACCCTCATCCAACTACCCTGGTTTCCCCAGCGGGCCTAACAAAGTCGGTGTAGGGTGGCTAGCTCCCTCCCTACACTAGTAGCACGCCTCGGTACCACATACGCGAGGGCCAACATGAGTCGGTGTAGAGTGGCCAATCCTAACCCCAGGTCTAAACCCAAGGGCGGCTAACTCCGCTCTACACTAAAAGGGACAGTTGCTCTCCTTTGTACCGTGTACACAAGGGCCAGCTCACTTCTCGTCTACATTCCAGATTCCTTTCATACACAGGAGTTCTACTCCTAATTCCCCGTAGGGTTCATGCTCATATTCATCTCATTTATCCATATTTAGATCTCATGTTTCATAACTCGTTCCTCATCCATATACAGGCAGCTCATGTTTTCACAATTCAATTCTCAATCATATACATGCAACTTGTAGTTTCACAGTTCAATTTCTCATTCACATACACGCAGCTCGTATTTTAACATACATCTCAAGTAAATAGAGTAGCTCAGCATCAAGCTCATACATCTCCAGACGTCTGGTCGATGCTCCAGACGTCCGATACTAGAACTTTTCCAGTACCGGAATCTCCTCCGTGATGCTGCTCTCCTCCCAACACCATTCGCAACGCACCACAGCAGCTTTAATAGCTACAGAGGGCCGGGAGGCCACCTCCTCGAGCCCCTCCTCCTCATGTGTGTGCCCGCCGCCGGTCACGCGAGCTCTCAAAGGTCCACCAACCTTAGTCCTCCTCTCTCACGCTCTTCCTTCCTGTCTGTCCCTCTCTCCCTCTCGTTCTCCCTCACTCACCCTCTCTCTCGTCGCTCTCGTTCTCCCTCGCCCAACTGCATAGGGAGGACGGCTGGAGGTGGTGGTGGTTGGTGGAGAGTGGCATGGGTTAGGGGAAGAGGGTGCTTAAATAGGAGGGGATTAGGGTTTAGGGGTGAGGGGTGTGGAGAGAGAGAAGCGCTGCGCACCACCCACGCGCGGAGCTCATAGGAACGTATGAAAATTCCCACTTTCAGACGTCTAGCCCTGTGTCCAGACATCTGACTGATAGTCTAGACGTCTTATCCGACTAAAAAGGCATCGGGTCATTTCATCATAACAAACTTAAAGGAAGTTTCATCCCCAAAGCTTGAGCTACCTAGGATGCTGATTAAGGAACGTAAAATCGTATAACAAACTTAAAGAGGCTCGAAGTAGGTCCCAAGAGACATACCCTCAAAGAGCTCTGGGTATCACTCTCGCATTGCCACCTCAGGCTCCCAAGTCGTCTCTTTGTACCGCTAGCTTCTCCATAGAACCTTCACTAGTGGTACCTGCTTCCGTCTTAGACTTCGGACGACTCTGTCTAGTATCTGTACCAGCCTCTTGGGATAGGTCAGGTCGTCGCCCACCTCGATGCTCTCATGGCTCAGAATGTGGCTGGGATTGGAAATGTACTTCCTGAGGTTGGACACGTGGATCATGTCGTGTACTCCAAAAAACTGGGGAGGAAGGGCAAGCCAGTAAGCAATAGGACCTACCCGCTCCAGGACCTCAAAGGGCCCCACAAACCTTGGCGCAAGCTTCCCCTTCACCCCAAAATGCTACAAACCCTTCTTGGGCAAAACACGGAGAAAGACGTGATCCCCAACCTCGAACTACACCTCTCTGCACTTCCGATCAGGGTAGCTCTTCTGCCTATTCCTGATAGTGCGGAGTCGTCTGTGAATCTGCTTTATCACCTCTTAACTCTGTCGGATCAGCCTAGGACCAACCTCCCACTTGGTCCCCACCTCAACCCAGCTCAGGGGTGCAGTACACCTCTGCCCATGCAGGGCCTCATAAAGTGCCATGTTGATACTCGAATGATAGCTGTTATTGTATGCAAACTCTGCCTGGGGTAAATTCTCCTCCCAGGAGCCTCTTCAATCTAGTACATAGGCACGCAGAAGGTCCTCAAGTGTCTGTATGGTGCGCTCTGACTGCCCATCGATCTGGGGGTGGTAGGTTGTACTGAACCTCAAATGCATCCCCAAGGCCTGCTGGAACTCTGCCCAAAACTGAGAAGTGAAACAAGCATCTCTGTTGGATACAATCTCACGAGGAACTCCGTGCAGGTGCACCACATCTCTGATGTATCGCTCTGCTAGCTGTGCCGGCACAAAGGTGACTCGGATCGGCAGAAACCGTGCCGTCTTTATCAACCAGTCTACGATCACCCAAACTGCATCATGTCCTTGCTGGGTAACTGGTAGACCCACCACCAAGTCCATGGTGATGCTCTCCCACATCCACTCTGGCATAGGAAGTGGCTGCAATGGCCCTGCAAGCCTCTAGTGCTTGGCCTTCACCTGCTGGCATACCAAACACTGTTGAACAAACTCACCAACATCCCGCTTCATCCATCTCCACCAGAAGTAGTGTCGCAATTCATGGTACACCTTTGTGTTCCCAGGATGTATAGTAAACCAGGACCCGTGTGCCTCAGTCAGAAGCTCCCTCAACAACTCCTCGTCCTAGGAATGCATAAGCGTCCCCTCATGCCCGTGACTCCTGGGGTTGCCAACTGCCCACCTCCTCCATGAGTCTCCAACTCTGTGCCTGTAAGCTGGCCAAGTGGGCGACCGCCTTCCGGCTCAAGGCATCGGCCACCACATTGGCCTTCCCTGGGTGGTAGGAGATGCTGCAGTCATAGTCCTTCAGTAGCTCTAACCAACGTCTCTATCTCATGTTGAGCTCATTCTGGTCAAACATGTACCTGAGGCTCTTATGATTTGTGAAGATCTCGAAAGTCTCACCGTAAAGGTAGTGCCTCCATGTCTTCAGCGTGAAGACAACTCCTGTCAGCTCTAAGTAATGGTTAGGGTAGCTATGCTCATGGGGTTTCAATTGCCGCAAAGAGTAAGCGACAACGTGACCCCATTGCATGAGCACACACCCTAACCCCTGCAATGAAGCGTCGGTGTAAACCACAAAACCACCACTACTGTTTGGGATGGTAAGTACAGGAGCCACAGCCAATCCATCTCCTTGGCTGGATCCACAGCCAATCCATCTCCTAAAATCACGTGGCCCAAGAAAGTCACTGTCTCAACCAAAACTTGCACTTGCTGTACTTGGCATACAGCCTGCATCGCCTCAAGGTATCTAGGTTCATGCATAAATGTTGTCCATGTTGTGCCAGATCCCACAAGTAAACAAGTACTTCGTCAATGAACACCACCACAAACTAGTCTAAATACGGCCTGAAAACATGGTTCATCAAATTCATAAAGGTAGCGGGGGCATTGGTCAACCCAAACGGCATGACCAAGAATTCGTAGTGCTCGTACCGAGTATGGAAAACTATCTTGGAGATGTTGGTCACCCTGATCCTCAACTGGTGGTAACCCAACCCCATATCTATCTTGGAGAACACTGTGGCGTCTCGCAACTGGTCAAAGAGGTCGTCAATTCTTGACAGCGAATACTTATTCTTGACAGTGACCCTATTCAGCTGTCGATAGTCGACAAAAAGTCGCAGGGTATCGTCCTTCTTTACAAACAGCACAGGGTCTCCCCACGGGGACGCACTGGGCCTCACAAAACCCTTCTCCAACAGATCCTGTAGCTATGACTTGAGCTCTTGTAGCTCAAGCGGTTGTCCCGGCAGCTCCTCTAGGAAAACGTCAGGGTACTCGCAAACCACCGGGATACTCTAAAAGTCAACCAAGGGACTAGGCTCTACCACTCCATAGGCCAAGAAGCCCTCACGCCCCTGGCTCAAAAGCCTCGTTGCCCAGAGTGCGGAGATGCATCTGAAACCTCCATCCACCAGCTGACCGTAAAACTCAAAGGGAGGCAACTCTGGTATGGAGAAGACGATCTTCCTCCCGAAACAGTCCACCAGGGCGTGATAGGCGGACAGCCAGTCCATCCCTAGGATCATGCCAAAGCCCTCCATCTGGATCACAATTAGGTCAGCGGGGAGGCTGTGTCCCCTTATACTGACCTCGCAGTCCGTGTAGACCTCCTCGGCTATGAACAACTGGCCATCTGGGCCTCTGATCACAAACAGATCCTCTAACAGTACACTACCCTGCCTCAAACTGACGGCAAAACTCGTAGCGACGAAAGAGTGGGTGGTGCCTGAATCAAAAAGTACGTACATTAATCTGCCAGAAACATTAACCATACCTACCACCACCAAACCCGAAGCCTTGGCATCTCTGTGTTAGGGTGTTGATACACCCCTCAGCTCTCTATGCAAACGACGTAGCTACACTCTGGGTCAAGTGAGCAGCAGCTGGCCGGTACCCTCCTCATGACTGCTGTCCTCCCCACGTGCCTGGTGACCACGATCGCCAGCTCGGCCTCTAGCGCCTGGTGCAGAGAGCATTTACTGTACTCCGACCATAGAAGGGCAGTCCCTCCTGATGCAGCCCGGTTGGCCACACTGGTAGCAAAGGGGTACCCGACCTCCTCCCTTAATAAGTCCCTGCTGGCGGCTGGGTAGGGGTCCAATGCTGGCAACTAGCCCCTGTCTGGGCCCCCAAAGGCCACTAGTGGCCCCGTAGAATGAGATGAATCTCCTGCGGGCGTCATGCACCTCCTCTCCTGACAGCCTTGAGAGTACTCTGGCTGGTAGGGCCTCTTTCGTCTGCCGCCAGTGTCTTGCGTGGCCAAGTTGTTCTCCTCGTAAGCCATGGCCGCCTCGACCACACGAGAGAAGGTGGGCAACTTCAGGGGTTTGACATACCCCCGAATCGTAGGTCGGAGCCCCTCCGTAAACCTCCACAGGAGCTCCTCAGTAGACACAGCTATTGGGGAGAAACGTGATAACTCCAGGAAACACATGCAGTACACGCTAACCGCCATCGTCCCCTTGCGGAGATTGTGGAACTTTCGCCTCCTCTGGTCTTGCCAGGTCTGCTGAAAGTACTGCTCGCATAAGAGAGCCACGAACTGGTCCCATGTCGGCTCTCTCCCTTCCTGGCCTCTGACTACCCTCCACCACCTGTGTGTTGCGCTCTTTAACTGGTACGTGGTAAAGGCCATGCGACACTCCGTAGGAGGGCGAAGGGTGTCGAACACCTTCTCTATCTGCTCCAGCCAATCCTCTGCCTCAAATGGGCTCTCATCCCCCTTGAAGGAGGAGGGCTTCAACTTCCGAAACTGTCCAGAAAGCTTGTGGTGTAGCTGCAGTGGGGGAACGGGCACGCCTCCAGGCAAAGAGGGCTCATGCTCGGAAGTGTCAGAGTGTGGTGAGGGTGGTGGAGGATCACCCTCTCCCCCTCCTACTCATCTGACGCTGCGACGGTCTCTCTGTCCCACCGAGGACTCCCCCTCCACGTCCTCAGGTAGAGGTGCCCGAGGAGGCTGCTGGAGCTCCTCTCGCATGATGTCACTGATCAGCTGAGCAAGCCCCTGGGCCTGAATGCCTGGGAGGAGAGGTTGGTCAACTGGTGCCTCAGGTCCTGCAAGTTTGCCCCTCCAACCTCGTCCACGACCATGGCCTGCCTCGGGAACTCATCGATGATGCATCTCCTGCAAGGAGATGCAAGAGATAGAACAAGAGTTGTCAACAATACCGGATTACATCGAGAAAAAGACTCAGGAAACGAATATCAAAGTAATACGTTGTGATGGCTATCCTTGTTATATGCACTTGAGTGGTTATTCTCAGACCAATTGGTTCATTTCTCGAGATAACCTTACTCTGATACCATCTTGTTACAACCCGATTCGCGGACGCTTATCGGTCCCGAGATTGGCTCGCCTTGACTAATCCCAAGACCTAGTCGTCCAACAAGAAATAACCAAAAGCAGGAAATAAACCACATTCACACATGCAATATAACTAAGAAGAAGGAAAAATAAAACAGTAAAGGAAAGTAGAGAAACTCTCAAAATAGTACATGCCACCACAATAACAATAACGGAAAGGAAATAGAAAGTAATAAGATCAGTAAAATAGATGTCCATTACTCACTACAACAGCAGAAAAATGAAAGAGCTGGAAGGAAACAACTACGGTTGGGCTCGGCTGGGCCCAGCACCCTCTACAGCCAGAAACTCAGGCTGCTCAACTCCTGGTCCTAAATAGGGTTACGAAAAGACAGAGTCAGCGAACTCTGAGTAGAGTGGTGTTTACATTATTTATGTGAAAGTAAAGTAAAAACAAATAAGCAGGTTTTATTCTCATTTCTATCTATCACATCTATGTATTTTTGGTTCATCTATTTCGTAAATTATCCAAGTAATTCTTGATTTTTCTTGTTCCTCGTGGGAACGATCTTGTTTGCCGTCTTTTCCATGGAGTAGAAGGTACACGTGGTGCTCTCCTGGTCGGGAGAGTCTCCCGCGATAGTCATACACCTAGTCAACCACCCCGAGGTCACTGTCGCAACGTAGCGGTGACTACGGCATGCGTGATAAGCACACAGGCAGCTGCCCTGCACTGGCACGCGGTTTGGCATTTTCGCTAGCGGGTATGCCTAAGGTACAACACAGAACAGTATTGGGCCTTTCCCTCTCAGAACCACACAGGGGTCTCGCCCCTCAAAACCAAACAAGGGTCTCGCCCCTCCATAGTCCGTGTACCCTCGTCTGACTACCCCAGTTTGCCCAGTGGGCCTAACAAAGTCGGTGTAGGGTGGCTAGCTTAACCCTAGGCCCCGTGGGGTGGCTAGCTCCCTCCCTACAGTAGTAGCACGCCTCGGTACCGCATATGCAAGGGCCAACATGAGTCGGTGTAGAGTGGCCAATCCTAACCCCAGGTCTCAACCCAAGGGCGGCTAACTCCGCTCTACACTAAAAGGGACAGTTGCTCTCCTTTGTACCGTGTACACAAGGGCCAGCTCACTTCTCGTCTACATTCCAGATTCCTTTAATACACAGGAGTTCTACTCCTAATTCCCCGTAGGGTTCATGCTCATATTCATCTCATTTATCCATATTTAGATCTCATGTTTCATAACTCGTTCCTCATCCATATACAGGAAACTCATGTTTTCACAATTCAATTCTCAATCATATACATGCAACTTGTAGTTTCACAGTTCAATTTCTCATTCACATACAGGCAGCTCATATTTTAACATACATCTCATGTAAATAGAGTAGCTCAGCATCAGGCTCATACATTTCTACCCTAGGGTTCATTCCACATCCTAGAGTTTCAATCAATTTAATCTAAGCAAGCATGTTCTTTATTCACATCTTAACAAATGAATTAAACCACTCTACCGGGTATCACGGGAGGAATGGGGGCCTGCACCGCAGATCTCCTCATCTCTGTGGGCCTCGAATATGCCACCGGCTAGTAACCTGTACCAGCGACTAATTTACATCAGACGAGCTCAAAACAATAGGTACTCAACACGAACACGTAGAGAAACTCGAGTGGAAAATAAAGGTACTTCGTTCGTGGAAATCCGATTCCGTTTAGGCCCTAAACGAGCCAAAAACACTGTTACTGTCAAAAATTAGACGTCTGGGACTAGTCCTAGACGTCTTAAAAGGTGTTAGATCTTACCTGGTGTCTCCTGCGGTATCCTCAGATGTTTGGATCCCTCCACGATAGTTTGAGGGCAGCTCTAGATGTCGAACAAAGCCTTTGGTCATCTGGAAGCACCTTCGGACGTCTGGCGACGTGATCAGACGTCCAAAAGTGCTTGGAAAAGTGCACTGCGTGCCTTTTCAACGCCCTTCACCTGCGTACGAAAGCTGCAGACCCATTCTCAGCCCAACATTTCTTGTGCTACAATCTGCATTGCGGAACGTAGCGCAGAAAACACGTACCTCACGAGATATTATGCTTTCAAACATCCAACTTTAGCTCCGGACGTCTCGATGCCTCTCCAGACATCTGGTCGATGCTCCAAACATCTGATGTTGGAACTTTTCTAGTACCGGAATCTCCTCCGTGATGCTGCTCTCCTTGCAGCACCGTCCGCAATGCACCGCAGCAGCTTCAGCAGTTGCAGAGGGCCGGGAGGCTGCCTCCCCGAGCCCCTCCTCGTCGTGCGTGTGCCCGTCGCCGGCCGCACGAGCTCCCGAAGGTCCACTGACCTTAGTCCTCCTCTCTCACTCTCTTCCTTCCTCTCTCTCCCTCTCTCCCTCTTGTTCTCCCTTGCCCACCTTCTCTCTCGTCACTCTCATTCTCCTTCGCTGCAACTGCACAGGGTGGACGGCTGGAGGTGGTGGTGGTTGGTGGAGAGTGGCGTGGGTGAGGGGAAGAGGGTGCTTAAATAGGAGGGGATTAGGGTTTAGGGGTGAGGGGTGTGGAGGAGAGAGAAAGCACTATGCGTCGCCTGCATGGAGAGCATAAAGGAACGTACAAAATTTCCACTTTCAGACATCCGAGCCTGTACCCAGATGTTTGGACAGATGTCTAATTGAAACTCCATACGTCTTATCCGACTAAAAAGGCATCGGGTCATTTGATGAGAACCTCATCATGAGCCCTAACTACCATATTTTGATCTGATAAAATGAACAAAAGCTCCTACATAACCTATAGGAAGGCCTAATTCAGGGATTTACTAATTTGGGGAGAGAACATGAAACAAGGGGTAAAACTGTAATTTTACCATTGCAGTACATCAACGGGATTTTTAAGGGTCTAGACATTGGTCAATTACACTTAATAAGAGAAAAAGTGGGATGGTTTACTCAGAAAAGGGTTATGGTGAAATCAAGGAATTAAATGACATTCTGTAACCCTAAAACAAACCCACTTTAATTCACAACGTTCCAGGAAAGATAAAAATCAACTAAACCCTCTAAAATTCATGGAAAAATATCCCCTAGGGTTTAGAACCTTCAATTTGGCCTTTGAAACCTATTTTGACCTAGATTGGGGTCCATGCCTAATATTTGACATAATTTGGATTTTTATGGAAAATGTCTAGTCAAACGTGATCAAGTCTAAAATCCAACTTCACCATTAGATTCCTTAGGTCCAATGTAGGTTTATACCAAAATTTAGACGTAAGGGAAGGTCGTCTTGACCCACTTTGCAAATTGGTCCTCTAAATTACTTTCTGACCCTCAACTTTTTGAAACCATTGCAATTACCCCCTCAGCTTTCTTGTCTCTTTCTTCATTTCGATCCCTCTGCCATTGCAATAGGGACCATATCTCTGGTGACTTCGCGCGAAGGATTACACCTCATCTACATGGGGAGCCGCCCCCAGATTTGAAAGGGGAGCTCCCTGCAGAGCCTCCTACCGCATGGGTAGCTCCCCATGCACTGAAACCCACCATACCTCTCGTGCGAACGCTCGAGAGGTATGGGTCTCCCTCCAATGTTTCCTTCGGCGTGGCTATCCCACCGTCCCCATGCGCTTCCTGCCCTGCCTACGCCTATTTAAGGAAGAGCAGACCACGCCGCTTCCTTCAAGCTCAAATTGGCCAGAGATCTCCCTCAAATTCGTCTCCTCCCAACTCCGACCGACTGCTCAAAGCTTTCGGTGACTCCTCCTCCCTCTTCTCGTCGCTCTACCACTATACCAGTGGCAGAGCGAGCTCCGCCGTTCTCCTCCGCGCCGCGCCATACCAGTGCACGTCCTCCGGCCCTCTTCCTCGTCGCCATCTTCTTCCCCTAGGCATCTTCATCTCCGACGATGGCAGTACTAGCCACTCGCCATCCGCCTCCCCCTTTCGCTCCAAACTTGTTAGTTAAGTTCCTCTCACTCCCCTCTTCATTTCCCCTCTCTTAATTTGTACTTTTGACCCCTCGACTGCCACTTCCACCACCATCGTTTTCACCTCCGACCACCAACTCCGGCGAGGCCACTCCACCTCCATAGGCCGTTTTACCCCTCGCCGACTGGTCCCTAAGCTCCACTGTTGAACCTACGAGTTGCTACGCTAACGTGTTTGGTTTTGAAAAACTTGTCGTTGTAGTTTCAAAGCGAAGAACTCGTGTTCAACAAATAAAATTTATACCGGAATGGAAATCCCGGGTTGAACTCAAGGAGGTAGATGTTTGATTTAAAAACACGTGTTTGTTTTATTTGTTACGAAGTAAATTAATTGATTATAACTATCTAACTATTTACAATAAATAGAAGAGAGACAGAGAGAGAATGAGAGAGAGTGAGAGAATATTACAAACAAAAACCAAAAAGAGATGTAGAATGAACGTGGAATTCATTATCAGAAGAATTGTTCATTACACTAAACATTACGACTAGAAAGCAGGGAAATGATTACACTAGAAAGCAGTAAATCTACTCTAGAAAGCAGTAAAAAGAATGGGGAGAGAGATATCCTCCTCGACGGTCGCTTGGAAGACGAGCCGGACGGGACGACTCCTAGAAGACAGGGAACGGAGCAGGATGAAGGAGCACGAAGTGGGAAGAACGGGAATGGGGCAACACGTTGTCGTCGTCGCGGGATCCGCTTCCAAAAGGGGGATGGAAATTTGACTTTATCTCGCGAGAAGCATCCCGGGTGTGGGATAAGCTTCTCTTGAGCTTTGGAGAGGGAGAGAAGAGAAGGAAGGGATGAGAATTTCGTGTGGAGGGGGTCTTCTTTTATAGTTGCAAGGAGTGAGGGCAATTTGGTCATTTTAATTTGAAAAATATTAAATCAGGGGTCTTTAGTGACGAATAAAACCGTTACTAAAGCCCCATTGTGGGCGTAGTGGGGTGCCGCCCGCATGGCTGCTCACCTGCTCGCACGTAACGCGCTCTCCACGTTCAGCTGATCTCACAGTCGAGCGACTTATCTTGTGCCTCCACCTGCTCCTCAGCGAGCACCCGCCGCATTTGATCTCACGTGAGGCATGGGCATGCAAAAGTGCGTGGGTGCTATCGAGCGCCCGCAGCCGCTCGATCCTCATCGCTCAGTTGCACGCGCCCGCTCACCTGCAGCCGCTTGCCTCCTCAAGAGGATTCAAGCCCGCGCCTGAAGGTGACCGAGCCTTATCCACTGCGCTGCGTGGGTGGATGGGCGAGCGACTGTTCTTCTGAACACGCGATCAGGACCGTTGGATCAGGATCCAACGGTCAAGGTGGCTTCTTCACGTGTGGCTCAGAGGATGGGTATGCCGGTTGAGCGCAATCTCAGCCGTTTGATCTTGATCCAACGGTGGAGATTCGTGGGAGCTAACATCTTCAAAAGTTGAGGGTGAACGGTTGGGCGGCCGAGATGGTGCCACGTGGCGCTATCATGGTTGTCCATCTTCTGGATGATGTAGATGGTGCCACGGTTGTCGGATTGAGTCGATTTTCGCGTCGTTAGGTTGCGATCGTCGATCCGAATCCATCCATGCAGTTGGATTTGTCGTTTGAGGTGCGGATTCACACCATCTTGGCCCTTGATCTTCTAGGGTTCCCTGGTCTCTATCTGATGCTACAGATGTCTGATTAAGGCGAGCTTGGAGTTGTTGAACTCCAATTGTCACCCTGATCACATCTGTATGGTTGGATCCTCGATTCGAGGCCCCGATAAAAGGTTTGCCCTGTCCATGAACATAAAATGAGATAATTAACCTCCATTTTATTCAAACTAATCTAAATGCAAGATGATGCATGTTATGCAATATTTATAGTATGCAGTGCAATCCTATGCTTAAGAACATGTATAAATAGACATCTTAAGTAGTGTAAACATGTTTACATCATCCACCACCTCCCACTGATCCCTTTCCGCCCTTCCACTGACCACCATCACCTCCCTAAACGTCCACAGACCTAACCCACCTTCACGGCCACAGTACAACCTAGGAACGCATGCCTAGGCCGCCCAGCGGCCAGCCAACCCTTGCCCCACCTTCCCCGTGATACGGCGAAGGTTTTCCTATGATCTGACAGGGCCATGAGGCCGTCTTCATGCATTTCAGGTTTCGTCACCTCCGCTGCCATTAGCGACAACCCGAAGCTTCCTTGCAAGCTTCTCCCGGCCCTAGCGTTCCAGGCCTCCAGGTTCAGAAGGCGCGGCTCAGTCTCGCGCACGCACACTGCCAAGTGATTGGAGCTGAGGGACCTTGCATCTGCTGCAATCGCACGTGATTCCTTCTGCGGACGTTCGCGAAACGAAGGTGGGACATTTAGTCCCACCTCGAAAGCTTATGAACGGGAGGAGACGCTTAAATTGAAAAAGTGAATTAAGCTTACCGCCTCCAACTACACTGGGTAAGGTCCCTCGCCCACTCGAACCGATCTCGTGCGCGACCCACGCCCCTGCAGACCTAGCCTAACACGTTTACCCTGCACTCCTCGCGCACCACCCACGCCGGTGCGCCTAGACCCGGGCGCGCATAACCCGACCCGATTACCCAGCTGGCTCTGAGAGAGCGAAGAGAGAAATAGAGAGAGATGCGGGGAGGGTAGGGGTAGGTTTTGCTTCTCCATGCCTGTGCAGGGAAGAAGGAGGAAGAGGAAGCAGCTGCGGGGAAGAGGAATAGAAGAAGGAAGAGGCGTAGCACAGTGTAGAAGGAGCTGAAGAAGAAGGCAAAGGAAGGAGTAGAAGCAGAAGCAGAAGAAGAGAAGAAGAAGCCAAGGAACTCAGCCTCAGAGAAAGAGGACTTGGCCAAAGAAGAA
Organism: Thalassia testudinum; assembly: GCA_037157565.1. Taxonomy (NCBI): domain Eukaryota; kingdom Viridiplantae; phylum Streptophyta; class Magnoliopsida; order Alismatales; family Hydrocharitaceae; genus Thalassia; species Thalassia testudinum. Next base: position 131,527,313 of record JAZHRO010000055.1, read on the forward strand.
AGAAGAAGGAAGAGGAAGAGCAGCTGAAGGAAGGAGTAGCCGCAGAGAAAGAAAGAAAGAAGAAGAAGTGAGGCAGAGAGCCAAGGAGAAGAAGAAAAAGAAGATGCTGGCACTGTAGCAGACGTCACTTAAGGCGTCTAATTCACAGAATCAGACGTTTGAAGACAGAGAAAGAAGAAAAGAGAGAGAGCAAAGAGGAAAGAGAGAAGAGAAGGAAAATTTATTTCCTTTTTGTCTCTAGCATTTATTTTTGCATCAGTATTGAACATAATTGAGATTATGATATTTGGCTTCTAAATACCGAATTGCTCCCTGAGTTCGACCTCGGAATATTTTTGAATTTCGAGTAATAAATAAATAAAATGTGAAAATCATTTTCGCGATATACTACAATGTGTATCTTTTGAAAACCGCGATGAACGATGGCTCAACATTTTTTTGTGCCATTGTCAGGGAGCAAGGGGCACTTTAGAAGCTTTAAATCACAATTTTTGATTTTATACTGACTTAATCTCTCTTTTGTTGTGTTTGTTGTAGGAGAGGAACTTAAGAAAAGTCAAGCAGCCGCACAACAACCACACCAGGTAATAGGTAACCTTCAACCCTCTCTCCTAATCCCCTCAAAATCTGAAAAGGAGAAACAAAGAGCAAAATCAATTTAGGACTACCTGTTTTCCCATATTTAGTAATCTACAAGAGTTGCCTAGTTTTTAATTTCAACACATCTTAACTGCATATCCACTTAAGGTAATTAGGGCTAAAACCTTCTTGATTGAGCCCTAGTTACCCATTTCTAAGGCAACTAAATTGGACCAACTAGAGGCAACCTAGGATTTTGAGCTAGAGTTTTAGAGACACATCTTCTTCTAAATAGAGAATCAAAGATTCCAAAAAGAGGTGTGCCTAAGCCATTGTTTGAAAAGACCTATTCAAGAGAAACCTTAAGCAAATCAGGCTCTTAATCTACTTGAACCATAAAAGAAAGGACCTAAGAAGCTCTCAAAGGAACAAAGAGGTGAAGTTGATCTTTTGGGTCAACCAACCTTTAAATTAGGTCATTTTGCACTCAAAAGGTTTAAAGTTCAAGTGAAACTCTAAGCACCTTGATCTTAACTAAAAGTGGTAGACTTAAGAGGTCAAGGTCCCCATTCTGGTCTACCTGGAATCTCAGTGACAAGAGAGGTCGGGTGGGGGAAACCCTGTAACCCGTGGGAGCGCTCTACCGTGTAGGGGTCTTCGCGGGACTCACCCTCTCTGGCTACCTAGGTAATTCTCAGGTGGACGACCTTTTTGACTAAGGGGTATCATCTGCCACGAACCTCTATAGTCACCCAACATATTTTGGGTGTCTTGATTAGGTCCAACACGTTCTAACCTCATTCAGTCTTTCAGTGCATATTTGGTAGGAGGTCCTTGAAACCTCCTCTAGAAATCCACTCTCCCCGAGGCCAAGCCTCGAAACCCTTGTTTGTGCAACAACCCCTACACATAGACTTTTCTTTTGATTCTGAGCCTAGTTCTCCTTCTTCTTCCATCATGGCACAGCCTGTTGAAGAAGAAAATAATCTTGAGCACCAGCTTCAGCGTCTGAACGACCTCTTCCAGAACTTCATGAACCCACCGCAGCGCCCCATGATGTGAGATCACTATAATCCCGCTGCGGTGGCAATCGAGCCTCGAGTCTGAATCCCAGCTGGAGGACCTGATTCTGTACTGAAGCCCAATCTGGTTCATGTCGTACCTAAATTCTATGGGCTTAACTCTGAAGATTCATTCCAGCATATCAAATAGCTCAAGCATCTGGTCCAGACCTTCGGGTCAGATGCGCAAAATCGGGATATCTTACTCACGAAGATGTTCTCTTTCTCCCTCATGGACAAGGTGGCTCGTTGGTACCAAACTTAGACCCATCCGATCAACACCTGGGACAAACTTCAATCCGAATTTTTGGAGTTCTTTCCCGTTGGTCGGACAAATGCCTTGCGCCATCAGATTACTCATTTCACTCAGCAAACGGGAGAACCTCTTCATGAGGCATGGGACCGATTTTTAGATCTCATGCGAAAGTGCCCCCATCACGGAGTTCCTAAATAAGAACAAGTCCAGTCTTGTTACCAGGAACTCCTTGAGGACATTAGATTATTCGTCAAGGCAACTTGCAGAGGGAATATCATGGATCAGCATGAAGACACTGTGTGGGAGATTCTCGAGAATATGTGCAAGAACTCCATCAACAATGACTCCATGGGTTTATTCGACCGGACAAATACCCGCGCATCGACGAATCTCAAGGGAGCACATGAGACGCAGGGCCTGTCCGCATCCGTTCACTTGGAACTGATGGCCAGTCGATTGGACAAGGTCTCTATTATCGAGAGGAAGGTGGACGAGCTGACTCGGCATTTGCAATGAGCCACCTCTGCGCAGAACTCCTTCGCACAGCCACCTCCTGCATGGGAAACTGTGCAAAACATCTTCCATCGATCTTCTCCAAGGATGGACCCATATCCACCCCCATCTGACTCCAAGACTGGAGGGACCTCCGATCCTCTCTATTCTTGTCGGGGGAACTCTGATTCCCCATACTTTGACTTTCTTGAGGTTCCTCAGACCTGCGAGGACCTCAATGCCATCCAGAATGACCAATTTTCCAACACCTACAACCCTGGATGGAGAAATCATCCCAATTTCCAGTGGATGGAAAATTCTCAGATCCAAAGACCACCTTATCAACCTCATCCACAAGCCCCTCGTCCTTATCAGCCACCTCAGCCTCGGCCCAACCCCACCTATCAATCTGGGCCAAACCAAGACCAAATGTCCCTCATCCTCCAAACTCTGGCGGACATTTAGAGATCGAATGCGGCTATCCAAAAATAGCGCAAGGACGAGATCACAGAGGTCCGCAACCAACTCGCCCAGATGGCGAATTCTCGCCAACTGGGCACACTTCCTTCACAACCTCTGCCAAACCCTAATAACTTGCCGACCCAAAGGCGCGTTATGAACTCGAACCCATGCCAAGCACACATGATTTATCAGGCCCCTTCCGTTCCATCACTTAACAGGATGGAAGCTTCAACATCCTATGCAGGTTATCAACAGCAGCCACCCATTTTCCAACCCCTAACCCACACCAGGCAGGATTAAACTCTGTAACAACTCATAGTGGTAAAGAAACCCAAGACCCACCTTATCCAGACCACTCCAGCCTGGTAGTGATCCAAGCCCTAGGATAGTTATCTAGGATATTCCTGTCCCAGACCAAAAACCTGGACCTATTCTAGAGGAACCAACCAAGGCTCCATTTCCCGAGGGCTTGACCAAGGGAAAAATAACAACCAAACCCGTGGCTCCGGAGGAGGACCTGATCAAGCTCTTTGAGCAGGTCCAAATAAACATCCCCTTGATGGATGCAATCCGCCACGTACTAGCTTACGCACGATTCTTGAAAAATGTGTGTACACCCCAGCGTAAGTCGCGAACCAAGAGTGGGAGTCCGATCGTTCTGTCAGAGCAAGCCAACTCTGTCATTTTGAGTGAACGCCCACCCAAGGCAAAAGACCCAGGCACTCCCCTGATCTCATGTAAAATTGGTGAAACCCAATTTGATAGGGCATTGTTAGACCTAGGTCCCTCCATAAACCTGATACCCACATCCCTGCTTAACCACCTTGAAGAATCCAAGCTTAAACTGACTGAGGTGACATTGCAGTTAGCTAATCGATCCATTAAGTCATCGAAGGGAGTTCTCGAGGATGTTATTGTTAGGGTGTAGGATTTCTACTTCCTAGTAGGCTTTATAGTTTTAGATATGGATGAACCTGAGAACCTAAAGGATACACCAATTATACTAGGGAGACATTTTCTGGCCACTGCTAGGGCCAACATAAGCTATAAGGAGGGCCAAATAGAGCTGAAATTTGGAAACCAAACCCTAAAGATTGACATCTTTAAGGCTCAACAAGGGATTAATTGCGGTGTGATAGAACAAATATGTGATATTAGAGTCGTGGTTGATGAACCGCATTTTGAGGACAACCTGATTATCCCCAATCAACCACAAGAAGATCAAAACTCGCAATTAGAAGAGTCTGAACTCAATCTAGATACACCCATAACTCCTACCCTTATTCCTCACACACACTCCGAACCACCCGCTGCTGCTGGTATTCCCATCTTGGAACTCAAGCCCCTTCCCGATCATCTGAAATATGTCTTTTTGGGTTCCAATCAGACACTTCCTGTGATTATAAACTCCAGACTCACCCTTGACCAGGAATCCCATTTGATTACTATTCTCCAGCAACATCGTAGAGACATTGGTTGGACTCTCGATAATTTGACTGGAATAAGTCCCTCTTATTGCACACACCACATCTATTCCAAAGAGGGCGCACAACCTTCGCGTGAAATGAAGAGACGTCTGAACCCTAATTTAAAGGAGGTCGTGAGAAAGGAGATCATTAAGTGGTTAGATGCAGGGATCATCTACCCGATCTCCGACAGTTGCTGGGTGAGCCCAATCCAGGTTGTGCCTAAGAAGGCAGGGCTCACCACCATCACGACTGAAATCGGAGAGGTCATACCGACCCGTATAGCCAACTCATGGAAAGTCTGCATTGATTACCGAAGACTCAATTCCTCCACGAAGAAGGATAATTTCCCACTACCATTTATTGATCAGATCCTCGAAAAACTAGCGGGAAATAGATTCTTCTGCTTTCTTGACGGGTACTCTGGTTACAACTAAGTGGTGATTCATCTAGAGGACCAAGAGAAGACCACATTCACCTACCCCTTTGGAACGTACACCTTCCAAAGGATGCCTTCCGATCTCTGCAATGCACCTGCGACTTTTCAGTGGTGCATGCTTGCCATATTATCTAATATGGTAGGTGATTATCTGGAAGTCTTCATGGATGACTTCTCAGTTTTTGGGACATCATTTGACAATTGCCACCAGCACTTGGTTCAAATACTTAGACGATGTATTGACGTGAATTTGGTTCTTTCCTGGGAAAAGAGCCACTTCATGGTGCCTGAGGGGATCGTCCTGGGACATCTAATTTTTGAAAGAGGCATCCAAGTGGATTGAGCTAAGGTTAACTTGATTTCTAAACTCCCTATGCCTAGCTCGATCAGGGACATCCGATCTTTTCTGAGGCACGTCGGTTTTTACTGTCGATTCATCTCTGATTTCTCGAAAATCGTGCACCCCCTAACCACTCTTCTCTCCAAGGATGTACCTTTTGAAATTTCCAAGGAATGCACTCAAGCATTTGAGATCCTTCGTGACCGAGTTACCAAAGCCCCAATCCTACAGTCCCCTGATTGGTCTCAACCCTTTGAGATCATGTGCGATGCATCTGACTGCGCTGTAGGAGCAGTTTTGGGGCAAAAGATTGACAGGAAACCCGTGTTCATCTACTACGCTAGCAAGACATTGACGAGGCTCAGTGTAACTACACGGTTACAAAGAAAGAGCTGCTAGCCGTAGTATTTGCTCTTGAGAAATTCAGATCTTATCTTCTAGGTTCCCATGTTATTATTTACTCGGATCACACAGCTGTGAGGCATCTCCTTGAGAAGAAGGATGCAAAACCTCGATTAATCCGATGGATCTTGCTGTTGCAAGAATTTAACCTTGAGATTCGCGACAAAGAGGGAAGACAGAACGTGGTAGCTGACCACTTGTTCCGCCTTCCTTCTGGACCCATCACAGAGCATTTTCCTGATGAGCACCTCTTGACTATTGGTACAGGGCTTCCATGGTTTGCTGATATAGTGAACTACTTAGCATCACATCAGATCCGGTTTGATTGGCTGAAGGCCAAGAAAGACAAATTGTGCTCCGATGCTAAGTATTACATTTGGGAAGACCCATATCTATTCCACATAGGTGTTGACCAAATTATCCGACGATGTGTCCTAGATGTTGAAATTAATGACATACTCTCTTTCTGCCATGACCAGGCATGTGGTGGCCATTTTTATGGGCACAAAACCGCATCAAAAGTCCTTCAGTGTAGCTTCTACTGGCCAACAATCTTCAAGGACGCATACAATCACTGTAAGGCATGCAACCGTTGCCAAACTTTGGGCAACATGAGCCATCGCGACATGATGCTTTACAGCTGATTCTCGTATGCGAGAATTTTGACATTTGGGGGATTGATTTTATGGGCCCCTTCCCTATCTCGGATGGCTTCGAGTACATTCTACTCACTATTGACTACATGTCCAAATGGATTGAAGCCATTCCGACCCTAACCAGCGATCACAAGATCGTTATCAAATTCATTCACCAAAATATCTTCTCACGTTTCGGGATTCCACGAGCAATCATTTCTGATGGAGGGACCCATTTCACAAACGCTCAGTTCAGGTCACTGATGACCAAATACGGGGTGTCACACCGAATCTCTACTCCTTACCACCCCCCAACTAATGGTCTAGCTGAGCTATTAAACCGGGAGATCAAGAAAATCCTCCAGGATACTGTTCGACCTGACAGGAAGGACTGGTCATCCCGGCTTCTGGAAGCTTTATGGGCTTATAGGACCGCCCACAAGACCCAATTAGGCATGTCTCCTTTCAGACTGGTGTACGGGAAGGCATGTCACCTCCTCGTTGAATTGGAGCATAAAGCCTATTGGGCAGTACGGAACTGCAACCTAGATCTTTCTAAGGTTGGAACCCACAGAAAGCTTCAGATAAGCGAGATTGATGAATTACGCCTCGATGCGTATGAAAACTCGCGAATCTACAAAGAGTGGGTTAAAGCCTTTCATGACAAGCACATATCTAGAAAGATCTTTCACTCTGGTCAAAAGGTCCTACTCTTCGATGCTCGACTAAAATTGTTCCCAGGTAAGCTGCGATCCAAGTGGATCAGATCATATCTAGTCCGACAAATCTTTGGAAATGGAGCCATTGAGATCAGCCCACTCAGCCACGATTCCGAACCCTTTGTCGTAAATGGTTAGAGACTCAATCCGTTCATCGACGTAACCAATACAGATTTGGCTGAGTCATCCTTTATCCTCCATTTTCCCTGAGCTCATTGCGCCCAGCCGATGGCGTAAAACTCAACGCTTAACAGGAGGCAACCCATCATTCTTTCGAAAACCCGAAACCTTTCCTGACATTTCTTTGCACTTTAGGGTTCATCCTTTAGGACAACCGACTCCACCTCAGGTACCCGTACCCGAGATTAGAAATTGTTCGCAACAGTCACTTCACCCCATCCACTTACCCAACACCTGTCCTAATTGTAACGACCCGATTCCCGAGTCCCTACGAGACACGAGAACCGGACCGACTCGACTAATCCCAAGACCCAGTCATCCAACGAGGAAGTAACCAAAAGACAGTAAAATAAACCACATTCAGCATGAATATAACTAACAGTAAGAAAGTACAGCAGTAAGGAAAGAAACTACTACAGTAGGCACCACCACAACAGTAAAACAACATTTATCATATAACAAAAACTGCAGGTAAAGAAGGTACAGCGGAAACAAAAACTACTCACTAGAACAGAAACAAAAAGGGGTACAAAGCTGGGGTAACTCTACTGGACCCTACTCGGCCCAGCGTCCTCTGCAGCCGCCGACCCTGGCTGCTCAACACCTGGTCCTGAAAAAGGTAACGAGTGTAACACGTCAGCAAAACGCTGAGTAGAGTGGCAACTAACTAAAGGCAACAGTAGAGTGTACAGTAGCTGTTATGTTCTATTACTTCCTTTATTTACATCTTTCAATTTTTCTCACTATTTCATTTATTTCTCAGATCCTTTACTTGATCTCGAATGTCCTCGTGGGACGATCTTGATTGCAGTCTTTTCCAAAAGTAGAAGTAGCACGTGGTGCTCTCCTGGCCGGGAGAGTCCCCCGTGGTGATCCTACCCTCAGTCAACCACCCCAAGGTCACTGACAGACGTAACAGTGACTACGGCACGCGCAATAAACGCACAGGTAGCTAGCCCGCACTGGCACACGGTCAGTTGTTTCCGTTAACGGGTGCGCCCAAAGCACAGCACGGAACCAGGGCAGAGCCCTCTCAGTAACAGGGGTCCAACCCCTCCACAGTAACCAAACCGGGGCCTTGCCCCTCCACAGTCCGCGCACCCTCGCCTGACTACCCTGGTTTGCCCTAGTGGGCCTAACAAGTCGGTGAAGGAGGCTAGCAGAACCCCGGGGCCCGTGGGGTAGCTAGTACTCTCCTAACACTACTAGCTCTCCTCGGTACTACGTACACGAGGGCCAACAAGTCGATACAGAGCGGTCAATCCTAACCCCGGGTCCCTGGGGCGGCTGGCCCCACTCTGCACTAAACAGGTACAGGTACTTCCCTTGGTACTGCGTACCCAAGAGACAGTACAACTACATCTCAGTTCCATTCCTTTTTCTTTCCAGGAGTTCCACTCCTAACTCCCCGTAGGGTTCCAGCTCTTTATTTCAGAACATCATATGTTTCACTTTCCAGATTCACGTTCTCAAATTCCATGATCTCAAACATGTTTCTTTATTCATAACAGGCAGCTGTTAATTAAATTTACAGGCAGCTTTATATATTCCTTTCCATTTTTCCAAGACTGCAGTAATATACATTCCACTAGTTTTTCCATCCTAGGATTCATGCCATATCCTAGGATCTATCATACAATCTAGTTTTCCGGCCCTAGGATTCATGCAACACCTAGGAGCTATCATTCCATATATTTCTCATTCCTAGGATTCATGCAAAGCCCTAGGTTCTAGTTATGGTTCCATACTTTAACAGATTTTATTAATACTTAAAGCCACTCTACCAGGTACAACGGGAGTAATGGGGGCGTGATCGGGAATCCCGCGTGCCTCCGCGACTCCCAAGACTGCAACCGAACGAGGTCCTATCACAAGGATCAAACACAAGGAGTGTCTCAAAATAGTGTATAGCTACTGTAGGCGGGTAGAGGAATTAATTCTGAAACGAACGCAACTCGAATCGCGGAAAACGGAGCCCAAACGGGCCCTAAACGGGTCAAGAAAGACGATACTGTGCAAAATCAGACGTCTGGAACTCCTTCCAGACGTCTTAAACAGTGGATCAGAGAATTACCTGTTTAGCTTGGTTCCCCGGACGTCCAGAAGTCTGCGGGGACGTCTGCCTAGATCCCAGACGTCCGATGGTCCCTCCGGACGTCTGGAGGTCACTCCCGCCGTCTGGTACAACTTCCAGACGTCTGATTCGCAAAGGATGACGAATCAGAAAACCTGCGCACAGCCAACCCCCCTCCCTCAGTACGGTCAATCGACAAGAAGGAAGAAGAAAGCGGAAACTCACCTTTCAGACGTCTGTATGATCTCACAGACGTCGACCTTGCCGTCTGGATATCAATCCAGACGTCTGATTCTGGAAATTTTTCCAGAATCAGAACCCTGCTCGGCCTCCGCTCGCGACGCCGCCCGCGTCGCACCTCGCGCGTCTGTTGCTCAGCCCGCACAGGTCCCTCTCCGCGACGCTCCGCGCCCCCTGCGCCTTCCGCCGGCCGGCCAAGCCGCTCCTGGCGAGCTCGCCCTCACGGCAGAGCCCCGCCTTCGCACGCCGCAGCTCCTCCGCGCTCGCTGCGGCTGCCGCTGCCGCTGCGCCCTCGCGTCCGCTCGCTCTCGCGCACAGGCAGGAGAAGAAGGAGGAAGATGGTGAAGACGGGAGGGGAGGCGCGCCCCCCCCTTTTAACGCCGCGCGGAGAGGAGAGAGAAGGCGGTCGCAGCTGCCTGCAGCCGCAGAGAAAGAGGGCAGAAACGCAGGTCTGCGCGCACAGGCGCGCAGACGAATCTCCCGTGCGAACCTAACTGTTCTCCAGACATCTGTAAACTATCCCGGACGTCTGGTCAGACGTCTGGATGTGATCCCAGACGTCTGGTACGACGTCTGGGCCACCTCCCAGACGTCTTAAAAGGCGTCTGGGGCACGCGCTCGTTACACTAATGAATGAACCAAGTTGAATAAAAATCCACCTAATTTACAATGAGGACATTGCAACTCTTAGGCATGGGGGGGTATGAAAGTGCAAAATGAATGAAAACTCCTAACAAGAAAAGGTTTCAACAAAAAAATCACATATGTCAAAAATACCTAAAAAATAAAAAAATTTTGAAACAACACCAAAAAAATAAAAATGTTTTGAAAAAGAAAAAAAAAACTAGAGGAGGGAAGAAATATTTTGTGGGTTATAACAGGAGGAGAAAAAGAGCAAAATGCTAAAAATGAGCACAAAATGTAAAAGAAAGGATAGTCATTAGTAAGAGATTAAGGGATTAACCGAAGTTCTATACCACATTAAGAAAAGTAAAGAGAAAGTGCTAAAGAAACACAAAAAGATTAGTAAGAATGCTAACCTTAGGCCTTTTTGGCTAGATTCTTAGTACCCGTCAAGATCTGGATATTCCTCAAGAGGTTGAGGAAAATGCAAGGCTTAAGTATTAGGTCTAAGGCTTTGGGAGTATTCGGCCTCGTTAACTAACCTTCGGTTTATGGGACTCAGTAACCTAAGCACCCCAATTCACACACAGTCTGGTTCAGTGCGCATAACTATCAAAATCACGCAGAAGCGTTTTTAATGTTCTGAAAATGTTACCTAGATTAAGAGCGGCCGATCAACACAAGTTGGTTTGGATGAGTTCCCGACGTGGAGAGGTGGGAAATTCCCCTCAAAGATGCGTAACAACATATCATCTCCTCGGTGCTTGTCTTTTAGGATATTTACATATCCTACCGTGGGCATGTAAGCACTCTACTGGTTCAGATTCCATGGATGGCATTATCAAGAAATGTCAATCGCCAGGGTCTGAATTTGGCCACGGAATGCCATGGGTGGAATTATCTCGAAATCTCGAAAACCAGGGTTTTGGGGGTTATCATGGGCAATGCTATCACGAAGCATCGATTGCCAGGAACCTTTGAGGATTGATGATGGGGACGAGGAATCCAATACAGATCGTGTTGTGAAGTCAACCTGAAGTTAGAAATAAAAAGAAAAGAGAGAGAAAACTCTCCAAACAAATAAACCCTCTATCTCTCTCTCTTCCAAAAATGTACTACAAACTGAACCAAGGCTAAAATTATGTCCTAAGCACGGGTGCTTTAACCATGGAGTCCAATAAACCTTAGGGTAGTTCCTGCGGGCCTTAAAAACTTTCGCTAAGGACTGAGGCTAAAGCTAGATAGGTCTGGATCTTGGTTGGTACTAGAGTACCTTTAGGCCCATTACCGATATTCTGACCTAATTAAAGGGGAAAGGGAAGAAAAATCACTTATCAAAATTGGTGAAAGGAACTCATGGTCTAGAACAGAGGTTAAAACCTTAAAATTTTGCTAAGGGGCTAGCAAAAGCTAGGCATGGGGGTATGATGAGAACCTCATCATGAGCCATAACTAGCATATTTTGATCTGATAAAATGAATAAAAGCTCCTACATAACCTACAGGAAGGCCTAATTTAGGGAATTACTAATTTGAGGAGAGAACATGAAATAAAAGGTAAAACTGCAATTTTACCATTGCAGTGCATCAACGGGATTTATAAGGGTCTAGATATAGGTCAATTAGATTTAATAAGAGAAAAAGTGGGATTGTTTAGTCAGAAAAGGGTTATGGCGAAATCTAGGAATTAAATGACATTCTATAATCCTAAAACAAATCCACTTTAATTTACAAGGCTCTAGGTAAGATAAAAATCAACTAAACCCTCTAAAATTCATGAAAAAATATCCCCTAGGGTTTAGAACCTTCAATTTGGCCTTTGGAACCTGTTTTGACCTAGATTGGGGTCCATGCCCATTATTTGACCTAATTTGGATTTTTATGCAAAATATCTAGTCAAACGTGGTCAAACCTAAAATCCAACTTCACCATTGGATTCCTTAGGTCCAAATTAGGTTTATACCAAAATTTGGACTTAAGGGAAGGTCGTCTTGACCCACTTTACAAATTGGTCCTCAAATTTACTTTCTAACCCTCAACTTTTTGAAACCCTTACAATTACCCCCTCAGCTTTCTCATCTCTTTCTTCATTTCGGTCCCTCTGCCATTGTAGCAGGGACCATACCTCCAGCAACTTCACGCGGAGGATTATGCCTCATCTGCATGGGGAGCCGCCCTCAGATTTGAAAGGGGAGCTCCCTGCACAGCCCCCTACCGCATGAGCAGCTCCCTATGCCCTGAAACCCACCATACCTCTCGTGTGAACGCTCGAGAGGTATGGGTCTCCCTCCAGCCAAACCTCTGGCGTGGTTGTCCCACCGTCCCCGTGCGCTTCCCGCCCTGCCTGCGCCTATTTAAGGAAGAGCAGACCACGCCGCTTCCTTCAAGCTCAAATTGGCCAGAAATCTCCCTCAAATTCGTCTCCTCCCAACTCCAGCCGACTGCCCAAAGCTTTCGACGACTCCTCCTCCCTCTTCTCGTCACTCTGCCATCATATCAGTGGTAGAGCCAGCTCCGCCGTTCTCCTCCGCGTTTCCCGTACCAGCGCGTGTCCTCCTGCCCTCTTCCTCGTCGTCGTCTTCTTCCCTTGGGCATCTTCGTCTCCGACGATGGTAGTACCAGCCACTCGCCATCCGCCTCCCCCATTCGCTCCAAACCTGTCAGTTAAGTTCCTCTCACTCCCCTTTTCATTTTCCCTCTCTTAATTTGTACTTTTGACCCCTCGACTACCACTTCCACCACCATCGTTTTCACCTTCGATCACCAACTCCGGCGAGGCCTCTCCACCTCCACAGGCCATTTCACCCCTCGCCGATCGGTCCCTAAGCTCCACCACCTCCCACTGATCACTTTCCGCCCTTCAACTGACCACCATCACCTCCCTAAACGTCCACCGACCTTACCCACCTTCACGACCACAGTGCGACCTAGGCACGCACGCCTAGGCCGCCCCGCGGCCAACCAACCCTCGCCCCACCTTCGCCGTGATACGACGAAGGTTTTCCTATGATCTGATAGGGCTGCGAGGCTATCTTCATGCATTTCAGGTTTCGTCGCCTCCGCCCCCATTAGCGACGACCCGAAGCTTCCTTGCAAGCTTCTCCAGGACCCAGCGCTCCAGGCCTCTAGGTCCAGAAGGCACGGCTTGGTCTCGCGCATGCACACCGCCAAGTGATTGGCGCTGAGGGACCTTGCATCTGCTGCAATCGCACGCGATTCCTACTGCGGGCGTTTGCGAAACGAAGGTGGGACATTTAGTCCCACCTTGGAGGCTGACAAACGGGAGGAGATGCTTAAATTGAAAACGTGAATTAAGCTTACCACCTCCAACTACACGGGGTGAGGTCCCTCACCCACTTGACCCGGTCTCGTCTACGACCTACGCCCCTGCAGACCTGGCCTGACCCGTTTAACCTGCACTCCTCACGCACCACCCATGCCGGTGCGCCTGGACCCGGGCGCGTGTAACTCGACCCGATTACCTGGCTGGCTCTAAGAGAGTGAAGAGAGAAATAGAGAGAGAGAGAGACGTGGGGAGGGTAGGGGTAGGTTTTGCTTCTCCGTGCCTGTGCAGGGAAGAAGGAGGAAGAGGAAGCAGCTGCGGGGAAGAGGAAGAGAAGAAGGAAGAGGCGTAGCACAGTGTAGAAGGAGATGAAGAAGAAGAAGGCAAAGGAAGGAGTAGAAGTAGAAGCAGAAGCAGAAGAAGAGAAGAAGAAGAAGCCAAGGAAACTCAACCTCAGAGAAAGAGAAGGACTTGGCCAAAGAAGAAAGAAGGAAGAGGAAGAGCAGCTGAAGGAAGGAGTAGCCGCAGAGAAAGAAAGAAAGAAGAAGAAGTGCGGCAGAGAGCCAAGGAGAAGAAGAAAAAGAAGACACTGGCACTATAGCAGACGTCACTTAAGGCGTCTAATTCCCAGAATCAAACGTCTGAAGACAAAGAAAGAAGAAAAGAGAGAGAGAGCAAAGAGGAAAGAGAGAAGAGAAGGAAATTTATTCCCTTTTTGTCTCTAGCATTTATTTTTGCATCAGTATTGAACATAATTGAGATTTTGATATTTGGCTTCTAAATACCGAATTGCTCCCTGAGTTCGACCTCAGAATGTTTTTGAATTTCGATTAATAAATAAATAAAATGTGAAAATCATTTTCGCGATATACTACAACATGTATCTTTTGAAAATCGCGACGAACGACGACTCGACATCATTTCAATACCTTAAGCTTCAAGTAGGTGCACAAATGTTGTATCAAATCAAGCAACTTGATAATTACTCTAAGAATATAATGCAAGTAGCCCTGATTGATTTTTTTTTTCATTTTCTAGCTTTTCAGAATCAGAGGCTTAGAGGGAATTTGGATTTGTGTTTTACCTGCCCCTGGTGTGGCTGATGTGCAGCTGATCTTCCTTTAATGAGTCCCTGAAACAGAGCACAATCAAAAGAGATGTAGCAAGTTGTACCAAATCTGATATTGCAATTAAGAGATCTAAATTGTGCGTTGCTGCCCAACAACGGCACCAAAATGTTGTTCGCTCGAAATTAGGTTTTAAATCGTTTTGTTATAGTATAGTTGAAATCTTACGAAAAACAGATAAAATTTATACTCGAAAAAGTCCGAGGTCGTTCACTAGGAGTAAGTAAGAATTCAGTTCTCAAAATTGCAATTTAAAACAATAGAGATAAGAAATTATAATCAAAAATTGATTTAGAATAATATGGCAATAAGATCACTATGTCAAACTGCAAAAAGAATGGAGTAAAATGGTGATTTGAATCACCAATTACTCCCTACAATAATATCGAATGAAACTCAATAGTTATGAATGAAATAAACTTCAAGTCAGCCATCTGATTATTCAATGAGACGTCTTAAACATCTGATGAACAGTGCTTTTCTTTGCTTCTTCTTTCTCTGATTTCTTTTTCTCTCCTTCTTCTCTTGTTTTCCTTCTCCTTCACAGACTCTTCTTCTGCTGCGGCTCTTCTTCTCTTCCTCTTCTTTTGCTGCTTTCTCTTCCTTCTCTTTCTTTCTCTACTCTTCTTACTCTTCTTCTGCACACAGAGGGGGAAGGGTATTCAGATTTTGGCTAAGTGTTAGCCAACTTCCTAGAGAGCAAAACCCTCCCCTCTACCCCACGCAGACTCTCCTCTCTTTCTCTCCTTAGGTCACTCTCTCCCAAAGCCTCCAACAGTACTAGGTTATTGGGTATTCGGACCTAGAGCGCACCCGGGTCTAGGGCTGCGGGCGTGAGTCGTAGCTGAGGAGTGTACAGGGCTTAGGCGGGTAGTTGGACCAGACCAAATCCGTAGGGTCAGTGTCGCGGACGAGGCCGAGTAAGGGTGTGGGGGACCTCACCCCCCAAGTGATTCAAGGCGATAAGCCTCTTATCACATTTTCCTCTTATACGGCTTCAACTGCTCCTCAATCCATGATGTGGGACTAAATCCCATCGCCTTTCTCTATGTGGAGCTGCAGCTGTTGCTTCTCGCAATTGCGGTCAATGGCCCGATCAAAGGGCCTCATTGTCTCCTTGGTTATACTCCTAGGAGGATTCCACTGAGCCTGGAGAAAACACCTGGGTAGATCCCTGCACAAACGCGGTCTGAAGCTCGTGGAGAAGCTCAGCCATGGCGGTGAAGGACCGGCTACCTAAAATCACAAATAAGGCCTTTCGGCTGTGTCAAAACGTTCAGGAATGATCGCCGGAGCACGCCGAACTTGATGAGGGCTTGGCGTGGTGCGAGCGTGATCTGTGGGTGCTGGCGAAGTTAGAGTGTTGCTGTAACAGTTGGTGCGTTCGAGGGAGCTGTAGGGGAATCAATAGCTCTCAGTGAGTGAGGCCTTTTGATCGTTGTGATGAGGCGGAGGTGTGAAGTG
Source organism: Thalassia testudinum (assembly GCA_037157565.1). NCBI lineage: Eukaryota > Viridiplantae > Streptophyta > Magnoliopsida > Alismatales > Hydrocharitaceae > Thalassia > Thalassia testudinum. Next base: position 131,543,155 of record JAZHRO010000055.1, read on the forward strand.
TGGAAGTGGCGACGTAGGTGGTCTGTGGTGGCTGCTAGCACTCGTTGAAGGTCTGCCGGTGAGATGGAAGATGGAGTCGTGGACGGTTGTGTTAGGGTCAAAGTGGTATGTTGGATATGCTGGCGTGATGAGGAGAAGTTGAGGAGTCATTTGAGAACGGTAGCGGACGAAAGGGAGCGTAGATGGTGTCAGTTGTGGTGTGGTCGACGTTGGAGAAGGGGGCTACTCTGGTGGATGGGAAAAGACGAGTAAGACAGCGTAGGGGGCGACAACTGGTACGGCTCGACACGGAAGAAGATGGGGGAGATAGCTCCGCCGTCGGTATTGTGAATGAAGGAAGAATGAAGGCAGGGAGGGTCACCAGACGTCGAGGAGAGATTTGGCCAATAAAGGGGAGAGGAATTTGCGGTGTTCAAAGCCGAATTCGAGCGTGGGGAGAATGGTTTGATCTAGAGGTCTTTTTATAGGCCTTTAGAAGTGGTTTTGAGCTTGGGAAGCAAGCTTCCCAAGCTTGGAAAGCTTTGCCAGAGTTAGAACTTTTAGGATACCCTAATCTCTCATGCGTTCACATGAGAGATTGGGGAGGTTTTAGGGCGTGGGAATTGGCTTAAATGGAGGGTAATTCCTTGACGAACTTTCATTTCAAATATGAGAGAGATTCATCAAGGAATCAAGGAGATCTTACTAATTTTAGGTCGCCGGAGTTTGTATGTATAGGATTAATGGCGGTAGGGACCTATTCATGAAAATGATGACAAAGTTAGGGGCCTTTTTGTAAATATTTTGAAAGTTAAGGGTGTAAATGTGATCACACAGGATGAAGTTGCAAACTAGGTCAAGACAGTCTCAAATTGGGTCCAAATTTTGGTAGAAACCTAATTTGAACCTAAGGAATCCAATGGTGAAGTTGGATTTAGGTTTTGACCAAGTTTGACTGGGTAATTTATGCAGAAACCTAAACTAGGGCAAATGTCTGTCTAAGACTCTGTTTTGGGTCAAGACAGGTTCTGATGGTCAAATTGAAGGTACCAAACCCTAGAGAATATTTCTCTATGAATTTTAGGGGGTTTAGGTGAATTTTATCCTGAACAGAACCTCAATTAATTAGGCAGGTATGCTTTTAGGGTTTCAAAATTCATTTAATTCTCAAAATACGTTAAAACCCTTTTCTATTTGTTCTAACCCACTTTTTAGCCTTTTAGGACCATTTGACCCTTAATTATCCCCTATGAAAACCCCTGGTTATTCTGTATTCAAGATTTGATGGTAAAATTATAATTTGAACCTTGGTTTCTTGTCTCTCTCAGAATGATTATGCAATGAATTACAGTTCTCTGGCGGTTATGTAGGAGCATTTACTGACTTAATCAGATGGTGTTCCCATCATCTATGCTGTTAGCAATTGTCACGACCCATATCCTAGATCCCTACAGAACTCGAGACCGGCTCTCCTCGACTGATCCCAAGACCTAGTCGTCCAACGAGAAATAACCAAATAGCATTCATCAACCCACAACCACACAAGTAATGTAACTAAGCAGAGAAAAATTGGCAACAAAGGGAGAAATAGAACAGTAATACTAAAATATTACATGCCTTCAAGAACAGAAATACAGCCATCATAACAAAAAACTAGTAAATAAATGATAAAGGATACAATAGAAAAGTACTAGGAAGTATAACTACAGAAACTCACTAGCAGCAAAAACTACAACTGGGCTCGACTAGGCCCAACGTCCTCAGCAACCGTTGGCTTGGGTTGTCAAATCCCTGACCAGTGCAAGGTTATACATCTGGAGTCAACTAACGCTGAGTAGAGTGGTGGCTAAAACATAAAAATGCATTTAACAAGTAGCTTAACATATTACTTTCCAGTTACAATTATCTTATAACGGTTTGCTGTGTAGAGATCTCTAATCAGGATCCATTGTATTACTTAATATTCTTGTTCCCTAAAGAAACGATCTTGCTTGCAGTTTTCCTGTAATGTAGAATGCACACGTAGCACTCTCCTGGCCGGGAGAGTCCCTCCGTGGTAGTCCTACACCCGGTCTACCACCCCAAGGTCATGGTCGCGACGTAGCGGTGACTACGGCACACGTGATAAGCGAGCAAGTAGCTACCCCACACTAGCATGCGATCAATCATTTTCGCTAGCGGGTTCACCCAAACATACTGTACGGAACAACACTAGGCCTTACCCTCTCAGAACAGAACAGGGGTTTCGCCCCTCCACAGTCCCTGTACCCTCGTCCGACTATCCCGGTTTGCCGAACGAGCAAACAAGAGTCGGTGTAGGGTGTCCATGCCTAACCCCGGGCCCCCTGGGGCGGCTAGCTCCCCCCTACACTAAGTAGCTCACCTCGGTACCACATACGCGATGGCCAACAAGAGTCTACGTAGAGTGGCCAAACTCACCCTGGGTCTCAACCCAAGGGTGGCAAGGTCCCCTCTACTCTACAAGGGATGGTTGGTCTCTTCGATACTACGTACACGAAGGTCAGCTCACTTCCCTTAATGGCCACCCGTGGATGGCAATTCCAGAACCAACTGATTCTCCGTGTTACGGTACTCTTGTTTCGTTCTACATTCCCCATAGGGTTTGTACATGAATTTCTCTACATCCGGTTTGAAATATACAGAATAAGCAGCTCAATCATAGTACAGGTTTGTTCATAATGTGGTTCATTCTAGATAATACAGATAGCTCATGATTTACTCAATCATTCACATGCATTTTTCTCTAGCCCTAGTGTTCATGCCACAACCTAGGGTTCAATTGAATAGATGTATTCTAGAGCATATGTTTATTTCTTCCTAGGGTTCATCTCACATCCTAGGTTTAACTAATTGCATGCATTTTATTAATCTAGAGATTTATAGTCAGAACCACTCTACCAGGAGGACCGGGTGGAATGGGGGCTCGTACAGTTGCTTTCGACGTCTTCGCGGGTCCTATACACTCTACGGATTGGAAACATAAGACATGGGTTGACAGGTCAAAAGGGTTCAAGTGCTACAGACAAGGTACCATTACACGGAGAAAAATGTATGGGAAACAAAGACGTTTCATTTACGGAAAATCGACATTGTTTGGGCCTTGTACGGGCCTAAAAACATGAGGTCTAAAAAAAATCAGACGTTTGGGAGAGATCCCAGACATCTTAAACTAACTCGCAGGCATACCTCTCTCGAGGTGCCTCTATCGAACGTCTGGAACGCAGTACCGACGTCCGAGGGTTCCGTCAAACGTCTAGAGATGCTTTTAGACGTCTGAAACTACCTCGATCCTCTCTCCGACACGCCTCCCAACCTCTGACACATGTGCGTGCATTGTCAGGATTTTGGCAGAGAAAATACGGGAAAACAAATCTCTACCAGACGTCTCATACTACCTTCAGACGTCCTCCCCGACATCTAGAGGTTACTCCGGACAACTGATTCCATGGAAAATGACTTCTGCAGAACTGTTCTGGGCTCTCCTCATTGCAGAAGCTGCAGCAGAGTAGCACGGGGCCCTCCGCTTCTCCTCTCTCTCTGGCTCCCTGCTCTCCGCTCGCTCTCTCCCTCTCTGGCTTAATTGTGATGGCGTGAGACGACGAGGAGGAGGGGGTGAGGGGAACGGCATGGGCGAGGGAGTGGTGCAGAGTGGGGAGGAGTGCGGGAGATGGTTGTCGCAGGGGAAGGAGCAGTGAGGCGCAGGGTGAGGGAGAAAGGCGTGGCATGTGTACGGTACGCGCGGAAGAGAAAACGTATTTTCAGACGTCCAGCGATCTCCCCAGTCGTCTGGTTAGACGTCTGGTGACCATTCCAAACATCTTAAACTACCAAAGGGTGCGGGTCATTTCAGCAATCAACAATTTGTGTTTGTACTTGCCATACAAGTGTGTCTCGTCAATGCCAATTAATGGCCTACAATGTTGAAAGACCTCCAGACCAAATGCCTAGAATGCTTTCCTAAAAATACAACTTTCGTCTCGTGAGGGTCTCATGTCCTAATCAAAGTCTATCTCAGTTTCAGAATTCGTTTCTTTTATTGCATGAAGCAAGTGTATGAGGTCATTGTAAGACTCATCCCAATCATCATAAGTGATTGCGCAACAATTATAGGTCTTAATTGACCTAAATTAGGCTAGGACTTAGCATAAGTTAGGGTAATTCATGCATGCATAAGCATTACTAGCACCTTTACTGCTTTCTTTTAGCTATGCATAAAATAATGCTATAATGTACTAATTAGGTGCATTATGTCAATTGCAGGTAATAAGCTAATCAGAAGCTAGATCTGAAGCTAGATCTGAAGAATAAAGAATAACTAGTTGAAATTGCTCGGTTCAACCGGGTCTTAGTTTGTTATAACATTGTAGTATAGCCGGTTACTACCAACATTTCAAATAAATAAATTTTTTACTCGGAAAATAAAAGAGTTCCCGAGGTCGAACTCAGGGAGCAAGTTGTATTCTAGAGATATACATGTTTCTTTTACAAAAAGAAAGAGAGAGGGAAAGAATTTGTTGTTTTCTCTTTGTTCTGCAGAGGGGATGCTCTTCTTTCTCTCTTTCTTTAGATCTCCTTCTTTCTCTTTGTTCTGCAGAGGTGATGTTCTTCTTCTGCAATGGTGATGCTCTTCTTCTTCTTCCTGCTGTTCCTGCTTTGGTGATGTTCTTCTTTCTTCAGAGCTCCTTCTTCTTCTTCTTCGTTCTGCAGAGGTGATGTTCTTCTTCAGATCTCTTTCTTCTTCTTCCTTGGTTTCTGCCTTGACCTCTCTTCTTCTTTTTCTGCAATTGTGGTGACCCTTTCTCTTTTCCCTTTTCTTCTTTATGGCTGCAGAGCTTCTGCCTTCAGCTACTAAGTCTTCCTTTCTTCTTCTTCTGCTTTGGCCGTTGCTCTTCTTTTCTTTCTTTCTCCTTCCTTTTCTTTCTTCTTCAGCCTGCCTTCTTTCCTGCTCTGGCTGCTGACCTTCCGTCGTCTGACCCGGTGCTTAGACGACTTAACTATGCATTTGCTACAGTGCAGCTCCTTCTTCTTCCGCGGGTCTTCTTCTTCGCCTGTGCCTGCACACTTCAGAGTTTTTCGTCAGAGGCAAAACCTACTCTACCCCCCTCCCCCCGCGTCTCTCTCTCTTTCTGAAACCACTCTTGGGAAAGCTCTCCCAGAGCTGCCGGGTAATCGGGTTCGGGTCACGCCCGGGTCCAGGCCCACCGGCGTGCGTGGTGGGCGAGGAGTGCAGGTCAGTCTAAGTCGGGTCGGGTCAGGTCCGCGGGGCGTGAGCGCGGACGAGACCGGGTAACCGGGCGGGTGTAAGGGGACCTCACCCCGTGTACTGAGGCAGTAAGGCTACTGCACAAAATCAATTTAAACAGTGGAACGGGTGTGAGGCTTACCGATGTGGGACTAAACGCAAACCTTTCCTCGCGTGCGCCTGCTGGGAGACCGCGGCCTGGCTTCTGCAGCTGCGGCTTCGATTTGCATAGGTTGCTGGCTGGCTGCCTTCGCAAGACTCCCCGTACTCCGCAGCAGCTGGAGACCTGGAGTCCTCAAGCCTGGAGCGCGGGAGAAGCTGCTTCAATGTGCGTTAATGGCGGTCGAACCTCAAAACCTGTCGGACACGAATATGGCCTCGCGGCCTGATCAAACCACTGGGGAACCTTCGCCGTGGCACGGCGAAGGTGAGGAGCTGCGCGGCAGGCCGCAAGGTGGTGTCTGGCGGCAGCCCTGGGTCGGACTGCAACCAGAGTTTTGGGTTTGTTCGGGGGAGTGTTACGGAGGTGTGGAGTGGCAGTGGAGGGGTGGGGGGTGCTCAGTGTGATGAGGCGGAGGTTCGGTGAGGGTCGGCGAGCCGTGTGGGTTGCTGAGGTGATGGGAGCGGCTTGCCGGAGGGTAGTCGGAGGCGAAGGGGGTGAAGGTGGTCAGGGTCGGTAGAGGGCTTAATTGAATAAATTGAAAGCGGGGAAAGAAAGAGGAGGAGAAGGGGAGTAGCTCTAGCTTACTTGCAGGGACGAAGGGGGAGGAACAGGGCGACAGTCGTATCGACTGTCGCCGGAGAAGACGATGCTCAGGGAAAGGGGCGGCGGCGAGCAGAGAGCCGGAGAGGCGCCAGCTGGGTGCGGCGTGGCGCAGGAAGAGCAGGGGAGGAAGTCTCTGCTGCTGGTATTGCGGCAGAGCGAAGAGGTGGAGGGGGAGGAAACCGCCGGAGCTGGTGAGCGTCTGCCGGAGGAAGAAGAGAAGAAAGTTGGGGATTTTCTCCGTCAGATCCAGGCTGCCCTGGTCGGTGGAGCAACGGGGGGTATTTATAGGGATCAAACAGGGAGGAAGGCGGAGGGAGACGACGTGTCTCCCTCGCCGGAGGATGGTCGGAAACAAGAACCCATACCGTCCGTGCGTTCGCACGGCCGGTATGGTGGGTTACAATGACCAGGGGGTGTCCCTGCGACGGCTGACGACGCAGGGCACCCCCGGTTTACTTGCCAGGTCCCCCACCTCACCCTGCGCGGCGCCATGCTCCGCGCAAGGTCGCCGGAGCATGGTGCTGGCAGGTTTTGCAGGAGGGACCTGATTGCAAAGAACGAAGGAGAGTTAGGGGCCAAAATGCGAGGGTTCAAAAGTTGAGGGCCAAAGAGTAAATATATGAGGACCAAAGTGTAAAGTCGGTCAAGGAGGTTTCTTCTTAGGCTCAAGTTTTTATACATGACTAATTAGGACCTAAGGAATCTGATGGCGAATTTAATTTTCATATTAAACCTTGTTTGACCGGTCAATTTGCGCAAAAACCCAAATTAAGTTATTAATTGGGCATGGTTCTCAATGTAGGTCAAAATGGGTTCTAAAGGCCAAATTGAAGGTTCTAAACCCTAGAGATTATTTTTCTATGAATTTTAGAGGGTTTATTCTATTTTTACTTTGCCTCGAACCTTGTGAATTGAAGTGGGTTGTTTTAGGGTTACAGATTATCATTTGGTTTCTTGGAAGTGCTGTAGCCCTTGCTAGATCATCTCATCCCACTTTTATTCTTATTTAAGCTGCTTTGACCTATGTTTGGGCCCTGAATTACCCTGTATGCAGATTATACTGGTAAAATTGCACTTTTACCCCTTATGACTTATTTTCTTCTCAAACTCAGAATTCTCTGAGTTAAGCCTTTCCTTGAGATATGTAGGAGCTTTTATCCTTTGCATTAGGTCAAAATGAGCTAGTTATGGCTCATGATGAGGTTCTCATCATACCCCCATGCCTAGCTTTTGCTAGTCCCTTAGCAAAAACTTAAGGTTTCAACCCTTGTTCTAGACCATGAAGTTTTTAATAGTTTTAGATAAGTGCCTTTTTTTATTTGAGCATAGATTAGGTTAGAATGCTGACCATAGGCCTAAAAGGTACTCTAGTACCAATCAAGATCCAAATCTGTCTAGCCTTAGCCTCAGTCTTTTAGCAAAGGTTTTTAAGGCCCACAAGAACTAACCTAAGGTTTATTGGACTTCGTGGTTAAAGCACCCGTGCTTGAAATGATTTTAGCCCTGGCTAAGTTCGCAGTGCGTTTTGTAAGAGAGAGATAGAAAGTTTTTCTGTTTGGAGAGTTTTCTCTCTCTTTTTCTTTTTAGTTCTAGCCTAGGATTGGCTTTTCAACACGGTCTGTATCAGATTCCTTGCTCCCATCATCAATCCTCAAGGGTTCCTGGCGATCGATGCTTCGAGATAGCACCGCCCATGGCAACCCCCGGAACCCTGGCTATTGAGATTTCGAGATAATCCCATCCATGGTATTCCGTGGCCGAATCCAGACCCTGGCAATTGACACTTCGAGATAATGCCATCCATGGAATCTGAACCAGCAGAGTGCTTACATGCCCCCAGTAGGATATGTAAATATCCTAAGAGACAAGCACCGAGGAGATGATATTTTCTTACGCATCTTCGAGGGGATTTCCCCGCCTCTCTGCGCTGGGAACTCGTCCAAATCAACTTGTGTTGATCGGCCGCTCCTATTCTAGGTGTTCTTTTCAGATTTTTGCGACGCTTCTGCGTGATTCTGATTTTTACGCTTACTGAACCAGGCTGTGTGTGAGATTAGGGTGCTTAGGTTACTGAGTCCCGTAAACCAAAAATTAGTTAACGAGGCCGAATACTCCCTAAGCCTTAGACCTAATACTTCAGCTTTTCATTTTCCTCAACCTCTTGAGGAGTGTCCAGATCTTAATGGGTACTAAGAGTCTATTCAAGAATGCCTAAGGTTTGCATTCTTTACTAATCTTATTGTGCACTTTTCTTGAATGAGGTCTAGAACTTAGGTTAATTCCTTAGTTCCTTACTAATGACTATCACTTTTTCTCATAATTTTGTGCTCCTTTTTCCTTTTGTTTCTTTTCTCCTTCGCAAAATTTCCTTCTCCTCTTTTCCTCTTGTTCTTTTTCGAAAATTTTTTAATTTTTATGGTGTTTTTGGCATATGTGAATTTTTTTGTTTGAAACCTTTTCTTACAAGTTTTTGTACTTTCATACCCCCCCATGCCTAAGATTTGCAATGCCCTCATTGTAACCTAGGGGGTCTTAGTTCATTCCTTAAGACAGAAATTTGGGTGAGTGGATGGGTCGGGTTGAATTTTTGCGGACGATTTCAAATCTCAGATGCGAACATCTGAGTTGGGGTCGGCTGTCTATAAGGGTGAACTTCGAGTGCTGAAAGGTGTCAGAACAAGTTTCAGGTTTTCAAAGAGAATGACGGGCTGCCTCCCGTTAAGCGCTGAGTTTTACGCCATCGGCTGGGCGCAATAAGCTCAAGGGGAAAGGAGGATATAAGATGCCTCAGCCAAATCAGTAGAAGTTACATCAATGAACGGCTTGAGTCTCTGACCGTTCACGATGAAAGGTTCAGAATCGTGGCTGAGTGGACTGATTTCGATTGCTCCATTTCCAAAAACCTGTCGGACCAAATATGGTCCGACCCACTTAGATCTCAGTTTTCCTGGGAAGAGTTTGAGTCGGGCATCAAAGAGTAGGACCTTTTGACCAGGATGAAAGATCTTTCTCGAGATGTGTTTGTCGTGGAAGGCTTTAACCCGCTCCTTGTAGATTTGCGAGTTCTCGTACGCGTCTCTGCGTAATTCATCGATCTCGCTGATTTGGAGTTTTCTGTAGGTCCTAGCCTTGGAAAGATCTAGATTACAGTTCCGTACTGCCCAATAGGCTTTATGCTCCAGTTCGACGGGAAGGTGGCATGCCTTTCCGTACACCAATCTAAAGGGAGACATGACCAATTGGGTCTTGTGGGCGGTCCTATAGGCCCACAATGCTTCCGGAAGTCGGGACGACCAGTCCTTCCTGTCAGGTCGAACAGTGACTTGCAGGATTTTCTTGATCTCCCGATTAGACAGCTCAGCTAGACCATTAGTTTGGGGGTGGTAAGGAGTAGAGATTCAGTGAGACACCCCGTATTTGGTCATCAGTGACCTAAACTGAGCATTTGTGAAATGGGTCCCCCCATCAGAGATTATTGCACGAGGAATCCCGAACCTTGAGAAAATGTGTTGATGAATGAATTTGAGAACGATTTTGTGATCACAGGTTCGGGTCGGTATGGCTTCGATCCATTTGGACACGTAGTCCACAGCCAACAGAATGTATTCAAAACCATCCGAAACAGGAAAGGGGCCCATAAAATCAATCCCCCAAATATCAAAGATTTCGCATACTAGAATCGGTTGCATAGGCATCATGTCGCGACGGCTCATGTTGCCCAAAGTCTGGCAACGACTGCATGCCTTGCAATGACTGTATGCGTCTTTGAACAGTGTGGGCCAGTAAAAGCCGCACTGGAGGACTTTTGCTGCGGTTTTATGCCCGGCAAAATGGCCACCGCATGCCTGGTCATGGCAGAAAGAGAGGATATTGTTGACTTCCCCTTCCGGGACACATCTCCGGATGATCTGATCGGCACCTATGCGGAAGAGGTACGGGTCTTCCCAAATGTAATACTTGGCATCGGAGCGTAATTTGTCTTTCTTGGCCTTCGGCCAATCAGACGGGGTCTGATGAGATGCCAAGTAATTTACAATATTAGCGAACCATGGAAGGCTAGTACCAATAGTCAGCAGGTGCTCATCGGGAAAATGCTCAGTGATGGGTCCGGAAGGGTCAATTATTTCAGAAGGAAGACGGGACAAGTGATCAGCTACCACGTTTTGTTTTCCCGCTTTATCGCGAATCTCAAGGTCAAATTCTTGCAACAGCAAGATCCATCGGATCAATCGAGGTTTCGCGTCCTTCTTTGCAAGGAGATGCCTCACAGCCGTGTGATCCGAGTATATGATGACATGGGAACCCAGAAGGTACGATCTGAACTTCTCTAGGGCAAATACTACAGCTAGCAGCTCTTTCTCAGTAACTGTATAGTTACGCTGAGCCTCATCGAGTGTTTTGCTGGCGTAGTAAATGACCACAGGTTTCTTGTCATTTTTCTGCCCCAAAACCGCTCCTACAGCGAAGTCGGATGCATCACACATGATCTCAAAGGGTTGAGACCAATCAGGGGACTGTAGGATCGGTGCTTGGGTGACTCGGTCACGCAAGATTTCAAATGCTTGAGTGCATTCCTTGGAGATTTCGAAGGGAACATCCTTGGAGAGAAGAGTGGTCAGGGGGCGTGCGATTTTTGAAAAATCAGGGATAAATCGTCGATAAAAACCGACATGCCCTAAAAAGGATCGGATGTCCCTGATCGAGCTAGGCATAGGAAGGTGAGAAATCAGATTAACCTTAGCTCGATCCACTTGGATACCTTTCTCCGAAATTGAGTGTCCCAGGACAATTCCCTCAGGCACCATGAAATGGCTCTTTTCCCAGGAAAGAACCAAATTCACATCGATGCACCTCCTGAGTATCTGGACCAAGTGTTGGAGGCAATCGTCGAATGATGCTCCGAAAACTGAAAAGTCATCCATGAAGACTTCCAGATAATCACCTACCATATCTGAGAATATGGCAAGCATGCATCGCTGAAAAGTAGCGGGTGCATTGCAAAGACCGAAAGGCATCCTTCGGAAAGCGTATGTTCCGAAGGGGCAGGTGAACGTGGTCTTTTCTTGGTCCTCAGGATGGATTGCCACCTGGTTATAACCGGAGTACCCGTCAAGAAAGCAGAAGAACCTATTTCCCGCTAGTTTTTCGAGAATTTGATCAATGAAGGGTAGTGGGAAATGATCCTTCTTCGTGGAGGAATTGAGTCGACGGTAATCTATACAGACTCTCCACGAGTTGGCTAATCGGGTAGGAATGATTTCTCCGGTCACAGTCGTTATAGTGGTGAGTCCTGCCTTCTTGGGCACGACCTGAATTGGGCTCACCCAACGACTATCGGAGATCGGGTAGATGATTCCGGCATCTAACCACTTGATGATCTCCTTTTTCACGACCTCCTGCAGATTGGGGTTTAAGCGTCTCTGCATTTCACGAGAAGGTCGTGTGCCCTCTTCTGAATAGATATGATGAGTACAATAAGAGGGACTTATTCCAGTCAAATCATCGAGAGTCCATCCGATGGCTCTGCGATGTTGCTGGAGGACAACAATCAGACGGGATTCCTGTTCAGGACTGAGGTTGGAATTGATGATCACAGGAAGGGTCTGATTAGAACCCAAAAAGACGTATTTTAAGTGAGCAGGAAGGGGTTTCAGTTCGAGGATGGGGTTTTCAGCAGCAGCGGGTGGTTCAGTATAGATGTGAGGTTCAAGGGTGGGAGTTACTGGGTTGTTCACATCTGGATTTGACTCCTCTGTTTGCGGGTCAAGATCCTTCTGTGGTTGATGAGGCATACTCAAGTCATTCTGGAGGTGTGATTCATCAACCAAAGTCTTGATGTCACAAATTTGCTCGATGACGCCGCAATTAATTCCTTGTTGGGCCTTAAATATATCAATTTTCAGTGTTTGATCTCCAAACTTAAGCTCTATTTGGCCCTCCTCACAGCTGATGTTGGCTCTAGCAGTAGCCAAGAAAGGTCTCCCTAGAATGATTGGTGTATCCCTAGGGTTCTCAGGTGCATCCATGTCTAAGACTATAAAGTCCACTGGAAAATAGAAATCCCGCACTCTCACGATAACATCCTCGAGAATCCCTTTTGGTGACTTTATAGATCGATCTGCTAATTGTAATGTCACCTCGGTTGGTTTCAGCTCAGATTCTTCTAGATGGTCAAGTAAGGATGTGGGTATCAGATTTATAGATGCACCTAAGTCTAACAATGCTCTATCAAATTGGGTACCACCTATCTTACAGGAGATCAGGGGAGTTCCAGGATCTTTTTCCTTGGGTGGGAGTCTACTAAGGATTACAGAGCTGGCTTGCTCTGACAGAACAATTGGGCTCCCTCCCTTGGTTCGCGGCTTACGCTGGGGTGTACATAAATTCTTTAGAAATCGTGCGTAAGCTGGTACGTGGCGGATTGCATCCATCAAGGGGATGTTTATGTGGACCTGCTCAAAGAGCTTGACCAGGTCCTCCTCAGGGGCCACGGGTTTGGTGGTCTTCTTTCCCTTGGTCAGGGCCTCGGGAAACGGGATCTTGGTTGGTTCTTCTAGGATAGGTCCAGGTTGTGGATCTGGAACAGCGGTACCTTGGATAACTATCCTAGGGTCATGGTTATCAGGCTGGGAGTGGTTTGGATAATGCGGGTCTTGAGTTGTCTTACCACTACGTGTTGTTACAGAATTTAATCCAGCCTGATTTTGGTTTGGGTTTGGTAGGAGGGGTGGCTGCTGCTGAAATCCCGCACGAGAAGTTGAGGCTTCCATATCGTCTGGAGATGGAGCAGTAGGGGCCTGATAAATCCATTGAGCGTGGCCTAAATTTGGATTCATAACGCGCTTCTGGGTTGGCACGTTATTTGGGTTAGGAAGGGGTTGGGAAGGGAGTGTGCCTGGCTGGCGAGAATTTGCCAACTGGGCCAGTTGAGTTTTAACTTCAGTAAGCTCGTCCTTGTGCTGTTTTTGAATAGCCGCATTCGTTTTTTGAATGTCAGCCAGAGTCTGAAGGATTAAGGACATTTGATCTTGATTTGGCCCTGATGGATAAGTAGGGTTGGGCCGAGGCTGAGGCGGCTGGTAGTGATGAGAGGGCTGTGGGCGGGACTGAAAAGGTGGTCTTTGGGTTTGGGAATTTCCCGCCCACTGAAAATTGGGATGGTTTCGCCATCCAGGGTTGTAAGTGTTGGAGAATGGGTCGTTCTGGATGGCGTTGAGGTCCTCGCAGGTCTGAGGAACCTCCTGAGAATCAGGGAAAGGAGGAATGGAGTTCCCCCGGCTGGTGAAGAAAGGATCGGATGATCTCCCAGTCCAAGAATCAGATGGGGATGGATATGGATTCATCCTAGGGGAGGATCGGTGGAGGATGTTTTGCACAGTCTCCTGTGTGGAAGGAGGTTGTGCAAAGGAGTTACGCGCAGAGGTGGCTCGCTGCAAGTGCTGAGTCAGCTCATCCACCTTCTTTTCAATGATTGAGACCTTGTCCAATCGACTGGCCATTAATTCCAGGTCGACTGATGCGGACAGGCCCTGCGTCTCATGTGCTCCCTTAAGATTCGTCGCTGCGCGGGTATTCGTCCTGTCGAATAATCCCATGGAGTCATTGTTGATGGAGTTCTCGCACATGTTTTCGAGAATCTCCCATACGGTGTCTTCATGTTGACCCATGATGTTTCCTCCGCAAGTTGCATTGACGAAAAGGCGGATGTCCTCACGGAGTCCCTGGTAAAAAGATTGGACTTGTTCCCATTTAGGAACTCCGTGATGGGGGCACTTTCTCATGAGATCCTGAAAACGATCCCATGCCTCATGGAGAGGTTCTCCTGATTGTTGAGTGAAGTGTGTAATCTGATGGCGCAAGGCGTTGGTCCGACCAACGGGAAAAAACTTTTTCAAAAATTCGGATTGAAGTTCTTCCCAAGTGTTGATCGGCCGGGTCTGAGTTTGATACCAATGGGCGGCCTTGTCCATAAGAGAAAAGGAGAACATCTTCATGAGAAGAATATCCCGATTTTGCGCATCTGATCCAAAAGTGTGGGCCAGATGCTTTAGCTGTTTGATGTGCTGGAAGGGATCTTCAGAATTAAGCCCATAGAATTTAGGTATAGCATGAATCATGTTGGGCTTTAGTTCGGAATCAGGTCCTCCAGTCGGGATTCTGACTCGAGGCTCAATGGCCACCACAGCAGGATTGTAGTGGTCCCGCATCATAGGACGCTGTGGTGGGTGCACGAAGTTTTGGAAGAGGTCATTGAGTCGCTGGAGCTGGTGTTCCAGATTATTTTCTTCCTCAACTGGCTGAGCCATGATGGGGGAAGAAGAAGAACTTGGTTCTGAATCAGAATAGAGAATAATGTGAGGGTGTTGCTGCAAAAACACGGGCGTCGAGGCTTGGCCTTGACGAGAGTGAATTTCTAATGGAGGTCTTAAGGGTGGTCCTAGGGACCTCCTTCCGTACATGCACAGTTGGGAGAGGTAAGTTAGAAGGTGCTGGACCCAATCAAGGCACCCAAAAAATGTGTTGGGTGACTATAGAGGTGCGGGGCAGATGGACCCCTTGATCAGAAAGATCGTCCACCTGAGAATTACCTGGGCAGCCAGAGAGGGAGAGTCCCGCGAAGACCCCTACACGGTAGAGCGTCCCCACGGGTTACAGGGTTTCCCCCACCCGACCTCTCTTGTCACTGCGGTTCCAGGTAGACCAGAATGGGGATCTTGACCTCTTAAGTCTACCAATTTTAAGATCAGGGTGCTTAAGGTTTCACTTGAACTTTAGTCTTTTTAAGTGCAAAGAGTGACCTAATTTAAGGTTGGTTAACCCAAAGGGGTCAACTTTACCTTTTTCTTTGAGAGCTTTTTGGGTCCTTTCTTTTAGGGTCCAAGTGTTTAAAGAGAGAGCCAATTGTTTAGGATTTTTCTTGTTAATTATTTTCAATCAATGGCTTGGGCACACCTCTTTTGGATTTCCTCAATTCTTGATTAAGGGGTGTGTCTCTACTGAAATCCTAATGTTTGACCTTATGTTGGCTCTACTTGGTCCATTTAACTCTTTGTTGGGCAATTAGGGCTCAAGCAAGAATGTGTTAGCCCTTAAATACCCTTAATAGTGTGCAGGAGTGATGAGTTGAAAACATGCAACTCTTTATGGTTACTAAGTATGGAAGACAGGTTAGCCCTATATTGCTTGTTCTTTTCTTTTCTTCCTCTTTAGAGTTTAGGGGTTAATAGTGAGAGGAAAAATTTACCTGTCTTCGGAGTGGTTGTCGTGTGGTTGCTTGTCTTCTTGAGTTCCTGTAGCTGCACAAAAGAGAGGAGATTATCAGAAATTAAAAGAAACAGGAATGTTTACCTCTAGAATAGCCGTTGCTCCCCGGCAGCGGCGCCAAAATGAAATTGCTCGGTTCAACCGGGTCTTAGTTTGTTATAACATTGTAGTATAGCCGGTTACTACCAACATTTCAAATAAATAAATTTTTTACTCGGAAAATAAAAGAGTTCCCGAGGTCGAACTCAGGGAGCAAGTTGTATTCTAGAGATATACATGTTTCTTTTACAAAAAGAAAGAGAGAGGGAAAGAATTTGTTGTTTTCTCTTTGTTCTGCAGAGGGGATGCTCTTCTTTCTCTCTTTCTTTAGATCTCCTTCTTTCTCTTTGTTCTGCAGAGGTGATGTTCTTCTTCTGCAATGGTGATGCTCTTCTTCTTCTTCCTGCTGTTCCTGCTTTGGTGATGTTCTTCTTTCTTCAGAGCTCCTTCTTCTTCTTCTTCGTTCTGCAGAGGTGATGTTCTTCTTCAGATCTCTTTCTTCTTCTTCCTTGGTTTCTGCCTTGACCTCTCTTCTTCTTTTTCTGCAATTGTGGTGACCCTTTCTCTTTTCCCTTTTCTTCTTTATGGCTGCAGAGCTTCTGCCTTCAGCTACTAAGTCTTCCTTTCTTCTTCTTCTGCTTTGGCCGTTGCTCTTCTTTTCTTTCTTTCTCCTTCCTTTTCTTTCTTCTTCAGCCTGCCTTCTTTCCTGCTCTGGCTGCTGACCTTCCGTCGTCTGACCCGGTGCTTAGACGACTTAACTATGCATTTGCTACAGTGCAGCTCCTTCTTCTTCCGCGGGTCTTCTTCTTCGCCTGTGCCTGCACACTTCAGAGTTTTTCGTCAGAGGCAAAACCTACTCTACCCCCCTCCCCCCGCGTCTCTCTCTCTTTCTGAAACCACTCTTGGGAAAGCTCTCCCAGAGCTGCCGGGTAATCGGGTTCGGGTCACGCCCGGGTCCAGGCCCACCGGCGTGCGTGGTGGGCGAGGAGTGCAGGTCAGTCTAAGTCGGGTCGGGTCAGGTCCGCGGGGCGTGAGCGCGGACGAGACCGGGTAACCGGGCGGGTGTAAGGGGACCTCACCCCGTGTACTGAGGCAGTAAGGCTACTGCACAAAATCAATTTAAACAGTGGAACGGGTGTGAGGCTTACCGATGTGGGACTAAACGCAAACCTTTCCTCGCGTGCGCCTGCTGGGAGACCGCGGCCTGGCTTCTGCAGCTGCGGCTTCGATTTGCATAGGTTGCTGGCTGGCTGCCTTCGCAAGACTCCCCGTACTCCGCAGCAGCTGGAGACCTGGAGTCCTCAAGCCTGGAGCGCGGGAGAAGCTGCTTCAATGTGCGTTAATGGCGGTCGAACCTCAAAACCTGTCGGACACGAATATGGCCTCGCGGCCTGATCAAACCACTGGGGAACCTTCGCCGTGGCACGGCGAAGGTGAGGAGCTGCGCGGCAGGCCGCAAGGTGGTGTCTGGCGGCAGCCCTGGGTCGGACTGCAACCAGAGTTTTGGGTTTGTTCGGGGGAGTGTTACGGAGGTGTGGAGTGGCAGTGGAGGGGTGGGGGGTGCTCAGTGTGATGAGGCGGAGGTTCGGTGAGGGTCGGCGAGCCGTGTGGGTTGCTGAGGTGATGGGAGCGGCTTGCCGGAGGGTAGTCGGAGGCGAAGGGGGTGAAGGTGGTCAGGGTCGGTAGAGGGCTTAATTGAATAAATTGAAAGCGGGGAAAGAAAGAGGAGGAGAAGGGGAGTAGCTCTAGCTTACTTGCAGGGACGAAGGGGGAGGAACAGGGCGACAGTCGTATCGACTGTCGCCGGAGAAGACGATGCTCAGGGAAAGGGGCAGCGGCGAGCAGAGAGCCGGAGAGGCGCCAGCTGGGTGCGGCGTGGCGCAGGAAGAGCAGGGGAGGAAGTCTCTGCTGCTGGTATTGCGGCAGAGCGAAGAGGTGGAGGGGGAGGAAACCGCCGGAGCTGGTGAGCGTCTGCCGGAGGAAGAAGAGAAGAAAGTTGGGGATTTTCTCCGTCAGATCCAGGCTGCCCTGGTCGGTGGAGCAACGGGGGGTATTTATAGGGATCAAACAGGGAGGAAGGCGGAGGGAGACGACGTGTCTCCCTCGCCGGAGGATGGTCGGAAACAAGAACCCATACCGTCCGTGCGTTCGCACGGCCGGTATGGTGGGTTACAATGACCAGGGGGTGTCCCTGCGACGGCTGACGACGCAGGGCACCCCCGGTTTACTTGCCAGGTCCCCCACCTCACCCTGTGCGGCGCCATGCTCCGCGCAAGGTCGCCGGAGCATGGTGCTGGCAGGTTTTGCAGGAGGGACCTGATTGCAAAGAACGAAGGAGAGTTAGGGGCCAAAATGCGAGGGTTCAAAAGTTGAGGGCCAAAGAGTAAATATATGAGGACCAAAGTGTAAAGTCGGTCAAGGAGGTTTCTTCTTAGGCTCAAGTTTTTATACATGACTAATTAGGACCTAAGGAATCTGATGGTGAATTTAATTTTCATATTAAACCTTGTTTGACCGGTCAATTTGCGCAAAAACC
The DNA here is from genome assembly GCA_037157565.1 of Thalassia testudinum. Lineage (NCBI taxonomy): Eukaryota > Viridiplantae > Streptophyta > Magnoliopsida > Alismatales > Hydrocharitaceae > Thalassia > Thalassia testudinum. The sequence continues at coordinate 131,561,002 of JAZHRO010000055.1, forward strand.
CAAATTAAGTTATTAATTGGGCATGGTTCTCAATGTAGGTCAAAATGGGTTCTAAAGGCCAAATTGAAGGTTCTAAACCCTAGAGATTATTTTTCTATGAATTTTAGAGGGTTTATTCTATTTTTACTTTGCCTCGAACCTTGTGAATTGAAGTGGGTTGTTTTAGGGTTACAGATTATCATTTGGTTTCTTGGAAGTGCTGTAGCCCTTGCTAGATCATCTCATCCCACTTTTATTCTTATTTAAGCTGCTTTGACCTATGTTTGGGCCCTGAATTACCCTGTATGCAGATTATACTGGTAAAATTGCACTTTTACCCCTTATGACTTGTTTTCTTCTCAAACTCAGAATTCTCTGAGTTAAGCCTTTCCTTGAGATATGTAGGAGCTTTTATCCTTTGCATTAGGTCAAAATGAGCTAGTTATGGCTCATGATGAGGTTCTCATCACTAGTGTTGCAGTAGAGCTGGAGTGGAAGACCTAGATTAGATGTAGAAGATAATAATGTAAGGGAGTTAAGGTATGCTATTCTATTAAGCAGAAATAAAGCAATAAATTATGAAGAACTTAGGTCCATCCTAGCCCTAGGACAGCCCAGAAGCTTCCCCAAGCCTTAGCCACCCTTAGATTAGGTCACCACACCCTAGCAAACCTTAAAACCCTAGTTTTAGCCTCTATCTGGACATTCAGATGAGTTATAGGACGTCTAGAACTCTTATCCAACTCCCGCACACCTTAAACCCACTTTTACAGTGTTATTGGACGTCCAGACACTTGGTCAAACATCCAATTTCTGCAGAATACCCAAGATAGAACCTAGAAACCCTCCTGACTCTGATTGGACATCCAGACAACAAGTCTGGACTTCTGATTTTTCACTATAAGATGTCTGACAACTTTATTAGATGTCTGATATTGTCCTCCAGACCTTGTTTTGAGATTCAAGCCTTGATCTTGGATCTCTAGGTCCCTAAACCCAATTCCAACACCATAGGAACCTAAATTAAGGTGCCCTAACTCTAGTACATCACCTCTAGACCTCCATAAGGACCTAATTAGGTCCTCACTAAACCTAATTGACTTGGATCTTAGTCAATTCCATCAGCTTATTTAATAGGACTCATTGAGTCCAATTGAGCCCTGATCTCAGCACACACTGTCCAATTGGACTCAGTGAGAATCCAATTGACCTAGACCTGACTTAATTGAGTTATTTTACTCTCAATTAGGTTTTCACACACCTAATTAAGCTTGTATTAAGTTTAATTATACTTTACCTGAGTGAATTAGGGTTTACAACCCTACTTTGAGACCTACCTTGACCTAAACCCACTAGAACCTAACCTAATCAACCTAGCCCCCTAAGTTTCGACCCACACACACCCACACACACCATCCACACGAAAATACCTAGCCTAGAGTTCTTTAGAACTCTATACCTTGTGTTGTTGCCTTGGTTGCTAAAATTAGCAACCAAGAGTCATTAAATTTTTAGATCCACATTTGGTGGATCTAAAAACCACCATCCATCCTCTCTCTCTCACTCTCCCACCATAGGCTTCTCTAGAGAATTCCATAGAGAGTTCCATAATTCTCTAGAGAGCTTCCCTTAGGTCTATAAAAAGACCTAAGGGGTGGCCATTTGCACCCATCCACTCTTGGCTCCATCCACTCTTGGTTCCATTTAGCTTAGTTTCATTCCACATCCACTTCACCTCCATGTCCACGAGTAGCTTCACCATGGCCACCACCACCTCCACGCCAAGATGCTGGATCACTTCTCCAACCTCTCTCCAAGGGCTGGCCTATGCACCATTGGCTGCCCCTCCTCCTCTCAGCCAACTCAAAGGCCATCGAAACCACCTCCGAATGCCCTTATTTCTACTAGATTAGATTATAGTTCTTCTTAGATTTACATGCTTTATTTACTGCTTAATAGTGTAGTTCCTCACTTCTCCCCTAATGATGCATGCAAAATCCCCCCATAGATTCATGTATGCAGTCATTTTCTGGTAGGGAGTAGTTTTATTTCCCTGTACAAGCATTCCTATACCTGTGCTCTGCAACTCTGATATCATCATCATCTTTTATATATATAAATATATATGTTGAAAATCACCATGTGCCTAGTTATCATCTTTTGGTGTGATTGAAGTTGCATGTTTTAATTACTATCTTTTGGCAACTAGCATGTCGTACATCAATATGTAAATCACCATAAACCGGCATGAGATTTTAAGCAAGTAGAGTGAAAGAGATCGATTTCAAATCTGCATTTCCATAAATGCCTCCCAGAGACGAACAACCGAGACTCCAAGTCTCGTTATCTTTATAAATATTTTGTTGATCATATTGCACACTATACTACGATGCTTTTTCTTATCAAACACGTGTTATACAAGTCCCAACAATAAGCAATTTCAATTGTTTTTCTTTTCGCATCCCAAACTTTCCTTTTACTAATTTTAGAATTGAATTCTTTGTCCACAAAAGTCAACAATTCCTTGACTTTAATTGTTGCATATTCTTGGACGTACTTCACAAGGAAACGTGCCATGAAATTACAATCCAATTACAGATGATCTAAACTCGTAATTGGGTTTTGGTAACTGTGCAGTTCATCAACAACACCAACAACAAATTTCTCCCATTTACAACCGTTCTCCTTATGACTGCATTGGCCCACCCAAACTTTTCTGTCTTACTCGCAAATGGAGAAGTTATATTTATGTCTAATGTGAAAATCTTTAACTGTAAAAAGTAAATCTTCCTTACTGTTAAATGCCTTCCCAACATGGAATTGACCACCAAGATTAATATCAAGAACACTTTTCTCCCAACTAATATAGCCAGACCCAACTGGAACATTGTAAAAACTATCTCTCATCCCATGCTGTATAGTGTTGCTACCACCTTGATCAATCGTCTGAGACGGAGGGTGAGCTGACATATCATTGGGGTCCTCATCATTACTATCATCGTCCTTATCTGATGGGATGTCATTGAAAGCTCCATGATCATTGCCCAGATCATGAGCATTATCAACATATGGAGCATGCACAACAGAACTTCTTGGTCTCGCAGGAGCCTAATGATCAGGACTAGTAATGGTAGCCTGAACAACAGGAGTTGTCACACGAGCCTGCACAACTAGAGTACTCGAAATAGTAAAGAAATTAGGAGCACTAATTGGAGCATGCACAACTTGAGTACCCACTACAAGTGAAATAATAGAAGCACTTACTGCAGCACCTGTAGTATTTAATTGATGATGTATAACTTTCGGGTTCACTACAGGAATATGTCACATCTCAATAATTTTAACATAAAACTCTAGGAAGTACTCTGACCCCATCATGTCCACGGTACCAATAAGTGAATCAACGTCATCATCATCTTCTAAGATTGGAGAAGCTATATATCTTACTACCTTTTGATCTCCAATTCCTTCAATTACTGGGAATCTATGGACTAGTTCAATATCATGTGTTAGAGGATCAATGTGAAGCCTCCTCATTATCTTCTTACATTTCTAAAAGTCAACCTCATCTTTCAAAATCCTTACATTTGTCGTAAATGGCCTATCATATCCAACCCCATTTTCTCTGTCAACAATATTCTCATGTGCATACAACAAACACAAAAAAACTAGGAGCCATCTCAACTAACCTAAAAGATGAATGTTAAATTTCAAATCATGTACACGAAATTCATTTCACCAAAGCATATTCCTCATAGTAATAAATTGACAATTTATTTCACCAATACAAAAATAAATTGAACAATTTAATAACAACTCCTACTAGGAAAAAATACCCTAACATTAAATCACAAATACTACTTAAGGATTTTTGTTATACAATTACCCTACATTATCCTTTTAAACTACACATTTACTATCTCAAATTTCCACAAATTTACTATACATCTCCTAACCTAAGTGTAAGATGTCACTTACACTGCTGGAACCACGACAGTGAAGATCGACAACGACGACGATGATGATGCTGCACCAGCGGTAGAGCGGTGGCGACAGCAGCAGCAATAGGAGCGTCGACGTGAAGAAGATGAAGTGAGTGGCTTGAGCTGCTTGCGCGCGGATAAAAAGGGTTGAATGAAAGTCGTGTCTTGAAGACACGACAAGACACGACTCCACCCCTGTAAAGGAGAGTCGTGTCTTCAAAACAAGACTTCAACTTTTACCCTGAAGTTGTGTTTTGAAAACATGACTTTTGCCGAACTCTTGGTCAAACTTGGACAACTCACGTACACCTACTTATATGCTCAACTTAACTCCATACTCGCTCACAACACTTAGCAAAATTTTTAATTTGTGAGCTTAAGCTTTTCGCAGTTTACGGCCCATTGAGCCGGATCGGTACTGCTACTAAGTTTGATCCCTATACCCATGCTCATGCGCCACGCACACCGGCCTGCATGCACGTGTGCACACACGTGCCCACAGATGATCAAATGAATCAATGCTCAATTGGCGTTTTACTCATTTCAGCTTGCGCTATGAATCTATATATACGACCACTCCTCTTCATTTGCACACAATGTGGTGCTAAAAGCCATCGAAATCAGGCATGTGTTCAATACAAACACATCCCGCAGAGGCTGATTCGAGCCTTGATATCAAATTGGAGTTCTTTCTCCAAATGAATTACATGGATTGAAAGCCCTCTTACATAGGGCTACTGATTATGTAGTTAATTTACCATAATTAGTTATTTAATTATATTTTAAAAATGGTTAAACTTATTGACTTATACACATTTATTCAATGCTTAATTACTTAATTAATCTATAAATTAATAAAAATTTTTTGAAAAGATATAAATTAATAAATTAATTACTCAATTGACCTACAAATTAGTTAATATACTTAAAGTATTTATTATATATTTTTAATATATTTTTAATCATTTATTTTAATTTATATACATTTATTATCACGTTTTTAGATGGATATATACATACTTTAGTTATAAATACTATGATATAGTATACTTATATCATAAATAGGTTGAAAATATTTAACAAAATTATATATACGTGTACAAGATAACTTACTTCAGTAATAACCGTCAATTATTGATTTCTTTTATTTTAACTTAATAGTTTATCTATTTAACTTAATAACTTAAATATATACAATAAATACATAAATAAATAAATATATAGGTATAATACAGTGTAGAATACTTAAATACATATATGCAATTACAATTACAATTGTACAAGTTTACATATTTATTTATAATTATATGGATATAAGTACATATAATGTAGTATAAATTGATAGATAATTATATAATTAATATATATACATTATAAATCAACATAAATATTTATTTGAATATATATAATACATATATAAGTTAGGTATGGACACTATTTTCATATATTGTATTATTTACATATAACTCATTATTTAATTGACATTTACAAGTATAAATACTATATACATGGTATTTTTGAGTAATTTTGGACTTTTCTCTCACCTTTTCTAGAGAAAAGGTGAGAGAAAGGAAAGGTGAGAGAAAAGTCCAAAATTACTCAAAAATACCATGTAGCAGGTGTAGCGGTAGCAACAACAACAGCAACTTGTGGAGCTGGTTGAATAGAAGGCAAGACACGACTTCACCTTGTACAAGAGAGTCGTGCCTTCAAAACATGACTTCAACTTTTACTGTGAAGCCTTGTTTTGGAAACATGACTTCCGCTCAACCACACTTAACCATGGTTAAATGGGGAAGAGCATTATTTACGATGAAGTTGTGCCTTGTAATGACCCGTTACACTTTTGGCCATTTAAGACGTCTGAAGTTTCAGTCAGACGTTTGTCCAGACATCTGGACCTGTTCCCGGATGTCTGAAAATGGAATTTTCGTACTGCGCTTTGTGCTTTGTGCGTGGGCGACGTGCAGAAACCGTTCCCTTCTCTCTCCCTTCCTCATTCTCCCGCTAACCCTAAACCCCACACCCTCCTATTTATACCCCTCCTCCCCCTTCTCCTCTCCTTACACCAGCAGCCACCACCACCTCCAGATCTCCTGTGCGGTAGTGGCAAGGGCGAATGAGAGAGGCGAGTGGGGGGCGAGAGAGGGAGAGCGAGAGGGAGAAAGGAGGAGAGCGTGGGAGGAGGAGGAGGACCAAGGTCGGTGGAGCTTCGGTGAAAGCTCGGTGGAGCTTGGGGAGGAGCCGGTGAGGAGCTGCTCAAGCTCCTGCAGCAGTTGGAGCTACCGCTGCGGGAGGAGGAGCGAGTGGAGAGAGCTGCGAGGAGCTCCTGATACTGGAAGTTTTCTAGTATCAGACGTCTGGAGTGGAGTCAAGATGGCTGGCGGGGTACCTGGATGTCTGGAGCTAAGGCCAGATGTTTGAAAGCACATTTATTGCAAGGTATGTATCTCCCTGCGCCATGCATATCGCAGCACAGGGGCTATTGTTGGCTGACCGTGCCTGTGATTTCGTATGCAAGTGCAGCTTTGGAAGGAGCGTGAAACGCTTTCCCATGCACTTTTGAACGTCTGAACACATCACCAGACATTCGGAGGTGCGTCCAGACGACCGAAGACATTGTCTGACGTCTGGAACTGTCTTCAAAAGGTCGCAGTGAAGGTCTGGACGTCTGATCAGCCGTAGGAGACACAAGGTAAGATCTGACACCTTTGAAGAGGTCTGTGATTATTCCTAGATGATAAGTCCACTTTTATGGACTATTATTTAGCCTAAGTACTATTTAATTATTTATTCTTAGTTGTTAATTAATTAGGAGTTATATGGCAATTCACCTTGGCCTGCATTTAGTTTTATGCTTCAATTTTACATTTAATAACATATGTTATGATAATATAATTTATTTGGTGGATGCAGGCTAGGTGCAAGACACTTAAAGGCAGCAGTCAGATGTCTAAAATCCCATTTTAAGACGTCTGGAATCTAATCTGGACGTCTGGAACCTCCAGCGTGGACTCCTTGCCAACCAAATATTTTAAGACGTCTAATGGTTTTATCAGACGTCTGATGCCTAACGGACAGGACTTATCCTTCTGTTCCAACCCCTCGCAATCTCCACGAGTGGTTGGAAAAGTTGGCCGCAGATATTTTAAAAAGTGTGAGCCAACAAAGAGGGGATAATCTTCTCCCCCGGCGGGGACTACCTCTCCACCTTCACCATGAAGGAGACGTGCACTATGCAACTTGCAAGCATTGTGGAGATCCACATGCACCGTGACCTGTAGAGAACCCACACTTCACTCGTTTGCCGTGGCACATGGTGACAGCATGCACCACCATCAGCCGTCCTCACCCGACCACAAAAACCCATAGCCAAACCACATTCCACGCCCTCTCTCACGCCCAAGCTTCTTTTTCATTTCCCTCATCTTCTTCAACCTCCAGAGAACCCACGCTTCACCCCTTCATCGTAGCCACCTCGCACGACCCTCATCACTACCGCCACCCCCACTATTGTCCTTGCCGTCACCTCCTCTCGCCGCAAACCAACACCACCGACTCCTTCTCATCTTCTTCTTCATCATCCTTGTCTTCCTTCCCAATCGGCCACCTACAACTCCAACGGAAGAACCCAAAGTGCAGCCTGCCCCCCTCGCTGGCCACGCCACCTCAGGCCATCTCCTCTCCACCAAAACCATCAGAGTGCTCTCCTCGACCCGACGGCCTCTACCACACCATGGGCCACACCAACCGCCCACTCAACGGCTAGCTATCGAACCTCGCTGCTGATAGCACCCAAAGCTCTGACCGGCCGCCGCCAGCCACCTCCATCAACGCCACGACCACCAACGCGAAGGCCGCATCCCAGTCAATCTCCTCCGAGCACCACGCGTTCAGTCGTGCCCTCTCCTTCACACGAGCATGAGGGGAAGTAATCCCCTGTTTTGCTACAGTGAAGGTTGCAATTGGTAATTATGAATAATGCCATTGTAGAGAATACTATTCATTTATTTATCTCCTTATTATATTAAGATGAAATTGCATGCATGTCCCTCAATTCTAATTGAATTGCATGCAGTCAAATTCATCTCGTGAATAAGCAAGCATGTATATTTGTTATAGGGAACAAATTCTGATTTAATTAAATTTGATTATGCTTGTCAGTATTAAGATAGTAATTCAGGTATTTCATTGGTGGTGATTTTGCATGTGCACCCTTACATTATTGATTAATTCTTTAAATCAAGAAATTATGTTGAAAACACGTTTACCAGTTAGTATGTGTACACATTGAGATTCCCGAATAAACAAGACATGATTCACTAGTTTAAATAGGCTAATTCCTCCCTGTGGAGATGACCTAACTATTTTCGTGGTTAGATTCTGAGAATTAAAATATTTTGAAAAATGATTTTCTACCCCACGATTAAATACAACGACACATCATTTCATGCTAAAGTTTTTATTGAAAATGAAGATCGCTCTTTCACCAGATGTTTGATTTTGAACAGTAGGCACGTTTTTGACCTGTTTAGGGTCCGATCAGGGTTCATTTTACGCAAACAAAATACCTGCAGTTTCCTCTCGAGTTCCTCTACGTACTAGAGTCTGTTATACACTATTCTGAACTCTCCTTTTGTGATGTATTCCCTGGTATAAGGTTTCAGCCTATTGCACGTTTGGGGCTCGCAGAGACGTTTAGGTCTGCGGTTCAAGCCCCCATTACTCCTGTGTTTCCTGGTAGAATGGTTTAATTCGGTTATTACTATTTGAATAAGAATGTGCTTGGTTGAATTAGCTAAATGGAACTCTAGGATGCGGAATGAACCCTAGGGTAGATAAATGAATGAACCGCTTGTACTGTATGGTTTACTTGCATGCATGATTGAGATAAATTGCTAGAAATTTCCTATATTATACTTGTGAGTTGCCTATTAGAATATGAGATGCCTGTATTTAATGAAAAATTACCTGTAAAATCACTAGTTGCATGTATTGAGAATTCAATTATGAAAACACGAGCTGCCTGTATATGGATGAGAAATGAATTATGAAAGATCAGATCTGGATTGGGATAAATGAGGTGAACATGAGCATGAACCCTACGGAGAATTAGGAGTAGAACTCCTGTGGATAGACGGAAACCTGGAATGTAGATGGGAAGTGTGCTGGCCCTTGAGTATGTGGTACCAAGGAGAGCAACTATCCCCTTTGTGTAGAGCGAAGCTAGCCTCCCTTGGGTTGAGACCCGGGGTTAAGATTGGCCACTCTACACCGACTCCTGTTGACCCTCGCGTACGTGGTACCGAGGTGAGTTACTAGTGTAGGGAGGGAGCTAGCTACCCCATGGGGCCCATGATTCAGCTAGCCACCTACACCGACTTGTTAGGCCCTCTGGGCAAGCCGGGGCAGTTAGACGAGGGTGCGCAGACTGTAGAGGGGCGAGACCCCTGTTTTGAGAGGGCAAGGCCCTATACTGTTCCGTGTTGTACTTTGGGCATACTCGTTAGCAGAAATGACTGACCGCGTCTCAGTGCGAAGTAGCTACCCGTGTGCTTATCACATGTGTTGTAGTCATTGCTACGTCTTGACAGTGACCTCGGGGTGGTTAACTGGGTGTAGGACTACCACGGTGGACTCTCCCGGCCAGGAGAGTACCACGTGTACCTTCTACTCTATGGAAAAGACTGCAATCAAGATCGTTCCCACGAGGAACAGGCAAGATCAAGAAATATCTGGATACTTTGAAAAATGGGTGAAACGGAAACATATAAAATAGATAAATAGAAATGAGAATTAAACCTGTTGTTTTTACTGTTTTATACTTAAATAATATAAACACCACTCTACTCAGTGTTCGCTGACTCTATCTTTTCATAATACTTTTTAGGACCAGGAGTTGAGCAGCCCGAGCTTCAGGCTGCAGAGGGTGCTGGGCCCAGTCTAGTCCAGCCATAGTTTTCTTCAGCACTTTCTTTTTCTCTACTGTTGCAGTACGTAATGGACACTTAGTTACTGTTCTACTACTTCTGTTTCCTTTCTGCTTTCCGTCGTCGTCGTTGTTGTGGTGGTATGTAATGAGACAGCTGTTCTATTTCCTTTACTGCTTTGTACATTTCTTCTACTTAGTTATATCGCAAGTGCGAATATGGTTTATTTTCCTGCTTTTAGTTATTTCTTGTTGAACGGCTAAGTCTTGGGATTAGTCGAGGCGAGAGATCCGGGAACCGGGTCGTAACAAGATGGTATCAGAGCAAGGTCGTCCCGAGAAATGAACCAATTGGCTTGAGAATAACCGTTCACGTGCATATAACTAGGATAGCCACCACAACGTATCGCTTTGATATTCGTTTCGAGTCTTGTTCGGTATCGTTGACCTCTTGTTCTATCTTTCGCGTGTCCTTGCAGGAGATGCCTCGTCGGGGAGTTCTCGAGGCAAGTCGTGGTTGCGGCCGTGGACGAGGTCGAAGGGGCAGACGTGCCGGGCCTGAGGTACTAGTTGACCCACCTCTTCTCCCTGGCATTTAGGCCTAGGATCTCGCTCAGCTGATCAGAGACATCGTGCGAGAGGATCTCCACCAGCCTCCACAGGCACCTCTTCCTGAGGACATGGAGGGGGAGTCCTCAATGGGATAGAGAGACTGTCACAGCGTCGGACGAGTAGGAGGGGGAGGGGGTGGTCCTCCACCACCCCCACCGCACTCTGACACTTCCGAGCACGAGCCCTCCTTGCCTGGAGGAGTGCCCGTTCCCCCACTGCAGCTGCACCACGAGCTTTTCGGACAGTTTCGGAAGCTAAAGCCCCCCTCCTTCAAGGGGGATGAGGACCCGTCTAAGGCAAAGGACTGGCTGGAGCAGATAGAGAAGGTGTTTGACACCCTTCTCCCTCCCGTGGGGTGCTGCATGGCCTTTGTCACGTACCAATTGGAGAGTGCGGCACATAGGTGGTGGAGGGCAGTCAGAGGCTAGGAGGGGAGAGAGCCAGCATGGGACCAATTCGTGGCTCTCTTCTGCGAGAAGTACTTTCTGCAGACTTGGCAGGACAAGAGGAGGCGGGAGTTCCACACTCTCCACTAGGGGTCGATGGCTATTAACGCATACCGCACGCGTTTTCTGGAGCCGTCATGTTTTGCCTCGATAGCTGTGTCTACAGAGGAGGAGCACCTGTGGAGGTTTACTGAGGGGCTCCAACCTATTATTCGGGGGTATGTCAAACCCCTAAAAGCTACCCACTTTCTCTCGAGTGGTTGAGGCAGCCATGACCTACGAGGAGACCAACCCGGTCGCGTAAGACACTGACGGCGGACGGAAGAGGCCTACCAGCCAGAGTACACTCAGGGTCGTCAAAAGAGGAGGCACATGGCACCCGCAGGAGAGCCGTCTCATTTTGCGGGGCCATCAATGGCCTTTAGGGGCCCCAGACAGGGGCCAGTTGCCAACACCGGTCCCCTGCCCAGCCGCCAGCAGGAACCTACAGAGAGAGGAGGTCATGTTCCCCTCTGCTACCAGTGTGGCCAGTAAGGCCACATCAAGAGGAATTGTCCATCTAGGGTTGGAGCACAGCATATGCTCCCCGCACCGAGTGCTGGTGGTCGAGCTGATGGTCATGGTCACCGGCGCGTGGGGGAGGGCTACAGTCACGAGGAGGGTGATGAGTGGCTACTCATCATAGCTAAAAAGCTAAAGTTAAGCTAGACACTGAGTAAAACAACATCAAATTAACAGATAAAAAGGGTTAAGTGTGGGAAATCAAAGAAAAATACCTAAAACCTTTACTCTGTGTTAAAATTTCATAATTAGGTCACAAAACGAGATATTTTGAAAGCAAAGGACAAATGGTGATCCATGCATTAATTGAACACATAAATAAGTTTGAAAGGCCAAATCAAAAGTATAATTAATGTCTTAAATGTTCAATTAAGCACATATAAAAATTTGAAGGCATTTGGACATCATTTAGGCTATGTAATATGTAGTTTACACTTAGGTCCTTCATGCATCACATTCTTGTCTCTAAAATTCCTTTTTGGACTTACTTGCAAACCGTAGGGACCCCTTTAAAAGGCGGCAGGGTCCATCATGTTGCAATTCTCTTCACTTATGGGCCTGCACGCAAATTTTCTACCCCTTCGCACAGGGGTCTTCCCTGCAATTTTCCTAACATTTCAAAGGTCGGCCTGCTTCTCTTCGCACGCACTGTAGCGCGCGAAGAACACAGCAGATCTTGGACATTTGTTGCTTCTCATGATTTCGATCTGCGGTTGGATTTGAATAGAAGCTTCGTGCGAATCAGCGCATGCGCTCACCCCTCTCCCTAGATCCCATCTCATGGTCAGATTTTGAGTTTGGCTCCCCGCGTGCTCCCCTCCTCTCATCCCCGCCGTCGGTTGCATCATCGGTTATCCTCACCCGCGCGGTGATCTGAGCCACTGAGTCTGCTACTTAAGCGCCTCAGTGGTCGCGTGCTCAAAGGATCGCTCCCTCCTACATCTCTTAGTGATCGTTCGTCCACTCCAGTTCCTCCTCCCCATCAATCCTCTGATTTCACAGCCACCAGCTGTGAAATTGCCTCCTTCTTCTCGACCTCCTCGTCGCTAAGGACCTCGTAGCACCTGAGGATGACCCTGGAGCCTCACTAGCAGACTCTTCCCTCCGCTGGAGTCATCTTCCTCCCTTCTTCCTCCTTAGCCACCGGCTAAGGACCCATAGGTCCCATTCTTCCTGTTAGAGTAGATTTATCATTCTGCAAATTAGTTGTAGCTATAGTTAAGTAGGTTTAGAGTAGAATTAACGTAATTTGTAGTGTTTAATTTTGCTGTTATGATAGAGTAGCTGTAGCAGTAGAGTTAGACTATAATTTCCCCCCTCACCTCCTCTGATCATTCCAGATCAGAGGGGAAGGTTTCACACAGTCATGATCACAAATTCTCTCCCTCTCCATATTTTTCATATTTGCTTCCGATTTCCACGACTTGTTTCTCGCATTTCACCCATGCATTCAGACCTAATTTCATATCTGATTGGTTTTTAACCTCAGATCTGAAACTGGCATTTTTTTTTTGGTGTAAATGGTTAACCATTTAAACTGAAATACAATTGTAGACACACCAATAGTATATATATATGCAAAAAAAAAAAAATACAAAGCCAAAAATATAAAAAAATAATAAATCACAAAAATTCCAAAAATACAATAAGGGACATGCACTCTATTGTCAAGGGAGGACATTAATTTTAAGGAGAAAGGGAGAAAAAGTGTCAAGGATGAAAAATAAGTGTTTAACTATGATCTTCTAGCTGAAAACAAATATAGAATAAGTATCTATGGACATTCAACCGTTACTAGTTTGACTTGCCGGGCCATAATAGCTTGATATAAGCTTGGGCTTAATACACTTTGAGCCTTGACAAGATAGACCACAGTCTCTCCTAACTTTAGGACATATTCTTGTACCTCGGTCACCAGTATAGGATTCATTGGTTTGCTTTGACTTAGGAGTCTAAGTAACCTTGGCTTACCCTACACAATGTCAGGAAAGACCACTTGAACCTAAAATTCAACCCTAGTGTTCATTAGGGAAGGTGGAGTCGTTACCTGTGCACGTAGGTAGACTCTTTGTCCTAACCTTTAGTCTTGTGTCGAGGAGAAACTCTTTCCACAAAAAGTTCACCCACCAAATACAGTGCGCTCTACCAAATATGTTCCGGAGACATACAAAAAAGAAAGAAAAAAAAGAGAGAGAGTTCTTGCAAATAAGTCAAGTATGTTCTCCAGAGTCTGGAAATACAAATGTTCCACCAAAAATGTTTTCAGGGTTCAAAACAAATACCCTGTTTGTCCACCAAAAACTCTTTGAGCCATAAACACAATAAGGGTTGGGTTTGAATACTCATCAATTCTTGAGAGTCATCTGAAAACATGAGCTGAAGTTAGGACCAACCTGGACTTAAAAATAGGTGAAACCCCGGGAGTGAGTTTTAGAATTCACTTGGTTAGTCCTGACTTATCACAAAGCACAGCCATAACCTCATAGAATCCTGAGTCTCTGTAAAACCCCCTGAGTCCTGGAATTCGACTTAAGGTTTAAATATCAAGAGTCCTTGTTGGTTGAGAGATGGTCTATGTCATTTAAGTCCTGAGTTCTGGTAGGTTATCCTCAGTAATAAGGTTCCCACAATGTCCAAAACACAGTTGGTTTATTGGAAAAATCTTTCAGCTTGAAGATCATCATAAAACACTTAAAACTTTTTGAGAAAAAAATTGAAAGAGGAAAAAGATATCTCTTCACACTTTCCTTGCTGATACTCAAATTGCTTTACACTTCAATGAATTGTTTGCTAAGGGACTAGCAAAACGTAAGTATGGGGGTATGATGAGTGGCTACTCATCATAAGTAAAAAGCTAAAGTTAAGCTAGACATTGAGTAAAACAACATCAAATTAACAGATAAAAAGGGTTAAGTGTGGGAACCAAAGAAAAAGACCTAAAACCTTTACTCTGTGTTAAAATTTCATAATTAGGTCACAAAATGAGATATTTTGAAAGCAAAGGACAAATGGTGATCCATGCGTTAATTGAACACATAAATAAGTTTGAAAGGCCAAATCAAAAGTATAATTAATGTCTTAAATGTTCAATTAAGCACATATAAAAATTTGAAGGCATTTGGACATCATTTAGGCTATGTAATATGTAGTTTACACTTAGGTCCTTCATGCATCACATTCTTGTCTTTAAAATTCCTTTTTGGACCTACTTGTAAACTGCAGGGACCCCTTTAAAAGGCAGCAGGGTCCATCATGTTGCAATTCTCTTCACTTATGGGCCTGCACGCAAATTTTCTACCCCTTCGCACAGGGGTCTTCCCTACAATTTTCCTAACATTTCAAAGGTCGACCTGCTGCTCTTCGCACGCACTGTAGCGCGCGAAGAACACAGTAGATCTCGGACGTCCGTTGCTTCTCGCGATTTCGATCTGCGGTTGGATTTGAATAGAAGCTTCGTGCGAATCGGCGCATGCGCTCACCCCTCTCCCCAAATCCCATCTAATGGTCAGATTTTGAGTTTGGCTTGCCGCGCGCTCCCCTCCTCTCATCCCCGCCGTCGGTTGCCTCATCGGTTATCCTCACCTGCACGGTGATCTGAGCCACTGAGTCTGCTACTTAAGCACCTCAGTGGTCGCACGCTCAAAGGATCGCTCCCTCCTACATCTCTTAGTGATCGTTCGTCCACTCCAGTTCCTCCTCCCCATCAATCCTCTGATTTCACAGCCACCAGCTGTGAAATTGCCGCCTTCTTCTCGACCTCCTCGTTGCTAAGGACCTCGTAGCACCTGAGGACGACCCTGGAGCCTCACTAGCAGACTCTTCCCTCCGCTGGAGTCATCTTCCTCCCTTCTTCCTCCTTAGCCACCGGCTAAGGACCCATAGGTCCCATTCTTCCTGTTAGAGTAGATTTATCATTCTGTAAATTAGTTGTAGCTGTAGTTAAGTAGGTTTAGAGTAGAATTAACGTAATTTGTAGTGTTTAATTTTGCTGTTATGATAGAGTAGCTGTAGCAGTAGAGTTAGACTATAATTTCCCCCCTCACCTCCTCTGATCATTCCAGATCAAAGGGGAAGGTTTCACATAGTCATGATCACTAATTGTCTCCCTCTCCATATTTTTCATATTCACTTCTGATTTCCACAACTTGTTTCTCGCATTTCACCCATGCATTCAGACCTAATTTCAGATCTGATT
Source organism: Thalassia testudinum (assembly GCA_037157565.1). Lineage (NCBI taxonomy): Eukaryota > Viridiplantae > Streptophyta > Magnoliopsida > Alismatales > Hydrocharitaceae > Thalassia > Thalassia testudinum. The sequence continues at coordinate 131,576,707 of JAZHRO010000055.1, forward strand.
GGTTTTTAACCTCAGATCTGAAATTGGCGTCAAAAAGCACATAAGGGGGCTTCCCATTCACCTCACTTTTGTTCACAAAAGCCCCTGGTTTGAGTGTCTGTTGAATTAGGGATTTGAATTGATTGATTTAACTCTTTCTACATGCTGTCTATAGCATTAGGAAGAGTTAGATCAGTGTTCTTGTTGAATTAATCTGATGTGAATTTTTTGATAAGGGTTCTTGCATTTGAATTGGGATATTCAGTGTTTTTAATGAGAAGTGAAACCCTTGTCAGATGGGGTTGAGAGAGTATTCTTTTATTTTAGTTTAGATTTATGATTTTAATCCCAGAGGTCACAGCAAATTGCTGCACTCTACAGCTACATTCTCCTTCTCTCCTAATTCTGATTCCATTCCAAATGGACTAACTGCAGCAGCAGTTAAACCATCTGGAATCAGATCTGAGTTGCTACAGGGTTGGATGTAGAGTCCTTGCTGCTGCTGTCTGATTGTCTCAAATTGTAGCAGATAGAGTCTGCTTTAAAACCCTGTAGAGTGTATTTTGGACATAACTGACATATTGTCGTATTATATTCCTTGTGTATAGAAGCTTCCCTATATAGATAATTGAATTTTAATTTCTGTGAATGCTTGTTATATCTCTTCTAAATGTTGTCAGCTAGTTCAGTTTAGAGCTAACTGTTCAACACATGACTTAAAGAGAATAAAAATTGAAGAATGTATTAAAATGGGTAAAATACTTTCTAGATTTCATGCTGAATGAAAATAAGGTAGTCACTGCCTTTTCACATCTTTTAAGATCCATCCTAAGCCTTTAGGATCCCTTAGAAATCTGTTGAAAGGCTTAAGTTGGACGAGATTTAAAATTCAATAAAAAATCAGTAAAAATTCTAAAAAATTAAAATAAAACTGTCTAATCGAAGATAAGCAAGTTTTCTAACCATATACCAAGTTTCATAGTATGCAAAATCCTCGACTTGGTAGAATGTGCCAGTCGATGAATTTGTATACCATGAAGCTTAATAATAAAAGTCATATCTAAAAAATATCAAAAATACCTCTTTCTCCTCAACTAATTCTTCCCTTCTCATCTCTTATCTCTATAATATGTATAAAAATCATAAAAAGTGAAAAACTCCAAAAATACCTTTAAAAAAAATTCTTTGTATATTAAGTATACTCTTGTAAATATAAGCTTTTTACTAGGTTATATATGTAAATAAGTAGCATATGTATATAAATTGTACAAATAACTATGTATATATTGCATACTGTAAATTGGTTATTTAAGTTAGATTATACTGTATATATATTAATTATATAACTATCTATTAATTAAACTAACTTATATGTATTCTTAGATTAAATAAATCAATAGATAGTATAAATAACAGTATTAAGTTATAAAATTGTATATACATATGTATATGTAGATTATAAGTAAATAAAACCCTGTACCTTAATTTAATTCTTTATACATAATAAATAATGAATTTATTAAGTTACTAGCTAAGTTATTAAATTAAATTAGATAAATTAGTAATTTAGAGTTATAACTAAGTTAACTGAATCTGTATACTTAGACTAAAGTGTTTTAAGTAATTTAAGCTAATTAAAGTATATTTATATCTTATTATATTACTTTAACTTAATTTATAAGTAAAACAGTTCAAATCTGCTATTTAAATGTAAATAGACCAAAAATTAAATCTGAAAAATATAATAAAAATGTTTATAAAATACTTATACATGTATACTGACTCTGTATAAGGTCAATTAGACCATATAGTAGCTAATTTATAAGTAATTAAAGAATTAAACATTAAAATCAGTGTGTAAAAACTGTATACTTTAGTGAATTTATTTATATAGTAAATATAATTAAAATTTCAAATTAAGTGTACAATTGTATAGTATTATATAAATATTTCATTTTCCCATAGTTTATTTTTATTTTAAAATAAATTATGGCCCTCGAATTGAGGGCCAAAATCACCTTTGGCGAGCAGCAGCGCACATTTTCAACGCAGATGCGGCGCTCGAATAGCGCCACATCGTGCGCTGCAAAGTGCGCGCTGTTATATAAATATAATTTGTTATATTATAGCATAGTCATCACGGGCGCTGGGCGCCCGAAACAACATACCCTTATGTCTTTTGAGCATATCCTTGAGCAATTTGAATGAGCATGTGGGGTCGGGGGCCCGGGGAGGTGTGTGTGCGCGGGCTGAGAAAACCCTGATCTGAGCTTGATAATGTACAATTAAGCGGCCTAATGACAATTAGGGCACGCTTAGTAGAGGTTTGGTCCCACCCTCTAGGTGCTGTGTATCCCTCGAAATGCGTGCCCGCAAATTAAACACATTTTTGATTAATTAAGAGGATTAATGACAGTAGCTAATCACCTATACGCCGCAGTGTTGTGAAGATTGTTAACGTAGAATAAAACAAAGAAGAAGAATAATAGAAGAAGAGTAGTGTGGAATGAGAGAGAGAGAAGATGTAAATACGAAAGTGAATACAGATACAAAGTATATATATATTTATATGAAGTATAGCCAATTACTTTTATGTAAATAAATTCATACATTTACTAACAGAATAAAACGTCACCATAACCGTCTCTACAGACCCTGGTTTCCCTCTTTATGGTTGTATATAGTATTTTCTGGGGTCTAGCGACGCTTACATCTGTCACTATAGCGATTGTATGTGTTACTGTAGGTGTCAGATTAGTAAGTTAAATTAGTATACTATGTAATCTTAGTTGGTAGTGTACTTTCATGTAAGTATTAATATTATAACTTATAAAGAGATAGTTTAGAATATAGTGATGAAGTGTTTGGTGCTTGTTTATAGTTAGTTTTTGCAAGTATTTTGATTAATTCTTTTTGAGTAGGCAAACCAAGTCTTCATTCATTCATTCTTTACTAGATGTAAAACTTCTTTTTGGAATTAAAGGATAATTTTGAGATTAGAGAGCGATGTAAATCAATAATTGCCTCCCAGTGAACGACCTGGAATAAAATCAGTAAAAATTAGGTAAGTAAATAATAATGGTCGTAATAATGATTGGTATTCCATACAATCCACTACAATGACACTAATGATATTTTCATCCATCAATACACCACGCATCATTATGAACGAGCCAAGCTTACAACGACCGTCATTAGAGGGTACTGGCCAGCGGCTGCTCGCCTGACCCAGAGTGTAGCTGTTTCGTCTGCACCAAGGACTGAAGGGCGTATCAACGCCCTAACACATAGAGACGCTAGGGCTTCAGGTTCAGTGATGACAGGTATGGTTATTGTTTTCGGCAGATTAGTGTACGTACTTTTTTATTTCGGTGCCACGCATTCTTTTGTCACTACGAGTTTTGCCATCAGTTTGGGGCAGGGCAGTGTATTGTTAGAGGATCCGTTTGTGATCAGAGGCCCAAGTGGCCAGTTGTTTGTAGCTGAGGAGGTCTACACGGACTGCGAGGTCAGTATAAGGGGACACAGCCTCCCCGCTGACCTGATTGTGATACAGATGGAGGATTTTGGCGTGATCCTAGGGATGGACTGGCTGTCTGCCTATCACGCCCTGGTGGACTATTTCAGGAGGAAGATCATCTTCTTCATACCGGAATTGCCTCCCTTTGAGTTTCACGGACAGCCGGCGGATGGAGGCTTCAGATGCATCTCCGCGCTTTGGGCAGTGGGGCCACGTTGTCGCTTACACTTCACGGCAACTAAAGCCCCATGAGTATAGCTACCCTACCCATGACTTAGAGCTGGTAGTTCTTGTCTTCGCGCTGAAGACATGGAGGCACTACCTTTACGGTGAGACTTTCGAGATTTTCATGGATCATAAGAGCCTCAGGTACTTGTTTGACCAGAAGGAGCTTAACATGAGACAGAGACATTGGCTAAAGCTCCTGAAGGATTACGACTGCAACATCTCCTACCACCCAGGAAAGGCCATTGTGGTGGCTGATGCCTTGAACCAAAAGGTGCCCGCCCACTTGGCCAGTCTGTAGGCATAGAGTTGGAGACTTATGGAGGAGTTGGGTAGTTGGCGACCCCGGGAGTCATAGGGGTATTGTGGGACAGTGACAGTGACGCGGTAGATGCGACCAGAGTTGATAGACCGCATCATCGCAGGGCAGATGACAGATCCGTACTTACAGATGCTACGAGACAGGGTGTTGATAGGGGACCCATGAGACTTTTCCTTTACAGACGAGATACTGCGCATGAGGGGACGCTTATGCGTTCCTAGGGACGATGAGTTGTTGAGAGAGCTCCTGGCTGAGGTGCACGGGTCCAGGTTCACCATACATCCCGGGAACACAAAGATGTATCATGATCTGAGACACAAGTTTTGGTGGAGAGGGATGAAGCAGGATGTTGGTGAGTTTGTGCAGCAGTTTTGATGTGCCAGTAGATAAAGGCCGAGCATCAGAGGCCTGCAGGGCCATTGCAGCCACTTCCTGTGCCAGAGTGAAATTGGGAGAGCATCACCATAGACTTGGTGGTGGGTCTACCAGTTACCCAGCAGGGACACGAGGCAGTCTGGATGATAGTGGACAGGTTGACGAAGACGGTGTGCTTCCTGCCGATCTGAGTCACCCTTGAACCAGCACAGTTGGCAGAGAGCTACATTCGAGATGTGGTACGCCTGCACGGAGTCCCACGTGAGATTGTATCCGACAGGGATACTCGTTTTACTTCCTAGTTCTGAGTTGAGTTTCAGCAGGCTTTGAGGACACGTTTGAGGTTCAGTACCGCCTACCACCCCCAGACGGACGGGCAGTCAGAGCGCACCATAAAGACACTTGATGACCTTTTACGCGCCTGTGTACTAGACTGGAGAGGCTCCTGGGAGGAACATTTACCCCTGGCAGAGTTTGCGTATAATAACAGTTACCACTCGAGCATTGGCATGGCACCCTACGAGGCTCTGTACGGACAGAAGTGTACTGCACCCTTGAGTTGGGTCGAGGTGGGGACCAAGTTGGAGGTTGGCCCCAGGCTGATCCGGCAGAGTCAGGAGGTGATAGAGTAGATTCACAAACGACTCCACACTGTCAGGAGCTGGTAGAAGAGTTACATTGATCGGAAACACAGAGAGGTGCAGTTCAAGGTTGGGGATCACGTCTTTCTCCGTGTTTCGCCCATGAAGGGCCTGCAACGCTTTGGGGTGAAAGGGAAGCTTGCACTGAGGTTTGTGGGGCCCTTTGAGGTCCTAGAGCGGGTAGGACCCGTTGCTTACTATCTTGCCCTTCCCCCCCAGCTTTCTAAAGTGCACGACGTATTCCATGTGCCCAACCTCAGGAAGTACGTTGCTGATCCTAGTCACATTTTGAGCACGAGAGTGTCGAGGTGGGTGACGACCTGACCTACCCCGAGAGACCAGTACAAATACTAGACAGAGCCGTCCGGAGTCTGAGACGGAAGTAGGTACCACTGGTGAAGGTCCTATGGAGAAGCCAGGGGTACGAGGAGGCGACCTGATAGCCTGAGGCGGTGATGCGAGAGCGATACCTGGAGCTTTTTGGGGGTACGTCTTTTCGGACCTACTTTAGTCCTCTTTAAGTTTGTTATGCGTTTTATGTTCCTTTTTCCGCACCCTAGCTAGATCAAGTTTCGGGGATGAAACTTTGTAAGTTTATTATGATGTAATGACCCGTTACACTTTTGGCCATTTAAGACTTCTGGAGTTCCAGTCAGACGTCTGGACTTGTTCCCAGGCGTTTGAAAGTGAAATTTTCGTACTGCACTTTGAGCTCTACGCGTGGGTGGCGCACAGAGACTGTTCCCTTCTCTCTCCTGAACCCTAAACCCCACACCCTCCTATTTATACCCCTCCTCCCCCTTCTCCTCTCCTCACACCACTAGCCACCACTACCTCCAGATCTCCTGTGCGGTAGTGGTGAGGGCGGACGAGAGAGGCGAGTGGGGGGTGAGCGAGGGAGAGCGAGAGGGAGAAAGGAGGAGAGCGTGGGAGGAGGACCAAGGTTAGTGGAGCTTCGGTGGAAGCTCAGCAGAGCTTCCGTGGAGCTCGAGGAGGAGCCGGTGAGGAGCTGCTCAAGCTCCTGTAGCAGCTGGAGCTTCCGCTGTGGGAGGAGGAGCGAGCGGAGAGAGCTGCGAGGAGCTCCTGATACTGGAATTTTTCCAGTATTAGACATCTAGAGTGGAGTCCAGACGACTGGCGGGGTACTTGGACGTCTGGAGCTAAGGCCAGATGTATGAAAGCACATTTTTCGCAAGGTACATATCTCCTTGCACCATGCATTTCGCAGCGTAGGGGCTATTGTCAGCTAACCGTGCCTGCAATTTCATACACAGGTGCAGCTTTGGGAAGGAGCACAAAATGCTTTCCCATGCGCTTTTGGACATCTGAACACATCACCAGAAATCCAGAGGTGCGTCCAGACGACCGGAGACATTGTCCGACGTCTGGAACTGTCTTCAGACGATTGTAGTGAAGGTATGGACGTCTAATCAGCCGCAGGAGACACAAGGTAAGATCTGACGCCTTTTAAGACGTCTGGGATTATTCCCAGACGTCTGATTTTGAACAGTAGGCACATTTTTGACCTGTTTAGGGTCCGATCGGGGTCCGTTTTACTCAAACGAAATACTGCACTTTCCTCTTGAGTTCCTGTGGATAGACAAAAACCTGGAATGTAGGCGGGAACTTTTCTGGCCCTTGAGTACATGGTACCATGGAGAGCAACTGTCCCCTTTGTGTAGAGCGGAGCTAGCTCCCTTGGGTTGAGACCCAGGGTTAGGATTGGCCACTCTACATCGACTCTTGTTGGCCCTCGCATACGTGGTACCGAGGCGAGCTACTAGTGTATGGAGGGATCTAGTCACCTTACGGGACCCGGGGTTCAGCTAGCCACCCTACACCGACTTGTTAGGCCTTCTGGGCAAATCGGGGTAGTCAGACGAGGGTGCGCAAACTGTTGAGGGGCGAGACCCCTGTTTGGTTCTGTGGGACAAGTCCCCTGTTTTGAGAGGACAATGCCATATACTGTTCCGTGCTGTACTTTGGGCGTATCCGCTAGCGGAAACGACTGACCGCGTGTCATTGTGGGGTAGCTACCCGTGCGCTTATCACGCGTGCCGTAGTCACCGCTACGTCTTGACAGTGACCTCGTGGTGGTTGACTGGGTGTAGGCCTACAACGGGGGACTCTGTCGGCTAGGAGAGCATCACGTGTATCTTCTACTTTATGGAAAAGACTGTAATCAAGATCGTTCCCACGAGGAACAGGCAATATCAAGAAATATCTGGATACTTTGAAAAATGGGTGAAACAGAAACATATAAAACAAATAAACAGAAATGAGAATTAAACTTGTTATTTTTATTGTTTTGTACTTAGATAATATAAACACCACTTTACTCAGTATTCGCTGACTCTGTCTTTTTATAATACTGTTTAGGATCAGGAGTTGAGCAGCCCGAGTTTCAGACTGCAGAGGGTGCTGGGCCCAGTCGAATCCGATCGTAGTTTTCTTCAGTACTTTCTTTTTCTCTACTGTTGTAGTAAGTAATAGACTCTTAGTTACTGTTCTACTGTTTCTGTTTTCTTTCCGCTTTCCGTCGTCGTTGTTGTGGTGATATGTATTGAGACAGTTATTCTATTTTTTTTACTGCTTTGTATATTTCTTCTACTTAGTTATATCGCATGTGTAAATATGATTTATTTTTCTATTTTTAATTATTTTTTATTGAATGACTAGATCTTAAAATTAATTGAAATAAGTCAATGTCAGATCCTATAAAAATTAAGAACCAGATTGTAACGTATCTTAAAAGACACTAATTTACATTTGAAATCAAAAGCCGTATCTTCCTACATCTTCCAAAAATGACTTTATTGAAATTGATGTAGTGGTATTTAAAAAGATGATTTACCGTAAATAAAGAAATAAATTTTTTTTATCAATTTTTATATACGATCCGTACGAAAATTTTTCCTCCCGGCTCACCTCGGTGGTCGCTTCGTCCCACTCATCCTCCTCCCCCGCCTACATCGCTGGAGCCCCCCGTTCCCCTCTCCACAACCCTCACCTTCCCTCTCTCTTTCCTCGTCTCTTCTGTGTCCCCACCCCCCATCGCATCTTTAATCTCCACCAAACCCAACGCCACCTCACCTACATCCAACCCCTCTCAACGCCACCCCACCCACCGTCGACTCCATGGCACCACCGGCCAGCTCCCCACTTGCGCCACCTCAGCTCCCATCAATCACCTCGCCTTCGCCTGCACCTCCTCGCTACGTCGCTACGACACTTTTCCGCCTATCGACTCCACCCAGATCGCTCCAGCCCTCCACACTTAAGTCGTAGCCGGTCCTCTCCGCCACCCCACCTCGCCTCTCTGCCTATCTCCCCCTGTCGATGCGTCAAGGCCTTCGCAACTCGCTGTCTGCTCTCTCCCTGTCAAAACTCTCTCTCTCTCTCTCACTCCCTCTCCCCACAAATCCCTCTGTCGGTCCCTCACCCTCGATTTTCCTCGCACTTCCCCTACGGTGGCCACCAGCATCCATCGAGGCCAATAGCGTCGCCCACCGCGCCTGCGACAGGTTCGAGGTGAAGAGCGAGTATGGCCTCGCGGATCCCCAGCTGTACGAGGCGGCAGGCAGGAGCGACCCCGACGCGCTTCTCGAAGGGGCAGCTCGAGGACCTTGCCGATTATGCATCGCTTCGTCGCAAGTTGGGATCTTGATCCATGCCGTGGGAGTCATAGGTGTCTGGTGCTTTCGATTTTGGTTCCTTTCCGTGATGCAAGGGATGGTTGAAGGTTCTATGTTTTCTTGCTGTTTGTCTTGCAACATTGTAGATGCCCACAATCCCGAAGTGGAGGGCTGAAGATTGATGCATTTCACCAGCTATTATAGAACTCCCTTTTTTTTTTCTTTTGGTCATTCTGATGAAATGTTTACCTGCTTGAAAGTTGTTATTGTTTAAAGGAGACCGTATATATCTGTTACTTAAGAGTGTGAGAAACAACCTAACATTCCCGCGCTAATCTGTTTGATTTAATTGTTACTAATATTAGTATTCAAATTCTGATTATGGTGGTTTGTTAATTTAACTTTGATTGCATCTCACTTGAGGTTGCGAGCTTCATTATATTATTAAGTATGGAATTTTAATTTATATCAGAAGATGGTATGTGTTTTGGGGAGGAAGAGTTTCTGCTATACATTTTATAGATAATTCTCACATCCTTCAGAAACTAATCCTGTAAAATGAAACCATTATATTATCGGAATAATGGTGAATTGACCCATTATATTAAAAATTTAACTGCTTACAAGATGAAACTGAGTACATGGAAACGAGTTGTACATATTCAAGGCAGTACATAGCATTGTGCTAATGCATTACACATTTGCAAGCAGGAGGCTTGTGGCAGGTGTTCTTTAGTAGCACCTACGTTGCTGCAAATGGAAAGGAAGCTATGAAGAGAAGAAGTTTTTTCTACCATTTGGGCGGGGCTTGATTAAAGTGGTTGTACCACAGTTAGGATTCAGGTTCTATGCTATGATAGGCGAAGGGAGTTAATGACTCACTTCTGGAACTTTGTTTTATTTATGTATATCGCATGGTTGATTTATGTGCAACAAACACTCATGTTTTTGTTTTCCTGATCAATAACTTTCAATGAATTCTATTTTCTTCTCTTTGTGTTATGTTTCATACAATGTTTTCTTCTTCCCAGATTTGCAAAGAACTAGGAGATGCCAAACTGAATTCCCCATTTTCCCACCTGATATAAAATTGCATAATTAAAGCTTAAAACCACTATGGATGTCCACACCGTTTTCTTCAACCCTTATAATTTGCATAATGCAGGCCATCTAGCTGGCGAAAAGAACAACAGAGTATGTTTATTTTCTGGTTCATAGAATGCATCTTTTACATTTTTTTTGGTATTCAACAAGGAAATTTCAATGAAGTTTGCTCTAAATTTAGTTATGAACCTGTCCCTATTGTTGGCAATCTCATTCAATTTTGTGAAAATATTAGTTTATAAAATTTGTTAAAGAAAGACGTAGCATTTTTAACAAATAGTGGAAGTGTCAAGAAAAGGCATTATGTCTTACTATAGCTACTGAAAATAGAAGAGAGAGGTCTCTTGGTCAACTCACATCGAATTTCTTAAGCTGTTCCTCACCGATGAGATAAGCCTCTATCTTTTTTTTTGTTTTTTTCATTGTAAATGAAAGGATCGTTGGAGTAGCATCTCTCTCTTTCTTATCGGTTGACGGTTAACTAAAGGTGATACTCATATTCTTTTGTTGAATGCAAGATCTAAGTTGTTGGCTCTGACAGTTCCTGCCCCAAATTGTTATCCTACTTATTCGTAAATCATCTCTAATGATACTAGGCTAAGTAATAAATGGAAGGTGGGACCTACTTTACACCCTCGATTTTGCAAATGCAACACAGAGACCTCAAAATTAACCAGCCATCTCGAAAAGGACTTGGTATTTTGTCTTTTTGATTTATCATCATTAACATGAACTGTATCCATGTATCCATGCTTAATAAAACTCCTTCACAACACCCTATTGTGTGTTGATAAAGCACCGAGTGAAGGCAACATAACACGAGGAGGGAACGGAGCCATTGTAGCTGCTAGATCAAATTTTCAAATCCTGACCTCTGCCATTGTAAAGGGCATTCATTTCCCACCATAGATCAGAACCTTGACTTGATGATCCCAATCCACACCGCTGTCAATGTAATAACGAAAAATCTTCACCAAAGAGATTGTTGATGGTTACATAATCTGGCTCTATTTCAGACTGCTGTGAACATATCTGCGGCAAGTCTTTAGAGTGATCCCTGTCCAAATGTCAGGTATGTATATTCATGCACAGTATCACTTGACAGTATCAATTGCAGGTTGTTGAGTCAAGGATTCTTATATCACTTGCCTTTAAAAATATATTGGTAACCCAACACGGTGGAGCTTAGCTTTATACCATTCAAAGTGGACTTGAGAGCGATGTACAATGGGGCAAATCTTTGACTAATTCTTCTAATTATGAACTAAACTAACGTACAATAACAAAGTTGGAACTTTCCCATCCAAAACGAGACAGCTTCTTAGCTCCTCATGCTTCACCTAATTTGAAGGGTACTGAACTAGAATATAATCGATGAAACGTGCGATTTGGCAACAGCTAGTCAACATTTTTGTCGGCCAAAGTTGCTTCCACATATCGATCTCTTCCTTGCTCGTAAGTATCCTAATTCCTCCAAACAATCCATCAGTTTCATGTCCTTCTCGATGATCCTTATGGTTTATAGTCACCCCTTTCTAGCAAAAACCCACTACATATTGGTATTTCATCTCTTTCTTTTCTTTTCATTTTTCTTTTTCGATCTTCCTTTCTTTTGTTGTGATGAAGTTTTTTGGGGAGATCTTGCAGAGTTTGGTACGGTTGATCATCAGAGATTATTGATTTTTTTTCTTTTTTTCTTGGTTATGTTGAAAGAGATGATAGACATCACTGACTACCAAAGCACGGCTTGGAAGATCTCACAGCAATGTGTGGGCTACCAACTAGTTACATATAAGTAGAAAACATCATAAATAATCCTTTTGCGGAGAAAACTTGACATATGTTATACATGCTACGTAATGATATCACATCTTGGATAAAAAAGGTGCATTACTTGGATCAGGATTAATTCTAGTGTGTGCATTAGTTGGATCTGGTTGTTTTGCGTGGATGTACAGGAGGTATAGATGGAGATTTGAATGGTATAGAGGTGTAGCGTAACATAATGATGTGAGTGTGAATAGATGATTATATGCAATTAAAGAGGTAGAAAGTAGGTGATCGAGCATAAAGGACTCGACAGGAAGTAAGGGAGGTGGGAGTGTTGCAAGCATATGAAAGGAGAATCACATAACACAGAGATTTGGTGACTCAGTTCCATCTCATAGGTGTACATCTAAGGAGGGACTCTAACACTCAAGTGTCTACTAGAAACTGGTCTCTGTACAATATGGGGAGTCTCTCTTTTCTTGAATACAAGAATCCTCTTTTATTAGGGAGTTTTCCTTGTCATGGGGCTAGCAACATTTATGGGGTATTATCTCTAAATGGGTTGCCCTGTTATTTATGCTAGCACCTCGATCCTCGAATTGTCGCTTTGATTCTTGTGTCGTCACCTTGGTTTTTCCAACCTTTAGGTTCTAACATTGCTAATGAGCCCTGTATGGCCACTAAAAGATTTGTAAAGACTGGGAGCAGTAAATAGCCCTGAGCATCCATTGCTAGGAGGGAGTGGTCGAGTCTCCATTGGGATAGGAGGACTTGACTTGACGAACATCAAGCCATCATAAGGGAGACAAGGGAATTTGGTGACTCAATTCCACCGCAAGGGATGTACATCTGAGGAGAGGATGATACTCTCAACTATGCACTAGAATTCGAAAGATTACAAGATTTATTTCCCTCGTGGCCCCCTTCTCTTGGGGGCCTCTCTCTTTATTTATAACTTGGAAAGACCTTTAGCCTAGGGACCTCTAGCGCCCTTTCTGTCAGACGACGTGCTTACTGCTAGGACATAGGTGGTTACTTCAATCTTGTCATATGTTTGGTCTTGACTGTGCTAAATCTTTTGGTAGATTGGGCGGATCCCGGTTTGGGTTCGGCTTGTCATAGGCGGGACAGGTGATCCTAGTCCCGCCTACTCACCCAGTAATCGGGTAGCTGGATCCTTTGCTGGGCAGTATGCGGAGTTTTGTGTTCGAGGGCAGTTTTTGCCCCTCATCATATGCCCCCACTCTCTAGCTATTGTAAGTTGCTAAGAGAGTAGTGAGAATGTCGAAACTCCGCGATGGATGATGCCCCAAATGTTCTGCCTGCTGAGATGAAGCGAGGAGAACATTTGTGATGGAGGAGTTGGGTGGTCTTCCCTTGTCTCCTGCCATTTGCCAGAGGTCCGTGGTATAGGCGTATGAGCTCACGTTAGTGCCGGCCTTAAGAGGCGATGCTTCGCTGAATCTGAACGTTGGGCGTGAGCCTAAGTTTGTGCTGATCTTAAGAGGCGGCGTTCGTTGAGCTCTAGGCAAATGAGCCCTAGTTCACGCCGGCCTTAGGAGGCGGTGTTCGTCGAGTTTGGGGCGAATGAGCTCGAGCTCACGCCGACCTTAGGAGGCAGCGTTCGTCGAGCCTGGGGCGAATGATCCCTAGCTCATGCCTGCCTTAGGAGGTGGTGTTCGTGGAGCTTGTGGCGAATGAGCCCTAGCTTACGCTAACCTTAGGAGGCGATGTTCATCGAGCCTGGGGTGAATGAGCCCTAGCTCACGCCGACCTTAGGAGGCGGCATTCGTTGAGGCATGCATCAATTTTTGTTGCGGTGGGTGGTCATGGCCTTGAACGTCGTGCCCACTCAAAAAGGCCACTGGTGATTTCGCAGTGTCAGTTCGAATGTCTAGAGTGTGGTGTTCTTGACCGTTGGTTCGTTAGTGCGGACACATAGTATGACTGTGTTAGCCGGGGGTGGGGGGGGGGGGAGGTGTTTGACGGGAGAATGCTAGGATTCCTCGAGGCGGAAAGTGGCATCGGGGTCACTCGGTATTTAGCGCTCTCATGTGTGCTTAGAGTTTATCCCTCGCGGAGTGGTCGGGTTGGGAGCGGTTACTCTACGTGCCTTGATTTGAAAAGCTTTCCCGACGGGGAAGCAAAAGGAGGAGGTGAGAAATCCTTGCTTGTCTTGTTGACTTTTAAGTGGGTTGCCCCAGTTTGTTAGGGTTTGCAAAGGTGGAGTGGAGATGGGTACTCAGACTCCGCTTCTGCCACCTAGGCCCTTTTTCTGGGTCCCAAAGGGCCAAGGAGCTGTGGCTACCTTGACTATGTAGTTACTCGCCTGTCTTTCTGTTGGAGACAAAAGGGGCCTTGGAATTCCTCGTATTTAGGCCTGCCCTTTTCTCTAAGAGCTACTCACTTGAAATTCATGGGAAATTCATTGGTCAGGGTAGGACCGATTTTGGTAGTACTCTTCGTGTGTCCTGTATGAGGGCTAGGCAAAGGTGCCCATCGCAGGAGTCCTTTGGCACCTATCGCTGGCAAGGGAGCCTTGGGGTAGGCTCTGTTGGTGGAGCCTATGGGCGTGCCTTGTTTAGGGCCGCTGCCTTCTTTGAGAGTTGTGCTCGATACAGGGGTTTAATAGAATCGGCTTGGAGAAGCTCCCTTGCCTCAGCACTGGACTCTTTGGCTGAGTCATAATCGCCTGAATGGGCGGGCCCTTTTCTTGGATGAGCTAGGCAGTGTCGTCAGGGTAAGATTGAGTAGCCACGACTAAAGAGCCCGACTGAATTCCTGTGAGGACTAGCCCAAATCCGATTGTTCAATTGTGATCCATTACCTCGGCTTCTTGCAGAGATAAGGGCCTGGAGTTAGTCGTCAGGTGGTTGCCTGTGTTTGCAAAGGCGATCGTTAGCTCAACCATTTTTGGATGTGGCCCTTTTGTTGTTGGACCCGCCCTTGCCATATGTGGAGAAGGGGCAACTTTGTCAATGTGGTTGCGGGTGGTGATACCATCGCCTGTTACCCTGCTTGGTTGTGTCCCTAGACAGGGAGAGTGTAGGGGGAGATTTGTGAGGGTCAACCCTTGCGGGTGACCACAAATAAGAGCCTACCTTAGTAGGTGGCAATGAAAGGAGGCCGACTTCGGAAGGTGGCAATGGGACCCGAGAGTCGACGGTCGGATTTTCTTGGCTCGGTGTTCGAGCGTGAGCTAGATGGGGATTGGGCTGTGGGGGCCCAAGCTAGCGTCGTCGTTGTGATGTGACGCTGCATCGTGCTGTCCAGAACGTGGGGTGCTAGAGCCCCAATTCCTACTAGCCTTGGTGGCTGATACAATATTATTGGATGAGGTGGGCTAGATTCCTGCGATATGTTCTTGTTAACAGATGCTTCTGAGAGTGGGGCGACTGAAATCTTGCCATTGGGCGATATCAGTGCGTGCGGGACTTTAGGGCGCATGGCTTGAGTTCTTACCAGCTCGGGGAGCTGTTATTATATTCGTTGGATTGTGGGGTGTGGGGGCCCCAGTTTCGGCTATCCTTAAGATGTGGCCTGTTGGCCTTAATAGGTGGCAACATAGGAGATCTTTGGGCATGTCGGCCCAAGTTATGGTTACCCCAAAAAGGGTGGCTCGCTGTCCTCATTATAAGGGAATGCCGGGTGCGTCTGCCCGAGTTCTCACCGTCCTTAAGAGGTGGATTACTGGCCTTGAGAGGCGGTAGTATGAAGGAACATCGGGCTCGTTTGTCTGAATTCGAGTCTACCTTAAGAGGTGGCCAGCCGGCCTTAAGAGGCGGCAATGTACGAGAACGTCGAGCACGTCTGTCAGAGTTTGAGTCGACCTTAAGAGGTGGCCTACCGGCCTTATGAGGTGGCTTGTTGGCCTTTAAGAGGCGACAATACAAGGGAACGCCAGGAGTGTCTGCCCGAGTTCTGGTCGACCTTAAGAGGTGGCCTGCCGTCCTTAAGAGGTGGCTTATCAGCCTTAAGAGGCGGTAATACTAGGAAATGCCAGGCGCGTCCGCTTGAGTTCTGGCCATCCTTAAGAGGTGGCCTGTTGGCCTTAAGAGGTGGCTTGTTGGCCTTAAGAGGCGACAATATGAAGGAATGTCGAGCGCATCCACCCGAGGTCCGGTAGACCTTAAGAGGTGGCCTGTCGACCTTAAGAGGCGGCTTGTTGGACTTAAAAGGTGATAGTACCAGGGAATGTCGGGCGTGTCCGCCCAAGTTCCGGTTGACCTTAAGAGGTGGCTTGCTGGCCTTAAGAGGCAACAATACCAGGAAGCGCCAGCCGCATCTGCCCGAGTTCCGACCGAACTTAAGAGGTGGCCCGCCGGCCTTCAGAGGCAGCTATAAGTGCGGCACGAGCACTACCCTTCGACGGTGAAGGTCAGCTATCATGGGAAATAAGTCTTTGTCTTTGCTAGGACAAGATTGGCCATCAACTCCTATGAGCCAAAGGCCTCACACATTGAAGTTGGGGTCGATGGGGTTGCCCTTTCGACGACAAGGAATACACACATGTTGGGCATTCAGCGTCGGCCGCCCTTGAGGGGCTGGTCATGTCTGAAGAGTCTAGCTGTGATCCCGAAGTCGCTCGGTAGATCAGCTGGGTTTGCCTTTTGTTGGATTGCGCAGACTTGGCTGTCCTCACCTTTTCTGTGTGGGCCTCCTAGGTCGCTTTGGTTTAGCCCTGAGGGGTTTGAGCTAGGTTGCCGTGTGCTATTCTCATCCTTTGATGAGGTTGGGCATGTATCGGGAAGATTTGGTAGTGAGCATATACTGGGGTCAGCAGGCTAGGCTGCCCGGTGTTACCGTCGATCTAGCCACCTCAAGTGTGGCCACCTGGTTAAGGTGCTCGTTCTTGTCAAAGTTGGATAGAGGAGGGCTGCTCTCTCCCTTTGGCCTCTCCTCTCGATTGCCAAAGGTCCATGGTTGGGATGGCTTATAAGGGGAGAGCGAAACGTCATCACTGGAATGGTGAAGGTGCTATGGGCACATCGATTTGTAAGGAGTGGTTTGTTAGCTCTGAAGGCTGGCCCGACCTTTGTATCAAGAGGTGAGCGTCTTGGAGTAATGCGGTCATTGCCGCTGGAGGTCAATTATGTAGGTTGTCGACTTGTCTCGGGCGATGTTGCTCTTGGAGGTTGCCCCAACCCCTGTGCTGACGTGCCTGGTCAGCCGGAGGCGAGGACCTTTGATAATGCGAGTGCCCCAGTCGAGATTTCCACTTGGTCCAAGGTTGAGGGGGGGTATACTCTCCAAAGGGTTTGGACTGGAGCTGCCGCGACGGGGGGAGCTCCGTCGAAGCAAGCCCGGATGCTCTGCCGGGTCAGGTAGGGAGGTTGCTGCCTGGGACGCCGTGTGCTTGATCATGCCCTTCTCGCCCTAATCGAAGATTGAGGGGAGGTATCTATGAGAGCCAATTTAGAAGGAATGGCTCATTCGCCTGGGGCGATGTCGGTCCCGAGGTTACCTTAATCTCTGCGCTGACACGCTCAGGCGACAGGAGCAGAGAGCCTCAGGTAACGCGAGCATCGTGGCCAGAATTTGGTGGAGGTGTTTGCCGGATGAGGAGCCAGGGTGGCACCGCCTGCCTACTTGGGTGGGGTGTCGATTAGCTAGGCCCTCGGTCCGTAACTAAGATCGTGTCGGCTGCCTGCAATCGTTGGAGCTCCTTCTCAAGGTGGTCTTCTAGGCCCTCCATAGGTTTTCTATCCTTTCGCTTGGAGGGTCTTAGGGGCAGCGGGTCCTTGCCTGTAGGCTGGCTCCCTTTAAGCACGTCCTCCTGGTTCATGGCCAGGGAAGCGCATTTTCCTAAGGACTTCCATCTTGTGTAGCGGGGTTCTTAATAACGACCTTCAATAGGTCGATTCCCTTCAAGCACGCCCACTTGGTTCATGGCCAAAGGAGTGCGCTTGAGGAACTCGTCTGTCCGACGAGACCCGTCATAGCAACCCTCAGTGGGTTGGCTGCCATCTTGGGGAAGGTGACCCTTCACTTGTGGAAGGAGCCGCTCTCGTGGATGAGCACTAGGACACGCCTACCCAGGGGTCCTCTCGCCTTCTACGAGGTTGGCATAACTGCTTCGTCTCTTGGCTAACCTACCGCAGGAATGGAAGGAGTTACCTTGCTCCGCGATCCTTACGGCTTTACTAAGAGCTCCGCTGGGTGCTTTGGCGTGTGCTCAATGACGTCACGCCCGAGCTCTTGAGCTAAACGATCCGACTCGGGGTACTGGGGAATCGTCACCTCACGGGGCCTTCATGCTCTGAAGTGCTGAGCTTCGAATTGACACGGGTAGTATCGGAAGGGCTTAGTGTTCCAGCATCCTACTTCTGACAACCTTTCAGGGTTGCCTTTAAACCTTTGGCGCTTGGCAGAGTGCTCCTAACAGGGTGGCTATGTGCCGACCTCACCTGGGGTTGGCTCCTAAAGGCATGGTTGGGGTACGCCTTCCCTCCGTGTTGGGCCTTACTTGGCTTTTTGAGTGCTTATGGCGAGAGGCTGCCATTACCCCCTTCTCGAGTGGGCAAGCGGTATGCATAGGGTTGTACGCCTAAGGTCGCTGACCTCACCTTTGTATCTCCCCTCCTTAGCCTATGCTATGGGGAAAGAGGTTCACTTCGAGCCGTTAGTCGAGGCACGCTTGCTTTCCTTTACTGGGATCAGTATGATGGAAGTGTTGTTGAGGCGTGAAGACACCGAATCCCGATCGAGCCCCCCTAAGGTGGGAGGAGCCGGGAGTGGTTAAGACCACCGTGGAAGTCCTTGCTTCGGGAGGTTGAGGTAGGACATCGGAAGGGCACCTCCTCCCAGCAACGGGATGCTTGGAAGAGCGATGGCGTTTCTGTTGATGCTTCCCACAGATGGTACCATTTAATGAGCCATGGATGGCCACCAAAAGATTTGTAAAGACTGGGAGCGCTACATAGCCCTAAGCATCCATTGCTAGGAGGGAGTGGTTGAGTCTCCATTGCGACAGGACTCAACCTGATGAGCATCAAGCCATCACAAGGGAGACAAGGGAATTTGGTGACTCAGTTCCACCGCAAGGGGTATACATCTGGGGAGAGGATGATACCCAACTATGCACTAGAATTCGAAAGGTTACAAGATTTATCTTCCTCACGGTCCCCTCTCTTAAGGGCCTCTCTTTATTTATAACATGAAATGACCTCTAGCCTAGGGGCCTCTAGCGCCCTTTCTGTCAGACAACATGCCTGATGTTAGGATATAGGTGGTCACTTTCATCTTGTCATATCTTTGGTCTTGACTGTGTCGAATCTTTTGGCAGATTGGACAGATCCCGGTTTGGGTTCGGCTTATTGCAGGTGGGACGGGTGATCCCGGTCCCGCCTGCTTACCCTGTAATCGGATAGCTGAACCCTTTGCTGGGCTGTATGCGGAGTTTTGGGCTCAAGATCGATTTTTGCCCCTCATCAGCCATTAAGACCGATGATGGCAAGTTGTGGTGTCTTGATCTTCATTTTGATCTTTCATTGCACGAGGTCTTAGGCCAGTAGAATGTTCTTGGGCAGGAAAACTAGCAAGTTGACTTTAGGTGGTCCATCTTGAGTAGTGGCGTCACTATCCAATCGGGGGGGGGGGGGGGGGTTGCCCTACTCCCAAACTATTGGAGTTATGTGCCCTGAGCTAGCTAACCTAAGTTGAATCACTCGATCAGTGATTCAAATATGAGTGTCAGATCCTGTGGACACATTAATGTGATTAGATAGGTTCCTCAATATAATTGGGATAATGTACTATGCCATGTTGGATATGCCGATAATAGGTATTGAAGGATCCAAACAATTTGGATCAAGGATTTCGATAAGTTATCAAGAACCATCATGATATCCAACTATTATCTCCAGTTTGAGAATCATAGCAATCTTTTCTAGAGACTGATGCCTAATTGACACCCTTGATGCACATCCTTTGCATGGGAATAGAAATTCAGAGCTGTCACATGAGTTGAGTTAAGGAGTTGACTCGAAGAGATGAAGATACGGAAGTCCTTCTCTTATCATTGTCATGAAAAAGCATATCATTTGACTTGAGACAGATATGTGTTTTTGTGTCTGAGTATGCACATGTGGTGAACCAATAGGGGATACGCCTACCTTATTGTTAAAACTGGAAAGCTGATGTGCATATGAGGGCATAAAAGATAAGTGATCTCTCAAAGGGATTTCCCAAATACGCTGTTGTAGGTGTACGCAGCAGACTAGGAGACTCAAGCTCGCTCCATGTATATTGAGAACTACGAAATTTCATGCATAGTCATACAGGTTCTGATTAGACCCATACATGAAGGGAAGAAGACAATCCTTTTGTGAAAGGATTTGGTCTTCGTTCTTGTCCTAATAGCAAAAAGAGAATATGAAAATATGTAACTCGAGATGGGATGAACAGTGAATCTGGGATTCAATTCCAAGGGCTATGTATGTCTCTCAGTGTAAAGGATTTACGACTATTCAAGCACCATAAATCCTCTAATCTTAAGTGCTTGATTATTGGTGTGAGAAACCAATAATTATGTTGGCGTGTTCCTATTTAATTAGAATGATTGAAACAATTTGATAATTAATTACACCATTTGATTAGGTACTGTTACGAACGGGCGCTCCAGACGTATTTTAAGACGTCTAGGAGGTGGCCCAGACGTCGTACCAGACATCTGGAATAACTTACAGACATCGGACCAGACGTCTGGGATCATTTCCAGATGTTTGGAAATCGGTTATTTTGGCACGCTACTATTTGTCTGCGTGCCTGAGCACGCAGACCTGCATTTTCTCTCTCTCTCTCTCTCCCTCTTTTTCCCTCTCTCCTGCGGCCGCAGACGCCTCTACCGCGTTCTCTCTCTCCTCCTCGCGCGGCCTTAAAAGGGCCACGCCTCTCCCTCACTCCCGTCACCTCCACCTCCTTCCTCTTCTCCTTCAGCCAGTGCGCGAGAGCGAGCGCGAGGGTGCAGCGGCAGCGACAGCCGCGGTGAGCGTGGGAGGAGGTGCTGCGCGTGGGAGAGGCGCTCGGCCGTGAGGGCGAGCTCGCCGGGGTTGCTAGGGCCGGTCGGCGGGGGGCGCAGCGGGTGCGAGGCGACGTGGGGGGGGGACTGCTGCGGCTCGAACAGTAGGCGCACGAGGCGCGACGCGGCCGGGCGTCGCGAGCGGAGGGCGAGTGGCGCCCTGGTTCTGGAAAATTTTCCAGAATCAGACGTCTGTGCTTCTAGACAGACGACGGGCACGACGTCTGGAAGACTGTCTAGACGTTTGAAAGGTGAGTTTTTCCGTCTTCTTCCTTCCCTTCGATTGACCGTACTAAGAGAGAGAGGAAATGGGTATGCGCAGGGTTTGAGATTCGTATCCAACGCGAATCAGACGTTTGGCTGCAGTGCCAGACGACTGTAGCGACATCCAGACGTCCGGGGTAACCATCGGACGTCTGGGAGCTAGGCCAGACGCCCCCGCAGGCTTCTGGATGTCTGAGAGACCACGCAGAGCAAGGTAAACCCTATTTCACTTTTTAAGACGTCTGGAACTCTGATTTTGCACTGTTTCGTCGTTTTCAACCCGTTTAGGGCCCGTTTGGGTTCCGTTTTCCGCGTTTCGAGTTGCGTTCTTTTCGGAATTACATCCTCTACCCATCTACAGTAGCTGTACACTATTTTGAGACACTCCTTGTGTTTGATCCTTGTGATAGGATCCCGTTCCGTTGCAGTCTCGGGGGTCGCGGCGGCACGCAGGATTCCCAACCACGCCTCCATTACTCCCGTTGTATCTGGTAGAGTGGCTTTAAGTATAATCTGTTAAATTATGAAACCATAAATAAAACCTAGGACATTGCATGAATCCTAGGAATGAGAAATAGATTGAATGGTAGATTCCTAGGGTGTTGCATGAATCCTAGGGCTGGAAAACTAGATTGTATGATAGATCCTAGGATATGGCATGAATCTTAGGATGGGAAAACTAGTGGAATGTATGAATACTGCAGTCTTGGAAAATGTGGAAAGGAAATACTAGCTACCTGAGAATTGAATTAACAGCTGCCTGTTATGAATAAATAAACATGATTGAGAATATGGATTGTAAGAACGTGAAACTGGAAAGTGAAACCTGGATGTTCTGAGTTAAAAGAGCTGGAACCCTACGGGAAATTAGGAGTAGAACTCCTGGAAAGTGAATGGAATAGAATTGGGGAAGTGAGCTGGCCCTTGAGTACGGAGTACCAAGGAGAGCGACTGTCCCCCCCTGTTTAGTGCAGAGCGGAGCCAGCCGCCCCAGGGACCCGGGGTTAGGACTGGCCACTCTGTACCGACTTGCTGGCCCTCGTGTACGTAGTACCAAGGAGAGCTACTAGTGTAGGGAGGTACTAGCTACCCCACGGGCCCCGGGGTTCTGCTAGCCTCCCACACCGACTTGTTAGGCCCACTGGGGCAAACCAGGGTAGTTAGGCGAGGGTGCGTGGATTGTGGAGGGGCAAGGCCCCTGTTTGGTTACTGTGGAGGGGTTGGACCCCTGTTACTGAGAGGGCTCTGCCCTGTACTGGTTCCGTGCTGTGCTTTGGGCACACCCGTTAACGGAAACGACTGACCGCGTGCCAGTGCGGGTTAGCTACCCGTGCGTTTACCGCACGTGCCGTAGTCACCGTTACGTCTGTCAGTGACCTTGGGGTGGTTGACTGAGAGTAGGATCACCACGGGGGACTCTCCTGGCCAGGAGAGCACCACGTGTTACTTCTACTGTTCGGAAAAGACTGCAATCAAGATCGTTCCCACGAGGAACATTCAAGATCAAGTGAAGGATCTGAGAAATAGATAAATTGTGAAACAATAGAAAGACGTAAATAAAGGAAGAAAGAAAATCTAAAACAGCTACTGTACACTTTACTGTTTCTTTAGTTTAGCTACCACTCTACTCAGCGTTTTGCTGACGTGTTACACTCGTTACCTTTCAGGACCAGGTGTTGAGCAGCCAGGGTCAGCGGTTGCAGAGGGCGCTGGGCCGAGTAGGGTCCAGTAGAGTTACCACTGTTCTCTTGTACCTCTTTTTGTTCCGTTATAGTGAGTAGTTCTTGTTTCCGCTGTACTTTTCTTTACCTGTAGTTCATATTATGTTATGAATGTTGTTCTACTGTTGTGGTGGTATATACTGTAGTGGTTTCTTTCCTTACTGTTGTATTTCCTTACTGTTAGTTATATTCATGCTGAATGTGGTTTATTTTACTGCTCTTTTGGTTACTTCCTCGTTGGACGACTGGGTCTTGGGATTAGTCGAGTCGGTCCGGTTCTCGTGTCTCGTAGGGACTTGGGAATCGGGTCGTTACAGGTACAAAACTAAGCGTTGGATTGCAATTAATTTATGTTTAGATAGTAGATCTAAACAATCCATAAAATGTTATGAGCTAACCATGCAAAATTGAATAGGATGAAATCCCAACCCTTGGATGGAGATCCAAGAGTTCACACTAAATTAGGCTTGGTGGGATTCCTATAAATATCTCCCAAAACCTAATTGGGATTTCCCAAATTTAATTCTAATCAATTCCATCAATTGAGATTGATTTTCCACCAAGAAGGAGGCACAACTGCCAGCCCTTCCTTCTCTTTGTTCTTCTTCTTCTTGTCATGGAGAGGAAGAACATCAAAAAGTCATGTTGTAGCAAGTTTTCTCACTCACACAAGAGCCAACTTGCTACATAGTTGCAAGTCTTCTTGCAAGAAAGCAAGTTGACTTGCTACCACTGTGAGCAGGCCTTCTTGTTCCTAATGGCCATGAGGTGTAGCTTCATGTTGTAGTAAGTTTGCTTACTCACGAAGGAGCCAACTTGCTACTACTGTGAGAGAGGTTTTTGGTCTTGATGTGGTTGAAGGCTTTCTAATCTCCAATCCATATAATAACAAGTCAACCACAAGTCGACTTTCTACTACATGGCTGAGAGGATTTGATCCTCTTGACCTTCTCTTGATGGATTTCAAGGTGAGGTTCACTTCTTTGCTTGTGAAGGAGTTTGCAGGATGTGAACTGTTCGCATTACACACGATGGAATTAAGTGTTCTCAGTGCAAACAACCTCATCTGCCTGCTGAGACGATGGGAGTCCCTTAGGCAAAACTTATTTGAGGAGACACAACATGTGAGTTGTTGTGCTACACCACCCATAGGTATACCTCTTACTCGTAGGGATCCCGGAATGTAGAGATGTTCGATCTCTCCATGTGGCTTTGGTTACATAGATTGTTTACAGTTTATCATTTTGATTATTCAGGTTTTTACGGCATTGACATGAGTTTCGTATTTGATAAATGTTTTCAAGCTTATGTTTTCACACCTCTGCAATACCATGAGAAATTGAGGATTGAATCGTTCTTCCCAACTCCTTAGTTGTCGAGTGGAGTTCCCAACATGGACTTGGTTGGCTTTCTTCTTAAGCCTACTTTTCTCTGGTGAGCTTGACTTTTTTTCTCCATTAGCTACCCCCACTCTTGGAGTTCTTGATGCGGACTTCAAGAGTGAATTCATGTCTCTTCATTTTTTTTTGGTAACTCCCCTTGCCCCCAATAGCTACAATCTGGTTTTGTTGGGGGGTTAGTGCTCTTATGCCCCCTTGCTTCCTAGGGTCAGGGGCCACTATTGCTTGCGCATTGGGTAGTGGTACTTTTCCCCTTCCTCTTGGAGGGGACGTGGTGTTGGTGGCCTACCCGCTTGGTGTCCTACTTGCTTGGTGCTAGAAGTGGTGGCTGCTTGCCCCCTCTCCCCTTTGGGGGGGCTTGTTGTCCTAGCGACCTACCCACTTGGTGAGACAGGTGGTGTCTACTTGCCCCCTCTCCTCTCTAGGGGGTCTTGTTGAGTTGGTGTCCTACACACTTGGTGAGATGAGTGGTGCCTTTTTGACCTGCTCTCTCTTCTACGAGAGGGCTTGTTGGCTGCTTAGCCACTTGGAGAGCTAGGCATTACTCTCTTGAGCCTACCTCTTGCTCGTACTCGGTTGTTTGTTCACCACTCTTGGTGCTTCTAGGTATTACAACCTCTCTAGGGGAATGTTGTCCATATTTTGTGGTTTATCTGGTTGACTTTTAGGACAGATGGTGGGCAGCCATTGCCTTAAGCCTTTCGCACATGGTAGTTGGGCTGATGATGGGACTACATCATTTTAGTTTCTTGAGGCCTAGAGAATGGCGGGCGCCACATCCTCCTAGGCTCTTTATTTGACTGTATCTCATCACATTAGATGCTGACATGATCAGACAACCAGGGGTGGTAGAGGGGTTGCGCCTCTTCACCTTCCTCTCCTCCTTATATAGGGGGGTTAGAGGTGGGGGCCATATGCTCACTCCCACCAATTTTGTTAGAAAGTTGTCGCAATGTCTACTCTTCAACCTTTGCTCGCTCTATTAGTGTGGTTTAGGTGGCTATCGCAGTGAAGTCATTGCTCTATAGGAGGAAATGTCATCCATCAACCAAAGTAAGTAGGCTTGTTCACAAAATCCTAAGATGATAAAAATGTGTCGTCGTAGTTGGAAATCCATGAATGTTTTAAATTTATAAATTGAACTTGAATAAGGTTTGCGAAAGAAACTCGAGAGTCTAAATCATTCACAGGGAGGAAAAATGGAGTTTTAAATTGATTTTCAAAATGCTCATTTATTACTTTTTGGTTTTTTTCTATTTTGTGATTTTTTTAGGTTTTTGAATATGTAAAGCGAAATCCGAGAGTTGAAGCGAATACAACTACGAACTACAAAATCTAACTATAGAAGTAGGTAGAGCGAAATAAATAAGAGCAAGAATAGAGAAAAGGGATATGAAATAGATATATAACTTTTATTGCTAATAGAAGTTTGATTACAACTAGAAGAAAGGTTGCAACTAGAATAAGCAACTAGAACAATAACTAAAACTAGACTCGAACAAATAAATTGCAAGTAGAATTAAAGGAAGTAGAGAATGCAGGAAAGCGGTGGGTGCAGAAGCTTTGAGTGGTGGTGGAGAGATCCACCTGGTCTTCTTGCCCTGAAGAAGTAGTTGAGGATGCAGAGATCCAGCAAAGAAGATGACAACTAGAAGAAGGAAGAGGAAGAAGATGTAGAAGAGGAAGACCCCAAGGGGGACATCCAAAGGGAGGAAGGAATGACCCAAGGGTGTTCGTGCAAGGGTTCTTTTATAGAGATCATGGAAGCATTTGATTAGTGGAACCAAGGGTGACTTGGATCATGGTGTTGGGCGGCCAAGATAAGGCTAGAAGAAGTGGAGGGCCATGATCTAAGGAGGGGGTGAGTTGGGATTAAGGTCGGCTTAGGGTTAGTTTTGGATTTAATGAAAGGTGTAGATGCATGGAGGGTTTAGATCAAGGGTTGGGATGCATCAATCATAGCCAGCCACATGTAGATTTCGTTGGAATTAATGTGGTCGACCATTGAGTGTTGCTAGGTAGGGATCATGGTGGTCCTAGGATTAGGTTTGGATGGTAGAGGTTGGAGGTGAGATGTGGCCAGCCAAGGGGTTAGGATATGAAGGGAGATGGGGCAGCTAGACTAGGTTGTTGGATGGGATATGGTCTAGGTTTAGGTAGGTGTTTTAGGCCATTAAATCTAGGTTGGGTGGTAGGGATTAAAGGGTGTGATGTGGCTGGCCAAATGGGGGTTTTATTGGGATTAATGGGTAGCTAGCTATTGGATTTTGTTAAGAAAAAGGGTTGGTCATGTGATGTAGATTTAAGCCTAGGTATGGCCATCGGATGGTGGCTTAAAGGTGAGGATTAAATTAAGGCTAGCCGACCAAAAAAGGTTGGGTATATGTGGTTAGGGCTAGGTTATGTAGGATTTTCAGTGGTGGAAATTGGGTGTAGATTTAGGTTAGGTGAATGGTCAATTAGGTTAGGGTTGAAAAATTAAGGCTAGCCCAATTGAGCTAAATTGATTTGACTCTGAAGTGGAGCTCCAATTAAGATTGGACTTGGTACCTGCAAAGTCATGAACACACATGTCAAAGCACCAGTTATAGCTAAGTAAAAATATTACAATAAAACCTTAAAGAATATAGTATTTATAGAATGATGCAGAAATGACCAAAATGCCCTAACCTAATGCAATTATACCTAAAATAACCTTAAGCAAACAATAATTAGGCATGAATTATATACTTAAATATGAATTCATCAAGGCTTCTTTCTTGAGGTAATCTGGTGAGGTTGGCCCCCCCTTTTTTTCCTATTACAACTTTTCTTCCTTAGGTGGAGACATGCTATTTTTCTTGCAGGGGGATCCAGGCAGGTTTTGTTACATTATTTTAGGTGGTCACCAAGTTGTGTTCACCCTCGTAAGGGGAAACTCTCCATATGCATCGGTGTGCCATCCTCTATGCAACCTTTCCCTCATTCCTTTCTTTTTCTGTTGCAATATTTCCTTTCTATGATCAGGTTTGAATTGTTGGCTTGTGCTAGATGTCTTTAAGGCTATCGGTCTTAAACTTTGGGCAATGCCTTTGCTGGACTCGTTCTCCCAGCTCAATGGCCTTTCCCTACAGAGTAAAGGGCAGGGGGGCCATTGGTTGGGTTGTGTACTCTCTTTCCTCGTGGGTGAGATTTTTCTCCTTGTTGCATTGCCGAATGGCCTAAAAGGCCGAGGCAAACATTCTTTGTCTTACCTTTTATCTAGCAAGGTGGTTTTGGTTGCAATGTTTGCTGAGACTCGAGCCCTCCCATGATGACAGGCTTAGAGGCTATAGGGGGCCTTCTCACTCTTAACATGTTAAGAGTTAGCACTAAGTCAATTTTGGCCGACTGTGGGTGACCACCAATCTATTTTTCGTTGGTTTTGTACTACAAACCCAACTTCACTTTTTGCAGCCTTTCTTGCCATTTGATCCTTGCACTTCAAGGGGTCACAGTCCAGGAAGAGGGACTCTCACTCTCTCGTAGGTGGGGATGTGCACTTGTTGGAGAGACGAGAGGGAAGTAGTTCCCATTCCGGGCTTGTCACGCATTAGGACTTTGTCTGAAAGAGGATGCGGGTTGGTCCCTCTAGTGGTGTGTTGTGAGATCCCGTTAGCAATTATGTATTAATTACAAGTTAAGCGTGAAGTTATCCCTCTTAAATGTAAATTTAGGTCCTAATCACCTAGTCAAAAAAATTAGGAACCTAAGGAGCCTAAGTATGGTTGGTAATTGGCTATTAGGAAGGACATTGAAGCAATGCGTTTCAATTTTTGGTGAAGTGGAATCAAAGGCTTGAGAATGGGAGGATCCCTTGACAATTTTCCAAAGCCTTAAAAGAAGTAACTCTTTAGATAAGTGAGCCCCCACCGATCATTTCTCTTCCTTGTCACCTTTCTTCCTTAACAAGAGTGTGAGAGCAAGGGAGAGCTCCTGCAACAATTGCACTAGTAGATAGAGATTAAGAGAAATAGCTACTCTTGGAGGGTGATCAAAGAGAGAGGATCCCATCCTCTTGGCCTCTCCTTGTCTTTGCAACAAGTTGAGCTTTTTCCACTTTTGGGCTTGGGTTTGGGTTTCTTTGAAGAGATGACCTTCCTATTGCTTACATAAGTGGGATTTAAAGGGGGAAAGGCTCAAAACTTGTTTTCCCTAAGTGTAATGATGAAGAATCTGATGTTGCATGTTTATTTTGATCTGATGAATGTTCCAGTGGAGTGCAGCAATAGGGAGGAGCTACAACTCAAAGGAGAGGAGAAGGGAAGCTTCATCAACATTTAGGGAACAATTGACCATTAGGTAGGGCATCTAACTTCTTGATTCAAGGTTTAGAGTAGCATTTTAGTAGGAATGCTGAGATCAGATTGAGGATCCACCTCTGATGGTAGTGGTTTTGTAGTTGGGTGGTGGAAACCACCCATCAACCCAAAATGAGGGGTTGCATGTTAATGGATTAGAATTTGGAATGGTGATTTTGGTGTTCAAAGTGATATATGCTTGGCTATGTTTAGAAATGGTTATATCACATTTTTATTTCCTCCATATGCATTCTAAGGGATTAAATGCGGTTTGGGGTGAAGTGTTGCAGAAGCAAGATGCTTAAGCAGCTTCAGGTGACATTTGATTGTGCAATCAGACGTTTGATACTTGAAAGTAACATGTTTGAATGTCTAACCAGACAATGCCTAGAGATGAGTTTATCTCCTCGATTTGGGTGAGTTACATTAATGAACCTCTGACCCATGTGTCAAACGTTTGATACTGAACTATAGGGCACTTGGTGAGAAAATCATACGAACCTTATAACGTGTATCACTCTTGAAGTGAGAGTGGTGGACCATTCGAAGTCTAACAATGTTGTCAGACATCCGAATTGGACTCTGGACGTCCGATCAAGTGCTTAGACATCTGATGGTCGAGGTATTGGGTCCTTTCAAGGGTGGGCCGAGGAGACATCTGGCCAAGAAGGAGGGATGCCTTATTTGGCAATATGCAACATTTGATAGAATGCCTAGACATGATTGACGTTCCCTAGACATCTAATCTAGGGGATAGATGATAGATACACAATTATTCAAGATACAATGAACCATTCTGTTCTGAGCCTTCTAAGACGTCTGTACTGTCAGTCAAACGTCTGCAAATTGATAATTTTGTACGCAACTTCACGTCTGCACGCTGGTTGCGCGTAGATAGTCTCACTCTTTTCTCTCTCCCTCAACTCTCCTCCACCCGAACCCTAACCCTACTCCCTATATAACCGCCCTCCCCCCTTCCTCTCTTCCCCACTCCACCACCGCCACCTTCCTTCCTCTCCACTGCAGCGAGAGGGACGAGCGTGAGAGAGGGCGCAAGAGCGAGGGGCGAGGAGGAGAGGCGGCACGAAGAGAGGAGGAGCTTGTGTTCACGAGCTCGTGGGAGCTCGCCGGAGGATGCATCGCCGGAGCGGCGCATACGGGAGGAGGAGCGCGTCGGGGGAGACGTCCCCGACACTTTGCTACAGCCGGAGATACAGACGAGGAGGAGAGGCCATGGCTGCACGCGGCGAGAGGAGTAGGAGGTCAATATGGTTCTGGGTTTTTCCCAGAATTAGACATCTAGCATGTCGTCCAGATGACGGGTTGGACATCTGGTGACAACATCGAACGTTTGAAAGC
The DNA here is from genome assembly GCA_037157565.1 of Thalassia testudinum. Classification (NCBI taxonomy): domain Eukaryota; kingdom Viridiplantae; phylum Streptophyta; class Magnoliopsida; order Alismatales; family Hydrocharitaceae; genus Thalassia; species Thalassia testudinum. The sequence goes on from JAZHRO010000055.1 coordinate 131,606,360, forward strand.
AGAGCTTTGAGAAGGTACGTTCCTCTTGCGGTTACGGCCATGCAGGCTGCATCGCAGCTTCGATCTGCGTGGCTAAAAGAAGATATCATCTGTCGCGCACAGGGATAGCTTCGGGAAGGCACGGGGCATGCCCTCCCATGCGTTTCGAACGTCTGGACATCTTAGTAGATGGTCGGAAGCACTCGCAGACAACTGGAGGAGAGGTCGGACGTCTGGAGTTGGGTCTAAATGGTTAAGTAGGGGTTTTGGATGTCTGAAGTCGACATAGGAAACTGCGGTGGGACCCCGGTGACTTTTAAGACGTCTGGACCTTGTGCCAGACGTCTGATTTAGGTCTAGAGTTCTATTTTTGACCTGTTTAGGGTCTGTTTGAGGTTTGTTTTACACAAACAAGATATTTGTGGATCCCTTGTGAGTTCCTCTACATGTTAGAAAGCCTTTTATATTGTTCTGAATATTCCACTGTGTTATGTTCCTTGGTATAGGATTTCGATCTGTTGCGTGTTCGGGGTCTGCAGAGGCACATGAGCTTGTCGTTCGAGCCCCCAGTACTCCCGGATTATCTGGTCGAGTGGTTTCTCCCTGATTTAAATTATATGACATGAATGCATATGTTAAATTGGATAACTAGAATCCTAGGACGTGGCATGAATCCTAGGACGAGAAGTACTTGCACTGTTTGAATGCGTGTTTGAGATTGCAGTCTTAAATGAATGAATAGAAATGTAAACAACTGCCTGTTAATAAATAAGAGCTGCATGTGAAATATGAAATGCCTGTGCTAGTTAAACAATTACCTGTGACATTACTTGTATATGTAAATTGTGGAAATATGAGCTGCATGGTATAAACTGAGAATGGAATTGTGAATGACGAAACCTGGTATGGAATAACATGGGGAATACAAGCATAAACCCTACAAGGAATTAGGAGTAGAGCTCCTGTGGATAAATGGAATGGATCTGGAAATGTGAGTGGAAAGTATGCTGGCCCTTGAGTATGTGATACCAAGGAGAGCGACTGTCCCCTGTTTAGTGTAGAGAGGAGCTAGCCGCCCTTGGGTTGGGACCCGAGGTTAGGATTGGCCACTCTACACCGACTTCTTTGGCCCTCGCGTACACTGTACCGGGGAGAGCTACTAGTGTAGGGAGAGAGCTAGCCACCTTACCAGGCCTGAGGTTCAGTTAGCCACCCTACACCGACTTGTTAGGCCCACTGGGCAAACCGGGGTAGTCAGACGAGGGTGTGCGGACTGTGGAGGGGCGAGATCTCTGTTTGGTTCTGAGGGGCTAGACCCCTATTACTAAGAGGGCTAAATCCTATACTGTTCCGTGTTGTACTTTGGGCATACCTGCTAACAGAAATGACTGACCGCGTGCCAGTGCGGGGTAGCTATTCGTGCGCTTATCGCATGTGCCGTAGTCACCGCTACGGCTGTCCGTGATCTCGGGGTGGTTGATTGGGTGTAGGATCACCACGGGAGACTCTCCTGGCCAGGAGAGCACCATGTGTGCCTTCTACTCTTCGGAAAAGACTGCAATCAAGATCGTTCCCATGAGGAACATGCGAGATCAAGAAAGAGATCTGAAAAGTAAACTAATGGGTGAAAAAGGAATGACTTGTAAAACAAAATAATTGGAAAAGATAAAATTACCTGTTAGCTTTTACTGCTTTAGCTAGTTTGTTACCACTCTACTCAACGTTCGCTAACTCCGTTTTACTCGTGCCCCTTTACAGGTCCTGGAGTTTAGCAGCCCGAGTCACCGGCTGCATAAGGCGCTGGGCCCAGTCGAGCCCAGCAGTAGTTCCATTTTTGTTGTACTTCCTTTTGCTAGTGAGTTAGACTGTTGTTACCGTTTCTGTTCTGTACTTTATTCTACTTTACTGTTGTGGTGGTGATATGTACTGTTAGCATCTTTTACTTCCTTTACTGCTGTACTCTTTTACTGTTAGTTACTTAGCATAGTGAATGTGGTTTACTTTCCTGCCTTTTGATTATTTTTTGTTGGACGACTGGCTCTTGGGATTAGTCGAGCCGGTCTCGGGTCCTGTAGGGATTCGGGAACCAAGTCGTAACAAGATGGTATCAGAGCAAGGTCGTCCCGAGAAATGAACCAACTAGATTGAGAATAACCAATTCACGTGCATATAATTAGAGTAATCACCACAACGTACCGCTTGACATCTGTTCTGAGGTTCTTTTGCTAAAGTCCGTTAGAGTTGACTTCTTTTTGTTCTGTCTTCCGCATCTCCTTGCAGGAGATGCCTCGACACAGAGTTCTTAAGGTAGGCAGCGGATGCGGCCGTGGATGAGGTCGGAGGGGTAGATGTGCCAGGTCCGAGGTGCCAATTGACCAACCACTTCTCCCGAGCGTTTAGGCCTAGGACCTCGCTCAGTTGATACGAGACATAGTACAAGAGGAGCTCCACCCGCCTCCACAGGCGCCTCTCCCTGGGGACGTGGAGGGGGAGTCTCTGTGGTGCTGAGAGATCGACGCAGCGCTGAATGAGGAGGAAGGGGTGGTCCTCCATCGCCCCCACCGCACTCTGACACTTCTGAGCATGAGCCCTCTCTGCCTGGAGGCGTGCCCATTCCCCCACTGCAGCTACGCTACGAGCTTTTTGGACAGTTCCGGAAGCTGAAGCCCTCCTCCTTCAAGGGGGATGAGGACCCGTCTGAGGCAGAGGATTGGCTGGAGCAGATTGAGAAGGTGTTTGACACCCTTCGCCCCCCTGTGGAGTACCACGTGGCCTTTGCCACGTACCAGCTGGAGAGTGAGGCACACAGGTGATGGAGGGCGGTCAGAGGCCAGGAGAGGGGAGAGCCGACGTGGGACCAGTTTGTGACCCTCTTCTGCGAGCAGTACTTCCCGCAGACTTGGCAGGACCAGAGGAGGGGGGAGTTCCGCACTCTCCACCAGGGGACGATGACTGTTAGTGCGTACCGCACGCACTTCCTGAAGCTGTCACGTTTTGCTGTGACAGCTGTAGCTACAGAGGAGAAGCACCTGTGGAGGTTCACTGAGGGGCTCTGGCCTACCATTCGGGGGTATGTCAAGCCCCTGAAGTTGCCCACCTTCTCGAGAGTGGTGGAGGCAACTATGACGTACGAGGAGACCAACCCGACCGCACGTGACACCGACAGCGGATGGAAGAGGCCCTACCAGCCAGAGTACTCACAGGGTCGACAAGAGAGGAGGCACGCAGCACTTGCGGGAGAGCCATCTTGTTTTGCGGGGCTGTTAGTGGTCTTTGGGGGCCCCCGACAGGGGCCAGTCGTCAGCACTGGACCCCCGCCCAGTCGTCAGCAGGGACCTACCGAGGGAGGGAGTTGAGTCCCTCTCTGCTACCATTGTGGCCAGCCGGGCCACATTAGGAGGGACTGCCCATCTAGGGCTGGAGCGCAGCAGATGCTCCCCGCACCGAGCACTGGAGGCTGAGCAGGTGGTCATGGTTCCCAGGCGCATGGGGGAGGACAGCAGTCGCGGGGAGGGTACTGGCCAGCAGCTACCCGTTCGACGCAGAGTATGACTGCTTCTTTTGCACCGAGAGCTGAGGGGTGTATCAACACCCTAACACACAGAGACGCTAAGGCATCAGGTTCAGTGGTGGCAGGTATGGTTACTGTTACCGGCAAATTAGTTTACATACTTTTTGATTCCGGCGCACACACTCGTTTGTTGCTGTGAGTTTTGCTGTCAGTTTGTTACAGGACTTGTGTTGTTAGAGGATCCATTTATGGTCAGAGGTCTGGGTGGTCAGCTGTTTATAGCTGAGGAGGTCTACACAGACTGTGAGTTCAGTATTGGGGGACACAGCCTCCCCGTTGACCTGATTGTGATATTGATGGAGGATTTTGGCGTGATTCTAGGGATGGATTGGTTGTCCTCTTACCACACCTTAGTGGACTGTTTTGGGAGGAAGATCGTCTTCTCCATACTGGAGATGCCTTCTTTTGAGTTTCACGGACAACCAGTGGATGGAGGCTTTAGGTGCATTTCTATACTTTGGGCAGCGAGACTTTTGGGCCAGGGGTGTGAGGGCTTTCTAGCATGTGTAATGGTAGGTAGAGCCTAGTCCCGTGGCAGACTTACAGAGCATCCCAGTGGTCAGAGAGTACCCCGATGTGTTTCCAGAGGAGCTACCAGGACTACTGCCTGAGCGTGAGATCGAGTTTGAGATCTCACTGGTACCAGGGACTAGCCCCATTTCTACGACACCATACCGGATGACACTTGAGCTGCGAGAGCTCAAGTCATAGTTGCAGGACCTGTTGGAGAAGGGCTTTGTAAGAACCAGTGCATCCCCATGAGGAGCCCCTGTGTTATTCATGAAGAAGAAGATGGTACCCTGCGCCTTTGTGTTGACTACAGATAGCTGAATAAGGTCACCATCAAGAATAGGTATCCGCTGCCGAGGATTGATGATCAGTTTAACCAATTGCGAGGTGCCATGATTTTCTCCAAGATAGATTTGAGATCAGGCTACCACCAGTTGAGGATCAGGGAGACTGACGTCTCCAAGACAGCTTTCCACACCCGGTATCGATACTACGAGTTTTTGGTCATGCCGTTTGGGCTGACCAATGCCCCCGCTGTCTTCATGGATTTGATGAACCAGGTGTTCAAACTGTATCTGGATCAATTTGTGGTGGTATTCATTGATGATGTGCTCGTTTACTCGCAGGATCAGGCACAGCATGGACAGCACTTACGGATGGTTCTAGACACTTTGAGACGACACAGGCTGTATGCCAAATACAAATGCGAGTTTTGGTATAGACAGGTGACCTTCTTGGGCCATGTGATTTCAGGGGATGGCTTGGCTATAGATCCAGCCAAGGTTGAGGCAGTACTCAGGTGGGAGAGGCCACGTATAGTGATAGAGATACGTAGTTTCTTGGGACTGGCAAGTTACTACTGGCAGTTTATCAGGAGTTTCTCACAGATTACGCATCCTATAACTTAGTTGACCTGGAAGGATGTGCCCTTTGCTTGGACAGACACTTGTGAGGCGTGTTTCTTGGAGTTGAAGGAGAGGCTGACTTCGACTCCTGTGCTTACCATCCCAGATAGTAGTGGCGATTTTGTGGTCTACGCGGATGCTTTGTTGCAGGGGTTAGGGGCTGTGCTCGTACAGCGGGGTCACGTTGTCGCTTACGCTTTGCGACAACTGAAGCCTCATGAGCATAGCTACCCTACCCATGACTTAAAGCTGGCAGCTGTTGTCTTCGCGCTGAAGACATGGAGGCACTACCTTTATGGTGAGACCTTTGAGATTTTCATGGATCATAAGAGCCTTAGGTATTTGTTTGACCAGAAGGAGCTTAACATGAGACAGAGACGTTGGTTAGAGCTCCTAAAGGACTATGACTGCAGCATCTCCTACCATCCAGGGAAGGCCAATGTGGTGGCTGACGCTTTGTGCCAGAAGGCGCACGCCCACTTGGCCAGTTTACAGGCACAGAGTTGGAGACTCCTGGAGGAGTTGGGTAGTTGGCGACCCCTAGAGTTACAGGGGCATTTTGGGGCAGTAATGGTGACACGGCAGACGAGACCAGAGATGATAAACTGCATCATCATAGGGCAGATGACAGATTCGTACTTGCAGTCGTTGTAAGACAGCGTATTGTCAGGGGACCCAGGAGACTTCTCTTTTACAGACGAGGTGCTGCGCATAAGGGGACGTTTGTGCGTTCCCAGGGATGAGGAGTTGTTGAGAGAGCTCCTGATTGAGGCGCACGGGTCCAGGTTCACCATACATCCCAGGAACACAAAGATGTATCATGATCTGAGACGTGACTTTTGGTGGAGAGGGATGAAGTGGGATGTAGGTGAGTTCGTGCAGCAGTGTTTGGTGTGCCAGCAGGTGAAGGCCGAGCATCAGAGGCCTGTAGGGCCGTTGTAGCCACTTCCTATGCCAGAGTAGAAGTGGGAGAACATCACCATGGACTTGGTGGTGGACTTACCCGTTACCCAGCGAGGATACGACACAGTCTAGGTGATTGTAGACAGATTGACGAAGACGACACGCTTCTTGCCAATCCGAGTTACCTTGGGACCAACACAGTTGGCAGAGAGGTATATTCGTGACGTGGTACATCTGCACGGAGTTCTGCATGAGATTGTATCCGACTGGGATACCCATTTTACTTCCCAGTTTTGGGCCGAGTTTCAGCAAGCTTTGGGGACACGGTTGAGGTTCAGTACGGTGTACCACCCCCAAATGGACGGATAGTTAGAGCGCACGAAACAGACACTTGAGGACCTTCTACGCGTCTGTATACTAGACTGGAGGGGCTCTTGGGAGGAGCACTTACTCCTAGCAGAGTTTGCATATAATAACAGCTATCACTCGAGTATCGGCATGGCACCCTAGGAGGCTTTGTACGGACGGAGGTGTATTGCGCCCTTGAGTTTGGTTGAGGTGGGGACCAAGTGGGAGGTTGGCCCCAAGCTAATCCGGCAGAGTCAGGAGGTTTAAGGAATCTGGTGGGAAAACCCCCCAGGCCCCCCTTCCCAGTCGGGCTTTCCCTTCCTTCCACTAACACCATAATCGTAATAGGAGTTATGAGGTGTATATAAGGGGTATTAAGGAGGCTCGCCCAAGCAAATGGGGGAGCTTAGTCTTCGTATTAGGTATTGCTCCATATTAAGGTTATTGTTAAATTTCCAATTAACGCAGCATCCTTTCTTTATCCATAATACGTACTACATGCGTGCCTGCGCACATGTGTATTACTATAGTAGATACACAATTAAATCGTTTCACTTCATTACTCTTCACAGACGACTTCGCACTGTTAGGAGCAAACAGAAGAGTTATGCCGATCAGAAACGTAGGGAGGTGCAGTTTGAGGTTGGGATCACCCATGAAGGGCCTGCAGCATTTTGGGGTGAAAGGGAAGCTTGCACCGAGGTTTGTGGGGCCCTTTGAGGTCCTGGAGCGGGTAGGACCTATTGCTTACTGGCTTGCCCTTCCTCCCCAGCTTTCTGATGTGCACAACGTGTTCCACGTGTCCAACCTCAGGAAGTACGTCGTCGATCCTAGTCACGTTCTGAGCCACGAGAGCTTCAAGGTGGGTGACGATCTGACCTACCCCGAGAGACCAGTGCAGATACTATATAGAGCCGTCCGGAGTTGAGACGGAAGCAGGTAACCCTGGTGAAGGTCATGTGGAGGAGCCAGCGGTACGAGGAGGCTACCTGTGAGCCTAAGGCAGTGATGCAAGAGTGGTACCCGGAGCTTTTTGAGGGTACATCTTTTCGGACCGGCTTCGGTTCTCTTTAAGTTTGTTATGCGTGTATATTTCCTTTTTTGCACCCTAGCTAGCTCAAGTTTTGGGGATGAAACCTCCTTTAAGTTTGCTATGATGTAAAGATCCATTCTATTCGGAGCCTTTTAAGACATCTGGACTGTCAATCAGACATCTGGTCAGACGTCTGGACCCCTTCCCAGATGTCTGGAAATTGAAAATTTCGTACTCAACTTCGCATCTGCGCGCAGACAGTCTCACTCTTTTCTCTCTCCCTCTTCTCTCCTCCACCCAAACCTTAACCCCACTCCCTATATAATCCCTCTCCCCCCTTCCTCTCTTCCCCACTCTACCATCGCCACCTTCCTTCCTTCCTCTCCACTACAGCGAGAGAGGGCACGAGAGCGAGGGGTGAGGAGGAGAGGTGGCGTGAAGAGAGAAGGAGGAGATTGTGTTCGCAAGCTCGTGGGAGCTCGCCGGAGGACGCACCGCCGGAGCGATGCGTGCGGGAGGAGGAGCGCGTCGAGGGAGACGTCCCCGACACTTTGCTGATGCCGGAGCTACAGACGAGGAGGAGAGGCCGTAGCTGCGCGCAGCAAGAGAAGCAGGAGGTCGGTTTGGTTCTGGGTTTTTCCCAGAATCAGACATCTGGCGTGTCGTCCAGATGACGGGTTGGACGTCTAGTGATGACACCGGACGTCTGAAAGCAGATCTTCGCAAAGGTACGTTCCTCTTGCAGTTACGGCCATGCAGGCCGCACCGTAGCTTCGATCTGCATGGCTAAAAGAGGAAGATATTGTCTGTCGCGCGTAGGGATAGCTTTGGGAAGACGCGGGGCACGCCCTCCCACGCGTTCCGGAAGTCTGGACAGCTTACCAAACGGCCGAAAGCACTCCTAGATGACTGGAGGAGAGGTTGGACGTCTGGAGTTGGGTCCAGATGGTCAAGTAGGGGTTCTGGACATCTGATGTTGATGTAGGAACCTGAGGTGAGACCCTGGTGACTTTTAAGACGTCTGCACCTTGTGCTAGACGTCTGATTTAGGTATGCAGTTCTGTTTTTGACCCGTTTAGGGTCCGTTTGAGGTCCATTTTACGCAAACAAGATATCTGTGGATTCCTTGTGAGTTCCTTTACATGTTAGAAGGCCTTTTATACTGTTCTGAATATTCCGCTGTGTTTTTTTCCTTGGTATAGGATTTCGATCTGTTGCGTGTTCGGGACCTGCAGAGGCATGTGAGCCTGTCGTTCGAGCCCTCAGTACTCCCGGATTGTCTGGTAGAGTGGTTTCCCCCTGATTTAAATTATAAGACATGAATGCATATGTTAAATTGGATAACTAGAATCCTAGGAAGTGGCTTGAATTCTAGGACGAGAAGTACTTGCACTATTTGAATGCGTGTTTGAGACTGTAGTATCAAATGAATGAATAGAAATGTAAACAACTTCCTGTTAATAAATAAGAGCTGCCTGTGAAATATGAAATGCCTGTGCTAGTTAAACAGTTACCTGTGACATTACTTGTTGTATATGTAAATTGTGGAAATACGAGCTGCATGGTATAAACTGAGAATGGAATTGTGAATGACGAAACCTGGTATGGAATAACATGGGGAATACGAGCATGAACCCTACGGGGAATTAGGAGTAGAGCTCCTGTGGATAAATGGAATGGATCTGGAAATGTGAGTGGGAAGTGTGCTGGCCCTTGAGTACGTGATACCAAGGAGAGCGACTGTCCCCTGTTTAGTGTAGAGCGGAGCTAACCGCCCTTGGGTTGGAACCCAGGGTTAGGATTGACAACTCTACACTGACTTCTTTGGCCCTCGCATACATTGTACCGGGGAGAGCTACTAATGTAGGGAGAGAGCTAGCCACCCATGGGGCCCGGGGTTCAGCTAGCCACCCTACACCGACTTGTTAGGCCTACTGGGCAAACTGGGGTAGTCAGACGAGGGTACGCGGACTGTGGAGGGGTGAGACCCCTGTTTGGTTCTGAGGGGCTAGACCCCTGTTATTGAGAGGGCTAGGCCCTATACTGTTCTGTGCTGTACTTTGGGCGTACTCGCTAGCGGAAGCGACTGGCCGCGTGCCAGTGCGGGGTAGCTACATGTGCGCTTATCGTGCGTTCCGTAGTCACAGCTACGTCTGTCCGTGACCTCGGGGTGGTTGACTGGGTGTAGGATCACCACGGGGGACTCTCCCAGCCAGGAGAACACCACGTGTGCCTTCTACTCTTCGGAAAAGACTGCAATCAAGATTGTTCCAACGAAGAACATGTGAGATCAAGAAAGAGATTTGAAAAGTAAACTAATGGGTGAAAAAGGAATCACTTGTAAAACAAAATAATTGGAAAAGATAAAATTACTCGTTAGCTTTTACTACTTTAGCTAGTTTGGTTACCACTCTACTCAATGTTCGCAGACTCCATTTTACTCGTACCCCTTTACAGGTCCAGGAGTTGAGCAGCCCGAGTCACCGGCTGTAGAGGGTGCTAGGCCCAGTCGAGCCCAGCAGTAGTTCCGTTTTTGTTGTACTTCCTTTTGCTAGTGAGTTAGACTGTTACCGTTTTTGTTATGTACTTTGTTCTACTTTACTGTTGTGGTGGTGATATGTACTGTTAGCAGCTTTTACTTCCTTTACTGCTGTACTCTTTTACTGTTAGTTACTTAGCATAGTGAATGTGGTTTACTTTCCTGCTTTTTGGTTATTTCTTGTTGGACGACTGGGTCTTGGGATTAGTTGAGTTGAGCCGGTCTCGGGTCCTGTAGAGATTCGGGAACCGGGTCGTAACAGTGGTGGACCATTCGAAGTTAGGACTCTGGACGTCCGATCAAGTGCTTAGACATCTAATGGTCGAGGTATTGGGTCCTTTCAAGGGTGGGCTGAGGAGACATCTGGCCAAGAAGGAGGCATGCCTTATTTGGCAATATGCAACATTTGATAGAATGCCCAAACATGATTGACGTTCCCTAGACATCTAATCTAGGGGACGGATGATAGATACATAATTATTCAAGATACAATGCTTATTTATGCATGTTCGTAACCTTATAGATGCATTCCATATTATAAATATTGTATAGCATGTATCAATCTGCATTTAGGATAGATTGCATAAATTATAGGTTAATTCTCTTCTTTTGTGGCCAGGAGAGAAGATTTATTTCAGGGCTTCAGATTGAAGATCAACCGTACAGATCTGATCAGGATGATGATCGGAGTCCAATGCCTCCAAAATTATCTTGATCGAAATCCCATAGCACCTTATGCAGTTTGAGGAAGGTCAACGGCCAAGGGGAAAGGTGGCACCAATTCGAACCTCAGATGCCAAATTTGATCGCATGGATGGATCCAGATTGACGATCGTAGCCCAACAACGTGACAATCTATCCAATCTAACATTTGTGGTGTTATCTGCAAAGCAAACAAGACGAATGACCATGATGGCGCCACATGGTGCCATCACAGCCGTCCATGGCCACCGCTGCCCTCTCCTCTTCATCTTCAAGGTCGATTCTTGGCCATTGGATCTTCATCCAACGACTGAGAAAAGCCCAGCACCGCCTTCGCATGATACAAGGGTAGATCAAGATTCAACGTGGACCGTTGGATCTTGATCCAACGATCCACATTCGCCCCTCGCTGCTACTTTGCACAAAAGAGAGCATGCAACGCAGTTGGGTGCGCACGCGCTCTCAAATGGTAAGCGCATGTTCGAAACCCGCCGACCCCTCTAAATCCACAAGCACACATGAAATCAAATTCAGTCGCTAGATCTTCATCGAGTGGGCGCCATGCTTCCATCTGGCAGCGCGGATATTCACGGATGAGCTCGAACATGATACGTGCAGATCGACGTGCCATCTGACGTGCTTGGGGCACGATCCTCGCACGATCTTGACTGCTGATCGAGCATCCAATAGCTCTCCTTCGACCTCATCTCGGCAGCTATGATCATGCAGATGCTAACGGTGGCGTGTGGTGGCTTTAGAGACGATTTTCATGTCACCGTTGACCTATGCACGAATTTTGCCTCCTTTCCTCCACTATAAAAAGCCCTACAGCCCTCCATCCATCTTCATCTCTTCCTCTTCTTTCCGCACCTCCTCCAAAGCTCTAAGGAGCTAATCCTAAGCCTGGGATGCTCCTCTAGAGTAGAAAAGTAAAAATAGTTTCCCACTTCTCACCCCCGTTCGTGGAGCATCTTGTGGCTGTCTTCTTACCACATTTGGGGAGTAGATCCTCACCGGGATGCCGTCCTGCCCCATCCTCCTTCATCCGGCTCTATTCTTCTTCATTCAGCCACTCGCCACCTTCGTCCAGGGCACCGTCAAAGCAAGTCGTCCTCCAAGTAGCTATTGAGGGGGTTTTCCTCATCTCATTCTATCTTTTATCGCTTTCTAGTGTAGTCTTATATATTGAGATTAGTTGTAATAGACACTACTCCATTTTGTGAAATAATTATTCTCTTTCTCTCTCTCTTCTATTATTTATTTTTTAAGTAGAGTAGCTTGCATAGATTGATTTCAACCGACTATTTTACTTGCAAAAATAAATTCAGATGTAGCTTTTTAAACAAATGTTCGCCTCCCCACGTTCGACCTGGGGCTCACCTTGAGTTTAATAAAATTTATTTAATAGCAAATTTTACGCAACTGTGATGATGAGTTTTTAACTCCATCTTCCTTGTGTATAAATCTCGTCCCTCATTTTGGCGTCGTTGTTGGGGAGGCAACGCTCTTTAGTCTTTCTGCATTTTTTGCCTTACCGAACTTTTATCTCACTTTTTCTCCAATCTGCTGTGATTGCAGGTACTCTTCTAAGGCGAGCCAGAGCAGTTAAATTGGAGAAAAGTGCTGATGAAGGTTCTATAAGTGTATCCCCAACACTCACCCATTAGATTTCCATTCCATCACCTAAATAACTCAAATCTAAATCAACCTATGAATTTGTATAAACCTTAGGAGAGATATTGGTTGTTTGTTTGTCACTCCACCCACCTCACCTCCTCATATAAATAATTTTTTTCTTATTGATTGTGGGATTTAATTAAACATTCACACTATATAGACCCACAAACTAAGGTGCATAATTACTTTGACTCTTCCACTTAACCAGGATTTCACCTGTGGACTCGGTACACTTTAAATTAATACACATAAGTAAGTAGAAATATAAATAGGTTAAACATTCTTTATGTGCCTTAATCAAGTGGTACAGCAGGCTAATTGATTGAACTGTTTGGGCCATACCACTAATATTAAAATTCATCCATTCAGTAGATTGCTCTCTAGGGTTGAATTTTAGGGCTAGATCAGGCACTTCACATTATTTCTGATTTGTAAAGGAAAATATATCATCACCGATGCTTTCAAAACTTGGTGTTCCTCCTGAACTTGATTGAATATACCTAAATATTAAACCTTAAAAACTACTAAACAAGGTTAAACCCTAGAAGACACATCATATAATAACCTTGTTTGAAAACCCTAGTTGTGCACACACACACATATTAATTGATTTTTAAGAGCACAACCCATCCAAAGGGCTCATCACATTCCAAGAGCACAATCATCCTAAGCATAATTAAAACTGGGTAGATATTAGATTTAAGGATTAACTCACTCTTTGGGACTCCAACTGAGGTTTTTTTAGATTAATATGCTTCTACCGATCCATCTGATGTCAAGCTAGGGGAGTAGTGTCAAACGACAGCGGTTGGGGGGTATCAAATGAACTGGAGGCGTAAGCTAAAGGAAGAACCTTCTCCCAAATCCCTCCCTCTAAGTGGTCGGATTGATCGGATAGAAGTAGACCAAATTGTTTCTTTCATCTCAAGACGGGTTCTGAGAGTCTATAGGTCTTTAGGCTACCCACCTAAGGATAGGTTTGGTTTAATTGTACCATAGGGCACCTTTCTCTCCTCTATTTTCCCTCTTGCTTCACCCTGTATTCTTCCACACCACACCCTCACTTCCACTCCTACTCTCCATCCACTTCTTATCCCTAATATGATGATTATTATCCTAACCCGACCTGTACTCAACCATCTACTAGTTGGGATAACCTGGATTGGGGATACAATTTCAGATCTTAATGTCCAGGGTCTAACCCTGGACATCAAGACTTTGATTATTATCCTTCTCACGCCTATATTGAGTATAGATCTTCACCCTTTGATGAACAACCCAACATGATCTATAATGAAGAAGGATATGATGATTATAACACATACCCTCCCTAGGATGACATTGCATATAGGTTACCATCCCTCTATGAACAACCTGATCTGGCCTACCATCAGGGAGGACCCCAAGAACCTCAATTCCTTGACTCCCCTGGATTAAACCTAAACCCACCCAACCCTGAACCAAACCATTCGGTTCAGGTGAACTAGGCCCATGATAGGGTGTTGTCTAACTTGAGGAACGTCAAACAATCTTTAGAAGCTCAGCCAACACCCTGCACTGAAGCATTGGAACCCTTGATTAAAATGATTGACGATCTTAATAGTTCTTTATTGGATTGACTCCAAGGCATTGAGGATAAGGGTTCAGGTGAGTTTTTACTTGGCAAGTTGTCGAGATTGAGGATGAAGCTTGTGGTTGCCTAGCCCAATCTTGGGATGATTCTTAGGATGAACCCCCCTCAAGAGAGCCAATGTCAAAGCCCGCTCAAGAACTTGCTAGGGGGGACACATTTTATGAGACCGGGGATGACCGGGTTGATCTAGAGCAACCCATTAAGGATGAACCAATTTTCTCACCTGAGATCCCCAAGCTAGGGAGCGAGGAAAAGTATGTCTCCATGGACCATGGAATGATAGATGATTTTGAGACATGTATAAATGAGGATCAAGAATTCTTTGATTCTGAGGATGAAGAATCTTTAGGTGAAGTCTCACTTGAGTTTAAGGGAAATGATTTTAGTGAGACAAATGGGCCTGAAGAGTATGATAAATCATTTGGTGGCCCTATAATTGAGAAAATTGATGTTACTGGGGTCGACACAGAGGATTCCGATCTTGAGTTATTGGATGGTTCAATCAATAGTCCCATTCCTCAACCACACCCCGTTGAGCATAATAATGATTCTATTCTTGAGATTACCAAACCCAAGTAAATTTTGATTCATTTTCAATTATTGGACTTGGATAATTTATATGGGGTGAATAACATGCTGGAGGTCCTAGAATCTGAAATTATGATTGTGGAGGATAAGAATCTGGAAATGAAGATTTGGGGAACTAATTCTAGGGGAAATAGAATTCTTGATCGAAGGGTTCCTTTATGTCTTAAAACACCGACCTTTTACCGGTACCCTTGCAATATTTTTGTGGATATGAAACCCAAGTACACAATAATGGATTATCTTTTTGAGCAAACTATTAATTGGACAAATGAGCCCTTTGATTTAGAATACCTATTGTTCATCATTTTAGACATGGGTTGCACACCACAAAACCGCAGGCCCAACCCCGTAAGTACAACAATCTTCGACTCTGGGTAATTTTCATCCAGAACCTTAGAACCACATGACCCTAGGGCTTAATTTTGCATCATAACCTGGTCCACATCAGTGGACACCTTCTTGCGAGTTTCTAGGTCAAACTTTTTATTCTAATCCTAACCTACCTTTCTAAGTTTTTGATTTCTTCTTTCTGTTTAGACATTATGCCTAGCTGAAGGTACTAAATTTAGCACTTTTGTATATTCTCCATAGAGCTGATTGGTACCATCACGAAATTTAGGTGATATTCTATTTATTTCACCCTTTTCATGTCTTTATTTTTACAATGAGGACATTGCATCAGCTAAGCATTGGGGGTGGATACTTAATTCTGAATCATTTTTGTCAGCTTCGTGGATTCTTTTATTTATTTTCTATTTATTTATATAAAATGATAAAAAATAAAAAAAAGAGAGAATTAAGAGAAGAGAACTTAGGAATTAAGAGTTGTTAACTTTAGAAAATGGTACGATAGGATTTGAACACTTAGACTCTTCAGGTCTTCAGGTTTAATTAGCTCGGGTGTCCACTAAAATGTGGACTTGTTTCTCAAGTCCTCACCACATTAATTTTACTTTAATTTGGCTAATAAATTGGGGTGATAAATATGTAACTTATCAACCCATCCTCTAATTTGAGGGGACTCTAAGTCTAAAGTATTTGCACACTATTTGCACTAACTCACTTCTTGGCAGCTTTAATGGAAATTAGGTAGCTAATGAATTTTCTAAGATGACATGGCTGGCAAGTTGTCATGGGTTTGATGTCCCATTGGGTAGTTGTCCAAAAC
The DNA here is from genome assembly GCA_037157565.1 of Thalassia testudinum. Lineage (NCBI taxonomy): Eukaryota > Viridiplantae > Streptophyta > Magnoliopsida > Alismatales > Hydrocharitaceae > Thalassia > Thalassia testudinum. The sequence goes on from JAZHRO010000055.1 coordinate 131,621,916, forward strand.
CCAACCACATGACCATTCTCTTTTACTACTGCCTTTAGGTAAATCTTATATCAGGGAAGCCACCTACTTAAAAACAAAAAAAGAAAAAGAAAAAAAATAGAAAAAAGGAGTCAAAAAAATAATAAATAAGCCACACCTCACCGCATGAGTATGGCTACCAAGTTGTCGTGGGTTTGACATCCCATTGGCCGTTTGTTTAGAGCTCAGCTCACAAAATGTACAAATAATTTCCAAACACTTAGGGAAGAAGTGGAGAAGTAAAATAAACTGGGGAGATATACATTAGGTTCGCCTTTGTGTTGAACTCATAAAAATAATAGGAAGAAAGCTACTGGTCGGAATGATAAACCTTTAAGTAGAGATTTTTAGGTCACCTAGGGTCATTGAAACCTGATGTCCATTTTAACTGTCGCTTAGTGGGTCTATCACTTTTTCACAAACAAGATGCTTAAAACTTAGAGTTTTTTTTGAGTCTTGGGTGGATTGGGTAGCCATAGAAATTTGCTCCGAAACTCTAAACTCAAAAATCCAAAAAAATTATAAAAGATGAAAAAGAAAAGACGAAAAATAGATTTGCTTTTGTATGGAATAAGGCGAGGATTTGGGCAGTCTGCATTTTGGTAGGCACTCGAGTGCTGTTTAGTCTTTGTAATTAGGTCCTTAGTTGAAATTTTCTAGGGTTAATGAACAATTTTGACAAAGTGATCGAATCTTGATTCTATTTTATACATAGCATTTAGGTTAATATTGTTAGAGACTAGCAAAGAATAGGCATGGGGGTTTGATAGATACACACTTATTCAAGATAAAATGCTTATTTATGCATGTTCCTAATCTTATAGATGCATTTCATATTATAAATATTGCATAGCATCTATCATTCTACATTTAGGATAGATTGTATAAATTATATGTTAATTCGCTTCTTTTGTAGCAAGGAGAGAAAGACATTTATTTCAGGGCCACAGATTGAAGATCTAACCATATAGATTTGATCAGGACGATGATCAGAATCCAATGCCTCTAAAATCGCCTTGATCGGAATCCCGTAGCACCTTATGTAGTCTGAGGAAGATCAAAGGCCAATGAGTAAGGTGGTGCCAATCCAAACCTCAGATGTAAAATTCGACCGCACGGATGAATCCGAATCGACGATCGTAGCCCAACAACACGAAAATCAATCAAATCCGACATCTGTGGCATCATCTACAAAGCAAAGAAGATGGATGACCATGATGGTGTCACATGGCGGCATCACAGCCACCCATGGCCACTGCTACCCTCTCCCCTTCATCTTCAACATCGATTCTCGGTCATTGGATCTTCATCTAACGGCTGAGAAAAGCCCAGCACCGCCTTCACACGTTACAAGGGTAGATCAAGATTCAACGTGGACCGTTGGATCTTGATCCAACGGTCCACATTTGCCCCTTGCCGCTGCCAGACAATAGACTTTTGGACAAAAGAGAGCATGCAGCGTAATGGGGTGTGCATGCGCTCTCAATGGCTAAGCGCAGGTTCGAAACTGGCCGACCCCTCTTAATCCACAACTACACGCTGCAATCAAATTCAACCGCTGGATCTTCATCAAGCAGGCACCATGCCTCCATGTGGTAGCGCGGATCTTCGTGGATGAGCTCAGATGTGATACGTGTAGATTGACGTGCCATCAGATGTGTTTGGGGCACGATTTTTGAGTGTGATCCCCGTACGATCTCGACTGTTGATTGAGCATCCAACGACTCTCCTTCGACCTCAGCTCAGCAACTATGAGCGTGCGGATGCTAGTGGTGGCGTGCACTGGCTTCAGCAATGATTGTGTCAGATCTACAACGACAATTTTAATGTCGCTGTTGACCTAGGCAAGAATTTTTCCTCCTTTCCTCCAGTATAAAAAGCCCTACACCCCTCCATTCATCTTCATCTCTTCCTGTTCTTCCTACACCTCCTCCAAAGCTTTAAGGAGCTAGTCCAAAGCCTAGGATGCTCCTCTAGAGTAGAAAAGTAAAAATATTTTCCCACTTCTCACCCCTCTCCGTGCAGCATCCTGTGGCTGTCTTCTTACCACATTTGGGAAGCAGATCGTCGCCACGATGCTGTTCTACCCTGTCTTCCTTCCTCTAGCTCCGTTCTTCTTCGTCCAGCCACTCACCACCTTCGCCCAAGGCGCCATCAAAGCAAGTTGTCCTCCAAGCAACCATCGAGGGGGATTTCGTCATCTCATTCTATCTTCTATCGCTTTCTAGTGTAGTCTTATATTTTGAGATTAGTTGTAATAGACATTGCTCCATTTTGTGAAATAATTATTCTCCCTCTCTCTTCTATTATTTAGTCTTTAAGTAGAGTAGCCTGCGTAGATTGATTTCAACTAACTATTTTGCTTGCAAAAATAAATTCAAATGTGGCTTTTTAATCAAACGTTAGCCTCCTCGTATTCGATCAGGAACTCACCTCGAGTTTCGGAAAAATTTATCAGCTAGTGGATTTTACGCAACTACGACGACAGATTTTTAACTCTATCTTTCTCACGTATAAATCTCATCCATCAACAGACATCTGATATGTGATGGTCAGGAAAACTCTTTCTGGCACACTGATGTTAAACTACCTCGCTTTATCAATTTGTCGTTGTTAAGTCGTAGTATAGAGAGCAAGATAGTTCACATATTTTATAAATTTATATTGAGTTGAGTCCAGGTTGTCCGCTGGAAGGCTAAAGAAGCATAGAATTTACCAATTATTCTTAATTTAATCCTTATCTATTAATTAATAATCTATAATTAAATAACCTAATTTAAAGTTATGATACTTATATAATTTATACTAATCTACTTAGCTTAATTATTATTTGTATATACTACTTAATTAATACCACTATGATTTAATTAACTAACTTAACTAACTATAAGTTAACTTACTAATTACTTAATTACTCTAGCTTAGTAAATTATAAGTTATAATTACTTAACCATTTAATGCTATTAATTTAATACTTAGATTACTGATCACTAGGTATAACTTAACAATAAATACCTTACTTAAATTAAACTATAATACTTAATCGAATTAGTGAGTACTTAACTTACGTATCTGTAACTTAACTAACTTAACTTAGATTACTTCTTATTAAGTTATAATTACTTAATTTAGACTTGTCTATTTAATTAACCTATTATACTTATATAAGTACTCAAGTTACAAAATTACACTAATTACTTAATTAACTATATAATTATATGTTAGCCACATGAATCAATTGCATAAAATTAAACATCATATAAGGCAATCAATTCCAAAAGAAATGGGAATATGCATTGAATTAGAAAGGAAATACAACAAAAAGTTGTTTCATAACAACTCATTTAAGACCTTCAAATTTATTTAATTACAAACTATGGTCTTCGCATAGCTCTTCAAGCCACATTAAATGTCTGAACACTTCTCAGCATAAGGCACACATGAGCTTCTCTGATTTAACTAAGTGTTGAGAGATACATAGTGTTGGGCTCAATTAAAATGTTTGTGGGCTCTTCGTACAGTCTCATGGGCAAACTAGAGTAGGCACTACTAGGCCTACCATATAGGACATGTGTCACCACCACAGTCACCCACCCACGCACCCACCTAGATGCATACACGTGTGCAGTGCAAGAGATTTACTCATGTCATGCAAGAGACTCAAAGGGATCGCATCATAATCGCTCGACGGTCGTATAATGATGATTCATTATATATGCTGATGGAGACTTATCTGTTTCCAAGGTGGCACTAAGCATGTCCCTTCTCTTCTACACTTTAGTGAATTCAACTTTGATTTCCACTCCAAATTCTCATTGACTCATGGCGATTCTTCAGCAATCAAATACACAAATCTTTAGTTCTTCCCATATACATAATTTGACAAATCAATTACTAGATTAGCTCTCAAATTCTACTCTAAATCAACTGATGAAATCAGTTGTACACCATAACTGAACGGTAGCATTTGCACTTCACTTGACACTTGCAGACCAGTGCCTAAATCCTTAAACTCTCTCTCTATCTCTCTCTCTCTCTCTTGATCCTATCAGATGACTCAGATTACCTAAATCCACTTCTGTGCATCAAGAAATGTCAAGGAATGCTTATGGAGCTTCAACACACTTGAGAGGCCTCATGGCTTCCCCAGATTGACTAAGAAGAACAAATTGGATTCCAGTGGGCTTAATCAAGAGATAGTCTCTAGAGTAATTCTAAACAACTCTAAAGAATTAAGATCAACTGAATTAAGCTCTGCTTGACTTAGAATCTCATACTGAGCTTAATGAACTCAACTGCAGGTTTTATAAACCCATATTGCACAGAGATCAAAACTTATGCAATTCAACTCTAATCAGTCTAAAGTAGTTCCGAACAGAATCCTAACAAACTAAGGAGTATGAATCAACCTTAAGAACTGAGTTCAGAAGCTGTGAACTCTGTGAACAGCATAGGTTGACCAAATAAGCTCGAAGATTGACTTTTAACTCTTAAAAGTTTTTGCTTGAATTAACTGCCTAGATCAACTTGATTTCACCTCAAGTATTCAACAGATTTGAAAAGACTTGAAATTGAGCTATTAAGCATTGCTTCCAGGTCTTCCACTTGAGATCTAGACTAAGGGACTCTACTGTAGCTTCTGGACCTATTACTAAGGTTTGAGAGTGAAGGGATTACAAAACTCAGCTCTGTCAGAGGTGAGGAAGACGAGTGTGATCAGAATTGATTACTTGATAAAACTTGGAATGAATGAGTAGAAATTGATCAGAAGACTCAACTAAGTCAATCTAGAGATTTTCAAGGTGTTTCGATTAATAAATCTTGCTATTGGAGTCATCGGAGCTCATCGGAGCTACGGTGACTGCTTGAATTGAATGTCAGAGTTTTAAACATCATGAAACATCCCAGGGAATAGCTCAAAAGCTTCCTGAGGATATCAAGAAACTCACGAACTCAACAATTGAAACAATAAGGGATCAATTCAAACATGCGAACTCAGATTAAGTTGAAATCAAGATTGAGTTCATTAGAATGTTTAAATCAATGAATTGATCAATCGATTGAGGTGAAATGCTCAGTAACTCGAAGCGAAGATGTTGAGCTAAATGGATTGGCGATTTAAACTCTCTTGAGCTTCGCCCTTGACAGTGGAAGTCATGAGTTGAAGGTGAATTGGGTGTTTGATGATTACAACTTGATTGAGGGAAGAAGAAAGTGGAAAATGACCGTGAAAAGATAAGGAAGAAGAATGTGAGGTGTATTGCATGATCGAAAGCCGAGCAAGGTCGAATTTGACCTTGTTGGCGTCAGAGAACAAAAGAAACAATCAGAGAGTAAACTATGCTAATCTACCTAATTGACTACGCTAAGTTACTCTAAACTAAGATCTAAAGCTAAGGCTACGATTACCTGGATGAATGGGATGGAGGAACTCCACCAATGCCTCTTTGGAGTTAGATGAAATTAGAAGGTGTAGACAGCATCTCTGGCGTAGAAGAATGTGAAGAAAGACGAAGATTTGAGGCATAGCTCCACCGTGGAGACAGAGTAGAGGATAAGGAAGACGAAGACGAGCTTAACTCCATTGAAGGAGCTAAGAAGAAGGAGAAAGAAAACGCAGGAGGAGGAGGGAATAGCCTTTGCTTGCATCAGCTGGGGGAAGAGGGTAGGGATGTGATACCAGTAATTGGAGGTGTCAGGGGATATTTATAGGTTATGGCGGAGGTCAGGGACCTTGAACCTGGACTGAAGATTGTCTAGGTACATTGGAAATGCCATCGTCATCTCCGAGAACGGCGAGGTCTTCAAGTGTCCTATGTGCACGTGAGACACATCCAATCGTTGGATGCTAAGGGTTTGTTATAAGGAATCTTGCCGTGCAAGGAAGTGAAGCTCTACCCTCCGATGCTGCCAACATCGGAGAAGAAGGGCATGGGTGAATGCCGGCCGTCAGTGAGAAAGAAGAAAAAAAGTAAAAGTTCTGGGGACCTGGATGCAAATATGAAGGACCTATGTGTGAATAAAAGGACTTAATCGCATTAAAAGTTAAGGACTAACATGTAAACTATTGATTTTAAAGCTTAAATTAATTTAATTCTTTTCCAACTTTTTATATGTTATTATAAATATGATAAATAATCTTTTAATGACATGAAATTACATTTTTATCCATTCTAGCTTTACTTATTTAAAAGATTAACATTATTAACTTAATTAATAACTTAGGTATTATAAATACTATAAGCTTATATATAATAATTAATAGTAGCTAAATGATTGAATTTAAGTCACGATTATTAATTAAGCATAAAGGAATGCTTATTAACCCTTAATTTAAGTATTTTATCATATAATTAAGGTGCTTACTATTATTATCTTATTATATAATTAACCCTATTTATTTGTTATTTACTAGTGATTTAACTAGGTAAACTAGTTAATGATGGTGATTTAAGAGCCATGATGAGCTCCTCATCACACACCACCAAGTGACGCTTGATTTTGACATTAGACGTCTGCTAAGGTGCCACAAGATGTCTGACCAAGGTACTAGACATCAGATTCTGCAAGCAGTGATGGGTGTAGGTCTTGTAAGGGTCATTTAGACTCAACTAACCTACGAAATTAGTCATAGAGGAGATTGACATGGTGAACCATATGGTTAGGGTGTAAGGAGGGTTGTACCAAGGGTACAAGCTATACCCAAGAAAGGACAAGCGGCTTAAGAGTGAGCACTCGAAAAGGCAGTCCACTTGGGGAACTATTTCATTGAATGTCAACAATGAAATACTATGGTTGGACTCTGGATCTGCAAGGTCAGCCATAGGTGGGTTACAACCCTTAATCCTAAGGCATGCCCTATAGCTCTAAGGCTATGTGAGGGTCATTTTGGACCTGTCTGCCTTGTGGAATTGGCCACACGGGGTTTCCTTAGAGGCGAACTTAGTGATCAATGGGACCAGACTAGATGAGAGGTTGAATCGCTAGTAGTTGCAACAGGTGATCAATGAGTCATATTGGAGGGTATGAGCTAGGAACCCACAAGAATGTGAGGCAACTCAAGTGTTGGGAAGGCGACCACTTGGGGTCATTTGATGATGTCTCTACAGGAAGTCACCCACATAATGGGATGTAGCATTCACCTACCAAGTAAGAATGTTGACCAACCATACTAAATCTATGAAAGGAAAGTTGGGTAACAGGAGGGCAGTTGACCGACCTAAATTCACAAAAATAAATGATATAAGTCGTTGTACATGTGGTTGCGAATACACGCGTTAATCAAACAAAAGATTAACCGGCAAACCACGTAAAGTGAAAAGTCAGGTTGATACATAGGGAGGCACGTGTTCGTTAAAACCTGCAAAAGTAAAAAAAAAACAAATGTTCACCAAAGATTTGACGAAGAAATGAGACCAAGAAACCCCTTAGAATCAAGGAACTAATGATAATAATGCTAAAGTCGTATTTATGCAATATAGGAAGGGGTTCATTGCAATGTGCACCATAATAAAATAATAATAAAAGGTGACAATGGTAAAAAATGTAAATACTAATTGAGTGGTTTCACTGGGAGCTCCTTTGAAGAGCTCCCACACATAGGAGAAGGAGAGGTAGAAGGTGAGGTTGGCGTCGGAGGTAGCTGTCACTAGGCCGCTCCCGGTGGTGCTGGCGACGAGGTGCGACATGGCTGGAGTAACCAGACGAAGGAGAGGATGGTGGTTGGTGCCAACTGCAACAGCAGCCGCACATGACCGTAAGGTGGTTGGTGATGGTAGGAGGTGGGGCAGCACCGGCGAGCGAGAGAAGGTTGTTAGCACGCGAGTGTTGGTTTGAAATTGTCGTAGTCTAGAAAAACACATCATAGTATAGTGACGAAAATTGAATCGACATTTGCATCTATAAGTGCTTGAAAAGTGTGAGTTCCGAGGTCATTCGCAGGGAACAAATTTGGAATTCAATCTACTAATCGAAATAAAGATGAGCACAATAATCAATTCACAAGTAATGATATGCAACGAATCAATCAACTAAAACTATATTCTATTAGAATCCAAAATGCATCTCCAGAGTCAAATAACCAAAAATAAAAAATAAAGAGCCCAAAAATGGTGGTTGAAATCACCAATTAAGCCCCTTTAACACTTAGCACAATTTCCAATTAAATCTCAATGCCAATAGTAATCAGATTCTTCAAACAAAGCCACAATTAGATGTCTCAATGAAGTTACAGATGCCTTAAACCAACAGCCTCTAAAATTGCCTAAGTGTAGGCACGAATCCCAAGAATGCATAGTGCAAAACCCCCTCCTTCCCTCAGCAAATCCCCTTTCTCTCTCTCTTTAGAATTAGGTAAGCGGTAATCAGGTAATTGGATCTGGGGACCAGGCCCACGTGCGTGGGGCATGTGTGGGGAGTGCATGGGCGTGTGAAGGGGACCTCACCTCGAGTACTGAGACAAACATGCTATAGACGTAAAATGTTATAAACCAAAATCTGATTCAGCTGCCCACGATGTGGGACTAAAGTGAAGCCTTCTTCCTTCGCGTATGCACTATGGATGGAGCTCCACTTGATTGCTACTGCTGCTGGAGTTCTCTCGGTCAAATAGGGCTGCAGCTGGGTTCGTGGGGTGAAACCACATCTCTAGGTGCTGGTGGCAAGGTGTATGGCAGCTGAAGATGGGCGGACGACGGCAGCGGTGGCAATGAAGACCTGAAACAAGAAGCACAAGCTCTAGGCCCCAATTAGAGAGCTCATCAGCATCGTTGTGTGGCGTGGAGTGTGGTGGTGGTGTTTGCATGGTGTTTGGAGCACTGTGAAGGTCGGGCGACGTCGGAGAAGACAACAAAAGGTAGGTTTGATGGGGGAGGTGGATATGTGGTCAAAGCACCTAATAAGGTTGGGGCATTTATTCTAGGGAGTGAGGGGAAGGTAATGGAGGTGTTGGTGAGTTGTTTGGTGGCATGGATTGTCGATGTGAGCTTGTCAGAGCTCTCGCTGGATGTGGGGAAGATGGAGTTGGAGAGGGTGAGCGAGTGGTCGTTTTGAGGTTCTAAGGTCCTAAACCTAAGCTAGAGAATAAGAGAGAGAAGAAGAGCTAACTATCGAGTCGAAAGGAGGGAGAATTTGTGTCGGCATGGAATGCCAGACACCGAGGGGACGAAGTTCTCCGGTGGGGTAGATGGTGAGGAAGAGAGGGGGAGAAAGCTTCTGCTTTGGCTGGCGAGAAGCGGATAAGGCTGACAAAGATGGAGGATCGCCTAATTTGGTTGCTAGATGGCCTAAGGAAGGAGTCGATGGGGCTTGCTGGAGCCACGTTCGGAGATGTCTGGAGAAGGAGAGGAAGAAGGATTTTTGGCTAGAATCGGGCTATGGAGCATGTTGGGATGTAGGAGAGCTTATATAGAGCTCAAATATGCCTTCAAATTGGAAGAGTTTGTAAATTGGAGTCACAATTTTGGAAGCAAAAGTTCCTCAATTTCTACGAGCTCATCAAATCTATGTCCTCCATATGGAGGTCCAAGAACATGTTCACATGATAGAGAATCTCCTTATGATTGTTCCTTCCAAGTTTGGAAGGATTTGGTCGTGGATTGAAGGAGAAACCATTCATTGAAGTCAGCTGCCATGGGTTTGAAGGTTCTATTCAGACCTTTTAGGTGGAAGGGACCTATGGGAAAAAGTAACGAGAAGTTAGGGGTCTATTGGTAAGGAAAGTTGAAACCTAGGGGTCTAGATGTGAGAAATAGAGATTTTAGGGGCCAAAATGCAAACTAGGTCAATGTGGACTCTAATTGGGCCCAAATTTCGGTGTTAACTTAATTTGAACCCAAGGAATCTAGTGGTGAACTTGGATTTGAGTTTTAACCAAATTTGATTGGGTAAATTGCATAGGAGTCCAAATTAGGATAAATGCACGTTTGAATCTTTGTTCTTGGTCAAAATAGGTTCAGATGGTCAAAGTGAAAGTAACAAACCTATTAAAATATTTCAATGATTTTTAAAAGGTTTAGATTGAATTTATCTCGACCAAAACCCTTTCAATTTAAGTGCAATTAATAATTAGGGTTTTCAATATTATTTTAGTCATCGAAATGTGTGAAACCCTGATTTAGTTAGTATGAGCCCACTTCTTGGATATTAAAGTTAATTTGACCTTTAATTAATCTCTGATCAACCCCTTGATCAATCTACATATGTGATTGAATGTTAAAATGACATAATTAACCATGTTTTCTTATCTTCTTCTCACATTCAATTCAGATGGAATGACGATCCTCAGACGATCATTTAAGAGCATTTATCACTGGATTTCAACTAATTCAAGTTAGTTTTGACAAATGATGGTGTTACTATCAGCGGGCAGCTACGAGGCAAGAGTTGGTGGTCGGCGATCGGCAATCGTTAGGCATTGGTCACTGGCTACTTGTCCTGGGTGGTGGGTCTGTTGGGTAGTGGAAGGGAGGAAGGAAGATGCATAGTGACAATGAGGTGGTGATGGGTGTGTTAGTCTGCAAGTGTAGAAACAGGGGAACAAAGAAGAAAAGAAAAGAAAAGGTAGGAAAAGTAGGTGCACGTCGTAGGCGTGCTCGCGGTGATACCGGTTGTACCCTAGGTGGTCCACTCATAGTGGTTCAGTCGAGCTTCAGATGGCGGTGTGGCCTGTCACTCCACACGCCCACGGTAGTGGAGATTCGTTGCCGTAGTAGAGTCACATGTTGATGAAATGGAAGAGAGCTTGCTACTCAGCACAGTAAGGGAGTCGGGTGGTGGCCTCCTCTCCTCTTTTATAACAGTTGCATGACCATTGAAATGGAGCGGAAGAAACAACTGGACCATTAAGGCCAGATCCACTCCTCCCGGCCTTTGAATCCTCGAGTTGTTCAGAGGGAGTGCGGGTAACATTCTATAGGGAGAAGAAGAGATTAAATAATCAAAAGATAAGATTGGTTATTTACATACAAAACCTAAAAGAATGCCTAAATCCTATTTTTATTAAACAATGCATGTAATGCATGCATGCAAACCAAATTATAAACTAGCCTACTTAAATTCTAGTGCATGCTATCCTAATTAAGTTCTAAATCATATTTACATATGAATGTAATGTATGAGATATGCGTGCAAGTAAATTTATAAACTAATCTATTTACATATTAATGTATTCTATGTTCATGAAAACATTAATCTAATGTCTAGGAATTTACGTATTCAATTAGCCCACAAATATGAGCTCATTAGCAGCCACGTGTGGGCGCCCAGTGATGTCTCTACGGGGAATCACCTAGCTGCAGCTGTATGTACAACCTTTAATAACTGGCTTGTGGGTTCAACCACAAGTAGAGAGTAGTAGAGAGCACCCAAAATACTTATGGGCTCAATGTGGACCGGTTGACAGAAGGTTGGACCTCTAATGCTTTGGAACAGGGTGGCTGAAGAGTCATACAAGATGAGTATGAGATAACTACACCCCTCCCCCCCACCCCCAATTATGTATGGCAACTCGATTGAACGCTGGGAGGACAACCACTTAGGGCATTCGGTGATGTCCCTCCAAGGAACCACCTAGGGAAGGGTTTTGGCGATCACCTGCTAGGTAAGAAATGTGACTAACCATAGTCATCCTGGGTGACTTCTGAACCTGAGTCTAGGGATTAAGTTACTGAAGGTCAAGGTAGCCCAAACTTTGAGCCTCGGCTAGGAGAGTGTGATGTGACATCTACCTCAATCGAATACACGAGATAATTATCACTTAAGTTGACCAGTGGGTCAACGCTTAGAGAGATCTATGGATCGGAATATATCAAGTGGGGATAAGAACATTCAGTATAAACGGAACAAGGGAAAGAACTTCTAGGTAAATCAAACAAGAACTATACATATGTATATACCTCTGCTTATACTAATAACAATACTAGATTAAAGCCCTACTGAACCACTTGTCTCGCACCTATGCCACGTTTCCTTTTTCAAGATTAGATGGCAAACATGAGGATACTATGCCACCTCGAGAAACAAACATTCTAGTGACACATACAACACCGACGGGACCTAAAGATATCTAGGAAATTGCTACCAATATGTAGAGAGGCTGGGTGGTATCTTTCTGTTGTTGACCACGATTTGTTTTATAGATGTATGGATGTAGTCTGCTTATGTTTTGTAACCACTAAACATTCTAAACTGCATGCACTGATAAAATTAGTTGTGGTTTGTACTTAAATAAAGTGGTAGTATACATGATGGTGATGTGAATGCATTACAGTTTCTTCCTCTCTCTCGTTTCTGCTTGGTTTATTGTGGAGGTATGTCATGCGAATTGTATATTCATACAATTACAGGTGATTTGCAGGTCGATTGGTGTTTTGGGTCGGTGAATCTGGGGTGCCACATGTGCCTGCATTTGCCTCCCAGGCAAGAGTAGGTCTTGATCCATCTGGGCCTTCCTAGACTAGGGTCATAGCTAATCACTCTAAGCAGTTAATCCTATGACAAGAGGAGGCTTGTGTGAACCAATCTATTGATATTGAGGCGCTCTCCTGGAGTCTGGTGGTCAATTCACACCAGTCAGAGGGGGAGGCCTTAGGGGGATGGCCGCTTGTGCCTTAGGTATGTGCCTTCTTTTTTGCTTCATGGGACACCTAGACTCCATGCTCCTCACTATCCTGAGGCAACAACTTTGAAGGCATCAATCTTTTAAGCCTAGTCTTCTGTTGGGGGCTCATTGTTCAAGTAGGGAAAAGCTACGGCTATTCCACGGTTGCCTGTTCCTTGCCCTCCTTCACCCTTTTTGCTCAAAGGGGAGGAGATTGAATCATGCTTTCCGCATAAGCAATGAGAGAATGAGGCCGTCCACACACATGATAATGTGGTGAATTCGTTAAAGGCAACAATGGTTCTTCAAAAGGCATAGGGGCTATGGGAGTGAACTTTTGGCACTAGCGTGTCCTGTGAATTTTTGGATGTTTACTTGGATGCTTTCTAGAGAATGGACTTCTAGATGGAGAATAAGGTGCTGGAACTGCTCACATCCAACATCGAATGGGCATCCTTGCCTCGTGCACCCACCCATCTATGGAAGGTCTATTAGAATTGCCTTTGAGTGGTAGGTGTTCCACTTTTGAGGATGATTCCTTCGTGTTTCCCGGGTTGACCCTTCATTCACCCACTTGTTCATAGGTTAAGGTGATTGAGCAAGACATCCTCTATGGTGGTGTTTTGCCTATGTTCCTCAGTACTGAATTTGGGTGGTGCTCGACCTTGGCTACAGAGCAAGCAGCATCCTGGGCAAACGCGGCTTACCGAGATGCTCGGGTCCTCCGTGCAGAACTTGATAAGGCATTGGCTACTCGGGAAAAGGTTGAGGAAGAAGAGTTAGGATGGGGCAAAGTTCGCTCGTATGTAGGCAACCCTCGCAAAGGTAGAGGAGGAGGTATCCCTTTATTGGAAATAGTTGGCCAATGTTCACGAGGCACACTCTGAGCTGTGCCGGTTCTAAAAGCTTAAGGATAGAGGTCTAGCTAGGCTATCCTCTAAGTTAGGGGATCATTCTGCCAAGATGAAAGAGACAATTTAGAGTTCTTAGAGGTTGCGAGAAGATATCAAGGGACTATAGACTCAGTGAGAAGCTCTGAGGCACGTTAGGATTTGCTTTGACCTTACAAATGCTGTGAAGAAGGCTTGAGCAGAGAAAGATGAGGCTAGGGAGTGGCTTTCCACCTCGACGGGAAAGTCAAGCTATGAGAGAAGGAAGCTGAGGTTGCTATAGCATTGGATAAAGAGTGTTGGAACGAGATTTGTCTGCTTAAACAAGAAGTGTGGTGAAAGGTCGATCTTCGCTTTCAATGAAATTTTTAGCATGAAATGTCGTATTGTTATAATACTTTTGTGGTGGAAAATTGACTATCAAAATATTAATTACTTTTAACCACAATGATTAGGTCATTTCCACTAGGAGGAACAAGCCAAATTAATTCGCAAATTTATCAAAACATGATGGTCAAATATTTGCCCACAATTATAGTATAACAAGTAACGTATATGCAGCTAATAGATTGGGGAGATAGATATGCAATGAGATAATCTGAGAATATAGCGAGAACTCAAGGGGCCAGCTGCAAATTCATCCATTAAATCAAATATTAAATTGAAATCAAAATTCCACAATGGCAGCAAATGTAATTACTAATTCCAATTGAAACAGAGCTTTTGCTCTCTTTCTTGCTCGCACACGGGAAGGGTCACCACCAGCTGTTTGCTTTGGTGGAGAGGGTTCACCGGAGGAGAGGAGTTCGATGGTGTGACGGCGAGGGCTGAGATGGCCAGAGCCGACGACTAGAGGCGGAGGATGCCTAGTTGAAGGTGTTGTGTGTGCGTCGAGTTGGGTTCCTGCAGTGAAGTGTGGAGGCACGGGTTGGTGTTTGAAGTCAACGAGCATGCTCGGGGTTGAGTTTTTGAGGTTGAAGGGGCTTGATGGAGGGGCTGCTCGTTGTGGTTGTTGGGTTCATTTTTGTGAGTGGACGGTGAACAAGGGATGGGTTGAAGAAGAAGAAGAATGAAGGGGAAGAGGATAGGCGGTGGTGTGGTGTTGGTTGCGGCAGTGATGCAGGGTTTTTGGTGAAGATGAAGAGGGTGATGATGGTGGTAGTGCTCTCTGTCACCGAGCACTACCTTGTTGATGGAGTTGTTGGAGACGTGGAGGCCATAGTGCACGCTACGCGAACAGAGAATGCCTGAGCCACAGTGAAGATGCAAGGAAGAAGCACGGTCGCGGAGGTGGAAGCAGATCCCAGAAGCATCGTGGAGGTTTTCTTTTATAGACGTTCCCCTTATTCTGTTTCTTCCCTCGATATCTTCTCCAACAACTTTGACGAGGATATTGAGCAGATACGTTGAAGCTCAGAGGGATGGCGCACGGTTGGCGGTGGAGATTGGTGGCGGTGCGTGCATTCAGTTGCATCGATGATCAAGGGATGTTTACTCCCTCACCAACTTTAGCTTTGACCAAATAGGATGTCAGTTGTGGGTTCATTTGCATCAGTTGCTCTCCATATTTATTCAAATAATCCTCGTGTCCCGCTTGCATACACCAATTAAGTTATCATAAAAATATGTTATTAAATGTAAATTTGACACATAAAAAATGTATGCAGGCTAAGATGAAGTATCATTTAAATTGTGGATAATTAGAAACTAGAAAAATGCAATTAATGAGTACTTAGGTAAATTAGCAATCCACTAAAGTGGATTGATCATGTGGCAAGGACTTCATCCAGGCCTTGTGATGGACTTCTTCACCTCTGATCCTTTCATGGATAAGCATTGCTTAGAGCTAGGGGAGGAGCTAGGCAAGTGTGTCTTAGTAGCCATCCAATTTGTTTTAGCAGGTGGTCTCTCATCCAAGGAGGACATCTTTTCATGGTCTACGAGGGACCTTAAATGGGTCTACAAAGAGCAAGTTTGATTGAGCCATATTGAGGACCACAGCCTTTTCGACTCGCTGCCTAAGGATGGGTAGGCCCCTCACTTGCAGTTTGTAGGTGGTTGAGGGGCAGGGGTATCCAATCGACAGTAGGGTTTTGCTGAGACATTCACTCAAGACTCTTAGGTTGTCATTTTTTGTTGTTTGTGGTTTACCTTTCACTTTTCTTTTTATGCCTTTCCCTCCTCTAGGCTTTTGTATTGGGCATCCCATCTAGCCTTATTGTAAAGGAGACCAGTCTTGTTCTGGTTTAATGAAAGTGGTTGATGAATCCATATTTAATTACTTAATTCATACCTAACTAATGTTAGTTTGAAAGTAATTTAGGTCCAATTGCATTAGATTAGGTTATATTAGTCATATTGCATCATTATTTAATTAATATTACATTATTATGGGTTTTTATGTAATATTCTACAATCTATATCCAATGCCTTGATCTATTTGTTTATATCTCTGTAGGTACCAAGTTTGGATCCAGTTGGAGCTCAACTTCAAGGGCAAATTAAATTGATCTCATATATTCCAATTAGGCTCACCGAACCCACTAACATACAACCAACCAAGCCTCAATTCTTAACCTAAACTCCCATGTCCGTCCACCATAGCCTAGGGCCACATCATCAATCCAAAGCCTCCACCTTCACCCAATCACCTTGTGCCACCTCACCTTCTCCACATCATAAATTTCCACCTAAGCCCACAAAAACCTAATCTATCCTGTAGTTTTTCTATCCAAATCACACGCCAACTTCAAATTAAATCCTAACCATCCACCCTTCCCAAGTACTCCATTAGAACCCTCCATCTCCTTTGATCCAGGGCTCCCAAATTCGACCAAACACATGCCTTTAGCCACTCTATAAAAACACACCAAGGTCGACCATTTTGACGATATCTTTTCCACCTTTGGAACCCCCCCGGGGGCCTTCTTCTTCCTTCTACTACCTTGGGTGTGAGCCACTCATAGCCAAGGGACTACTACCTAGTCTCTGGCATGGTTTCTACATGGTGATGCTTCGTCTTCGTCTCCTCTACTTCCTATCTTCCGCACCGCTCTCAACTCCGAATTTGTCTTCTTTGTTATTTCTTTTTGTATTATTGCTTTCTTAATATCTAGTTGTAAAACTCAACCTTTTGATTATGAATAAAATAGACTTTTGATACATTTTATTTGTCTTTTCTAATTGCATGTTACTTTAGTAGATTAGTGAAATAATTAAAATGTGTGCCTCGTCATCTTCGATTTAGACTCACCGTATCTTATTCAAATTTATTCTGTAAGTTCGATTTATTTTGATCTCGTTATTCTCACTGTGATGATTGCATAATTTAAATTAGCAAAAAATGGGTATTAGTGGTCTTATTTTTATGACCTGGGTTTCGCATTGATTACAATGATATTTTCCCTGAATCCTTTGCACTAGTAGAAAATGCATTGTTCTCAACGGTGCATATTCAATGATTATACCACCATTGAGAATATTAATATTCTCGACCGTTCTAAGGCATTACGGTTGCCAAAGTTCGTTCATTAACTTTCTCAACTACCCTAAAGGCGGAATGGTTACGACGATTCTCGTCGGTTGATGGGCGAGATTTTGTATATAAAAGGATTTGAGTTGAAGACTTGTCATTGTAGTGCGTAAAATCCGCTACCAGATAAAATTTATAATCAAAGCTCGAGGTGAGCCTCAGGTCGAACAAGGGGAAGCGAACGTTTGATTTTGTAGAAATCTGCATTTGATTTTATTTGATTTTGGTGTTTTTATCTTTTGTGATTTTTTAGGTATTTTTATAAGACAGGATATCAACCGAACTAATTATTATCCAATCTAATCTACTCTAGCATAGTCAGAGAGAGAGAGATAGGGAGAGAATCAACATATATGTTCAATAAGAGTTTGCTACATATAGAAAAGCGGAAAACTACACTAGAAAGCACATAAAAGATAGAGAGAGGAGAAGAATCTCCCTCGATAGCTACTTGGATGACGACTTGCTTTGACGACGCCTGGATGAAGGTGGTGAGGAGTAAGAGGAAGGAGAATGGCATCGGAGGAAGGAGGGTGGGGTAGGATGGTATCGCGACGAGGATTTACTTCCGGATCGGGGTGAGAGGACGACCATGGGATGCTCCACGAAAGGGGGTGAGAAGCAAGAAAATATTTTACATTTCTACTCTAAAGAGCATCCCAGGCTTGGGATTAGCTCCTTAGAGCTTTTGGAGGAGGTGAGGGAAGAAGAGGAAGAGATGATGAAGAATGGGAAGGGTAGTGGTCCTTTCATAGTGGAGTAGAGGAGGAAAAACAAGTTCCCGGGTGAACAGTGACATTGATAATTGTCGCTAAAGCCTCACCACAAATGTTGCTTGTAACGACCCGATTCCCGAGTCCCTACGAGACACGAGAATTGGACCGACTCAACTAATCTCAAGACCAAGTCGTCCAACGAGGAAGTAACCAAAAGAGTAGTAAAAGAAACCACATTCAGCATGAATATAACTAGCAGTAACAAAATACAGCAGTAAGAAAAGGAACTACTACAGTATACACCACCACAACAGTAGAACAACAAATATGTACATAACATGAAGCTTACAATAAAGAAGTACAAGGAGTAACAAGGAAACTACTCACTACAGTGGAAGAAAAGTACAAAAAGAACTGCGGGTAACTCTACTGGACCCTACTAGGTCCAGCGTCCTCTACAGTTGCTGACCTTGGCTGCTCAACACCTGGTCCTGAAAAGTAACGAGTGCAACACGTCAGCGAAACGCTAAGTAGAGTGCCAACTAAAAGCTAAAGAAGCAGTAGAGTGTACAGTAGCTGTTATATTTTTACTTTCTTCATTTACGTCTTTCTATTATTTCACGATTTATTTATTTCTCAGATCCTTCACTTGATCTCGAATGTTCCTCGTGGGAACGATCTTGATTGCAGTCTTTTCCGAAAAGTAGAAGTAACATGTGGTGCTCTCCTGGCCGGGAGAGTCCCCCATGGTGGTCCTACCCTCAGTCAACCACCCCAAGGTCGCTGACAGACATAACGGTGACTACCGCACGCGCGATAAGCACACGGGTAGCTACCCCGCACTGGCACACGGTCAGTCGTTTCCGTTAACGAGTGCGCTCAAAACACAGCACAGAACCGGTATAGGGCAGAGCCCTCTCAGTAACAGGGGTCCAACCCCTCCACAGTCCGCGCACCCTCGCCTGACTACCCTGGTTTGCCTAGTGGGCCTAACAAGTCGATGTAGGAGGCTAGCAGAACCCCGGGGCCCATGGGGTAGCTAGTGCTCTCCCTACACTAGTAGCTCTCCTCGGTACTGCGTACGCGAGGGCCAGCAAGTCAGTGTACAGTGGCCAAACCCACCTCGGTCTCAACCCGAAGGCGGCAAGCTCCCCTCTACACTAAGAGGTAAGGTGTGCTCTCTTTGGTACCACATACCCAAGGGACAGCACACTTCCCTGTTACACTTTCTCAGTTCCATTCTATTCTCTTTCCAGGAGTTCTACTCCTAATTCCCCGTAGGGTTCCTGTTCTTTTCGTTTGGCCATTTAGGTTTCACCGTTCTAGTTTTACGTTCATACAACCCATGTTTTCAATCATATTTATTTATTCATAACAGGCTGCTGTTAATCAATTTACAGGCAGCTATTATTTCCTCTCTACTTTCCAAGACTACAGTATTTATATATTTCACTAGTTTTCCAGTCCTAGGATTCATGCCGTACCCTAGGATCTATCATTCAATCTAGTTTTCCAATCCTAGGTTTCATGCAATACCCTAGGATCTATCATTCAATCTAGTTTCTCAGTTCTAGGGTTCATGCAATGCCCTAGACTCTATTAATTTTTCCACAATTGTAACAAATTTTGTTAAATATATTAAAAGCCACTCTACCAGCGAAACCTGGAGTACTGGGGGCGTGGTCAGCAATCCCGCGTGCCTCTACAACCCCCAAGACTACAACGGAACGGGATCCTAACACAAGAATCAATCACAAGGAGTTTCTCAGAATGGTATACAATTACTGTAAACGGGTAGAGGAATTTATTCTGGAAAGAACGCAACTCGAAACACGGAAAACGGGCTCCGAACGGGCCCTCAACGGGTCAAAAACGACGAAACTGTCCAAAATCAGACGTCTGGAACCTCCTCCAGACATCTTAAAAGGTTGATCATGTCGTACCTCAATTTTGCGCAGTCTTCAGACGTCTAGAAGCCCGCTGGATCGTCTGAAGTCAGTTTCCAGATGTCCGATTGCCACCCCGGACGTTTGGAGGACCTCTCCGTTGTCTGGTACTGTAGCCAGACGTCTGATTCACGTGGGATGGCGAGCCCTCGCGCCCTCCCGAGCAGAACCTACGCACCCACACTCCTGCTCTCAGTACGACGAAACGCAGAAAACCACGGTGGACGGTTGCAAGGCCGTACACACGAAAAAGGAGAAGCTAAGAAAAATATCTTACTTGCCAGACGTCTGGACCGTCCTGCAGACGTCTTCAGCGTCGTCTGGATGTGAGTCCAGACATCTGATTCTGGAAAATTTTCCAGAACCAGAGTCCGATCCGCTCTCCGCCCGCGACACACGGCCGCGTCACGCCCTGTCCGCCTACTGCCCAGGCTGCAGCAGCCCCTCCGCGACACTCCACACCCGCCACTCGCTCGCACCCTCGCACTGGCAGGGAGAAGGAGAAGAGAAGGGCGGAGGAGATGAGGGCAAGGGAGAGGGCGAGAGCTTATATAGGCAACGTGGGGAGAGAGAAAAGAGGGAGATGGTGTGTCTGCAGGTAGAGAGAGAAAAAGAAGACGAAGGCGACGGGTGCAGTCTGCGCGCATACGCATGCAGACGCAACCCGGTACGCCAAAAAAATTTATTACCAGACGTCTAGGAAGGGTTCCAGACGTCTGGACAGACGTCTGGGCCACTTCCCAGACGTCTTAAAAGTCCGTCTGATGCCACGTTCGTAACAATATAACAAACTCAAAGGAAGTTTCGTCCCTGAAACTTGCGCTAACTAGGGTGCGGGAAGGAACAACAAATATAAACATAACAAACTCAAAGAGGACCGAAACCGGTCCGAAAAGACGTACCCGCGAAGAGCTCCGGGTACCGCTCCCGCATTGCCGCCTCAGGCTCCCAGGTAGCCTCCTCGTACTGCTAGCTCCTCCGCAAAACCTTCACTAGGGGTACTTGCTTTCATCTCAAACTGCGGACAGCTCTGTCAAGAATCTATACTGGCCGCTCGGGGTAGGTCAGGTCGTCTCCCATCTCGACGCTCTCGTGACTCAGGACGTGACTGGGATCGGCAACGTACTTCCTGAGGTTGGACACGTGGAACACGTCGTGCACACCAGAAAGCTGAGGAAGGAGGGCAAGCTGAGGACCTCAAAGGGCCCCACGAACCCGGCACGAGCTTCCCTCTCACCCCAAACCACTGCAGGCCCTTCATGGGCGAAACACGAAGGAAGACGTGGTCCCCAACCTCAAACTGCACCCGTCTGCGTCTTCGATCCGTGTAGCGCTTCTGCCTGCTCCTGACAGTGCGGAGTCGCTTGTGGATCTGCTCGATTACCTCCTGACTCTGCCGGATCAACCTGGGGCCAACCTCCCACTTGGTCCCCACCTCAACCCAACTCAAGGGTGCCGTACACCTCCGTCCATACAGAGCCTCGTAGGGAGCCATGCCGATGATCGAGTGATAGCTGTTGTATGCAAACTCTGCCAGGGGCAGGTGCTCCTCCCAAGAGCCCCTCCAGTCCAGTACACAGGCACGCAAAAGGTCCTCAAGTATCTGTATCGTGCGCTCAGACTGTCAGTCCGTCTGGGGGTAGTAAGCTGTACTGAATCTCAACCACGTCCCCAGGGCCTGCTGAAACTCAGCCCAAAATCGGGACGTAAAGTGGGTATCCCGGTCGGATACGATCTCTCGCGGAACTCCGTGTAGACGTACCAGGTCGCGGATATACCTCTCTACCAACTGTGCTGGTCCCAAAGTGACTCGGATCGGCAAGAATCGTGCCATTTTTGTCAGTCTATCCACAATCACCCAGACTGCATCGTGTCCTCGCTGGGTAACAGGTAAAGCCACCACCAAGTCCATGGTGATGCTCTCCCACTTCCACTCTGGCACTGGAAGCAACTGTAGCGGCCCTGCAGGCCTATGATGCTCGGCTTTCACCTGCTGGCACACTAAACACTGCTGCACGAATTCACCCACATCCCGCTTCATCCCCCTCCACCAAAATTCGCGTCTCAGGTCGTGGTACATCTTCGTGTTTCTGGGATGTATGGTGAATCTAGAACCGTGTGCCTCAGTCAGGAGCTCTCTCAACAGCTCCTCGTCTCTGGGAACGCACAAACGTCCCCTCAGGCGCAGCACCTGGTCTGTGAAAGAGAAGTCCCCTGGGTCACCTGACAACACTCTGTCGCGCAAGGATTACAAGTACGGATCAGCCATTTGTCCTGTGATGATGCGGTCTATCAGCTCTGGCCTAGTCTATCGTGTCACAGTCACTGCCCCACAGTGCCCCCGTAACTCCAGGTCGCCAACCCCTGCAAGGAGGCATCCGTGTACACAACGAACCCGCCACTACTGTCAGGGATGGTGAGCACGGGAGCCGAAGTCAACCTCTCCTTCAGCTCCTGAAAACACGCCTCACAGGCGTCTGTCCAAGTGAATGGCACGTCCTTCCAGGTCAACTGCGTCATAGGACACGCAATCTGTGAAAAACCCCCGATGAACCGTCTGTAGTAGCCTGTCAGTCCCAGGAAAATACGAATCTCAGTGATTGAATGCGGTCTCTCCCACCTGAGCACTGCCTCGACCTTGGCTGGGTCCACTGCCAAGCCGTCCCCAGAGATCACGTGACCTAAGAAGGTCACCTCCCTCAACCAGAACTCGCACTTGCTGTATTTGGCGTACAGCCTATGTCATCTCAGTGTGTCCAGAACCATCCGCAAGTGCTATCCGTGCTGCGTCTGATCTCGGGAATAGATGAGTACATCATCCATAAATACCACCACGAACTGGCCCAAGTATGGTCTAAACACCCGGTTCATCAAGTCCATGAAAGCAGCAGGGGCATTGGTCAGCCCAAACGGCATGACCAAAAACTCGTAGTGTCCATACCGGGTGCGGAAAGCTGTCTTGGAGACGTCTGCCTCCCTAATCCTCAACTGGTGGTATCCAGACCTCAAGTCGATCTTGGAGAACACCGTGGCCCCTCGCAACTGGTCAAACAAGTCGTCGATCCTCGGCAGCGGATATCTGTTCTGAATGGTGACCCTATTCAGCTGTCGATAGTCCACACAAAGGCGTAGGGTACCATCCTTCTTCTTTACAAACAGTACCGGGGCTCCCCAAGGGGATGCACTGGGCCTCATAAAGCCCTTCTCCAAAAGATCCTGCAACTGAGACTTGAGCTCTCGCAGCTCAAGTGGTGCCATCCTGTATGGTGCGGTGGAGATGGGGCTGGTCCCTGGTACTAGTGAGATCTCAAACTCGATCTCACGCTCGGGCAGTAGTCCTGGTAACTCGACTGGGAACACGTCAGGGTACTCTCTGACCACCGGGATGCTTTAGAAGTCTGCCACAGGGCTGGGCTCTGCCACCACACAAGCTAGGAAGCCCTCACACCCCTGGCTCAAAAGTCTTGCCGCCCGAAGTGCCAAAATGCACCTGAAACCTCCGTCCACTGGCTGTCCGTGAAACTCGAAAGAAGGCAACTCCGGTATGGAGAAGACGATCTTCCTCTCAAAACAGTCCACCAAAGCGTGGCAAGCAGACAGCCAGTCCATCCCCAGAATTACGCCAAAGTCCTCCATCTGTATCATAATCAGGTCAGCTGGCAGACTATGTCCCCTATACTGACCTCGCAACCCGTGTACACCTCCTCAGCTACAAATAGCTGACCACTCGGACCTCTGATTACGAACGGATTCTCTAACAGCATATAATCCTGGCATAAACTAACTGCGAAACTGGCTGCGACAAACGAGTGCGTAGCTCCAGAATCGAAAAGTGTGTAAACGAGTCTGCTGGAAACTGAAACCATACCTGCCACCACCAATCCCGAAGCTCTAGCATCCCTATGTGTCAGGGCGTTGATACGCCCCTCAGCTCTAGGTGCAGACGAAGTAGCCACACTCTACGCCGGACAGGTAGGTGCTGGCGGGTACCCTCCTCGTGACTGCTGTCCTCCTCGCGCCTGGGAACTGCGACCTCCTGTGCGCCCTCCAGTGCTCGGCACGGGAAGTATCTGCTGACCTCCTGCCCTAGATGGGCAGTCCCTCCTGATGTGGCCCGACTGGCCACACTGGTAGCAGAGGGGAACCCGACTCCCGCCCTCAGTGGGTCCCTGCTGTCGGCTGGGCGGGGGTCCGGTGCTGGCGACTGGCCCCTGTCGAGGGCCCCCAAAGGCCACTGATGGCCCTGCAAAATGTGACGGCTTTCCTGCGGACGCCACGTGTCTCCTCTCTCACCGGCCTTGTGAAAAGTCTGGCTGGAAGGGCCTCTTCCGCCCGCCGTCAGTGTCTCACGCGGACGGGTTGGTCTCCTCGTAGGTCATAGTTGCCTCCACCACCCTCGAAAACGTAGGTAGCTTCAGGGGTTTGACATACCCCCGAATTGCAGGCCGGAGCCCCTCAGTGAACCTCCAAAGGCGCTCCTCCTCAGTGGCTACCGCTGTCGCTGCAAAGCGGGATAGCTCCAAATAATGCGTGTGGTACGCGCTCATGGTCATCATCCCCTGGCGGAGAGTGTGGAACTCCCGCCTCCTCTGGTCCTGCCACGTCTGGGGAAAGTGCTGCTCGCAGAAGAGGATGACGAACCGGTCCCAAGTCGACTCGTCCCTCTCCTATCCCCTGACCACCCTCCACCACCTATGTGCCGCACTCTCCAACTGGTACGTGGCAAAGGCCACGCGGCACTCCACAGGGGGGTGAAGGGTGTCGAAAACCTTCTCGAGTTGCTCGAGCCAGTCCTCTGCCTCGGTCGGGTCCTCATCCCCCTTGAAGGAGGGGGGCTTCAGCTTCCGGAACTGCCTGAAGAGCTCGAAGTGGCGCTGCAGTGGAGATGCTGGTGCACCTCTAGGCAAAGGTGCCTCATGCACAGAAGTGTCGGAGGAAGGTGGGGGCGGCGGTGGCCCATCCCCTCCCCCGTTTCCAGCGCCGCATCTGTCGTGTGGTCCCACAGAGAACTCCCCCTCCGCAACCCCAGGGAGAGGAGCTCAGGGAGGTGGGTGGAGCTCTTCTCGCACAATATCCTGTATCAACTGGGCGAGGTCCTGGGCCTGAATGCCTGGGAGCAGTGGCTGGTTCACTGAGGCGTCGACAGCAGCACACCCACCTCACCGACCTCATCCTTGGCCGCGAGGGCCAGCAAGTCGGTGTACAGTGGCCAAACCCACCTCGGTCTCAACCCGAAGGCAGCAAGCTCCCCTCTACACTAAGAGGTAAGGTGTGCTCTCTTTGGTACCACGTACCCAAGGGACAGCACACTTCCATGTTCCACCTTCTCAGTTCCATTCTATTCTCTTTCCAGGAGTTCTACTCCTAATTCCCCGTAGGGTTCCTATTCTTTTCGTTTGGCCATTTAGGTTTCACCGTTCCAGTTTTACGTTCATACAACCCATGTTCCCAATCATATTTATTTATTCATAACAGGCTGTTGTTAATCAATTTACAGGCAGTTATTATTTCCTCTCTACTTTCCAAGACTACAGTATTTATATATTTCACTAGTTTTCCAGTCCTAGGATTCATGCCGTACCCTAGGATCTATCATTCAATCTAGTTTTCCAGTCCTAGGTTTCATGCAATACCCTAGGATCTATCATTCAATCTAGTTTCTCAGTTCTAGGGTTCATGCAATGCCCTAGACTCTATTAATTGTTCCACAATTGTAACAAATTTTGTTAAATATATTAAAAGCCACTCTACCAGTGAAACCGGGAGTATTGGGGGCGTGGTCAGCAATCCCGCGCGCCTCTGCAACCCCCAAGACTGCAACGGAACGGGGTCCTAACACAAGAATCAATCACAAGGAGTTTCTCAGAATGGTATACAATTACCGTAAACGGGTAGAGGAATTTATTCTGGAAAGAACGCAACTCGAAACGCGGAAAACGGGCTCCGAACGGGCCCTCAACGGGTCAAAAACGACGAAACTATCCAAAATCTGACGTCTGGAACCTCTTCCAGACATCTTAAAAGGTTGATCATGTCGTACCTCAATTCTGCGCAGTCTTCAGACGTCTAGAAGCTCGCTGGATCATCTGAAGTTGGTTTCCAGACGTCCGATTGTCACCCTGGACGTCTGGAGGACCTCTCCGTCGTCTGGTACTGCGGCCAGACGTCCGATTGTCACCCTGGACGTCTGGAGGACCTCTCCGTCGTCTGGTACTGCAGCCAGACGTCTGATACACGTGGGATGGCAAGCCCTCGCGCCCTCCCGAGCAGAACCTATGCACCCACACTCCTGCTCTCAATACGACGAAACGCAGAAAATCATGGCAGATGGTTGCAAGGCCGTACACGGGAAAAAGGAGAAGGTAAGAAAAATATCTTACTTGCCAGACGTCTGGACCGTCCTGCAGACGTCTTCAGCGTCATCTGGACGTGAGTCCAGACGTCTGATTCTGGAAAATTTTCCAGAACCAGAGTCCGATCCACTCTTCGCCCGCGACGCATGGCCGCGTCGCACCCTATCCGCCTGCTGCCCGGGCTGCAGCAGCCCCTCTGCGACACCCCACGCCCGCCGCTCCCCCGCTCGCTCGCGCCCTCACACTGGCAGGGAGAAGGAGAAGAGAAGGGCGGAGGAGATGAGGGTGAGGGAGAGGGCGAGAGCTTATATAGGCAGTGTGGGGAGAGAGAAAACAGGGAGATGGTGTGTCTGCAGGTAGAGAGAGAAAAAGAAGACGAAGGCGGTGGGTGCAGTCTGTGCGCATACGCGCACAGATGCAACCCAGTACGCCGAAAAAATTTATTAGCAGACGTCTGGGAAGGGTTCCAGACGTCTGGACAAACGTCTAGGCCACTTCCCAGACGTCTTAAAAGTCCGTCTGATGCCACGTTCGTAACATTGCTAAAGGTCCCAGCTCACACTCGCTCACGCACATGCAGCGCTCGCACACAAGCAGCTGCCGCATGCGCCCACCGTTGGATCGAGATCTGAGGGTCGGGGACCGTGCGCGGGACAATGCTCTAGATCTCGTCTCTAGCACATGTTAGATGGCGTGTGCATCTACAAGTGTGATCGCATGTCTGTCGCCTGGGCATATCTGCATTGCCATGTGGCCATTCCATCACTGTTAGATCCAGATCAGGCGACTCTATTTAGTTGCTCCCACCTGCATCTAGGATTTGAGGTGCGGTCGATTCGAGCTCGCATCCACATTTTGAGAGCACGGCTGATGACTGATGATCTATGGGCTCAACTTGGTTGAGATGATGAACTGGTGGAGGCAGCTTGTCAGCCATTAGATCTTGATCCAACGGCTGAGAATGGATGGTGCGACTGAAGAGGAGGTGCTGTGGCTAGATTGGATGGTCTAGATGGTGCCACGTGGCACCATCTGGTCTGCTCAACTTCAGATGGTTGTAGGTGGAGCTATGAATGTTGGATTGGGTCCATTTTTGTGTCGTTGGACTGCGATCATCGATCCAGATCCATCTGTGTAGCTGAATTTGTCATTTTACGCTCCAAATTGTGTTACCTACCCCTTATCCATTGATCTTCCTCAGGTTGCATAATGTGCTACGGGACTCTAATCAAGGCGATGTCGTAGGTATTGGATTCTGATTGTCATCCTAATCAGATCTGTATGGTTGGATCATCAATCGGAGGCTCCAGAATAAATCTTCTCTCCTGGCCACAAAAGGACTCAAATTAACCTATAATTTATACAAACTATTCTAAATGAAAAATGATGCATGCCATGCAATATTTATAATATGGAATGCATCTATAAGGTTAGGAACATGCATAAATAGGTATTTTAACTTAAATGGATGTGTATACATCATCGGTTCATAATCGACGACAATAATAATATACTCGTCGGTAATAATAAAAGGATCGACGATAGTCCTCACAAATCATCAATGTTAAAAAGTTATTTTTGAAATTCATTCGTCAACCATTTTAGATGGAACAGTTGATCTAAAACCCTTTAGCGCATACTCGAATCCTCCCCCTTCCTTCCTTTCTTCCCCAATCTTCGTCCTCCCTCATTGATTTTGACCCAGACGAGGACTCCTCCCCCTCCGTTGACAGCGGCGCACTAGCTCTTGGCCACTCAAGCGCGAAGGTCCTCTGGTCGCCCCCCCTTGGTAACAAGTCATTATCCACCTCCTCTTCCCCCTCCCCCTTCCCTCGCAGCCATTGCCCTCCCCCTCCCACCATGCCCTCGCCGCGTGCCACCTCCTCGCCTCCCCCTCCCTCACCGCGTTGTCAGCCACCACCAACAATAGCCGTTGCCACTAGCACCTTGTCCTCCCATCACCACCTGCGAGCACCACCACCACCTACCCCATCCTCCACCCACCACCACTTGCGAGCACCACCACCACCCTCTACCACTACCCCCTCCTCTAAAATAGGGTATTTTTTTTATTAATTACTTATCTTGGATTTTTATATGTGAATGCAATCAAGATGTTTTGCAAGTTATTTTTAGTTACATTGCATTGAAACAATTAACATGTTATTAGTTTATATTGAATATTTGGTTAAATGTTTAGTTAATTTGGTTTAGTTAAATTATTGCTAACTGTTATTTGTGGGGTGTGCTCACATATGTAGTGGTTAATTGTGAGGTGTTTTCACTCTTAGTTTCATTAAAATGTTTAGTTAAATTTGCATTTAGTTTAAATGCTTGTGTGACATTTTATTTATAGAAGTGAAATGTAGAGTGTGCCTACATCTGTTGCAATGTTCTTTTGTGTATGTACGATTTGAGAGAAGTCCCATAGTATATTGGAAATTCTGCCAAAATTTTTCAGCTTATGATTTGCATGTAGGTATAGGTTTAGGGTTTATGATTAGGTTTTACATTTTGGGTTTATGATTATGGTTATTTGTTTTTAGGTTAGGTTTTAGGGTTTTGTGTTTAAGGTTTAAGGTTAGGTTTAGGATTTTTTTTTGGGGTTTTGGTATTAGATTTTGAGTTCTGAATTTAGGTTATAGGATTTTCATTTTGGATTTAGGGTTTTCTGTTTAGGGTTTAAGTTTAGGATTTTTGTTTTTAGTTTAGGTTTACGAATTTTTATTTTAGGTTTTGGTTATAAGTTTTTATATTTGGATTTGGGATTTCAGGTTTTGATTTTCGACTTAGGGTTTCAATTATTAAATTATGATTTAGGGTTTTATTTTTATGATTTTAGATTTTAGGTATAGAATTAAGATTTTAGGTTTACTTTATGATTTTTGGGTTTCGTCGTTCAGTTTAGGGCTTACTATTTTATGTTTTACAGTGTGGAGAAATTTGTTAATTAAATTTAGAATCATTTTAAATTTTAGATACACAAACTTACACCAATTTAGATGCACCTGATGATAAACAATAGGATTAGTCTGAGGAATTCGAATTACCACGAATACAAGAATGGAGTGATTTCATTTCTGGAGTAGGCATTTAATTATGATAGAAAAACATTTAGATGAGGAGAATTTCTTGAGCTGATTTTATGCCCATGTAGACATTGTTTGGATGGGTTTTTCCATAATCGAGACACTGTTTTTGAGCATGAGATATGTAACAGTTGGTGGTAGCATTATGTGTTATGAACCGTACTTTCAAACGTCTTTTAAGACGTCTGGGAGGTGGCCCAGACGTCGTACCAGACGTCTGGTATCACTTCCAGACGTCTGGGATTCATTTTCTGCGGCACGCACCGTTGCGAATGCGCGCGTACGCGCGCAGACCTGCTCCGCCTCTTCTTTTTCCCTCTCCTCCTGCGGGCGTAGACTGCGCCCCTCTCTCTCACTCTCTCTCCCCGTGCTGCTTTAAAAAGCCACGCCCTCTCCCTCACTCTCATCACCTCCACTCCTCCATCCTCTTCTTCCAGCGAGTGCAAGTGCGAGCGCGAGCGAGCGGGGCGGCGACAGCCGCGGTGAGTGCGGGAGGAGGTGCTGCGCGAGAAGAGGAGGCGCTCGGCCGTGAGGGCGAGCTTGCCGGGACTGCTAGGGCCGGCTGGCGGGGGAAGCAGCAGACGCGGGGTGGCGCAGGAGGCCTGCTGCAGCTCGAGCAGCAGGCGGAGGACTCGCGGCGCGGCCGTGCGTCGCGAGTGGAGGGCAAGTGGCACCCTGATTTTGGAAATTTTTCCAGAATCAGACATCTGGGCTTCCAACCAGACGACGGGGAAGACGTCCGGAGGACTGTCCAGACGTCTGAAAGGTGAGTTATTTTCGTACCTTCTTCCTTTCCTATGACCGTCCATACTAAGAGAGAGAAATGGGTACACGTAGGTTCAGGGATTCGCATCCAACGCGAATCAGATGTCTGGCTACAGTGCCAGACGACTGGAACGACTTCCAGACGTCCGGGGTGACCATCGGACATCTGGAAACTAGGCCAGACGTCCCCGCAGGCTTCTGGACGTCTGAGAGACCACGCAGAGCAAGGTAACCCCTGATCCACTTTTTAAGACGTCTGGAATAAGTTCCAGACGTCTGATTTTGCACTGTTCCGTCGTTTTCGACCCGTTTACGACCCGTTCGGGCTCTGTTTTTCGCATTTCGAGTTGCGTTCTTTTCGGAATTAAATCCTCTACCTGTCTACAGTAGATACATATTGTTTTGAGAAACTCCCTGTGTTTGATCCTTGTGATAGGATCCCATTCCATTGCAGTCTCGGGGTTTGCGGAGGCACGCGGGATTTCCGACCACGCCCCCAGTACTCCTGTTGTAACCGGTAGAGTGGCTTTTAAGTTTATTGGTACAATTTGTTAAATTATGGAACCACAAATAGCACCTAGGACATTGCATGAATCCTAGGAATGAGAAACTAGAATGAATGGTAGATCCTAGGGTGTTGCATGAATCCTAGGACTGGAAAACTAGATTGTATGATAGATCCTAGGGTATGGCATGAATTCTAGGATGGGAAAAACTAGTGGAATATATGAATACTGCAGTCTTGGAAAATGTGGAAAGGAAATAATAGCTGCCTGTGAATTGAATTAACAGCTGCCTGCTATGAATAAATAAATGTGATTGAGAATATGGATTGTAGGAACGTGAAACTGGAAAGTGAAACCTGGATGTTCTGAGTTAAAAGAGCTGGAACCCTACGGGGAATTAGGAGTAGAACTCCTGGAAAGTTAATGGAATAGAATTGGGGAAGTGAGCTGGCCCTTGAGTACGGAGTACCAAGGAGAGCGACTGTCCCCCTGTTTAGTGCAGAACGGAGCTAGCCGCCCTAGGGACCCGGGGTTAGGACTGGCCACTCTGTACCGACTTACTGGCCCTCGTGTACGTAGTACCGAGGAGAGCTACTAGTGTAGGGAGGTACTAGCTACCCCACGGGCCCTGGGGTTTTGCTAGCCTCCTACACCGATTTGTTAGGCCCACTGGGGCAAACCAGGGTAGTCAGGCGAGGGTGCGTGGACTGTGGAGGGGCAAGGTCCCTATTTGGTTGCTGTGGAGGGGTTGGACCCCTGTTACTGAGAGGGTTCTGCCCTGTACTGGTTCCGTGCTGTGCTTTGGGCGCACCCGTTAACGGAAACGACTGACCGCGTACCAGTGCTGGTTGGCTACCCGTGCGTTTACCGCGCGTGCCGTAGTCACCGTTACGTCTGTCAGTGACCTTGGGGTGGTTGACTGAGAGTAGGATCACCACGGGGGACTCTCCCGGCCAGGAGAGCACCACGTGCTACTTCTACTGTTCGGAAAAGACTGCAATCAAGATCGTTCTCACGAGGAACATTCGAGATCAAGTGAAGGATCTGAGAAACAGATAAATTGTGAAACAATAGAAAGACGTAAATAAAGGAAGAAAGAAAATTAAAACAGCTACTGTACACTTTACTGTTTCTTTAGTTTAGCTGCCACTCTACTCAGCGTTTTGCTGACGTGTTACACTCGTTACCTTTCAGGACCAGGTGTTGAGCAGCCAGGGTCAGCGGCTGCCCAGGACGCTGGGCCGAGTAGGGTCCAGTAGAGTTACCACTGTTCTCTTGTACCTCTTTTTGGTTCCACTGTAGTGAGTAGTTCTGGTTTCCGCTGTACTTTTCTTTACCTGCAGTTCATATTATGTTAGGAATGTTCTACTATTGTGGTGGTACATACTGTAGTCGTTTCTTTCCTTACTGCTGTATTTTCTTACGGTTAGTTATATTCATGTTTAATGTGGTTTATTTTACTGCTCTTTTGGTTACTTCCTCGTTGGACGACCAGGTCTTGGGGTTTAGTCGAGTCGGTCCGATTCTCGTGTCTCGTAGGGACTCGGGAATCGGGTCGTTACAAGATGGTATCAGAGCAAGGTCGTCCCGAGAAGTGAATCAACTGACAGGAAAATAACCAATTCACATGTCTATAACTAGAGTAGCCACCACAACATATCTTTTGACATGAGCTCTTAGACATTTTCGTTAGGTACCATTCCGTTTTGACGTATTTCGTTTTGTTTCGCGTCCCCTTGCAAGAGATGCCTCGTCGTGGGACCACTGAGGCGGGCCGCGGGCACGGCCGAGGACGAGGTTGGTGAGGTGGGCGTGCCATTGCCGACGCCCCAGTAGACCAGCCACTACTCCCGGGCGTCCAGGCCCAGGACCTCGCCCGGCTGATACGAGACATTGTACGAGAGGAGCTCCACCCACCGCCTCGAGCGCCTCACCCTGGGGCTGCGGAGGGGGAGTCCTCTATGGGACCACTCGACGGATGCGTCACTGGACACGGGGGAGGGGATGGGCCGCCGCAGCCCCCACCTTCCTCCGATACTTCTGTGCACGAGGCACCGTTGCCGGGGGGTGGACCAGCATCCCCACTGCAAAGCCACTCCGAGTTCTTCGGCCAGTTCCGGAAGTTGAAGCCCCCCTCTTTCAAGGGGGATGAGGACCCGACCGCAGCAGAGGACTGGCTCGAGCAGCTGGAGAAGATTTTCGACACCCTTCGCCCCCCGGTGGAGTGCCGCGTGGCCTTTGCCACGTACCAGCTGGAGAGTGCGGCACACAGGTGGTGGAGGGCGGTCCGGGGACAGGAGAGGGATGAGCCGACCTGGGATCAGTTCGTCGCCCTCTTCTGCGAGCAGTACTTTCCCCAGACGTGGCAGCACCAGAGAAGGCGGGAGTTCCACACTCTCCGCCAAGGGACGATGACCGTGAGCGCGTACCGCACGCGTTTCCTGGAGCTGTCCCGCTTTGCAGCGACAGCGGTAGCTACTGAGGAGGAGCGCCTTTGGAGGTTCACCGAGGGGCTCCGGCCTGCGATTCGGGGGTATGTCAAACCCCTGAAGCTGCCTACATTTTCGAGGGTGGTAAAGGCAGCAATGACCTACGAGGAGACCAACCCGTCCGCGTGAGACACTGACGGCGGGAGGAAGAGGCCCTTCCAGCCAGACTTTTCACAGGGCCGGCGAGAGAGGAGACACGTGGCGTCCGCAGGAGAGCCGTCACGTTTTACAGGGCCATCAGTGGCCTTTAGGGGCCCTCGACAGGGGCCAGTCGCCAGCACCGGACCCCCGCCCAGCCGACAGCAGGGACCCACTGAGGGCAGGAGTCGAGTTCCCCTCTGTTACCAATGTGGCCAGCCGGGCCACATTAGGAGGGACTGCCCATCTAGGGCAGGAGGTCAGCAGATACTTCCCACGCAGAGCACTGGAGGGCGCGCAAGAGGCCGCGGTTCCCAGGCACGAGGAGGAGGATAGTAGTCGCGAGGAGGGTACCGACCAGCACCTACCCGTCCGACGCAGAGTGTGGCTGCTTCGTCCGCACCTAGAGCTGAGGGGCGTATCAACGCCCTGACACACAGGGACGCCAGAGCTGCGGGATCGGTGGTAGCAGGTATGGTTTCAGTTTCCGGCAGACTCGTTTACACACTTTTCGATTCCGGCGCTACGCACTCGTTTGTCGCAGCCAGTTTCGCAGTTAGTTTGGACCAGGATTATACACTGTTAGAGAATCCGTTCGTAATCAGAGGTCCGAGTGGTCAGCTGTTTATAGTTGAGGAGGTGTACACAGATTGCGAGGTCAGTGTCAGGGGACATAGCCTACCAGCTGACCTGATTATGATACAGATGGAGGACTTTGGACTGATTCTGGGGATGGATTGGCTGTCCGCTTACCACGCCTCGGTAGACTGTTTTGAGAGGAAGATCGTCTTCTCCATTCCGGAGTTGCCTTCTTTCGAATTTCACGGACAGCCAGTGGACAGAGGCTTCAGGTGCATTTCGGCACTTCAGGCGGCGAGACTTTTGAGCCAGGGGTGTGAGGGCTTCCTAGCTTGTGTAGTGGAAGAGCCCAGCCCTGTGGCAGACTTCCAGAGCATCCCGGTGGTCAGAGAGTACCCTGACGTGTTTCCAGACAAGTTACCAGGACTTCCGCCTGAGCGTGAGATCGAGTTTGAGATCTCACTAGTACCAGGGACCAGCCCCATCTCCACTGCGCCATACAGGATGGCACCGCTTGAGCTACGAGAGCTCAAGTCTAAATTGCAGGACCTTTTGGAGAAAGGTTTCGTGAGGCCCGGTGCGTCTCCCTGGGGAGCCCCGGTACTGTCTGTGAAGAAGAAGGATGGGACCTTACGCCTTTGTGTGGACTACCGACAGCTGAATAGGGTCACCATCAAGAACAGATATCCGCTGTCGAGGATCGACGACTTGTTTGACCAATTGCAGGGTGCCACAGTGTTCTCCAAGATCGACTTGAGGTCTGGATACCACCAGTTGAGGATCAGGGAGACCGACGTCTCCAAGATAGCTTTCCGTACCCGGTACGAACACTACGAGTTTTTGGTCATGCCGTTTGGGCTGACCAATGCCCCCGCTGCTTTCATGGATCTGATGAACCGGGTGTTTAGACCGTACTTGGACCAGTTCATGGTGGTTTCCATAGATGATGTACTCATCTATTCTCGAGATCAGACGCAGCATGGACAGCACTTGCGGATGGTTCTGGACACACTGAGACGACGTAGGCTGTACGCCAAATACAGCAAGTGCGAGTTCTGGTTGAGGGAGGTGACCTTATTAGGTCATGTGATCTCTGGAGACGGCTTGGCGGTGGACCCAGCCAAGGTTGAGGCAGTACTCAGGTGGGAGAGATCGTGTTCAGTCATTGAGATTCGTAGTTTCCTGGGACTGGCAGGTTACTACAGACGTTTCATCAGAGGTTTTTCACAGATCGCGCATCCTATGACATAGTTGACCCGGAAGGACGTGCCCTTCGCTTGGACAGATGCCTGTAAGGCGTGTTTTTTGGAGCTGAAGGAGAGGTTGACCTCGGCACCTGTGCTCACCATCCCTGAAAGTAGTGACGGGTTCGTTGTGTACACGGACGCCTCCTTGCAGGGGTTAGGAGGTGTGCTCATGCAGAGGGGTCACGTTGTCGGTTACGCTTCGCGGCAACTGAAGCCCCATGAGCATACCTACCCTACCCACGACCTGGAGTTGGCAACTGTCGTCTTCGCACTGAAAACCTGGAGGCACTACTTGTACGGTGAGACCTTCGAGATTTTCACAGATCATAAGAGCCTCAGATACCCTTTTGATCAGAAGGAGCTCAACATGAGATAGAGACGTTGGTTGGAGCTCCTGAAGGACTACGACTGCAGCATCTCCTACCACCCGAGAAAGGCCAATGTGGTGGCTGACGCCTTGAGCCATAAGGCGCCCGCACACTTGGCCAGTTTACAGTTACAGAGTTGGAGCCTTTTGGAGGAGGTGGGCAGTTGGCGACCTCTAGAGTTACGGGGGTACTGTGGGGCTGTGACTGTGACACGGCAAACTAGGCCAGAGCTGATAGACCGCATCATCACAGGACAGATGGTCGATCCGTACTTGCAATCCTTGCGCGATAGAGTACTGTCAGGAGACCCAGGGGACTTCTCTTTCACAGACCAGGTGCTACGCCTGAGGGGACGGTTGTGCGTTCCCAGGGACGAGGAGCTATTGTGAGAGCTCCTGACTGAGGCACACGGTTCCAGATTCACCATACATCCCAGAAACACGAAGATGTACCACGACTTGAGAAGCGAGTTTTGGTGGAGGGGGATGAAGCAGGATGTGGGTGAATTCGTGCAGCAGTGCTTAGTGTGCCAGCAGGTGAAAGCCGAGCATCAGAGGCCTGCAGGGCCGCTACAGCCGCTTCCAGTGCCAGAGTGGAAGTGGGAGAGCATCACCATGGACTTAGTGGTAGGCTTACCTGTTACCCAGGAAGGACACGACGCTGTCTAGGTAATTATGGATAGACTGACGAAGACGGCACAATTCTTGCCGATCCGAGTCACTTTGGGACCAGCACAGTTGGCAGAGAGGTATGTCCGCGACGTGGTACGACTACACGGAGTTCCGCGGGAGATCGTATCCAACCGGGATACCCGCTTTACGTCCCAGTTTTGAGCTGAGTTTCAGCAGGCCCTGGGGACGCGGTTGAGGTTTAGTACAGCTTACCACCCCCAGACGGACGGACAGTCTAAGCGCACGATACAGACACTTGAGGACCTTTTGCGTGCCTGTGTACTGGACTGAAGGGGCTCTTGGGAGGAGCACCTGCCCCTAGCAGAGTTTGCATACAACAACAGTTATCACTCACGTATCGGCATGGCTCCCTGCAAGGCTCTGTACGGACGGAGGTGTACAGCACCCTTGAGTTGGGTTGAGGTGGGGACCAAGTGGGAGGTTGGCCCCAGGTTGATCCGGCAGAGTCAGGAGGTGGTCGAGCAGATCCACAGGCGACTCCACACTGTCCGGAGCAGACAGAAGAGCTACACGGATCGAAGACGCAGAGAGGTGCAGTTTGAGGTTGGGGACCACGTCTTTCTTCGTGTTTCGCCCATGAAGGGCCTGCAGCGGTTTGGGGTGAGAGGGAAGCTTGCACCGAGGTTTGTGGGGCCCTTTGAGGTCCTGGAGCGGGTTGGACTCATTGCTTACAGGTTTGCCCTCCCTCCCCAGCTTTCTAGTGTACACGACGTGTTCCACGTGTCCAACCTCAGGAAGTACGTAGCCGATCCCAGTCACGTACTGAGTCACGAGAGCGTCGAGGTGGGCAACGACCTGACCTACCCAGAGCGGCCAGTGCAGATTCTAGACCGAGCCGTCCGCTGTTTGAGACGAAAGCAAGTACCCCTGGTAAAGGTTTTGTGGAGGAGCCAGCAGTATGAGGAGGCCACCTGGGAGCCTGAGGGGCAATGCGGGAGCGGTACCCGGAACTCTTCGCGGGTACGTCTTTTCGGACCGGCTTCGGTCCTCTTTGAGTTTGTTATGGTATTTTTGACATTTTCCCGCACCCTAGTTAGCACAAGTTTCGGGGACGAAACTTCCTTTGAGTTTGTCATATTGTTACGAACTGTGCTCTCAAACGTCTTTTAAGACGTCTGGGAGGTGGCCCAGACGTCTTACCAGACGTCTGGTATCACTTCCAGACGTCTGGGATTCATTTTCTGCGGCACGCACCGTTGCGTCTGCGCGCCTGCGCGTGCAGACCTGCTCCGCTTCTTCTTTTTCCCTCTCCTCCTGCGGGCGCAGACTGCGCCCCTCTCTCTCGCTCTCTCTCCCCGCGCGGCTTAAAAAAGCCACGCCCTCTCCCTCACTCTCATCACCTCCGCTCCTCCCTCCTCTTCTTCTAGCGAGTGCGAGTGCGAGCGCGAGCGAGCGGGGCGGCGACAGCCGCGGTGAGTGCGGGAGGAGGTGCTGCGCGAGAAGAGGAGGCGCTCGGCCGCGAGGGCGAGCTTGCCGGGGCTGCTAGGGCCGGCTGACGGGGGGAGCAGCAAACGCGGGGTGGCGCGGGAGGCCTGCTGCAGCTCGAGCAGTAGGCGGAGGACTCGCGGCGCGACCGTGCGTCGCGAGCGGAGGGCGAGTGGCGCCCTGATTTTGGAAATTTTTCCAGAATCAGACGTCTGGGCTTCCAACCAGACGACGGTGAAGACGTCCGGAGGACTGTCCAGACGTTTGAAAGTTGAGTTATTTTCGTACCTTCTTCCTTTCCTACGACCGTCCGTACTGAGAGAGAGAAATGGGCACGCGCAGGTTCGGGGATTCGCATCCAACGCGAATCAGACGTCTGGCTGCAGTGCCAGACGACTGGAACGACTTCCAGACGTCCGGGGTGACCATCGGACGTCTAGAAACTAGGCCAGATGCCCCCGCAGGCTTCTGGACGTCTGAGAGACCACGCAGAGCAAGGTAACCCCTGATCCACTTTTTAAGACGTCTGCAATAAGTTCCAGACGTCTGATTTTGCACTGTTCCGTCGTTTTCGACCCGTTTACGGCCCGTTCGGGTTCCGTTTTCCGCATTTCGAGTTGCGTTCTTTTCGGAATTAAATCCTCTACCCGTCTACAGTAGCTATATTATGTTTTGTGAAACTCCTTGTGTTTGATCCTTGTGATAGGACCCCATTCCATTACAGTCTCGGGGTTTGCGGAGGCACGCGGGATTTCCGACCACGCCCCCAGTACTCCTGTTGTAACCGGTAGAGTGGCTTTTAAGTTTATTGGTACAATCTGTTAAATTATGGAACCACAAATAGCACCTAGGACATTGCATGAATCCTAGGAATGAGAAACTAGAATGAATGGTAGATCCTAGGGTGTTGCATGAATCCTAGGGCTGGAAAACTAGATTGTATGATAGATCCTAGGATATGGCATGAATCCTACGATGGGAAAAACTAGTAGAATATATGAATACTGCAGTCTTGGAAAATGTGGAAAGGAAATAAAAGCTGCCTGTGAATTGAATTAACAGCTGCCTGCTATGAATAAATAAATGTGATTGAGAATATGGATTGTAAGAACGTAAAACTGGAAAGTGAAACCTGGATGTTCTGAGTTAAAAGAGCTGGAACCCTACGGGGAATTAGGAGTAGAACTCCTGGAAAGTTAATGGAATAGAATTGGGGAAGTGAGCTGGCCCTTGAGTACAGAGTACCAAGGAGAGCGATTGTCCCCCTGTTTAATGCAGAGCGGAGCCAGCCGCCCCAGGGACCCGGGGTTAGGACTGGCCACTCTATACCGACTTACTGGCCCTCGTGTACGTAGTACCAAGGAGAGCTACTAATGTAGGGAGGTACTAGCTACCCCACGGGCCCCGGGGTTCTGCTAGCCTCCTACACCGACTTGTTAGGCCCACTGGGGCAAACCAGGGTAGTCAGGCGAGGGTGCACAGACTGTGGAGGGGCAAGGCCCCTGTTTGGTTACTGTGGAGGGGTTGGACCCCTGTTACTGAGAGGGCTCCGCCCTGTACTGGTTCCGTGCTGTGCTTTGGGCGCACCCGTTAACGTAAATGACTGACCACGTGCCAGTGCAGGTTAGCTACCCGTGCGTTTACCGCACGTGCCGTAGTCACCGTTACGTCTATCAGTGACCTTGGGGTGGTTGACTGAGAGTAGGATCACCACGGGGTACTCTCCCGGCCAGGAGAGCACCACGTGCTACTTCTACTGTTCGGAAAAGACTGCAATCAAGATCGTTCCCACGAGGAACATTCGAGATCAAGTGAAGGATCTGAGAAATAGATAAATTGTGAAACAATAGAAAGACGTAAATAAAGGAAGAAAGAAAATTAAAACAGCTACTGTACACTTTACTATTTCGTTAGTTTAGCTGCCACTCTACTCAGCGTTTTGCTGATGTGTTACACTCGTTACCTTTCAGGACCAGGTGTTGAGCAGCCAGGGTCAGCGGCTACAGAGGACGCTGGGCCGAGTAGGGTCTAGTAGAGTTACCACTTTTCTCTTGTACCTCTTTTTGGTTCCACTGTAGTGAGTAGTTCTTGTTTCTGCTGTACTTTTCTTTACCTGCAGTTCATATTATGTTATGAATGTTGTTCTACTGTTGTGGTGGTACATACTATAGTGGTTTCTTTCCTTACTACTGTATTTTCTGACTGTTAGTTATATTCATGTTCAATGTGGTTTATTTTACTGCTCTTTTGGTTACCTCCTCGTTGGACGACCAGGTCTTGGGGTTTAGTCGAGTCGGTCCTGTTCTCGTGTCTCGTAGGGACTCGAGAATCGGGTCGTTACATTATGTAAATTGAATAGCTCATGGTGGGCAAATCACAAGAGAAGTCAGATATGATAGAATTGATGATTTAGAGCAAAGTGATGATAATCAGGAAGATGAATTAGATGAAATGTTGTATGATATGAGGATAGAGACCATGAGGATGCAGATGACGATGAGACATTACGAGATTGTAATGAACTTTACGATGAAGTCAAGGCAGCAGAGGATCCTATTGCTCCTGGAATAATGTTAATGTCGAAGTTGTCATTCCTTCTGAAATTATTTCAAATGAAAGTGATGAATAGAGGTACAACGAAATTAATGTCTAAGGTCCTTCAATTCATTGGGGAGTTACTAAATAATCCTACTAGGTAACCTGGGTCATGGTATGATGCAAAGAAGCAAATACGCAGGCTTGGATTGAAATGTGAGAAGACTGATGCATGTTGAAATGATTTTCTTGTACAGAAACGAGTACTTAGGGTTAAGTAATTATCCTGAATGTGGTGAGGAAAGATATAAGGTGGGTAAATCAACATAGGTGGAAAGAAATAACCGGAGAAGGTTCTCCATTATTTTTCACTGATCCCTAGGCTACAATGCCTATTCATATCAAGTATAACAGCAAAATTGATGGCATGGCATTAGGAGAATAAATCAAGAGATGGATGCATCCGTCATCCAACAGATTATGATAAATAGAATAGATTTAACAAGAATCACGCATCATTCGCAGAGGAGGCATGGAATGTGAGATTGGGACTTGCAAGTGATGGATTCAACCCATTCAAGAACATGTATCCGTTATATTCCATATGGTCGGTGGTCATGTTAACTTATAACTTACTTCCTTGGCTATGCATGCAATCTGCATTTATGATGTTGACCCTCCTTATCCTAAGCCTCAAGCAACCAGGAAATGCAATAGATGTTTATCTCCAACTGTTGATTGATGAACTGGAAGTCCTGTGGTACAGTGGTGTTCAAACATGTGACGCACTAGAAAGAATTCTTTCAGTTGCACGTAGCATTATTGTGGACAATCAATGCTTTCCAGTATATGCTCATTTGTCAGGATGGACGAAGGGAAAGTTTGTATCACCAATCTATATGGATGATACTCATCACTTGAGATTGCTTGAAAGAAAGAAAGTTTTGTTACTTAGGACATTGCATATTTTTGCTAATTGAACACAGATGGTGAACGTCACAATTCAAAGACAGATTTGATGGTAAAACATGCTGGTATTAGTTGAAGAATCTAAAAAATAAACTGAGTACAGGTTCTGTTAGGTTGTCTGGTATGAAAATCATGGAGACATTGCAACATCTCGGTGAAATACGTTTAAGTCATCTTTTCAGAAATAACTTGACTTCCTTGCGACATTTATGATTTTGGAAGATAAGTATATTTTTCATAGAGCTTCCATATTGGCAGGATTTGACTGTGCGACACAATTCAGATGTTATGCACATTGAAAAAAATGTAATAGATAGCATTTTAGATGTATTAAACTTAATAGACAACCCAAAGGATACAGTTAAAACAAGGGATGATATGAAAAGTTTGAGTATTCGTCTTGAGTTGCACATTTAAGAAGGCGACTCTTATATTCTAGAAGCTATATATAGTCTTACTGGAGGGCAGAGGCAAATGATTTTCTCTTTCCTAAAAGACATTTGGGTTCTAGATGGGAATTCATCCCAGCTTTCATGTTGTTACTAACAGGCGCTCCAGACGTCTTTTAAGACGTCTGGGAGGTGGCCCAGACGTCGTACCAAACGTCTGGAATCACTTACAGACGTCGGACCAGACGTCTGGGATCATTTCCAGACGTCTGGAAATCGGTTATTTTGGCACGCTACTGTTCGTCTGCGCGCCTGAGCGCGCAGACCTGCGTTTTCTCTCTCTCTCTCCCTCTTTTTCCCTCTCTCCTGCGGCGGCAGACGCCTCTGTCGCGTTCTCTCTCTCCTCCTCGTGCAGCCTTAAAAGGGCCACGCCTCTCCCTCACTCCAGTCACCTCCGCCTCCTTCCTCTTCTCCTTCAGCCAGTGCGCGAGA
The DNA here is from genome assembly GCA_037157565.1 of Thalassia testudinum. Taxonomy (NCBI): domain Eukaryota; kingdom Viridiplantae; phylum Streptophyta; class Magnoliopsida; order Alismatales; family Hydrocharitaceae; genus Thalassia; species Thalassia testudinum. Next base: position 131,663,652 of record JAZHRO010000055.1, read on the forward strand.
GGGAGCGCGAGGGTGCAGCGGCAGCGACAGCCGCGGTGAGCATGGGAGGAGGTGCTGCGCGTGGGAGAGGCGCTCGGCTGTGAGGGCGAGCTCGCCGGGGCTGCTAGGGCCAGCCGGCGGGGGGCGCAGCGGGCGCGGAGTGACGCGGGAGGACTGTTGCGGCTCGAGCAGCAGGTGGAGCACTCGCAGCGCGGCCGAGCGTCACGAGCGGAGGGCGAGTGGCGCCCTGGTTCTGGAAAATTTTCCAGAATCAGACGTCTGTGCTTCTAGCCAGACGACTAGAACAACGTCTGGAAGACTGTCCAGACGTCTGAAAGGTGAGTTTTTCCGTCTTCTTCCTTCCCTTCGATTGACCGTACTAAGAGAGAGAGGAAATAGGTACACGCAGGGTCGGAGATTCGCATCCAATGCGAATCAGACGTCTGGCTGCAGTGCCAGACGGCGGGAACGACTTCTGGATGTCCTGGGTGACCATCGGACGTCTGGGAACTAGGCCAGACGCCCCCGCAGGCTTCTGGATGTCTGAGAGCCCACGCAGAGCGAGGTAATTCCCTGATCCACTTTTTAAGACGTTTGGAAGAAGTTACAGACGTCTGATTTTGCATTATTTCATCGTTTTCGACCCGTTTCTGGCCCGTTCGGGCTCCGTTTTCCGCGTTTCGAGTTGCGTTCTTTTCAGAATTACATCCTCTACCTGTTTACAGTAGCTGTATACTATTTTGAGAAGTTCCTTGTGTTTGATCCTTGTGATAGGACCCCGTTCCGTTGCAGTCTCGGGGGTTGCGGAGGCACGCGGGATTCCCGACCACGCCACCAGTTCGCCTGTTGTAACCGGTAGAGTGGCTTTAAGTATAATCTGTTAAATTATGAAACCATAAATAGAACCTAGGACATTGCATGAATCCTAGGAATGAGAAATAGATTGAATGGTAGATTCCTAGGGTGTTGCATGAATCCTAGGGCTGGAAAACTAGATTGTATGATAGATCCTAGGATATGGCATGAATCTTAGGACGGCAAAACTAATTGAATGTATGAATACTGCAGTCTTGGAAAATGTGGAAAGGAAATAATAGCTGCCTGTGAATTGAATTAACAGCTGCCTGTTATGAATAATGAACATGATTAAGAATATGGGATGTATGAACGTGAAACTGGAATGGTGAAACTGGAATGTCCCGAGTTAAAGAGCTGGAACCCTACGGGGAATTAGGAGTAAAACTCCTGGAAAGTGAATGGAATAGAATTGGGGAAGTGAGCTGGCCCTTGAGTACGGAGTACCAAGGAGAGCGACTGTCCCCCCCCTGTTTAGTGCAGAGCGGAGCCAGCCGCCCTAGGGACCCGGGGTTAGGACTGGCCACTCTGTACCGACTTGCTGGCCCTCGTGTACGTAGTATCGAGGAGAGCTACTAGTGTAGGGAGGTACTAGCTACCCCACGGGCCCCAGGGTTCTGCTAGCCTCCCACACCAACTTGTTAGGCCCACTGGGGCAAACCAGGGTAGTCAGGAGAGTGTGCGCGGACTGTGGAGGGGCAAGGCCCCTGTTTGGTTACTGTGGAGGGGTTGGACCCCTATTACTGAGAGGGCTCTGCCCTGTACTGGTTCCGTGCTGTGCCTTGGGCGCACCCGTTAACGGAAATGACTGACCGCGTGCCAGTGCAGGTTAGCTACCTGTGAGTTTACCGCGCGTACCGTAGTCACCGTTACGTCTGTCAGTGACCTTGGGGTGGTTGACTGAGAGTAGGATCACCACGGGGGACTCTCCCGGCCAGGAGAGCACCACGTGCTACTTCTACTGTTCGGAAAAGACTGCAATCAAGATCGTTCCCACGAGGAACATTCGAGATCAAGTGAAGGATCTGAGAAATAGATAAATTGTGAAACGATAGAAAGACGTAAATAAAGGAAGAAAGAAAATTTAAAACAGCTACTGTACACTTTACTGTTTCTTTAGTTTAGCTGCCACTCTACTCAACGTTTTGCTGACGTGTTACACTCGTTACCTTTCAGGACCAGGTGTTGAGCAGCCAGGGTCAGCGGCTGCAGAGGACGCTGGGCCGAGTAGGGTCCAGTAGAGTTACCACTGTTCTCTTGTACCTCTTTTTGTTCCGTTATAGTGAGTAGTTCTTGTTTTCGCTGTACTTTTCTTTACCTGCAGTTCATATTATATTATTTATGTTGTTCTACTGTTGTGGTGGTATATACTGTAGTGGTTTCTTTCCTTACTGCTGTATTTCCTTACTGTTAGTTATATTCATGCTGAATGTGGTTTATTTTACTGCTCTTTTGGTTACTTCCTCGTTGGACGACTAGGTCTTGGGATTAGTCGAGTCGGTCCGGTTCTCGTGTCTCGTAGGGACTTGGGAATCGGGTCGTTACACATGTTGCTTAAATTGAGCACAAAAGAAGCTTAGTGGGTTAAAAAGTCATTATTCTCATGTGTACATGCAAATCTTAGTCCTACTATCGATACATGAAGTGATGTGTAATTCAGTAGTCGATTCATTTATAGAGATGAGTCAATGTTTTAAAGTTACATATTCCAAGACATTAGATCCTAAATTACTGTAGTATTAAGATAGACAAATTGTAATAACACTTTGTAAAATGGAGCAGACCTGCATTCTTTGATGTGATGGTTCATGTCATGCTTCATCTTATGAATGAAGTACAAATTGCTGGACTCGTACAGTACAAATTGATGTATCCAATTAAACAATATTTGAAGAAGGTAAAAGATTATGTCCTGAATAAGGCAAAACCTAAAGGATCAATCATGGAAGGATATCTTGTAGATGAATGTATTAACTTCTGTACCAAGTACATGAACGAGACTGACAATTGATTTAATCGACTTGAACGACATTATGATGGAGGATGTAATGGTAATGATGAAGATTGCCTATCCATATTTGACATTGGAGGAAGGTTGATTCTCCGCATCAAGTTCAAGTCCATATCAAAAATGGATCGATGATTGGCTTACTTGTACATTCTGAAGTAAATTTCAGAAGTGGATGAATTTTGCAATTAATTCGAAAAATCCTCTAATCCATCCACATGCGAATTGTAGTTCCTTGACTTGTTTAAGGATCGTGTAAATAAACTGTAAGAACAGGGGGATCCATGGTGGGTATAGGATTTTGATGTAATTGTTGATATACCTTTGACATATGAATGTTACCATTTGGGTTACATAATTAATGGTTTCAAATTTAGAGTAAAGTCAATTGATGATGCAAAGGCCAAACAACAGCTGAGAGTTGTCGTCAGTTGTGACCTAAGTATTGGTCGTGATGGGTATTATAGTCAAATTAAAGAGATTATGGAAATGAGTTTTTAGTTTTACTGTATGGTGGTTCTATTCAAGTGTGCTTAGTTTGATGTTTTTAAAGAAGGCGTTGTATTTAAACTGGATAACAAACAATGTTTCTTGAGTTTAAGGAAGAGTCGTCGATTTTTCAATCATCATAACCATTTACATTAGCTTTTAGGTAGCACAAGTATTCTATGTGCCTGATAATAGCAGAAATGATTGGATAATACCCGTTAGAGCTCTACTACGTGAACAATACGATGTAGAAAAGAATCTCGACCCAAATATTGAATTTGAAGCATATCAACGAAATCAAAAAAATGAAGAAGTTACCCATAGTGCAACTGATATTGATATATAAGGTAATTTGCTAAAAGTATTAATTCTTAACCCACAAATAAAAATATGCTTTTCAAATTTGTAGTTATAAGTTTCATTTATTTGTTCTTTAAATGTATCATTTTCTTCTCAAAGCTTTTTTTTTTCTTATTGAAATTGAGTTTTATTTTATTGCCTTCTTTCATAGGTTTCCTAAGTTCTTTGAGGTCTTTTCAGGTTCTTCCACCGTGTACATGATGGTGAGTTTCTTCTACCACTTCCTTAAAATTTTGTAAATGCTTGTGAGTTTCTTTTTTTAATTTTGTAAGGTGTGCCCGCTATATATATATATATATATGATGCATGTGAGTTTATTTTTTTTATTATGTGGGGGTGTGCCCACTATATATATATATATATATATATATAATGCATGTAACTTTTTTTTTATTATTATGTAGGGTGTGCCCACTAGATATATATATATATATGATGTATGTGAGCCTTTTTTTTTATTATGTGGGGTGTACCACTATATATATATATATATACATATATATATATATATATATGATGCATGTGAGTTTCTTTTTAATTATGTTGGGTGTGCCCACAATTTGTTGTTTGTTGAATGTTTAATATGATAGGAAATGAGAGGAGGAAAAAAGAAGGGTACGAAATGAAAGAAAAGAAGGAAGTGAGGGGGGAGGAAATGTGAGGAGTAAAAAAGAAGTGGAGGGGGTAGGAAATGGGAGGAGGAAAACAGAAGGGTGATAAATGTTGGTGCTAGAGTACCACGATCATTTGTTTTGATGATAACAAAACACGTGTCATTTAATATTTGCGCTTTGAGTCCTAGATTTCAGGTCAATCGCAAATGGATACGTGATTAGACGGAGTTCGAGCTCGCATCCAGGACGAATTGGACGAGCTTGATGGAAAACAGAGGAGATTCGCGAGGAGCGATAGATTGAAGAAGGAAGGAAATGAAGAATAGGATAGATTTCCTTCTCTTGTACTCATTGTATTTTTCGTTTCTTTTGTTGCTCTTTATTTTTGTTACTTAGATTTCTGTTAAAGAGCCTTAAAGTACCCTAACAGTAGTCCGAGGAACACCTACACAACCCTAAGATACTTAGGTTTTCTGTAGAAAACTTAGAAAACCAATATAGGGTTCAAACAGCACTTCCAGACGTCTAATTCCCAAATCAGACATCTGATAAAGTGTTTTGAGACGTCTGACTGTTGATTCAGACGTCTGATAACTGTTAGGCTGGACATAATTAGTTCTGTCTGATGAAATCAGACGTCCAGACCTTAGACCAGACGTCTTAGGAGACGTCTGATGACTTTGCCAGACGTCCAATTAGTGGACCGTTGGCTGGCTTAGCATACACTCAAGGATATGACCGTTAGAGCCTTATCAGACGTCCATAGGACTGTCCAGACGTCTGATAATTGACCGTTTTGCCTCGGCTGACCCAAAATCTCTTCTCAGAGATTTTCTAGCCGTTGCAACGTTTGGAAAATCCATTCCCACAGTAAAAGTAGGTTTCCAGACGTCCAGACATAGTGCCAGACGTCCTGTATGTCGTCTGATGGACTTGCACAAAAACCCTGTTTAGATCTGATCCAAGTCAGGAAGCAACCCACCCAAAATCAGACGTCTGATCTTGAAATCAGACGTCTTAAAGTGGTCTTCCAGGCGTCTGATTCCAGAATTAGACGTCTGATAAGCCTGTCAGAACAATGATTGTTCCTGATTTCGAGCTGATTCTCTTGGGCTTTGTTCCCAACGGCTATAGAACCCTTCCTAAGCCTTCCAAAGCCTTCCTAAGGCCTCTATAAATAGAGGGGAACCTTTGCAACACATACACACACTAAGAAACACCTAGAGACACCAAGATACACAAGAAACAATTTGTATTACACTTTCCACTCTCTTGTGTCCTAGCTAGCTCTTGCTCTCCAAGCTCAAGCTCCATTCTCTTGAGAGCATCAAGCTGTTGCGCACCCGCTCCCCTGCCGTTGTTCACGAGAGCGAAGTTGCGCCGTCGCGTGGCTCACGCACCGCATCATCAACTCGACGCACTCCTTGCAAAGGGGAGTTTCCTAATTCCTGTAGAAGCTAGGTTTATAATTACTTTGTTGGCTCTATAGGATTACTTGTTTGTTTTATCTTTGTTATTTGGTTGGGTATTCGCTTTGCGAATTCCCGTCTCCTTCGCAAGACAAAATCCTTCTTGTGAAGAGAAGGGGTTGAGGTACGCTACCCTCGTGTAAGTAGCGTGGTTGTATTGAGGTTGAATCACCCTCGTTTAAAGTGATTTGGTTTAGTGGATTTTGATCAACTTGGTTGATCGGAAAATCCTAACTCGAGAGGGTTAGGTGGTGGTTTTCACCCGGTTTGGGTTTCCACCTAAAAATACTTGTGTACTTGTGTGATTGCTTATTTGTGAGATTATTTATATTTCAATTCCGCATTTTATTACGTCACACTGATCTCACCCCCTCCAAGTAGGGAATTTCAATAAATCTACATTTATCCATGTTAATTTTCCTATTTATGCATTCTCCTAGGCTCATAGAAGTACCCATCATTATAAATATTGCATAACATGCATCATTTTGCATTTAGAATAATTTCTATAAATTATGTAGTAATTAGCCTCTTTTTGTCGCAAGGGGATAGGGTGATATACTTTGGAGCCTCAGATTGAAGATCCAACTGTACGAATCTGATTAGGACTACGATCGGAATCTAATGCCTCCGAAATCATCTTGATTGGACTTCTGTAGCATCATATGCAATTTGAAGAAGATTAGAGGCCAAGGGGCAAGGTGGTGAAAATCCAGACTTCAGATGACAAATCCAATCACATGGATGGGTTTGGATAGACGATAGCAGCCCAACAACGTAAAATCGATTCAATCCGATATATGTGGCACCACTTACGAGCAATACAAGATGGATGACTCAGATGGTGCCACGTGGTACAATTAGAGCTGCCCGAAGTCACCCTAGCATGCCCCTCACTTTCCTAAAGCCGCACCCGGCATTCTCTCTTTGTTGTTGGATGTTAATCCTACAGCCATCAAGAAGCCACATTACCTATGCCTCATCTTCATCAACTCAACATGCGATCTCAACCATTGGATCAAGATCCAACAGTTGAGAGCGCGTGGAGGAAAGTAAGGAACGCGACACAATCGTGCTTGTAGCACAATGGTCCAATGCCCTACGAGCAGTGTGAGGCGTACGTTCAAGTTGCAAGGAGCGGATTTGATCCGCTGAGAAGGGGAGCCGGCGAAATTGTGCCGTCAGATCCTCATCAAGTGATGATAAAGGCCGCTACATGGTGCGTCGGGAGCAGAGCGATTTGAATGTGCAATCAAACACGCACTCAATGCATTCTAAAGGTATGGCGATCATGCGATCTCATCTGTTCAATCATGATCAAACAGATGCGAACGACTCTCCTTTCGCCTGCTAAAACAGCTGAGCAGCTACACGTGCAATCGCACACATGATTGGATGTACGATACATGCATGATGCGAGCCATGTGATGAAGATCCAAAGGCCCAAGTTTCATGAGCACCAACGGTCATGTCTGCCTTCACCAACGCTTGCATGCATCACTAAAGGCATTGTATTAATTTTAAGGCCTTGAAGTGACCTTTTTGCCCCCATTTCTTCACCTATAAATAGCTTACCCCTCCTACACATTTTTTCATCCCTTCCTATGTTTTTGTCACCCTCTTCAAAGCTCTAAAGAGCTGGTCTCATGCCCGGGATGCACCATTAGAGTTTATAAAAATAATTTTTCTCGTCCTCTCACCCCCATTCGTGGGCACCTGTGGCTATCTTCTCACCCTGTTCGAAAGTGGATTTCATTGCAACGCCACCCTGCTTCGTCCTCCTTCCTCCAACTTCATCCTCCCTCGTCCAACATCTTACCACCATCTTCCGGGCGTTCCGTGAACACGGCTTGTCGTCCAAATAGCTGTCGAGGAAGATTTCTTCTTTCTCTATTCTTTTTATTGCTTTTCTCTCTCTTATTCTCTTTGTATTATTCTCTCTCTTTCTTCTATTATTTATTCTTTAAGTAGAGTAGCTCGCGTAGATTGATTTCAACCAATCATTCTGCTTTGTGACAATAATTTCCAAATGCAGTCTTTAATCAAATGTTTGCCTCCCTGTGTTCGATCCGGAACTCACCTCGAGTTTTGGTTAAATTTATTTGATTAGCGGATTTCCACAATTGTGACGACGAGTTTTCAAACTCAATCTTTCTCACGTAAAAATCCTGTTTATCAAAGGGTAGGAAATGAGAGGAAACAAGAAGAAGGAAGTGGAGGGGGTAGGAAATGGGAGGAGAAAAAAAAGAAATGGAGGGGGGAGGAAATGTGAGGAGAAAAAAAGAAGTGGAGGGGGTAGGGAATGGGAGGAGGAAAAAACAAGGAGAGTAGGAAATGAGAGGGAACAAGAAGAAGAAGGAAGTGGAGGGGGTAGGAAATTGGAGTAGAAAAAAAGAAGTGGGGGGGGGGGGGTAGGAAATGTGAGGAGAAAAAAAGAAGTGGAGGGGGTAGGAAATGGGAGGAGGAAAAAGGAAAAAGGGTAGGAAATGAGAGGAAACAAGAAGAACAAGGAAGTTGAGGCAGTAGGAAATGCTGGAGATCTTGTTTTCATATTTGTTTTATATTGCTTTCACTATTTTCATTTTTTCTATATTTGTTTCATACAAGATTTTTGGAAAATCACAATGTATAGGGAAAATGCTGCCAAATTTTTTTCTATGTATCTGATTATTTGTTCTGTTTCTACACAGGTGAACTTTAAGAAGAAGGCCAATAGGGGTGGTAAGGATTAGGCCACCTCCCAGCAGTCTCAAGCTCAGGTCCTTCGCCAGCAGCACCAAGCTCAGGCCCCAATCAGCAACCCCAGGTACTTCGCCAGCAGCTTTTGAGTCCTAGAGATGTTGCTTGATATCTCCAGAGTTAGAGGAGGGGAAGGGGAAGAGTTCAATGACTCCTCCTACGGATCTCAAAGAGGAGTATCCTGAGTACGAGTCGCAAGACACACCCGTCGATGATGAGGAGGAAGAGGACAGTACTTCATTCGATGAGGAAGATGTTGGGTTGGATGATCAGCTAGAGCAACTGGCTGACCAAGATCCTTGCCAGCTGGGACCTTCTGCTATGGGTCGCCTTACTGGTATGAAAGTTTAATAAATAGTACAATTTATTTATTTCTTTGTAATTTAATATCATGTTATAATTTTGTCGTTCAGGTATGGTATGTAGAGGAAGAGGTTCGATGCGAAATAATGACCTAGAGAGACTTTTGTATGGGATTTGCATATCAGTCACCATCACACCAGCGGGGGAAGCAGAGGGCTATCCTCCATTCATCAACAAGTTGGGTACACTGACAAAGGCAATCATCCCACTCTTCTACTTCGACTGGAGGAAGGTGCCAAAAGAGCTAAAAAGGTAGTTCCTTCGAGTGTTAGAGGTAATTCATAAAAACTTATTTATATTTCTTTATATAATTTCAAATTACATAACAATTACTGTTCTTCTATTAATGCAGGCAATCTTCGATTAGGGTGACGATCTGAACGTCTCCAAATATATCCTCAAGAATGTGACCAGGATCCACAAAGATTGGATATTAAAGATGAAGAGTAATGTAAAAGAAAATTTTAAATTTATGTATTTCATTTTTTACCCTAATTGCATTATTTTTAACATTAAAGATATATATTTTAGTTTTACAAAAAAGATCCATGATAAGGCATTGCATTATGGGCCTCCTGTGATACAGCTGGACTTTTGGAAGGAAGTGTGCGAGCATTCGTACGATCCAATGACGTAGGTAAAAATATTATATATATCATAGTTTAATTAATTTTGAAGTTAATAAATTCTACCTTTATTTCAGGAGCAAGCATCGAAAAATAAGGAGAATAGGGCTAAAGCTCTAACGAAAACTCATGTCTTGAGTAGAAGGAGCATAGACGGGATGGAATCCTGATACATTAGTATTTCTAATATTTTTATTTTTTTCAACCTTAAAAGAATCATAATTTATTTTAAGTAACTCTTTTAAATTGTAGTCACACATGCATCTAGGTGTCCAGCTTAATCGAGTAGGAGTATAAGAGGCCAGTCATAGCAAGCTGAGTCACGAGGGAAACAAAGAGCAACTTTATGACACATACCAGCAAAGAGACGTAAGTTAAATTACAAAAAAATTATATTTCATTTCTTAATTAAATTTACATGATATTACTTAATGTAATTTAATTTTTTCAGGGTAATATGGTCAACTTAATACATTCTCCTGAAGACGCCAACTCTGGTATAGTTCAACAGTCGATGTCAGCAGAGGAAACATTTCGGATCATCATGCCACTCAAGCATGGCAAATTCGTGCATAGTGCAGGGAGAAGCGAGGCCATCTCTAGCTGGTATGGGAGAAAGGGGGCATCGTCATCTTTAGCTGAGGTAGTGGAGATGAGGAAGGAGATTGTAACATTATGTCGTCGAGACAAGGAGATGGAGTAGCAAATCGAGGAGTTGACCACGTAGGTTAGGGACTCCGCGACGCAGTTGGAGTCGACTACGCAGTTGCAATTGTCGACTCAGACTATTCAAAAGCTCCTAAAGATACTTCAGCAAGGAGGTCTTGATCACCCCTCTTTTACTTAGTTTAGAGATCGTCGTGACCGACGACGACGATTTAGGTGGTGTTGGAGGCGTTGGTGCCCTAGCTTGATTCCTGTATTTTCATACATTATTATTTCTACATCTACTTTGTAGACATTATTATATATATGAAATTTTGATTTTGAATCTCATTTTCTCGTTTTGAATGAATGCCTTCATTTTGGTTGTGTGATTCTTGTTTATAGGATTTCAAATTGTTTAGAGGTCTTCTATATAGCTAAAACTTTTAATTAAAAAAAAAACTATTTTCGTCGATTGTATAACTGACACCAATATCCTGTTGTCGATGTTGTCATTATTCTCGATCATTATATAACTGACGAGAATATTAATATTCTCATCGATTTTTCCTTAACGGTCGAGCATAATGGTTTACTCGACTGTTATACAACTAACGAGGATGCGCACATTCTCGTCTGTTTTAGATAAACTGACGAGAATGCATACATCCTCGTCAATTCTAATCACTATCGAGGTTAACCTTTACCATGACGGTGGATGTGAAACGGTCGAGAAAACCTTCCTCCACTATTCGAAAACGACGAGCAAAACACCCATACGTCGGATGAGAGGCCACTTTTGCCCGGTCAGTAACGTTGTAAACTCGTTGACAAAGTGCAACCACGACACAACATTCCTTGACCATATTTTTCGACGATGGAATCATCATTGCCGACGATTTTTAACTGTTGGCAATTATGAAGATTCTTGTAGTGTTGCTTGGGTGTGGTGGGGCTTAGGGTTGTTGTGCTTGGTCAGGGAAGCTCTGAGTCTGTCCAAGGTTGTGGGGTGGCATGGGCATGTGAGACTAGGGCAGGGTCGGGCGAGGGCTCTTCCTAGTTCTAAGGTAACCCTCTATCTAGCTCAAAGGGGTTAGGTGCCTCAATAATTTTGAGAGTTTGGTCCTTCATCTGAAAGAGTGGGGGGGCATCGGGGGATGGATAGTACATCGACAACTACGCCTAGCCTCAATTTCCCTGCAAGCCTTCTATGGATGACTTTCTTCATTTTGAACGGCTTTGGATGAGAGAAAAGCATACTTAATCGTTTGCCCCTGTTGTGGCTTAAGAGAGAGGGATTGCAACTCTGGTGGCTCTTCCAGCTTTTGCTATTTAGGCCGTGATGTTATTTTGGTGACGACTCTTTGGCTTGGCTTGATAGCCTCACAAGTTGTGACTTGTTTTCTCTTAGCATCATCAACTATTCCTTTTAGGCTTATGGTGTGAAGGGCTAAATCACATCAGCCTCGTGGCATCGCGAAAGTGTGAAAACACGAAAACATGAGTTTTAAAAATTTCAAATACGAGATCGAATCGATGCTAAAAGTGATCAAGCAAACAAAATGGAAATCCGAAACGTGTCTTCAAGAGACCAAGAACAACTAGTCCTATAGTAGTCGGTTAGCTCATAGGACAGTCAACTAAATAGCTAGTCCTATAGTAGTCGGTCAGCTCATAGGAGAGTCGGTTGATTGGCAACTAAAGGGGGCAAAGGGGGCACATGAGGTGGGAGAATTGCACCTTTAGCCCTTTATAGTCAGTTGACTAGTTTCTTAACTAGATGATCGGCTAGTAAGGAAGGCGTTGACCAATTTTCCTATTGGTCGGACAACTATTGAAGTGGTAGAGGGCTACCCTTCTCCTTCTCTTGGCAGCTACAACTACAAAATACTTGATGGATTTTGGTGGAATCAATTAAATGCCTTGATTGGAAATTGCAATTAGGGTTTCCTACCATGGGGAGATATTTATAGGGATTCCTAACCTAAACCTAATTTGCTGAGATCCATTTGATCTACATTCAATGGTTCGGATCAAATCCTAATTGACATTTGCATGTTTAGTCCATAACAAATTATAGGGAGTTTAAATCTAGCATTTAAACTTAAATTAATTGCAATCCAACACTTGAATTTTGTAGGGGTGTACACGGGTCGGGTTCAACCCGAATCCAACTCGATTAGGTTGGGTTGGGTTGGGTTGGGTTTGAAGTCTAATAAACCTAGCCCAACCCGCAACCCGATTCAACCCGATATACACACGCGCGCGTGAGAGTATCCATTAAAATTTTAAAGGAAAAAAAGCTACCCTGTTTAAACTTGAAAGGAGCCAAAAAATCCACGGAAATAACACAAAACCACTCCCTCAATTTCACTTTTCCCTCTCCATGTGTGCTCTCCATCGTGCACTTCTTTTCAGTTTCCCTCCTGCACGTAAGCCCTAAATCGAGCTTCCTCTCTCGTCATCACCACCAACCTCTCTCACAACTCCCTTCTTGTTGGCGCCATTGTTCTCATCATTACCACTCAAGGTTAGCATCTTCCTCCCTCCTCTCTTCTTCCTCTACATTAGTGATAGCCACCACCTCCTTTCATTAGAGCCATTGCCACCGCCACCACCACTATCACCACACAGCCCACCACCCCCTCACCGCCATCCATCGTCATCACTACCTTCCCACTGCCCAACTTGAGCCTACTATGAGAGCCGTTGGCCCACTACCATCGATCCACCACCAACACACAGCCCACCACCCCTCACTGACCATCCACTATCTTCTCTACCTTCCCCTCTGCCCAACCTACTACTAGAGTCGCAACCATCACCACACAACCTACTACCCCCACACTGGCCATCTTCCTTTACTATAGCCAATAGCCACCACCCCTTCTCTCGGCCATTCTCCTCCCCCTCTACCTTCCCTTAACTTAGCCTAAATTATTTGAAACTTCGACGTAGGCATTTAAACTTTAATGCTTAAATTAGACATTACTATTTAGGTTCTCATCTAATTCTTTGTTTAGACATAACTAAAAGACATCCACACATACATCTTAAATTTTTCCCTTACTATTAAAAAATTATTTTGATTTTCGTCTAATTCTTTGCTTTGAATGCCTACATCTATGAAAAAAATTACGTGGATAAGATAATCGTCTTGCAATATGTATTTACTTTTCTATAGAAAAGAGGCAATTATTATTATACAACTATCAAGTTTTTTTTTTACCTATTTTATTTGCTTTTTTAGAAGATATAAGTTATTTATAAGTTTAAAATATTTTTTTATTAAGTATGAAAGACATAGAAAATATGCAGGAGATAAACATAACTTTTGAGTCCATTGACTAATCAACAACCTGCTCAACCCGACCCAACCTGACCTGATTTTTATGAGTTGGGTTGGGTTGGGTTCGGTAGTGTAATGGGTTGGGTTGGGTTGGAAAAAGCCCAACCCAAAAACTATGGGTTGGGTGTGGGTTGAGTCCTAACCGAACCCAACCCGACCCGTGTACACCCCTAGAATTTTGTATCTAATCAAATTAGGTGCAATTAATCACCAAATCCAATGTAATTTAACTCTTTAAATTACAATTGATTTATTCTTAAATTAGGAACCCATTAAAATCATTATTGGTTTCATCACTCTAATAATGAAGTTATAGGATAGATGGAATTTTGACACTTCTCCTACTTAAGTTTTCCAAATACTCATGAATCCTTCAAATATGGAGGAAATATATCCTAAGGTCTAATCCCATTAGATTGCCACCATTTCTCCTTGGATAATATTATTCTTCATATCTCCTTGTATCATTGGAGCGAGAACAAAGATCAAAACTTTACTAAAGGTCAATCTTCTTCTCTTCTTGCCTTCAGCTTGATAGGGACTCTACGACCACATGTGGAATTGTCACTCCCAATATGTGTGGAGTGGGACATACACCTATGTAACACATTTGTGTGATCTCATCGACACATCATGCACCTCTTGTCCCTTCCCACATACACCCACTTTCCAGTGTTAGCACCAAGGTGGGTGCATCAACTATTGGTCTACCAACTGCATGTGTTTGTAAATAGAGACACGTTTGTCTTAAGTTTAAAGATATGCCTTCTCTATGAAAGCATTGGAGAAGGCATTGGAGAAGGATTTCCGTTATCTCAGGTTTGATCAGGTTAACTTCTTAACTTGACCTACACGATAGTTTTCAAATATCCATTCAAGAACATCAATTAGGTGAAAAACTGTAGAGAAGGTTGCCATCCCAACTCAAACTGGAAACAATTGATCGAATTAAATGATTTTTTGATGTGATATTGATGAAGTATGCCTCATCATTGCTAATATGACTAAGTTAAGCTAGAAACTAAGTCAAAATACTAAATATTAACTCAATAAAAGGATAAAGTGTGGAAATAATGGAAAAAGACCTAAAACCTTTAATTTGTGCTAAAAAGGCAAAGTTAGGTCAATTAAAGAGATTCTGTATTAAGAATGTAAATTTGCTGAGAAAAAAGGTCAATGAACACTAAAATAAGCTCAAATTCAAAAATCAATGGTTGAATTAATTTCTAGTAAGTTCAAAATATATGCCATAAAAGTTTCATAAGGCTTTGACTTCATTAGGACCTTGAAATTAGTGTTTTACATCTAGGCCCTTCCTATACTTTTAAACCTGCACATTCTCTTAACATAAAAGCTGCCAGGGACCTTGCTAGAAAACATATCACTAATGAGATTAACTTGCAAATATTCTACTGGCTCAATGTAAGGGTCTCTCTATAAATGTACCAACACACCTGTAGCTCATAGCTACTATGCACAAAGAACACGGTGCATACCAACTGTTCATTCCTTCCTTGATCAATCCAACAGTCAATCTATTCCAACCTGCTGGAGTCGATGGCCTTAGCTTCGCTTCCTCACCTAGATCACATCCAACAACTGCAGTTCAATCTAGTACCCTTTCGCGCCCTCCAGATCTCTCCTTGACCATTGATCTCTAATGACCCTGACCCTCACTACTCAGTGCTCCTGAGCTCCATAGCCTATATAAGAAGCTCCCTAGTGAGCTACGCAGCCAATCGGTTCCCTTCCCTTCAAGATGATCAGCATACCCTTCTAGTTTCCATTCCTCTTCTTCCACAGCTTGTGATAGAAGCCAATTTCCTTCCTCTATCCTTCATCCATACCACTAAGAATCTTGTAACTCCTGAAGGCATCCCAAAGCTCCTTCTCCATTGAGCTTTCACTCACTAGAAGCCCCTCACCTCCCTTCGTCGTCGTAGCCACCAACTGTGGTCATCTTGTATGGTGTGGATTAGTGCATCCCAATTACTGCTAGAGTAAGGTGTGGATTTCTAAACTTTCTTAGGTTCCTACTAGTCTTGCATTTGGATCTAATTAAGAAGACCATCTCTTGATTGTAATTGACTAACAAATGAGACATTTACATTTCTTAAGAAATCACTTCTAAAGGAAGAACTTAATTAAAAAAGTGTGACATATGAATTGTTTGAAGCCTTGTGTGGTTTTCATCGTTATTCTATTGCTTGCTATCGCGTACACAATACAATCAGATAAGGTACACAAAAACACACTTTCTATCTCATCTCTTGTGCAACCACAGGGATTTAGAGTCGCATGCCAGTCTTATCCAAGTCTTGAGTGGATTTTAAAGGTCTGCATTGTGTTGGTTTTCTTAGGAAAGTGCACGATTGATTGAGAGAATATTCTGTTTGCACAAAATTATTTGTTGTAGTAGATCTTTAGGAAAATCATGAGTTTTGTCTCGCTTGATTACCGATTGATTGGCCTTGCTTGATTGAGATTTTGATTGATTGGTGAAGATTTTGTGAGTTGCGACTATTTTGTAGTGACTTTTCAAAAATCGACTCATGGATGGTAGACGTTCTCTTCACAAGAACCTGATACCTTCCTTGGGAGAAGAGCCTAGATTTCTATGCATTCCATATCCAATCCCTTAGATCCTAATCAAGATATGCCTCATCCTCCTATTCATCAATTCATCCACCCTGAGGTAGATCATGGAGAGATGCCTAATGATCATCATGAGGATCAGTTTCCCCATTTTCCCAATCTTGAGAATCCTCCACCTCGTTAGAAGAGATAGCCTGTATGTGAAAACATTGATACACAGGTTCAGATGAACCAGTTATCCCAACAAGTGCAAAAGCTGACTATAACTGTCCAACTATTAGTGAACCCATGGCCACAACCACCACAAGCACAAAGAGCACAATTACGAGAGTACTATAATCCCATAGTTGCTCCTATTATGCCTGCAGTGAGATTTCCTACTAGGGGTCATGTTGCTGAACTTAAACCAAACAACATTGCTTTGATTCCACACTTTCATGGTCTTGCTTCTGAAGAACCCTTTCAACATTTAGAGGAGTTAAAAAATTTAGGCCAGACTTTGGGATCACAAGATGAGGATCAACACACACTTTTGTTGAAAATGTTCTCCTTTTCATTAAAAGATAAAGCTGCCTTTTGGTACCGCACTCTTTCATGGACTACATCAATAGAGAATTGGCCTTCTTTGGAACATGAGTCCCTAAAGAAGTATTTTCTTGGAGGTCGCACCAACGCCCTTAGGCATGTGATGTAGCATCTGGAGAATAGGTTAATTAGGGTTTATTATAATTGTACTAGTATAGTGTCGCAATTCAGACGGATGTCATTTTATTTATATATAATTATTACTGATTTTATTCCAGGTCATTCACTGGGAGACAGTTATTAATATACATCACTCTCAAATATTCAAAATCTATCTTTTATTCCAAAAATATAAATGTTATGTACAAATGAATGAATTAGAAACTCTACAATCAAAGAATCAACTAATCTAAGTCAATTATTTATAAGTTAGAACAAATGAAATAAAGTTAGTAAAACAATGCTTGAAGAATATATACAAGTTAAAGGCATCAAACACCCATGTAATCTAGGTTATTCTCATCTCTACATATATTATTAGTATTTGCAACTAAAAATGTCTATATATATACAAGTTAATATAAAGAATTAGGAAGAGAGAAAACTGCCTCAGACACTAGATACAACAAAGGCAAAACTAAGGTTTGATTTACATACTAAATCTCTATATATATATACACAAAAGTATATATATAAATATCTAATAATTAACAACTAAATGAAATATATCTAATACCTGAAAAATTATGTACAAATAAGGTACAAAAATAATAATTTAATTTATAATCTAAGCATATATATATTCTTACTTTACTCTTTAACACTTAATTTATTCACACAGTACACACCCATAACACTTAGTTTATTTACATATCACACAGGTCATGCACACAGCTATCACAAAACACAACACTTTATAGCACTTGACACTTAAACAAATTCAAGCCCAAAAAGAATGGGCCATCCTTTTGTAGGATCAACGACCCAAGAGCCAGATCGATACCACTACTTGGACGGCCCCTATGGGGGAGGGCATAGCCACAATGCATAACACAACCAGGCCCACATAGATCCACACGTAGGCCCACACACTCGCACGCACAGCGCACGTGTGCACTCGGATGTATATGCATGCCCGTAGGCACGTGCAGTGCACGGGGTTTCTAATGTCATGTAGATTCCCTAAGGAGGGGGTGAGATCAAGTGTGGTACGAAAGTAATGTGGAAATAATATAAACAATCTCACAAAATGCAATCACACAAGAACACAAAGAATTTTTAGGTGAAAACCCAAACTCGGGTAAAAATCACCACCTAAGCCTCTCGACTTAGGATTTTCCGATCGACCTAGTCGATCAAATCCATTATCCAAGTCCCTTAAACAAGGGTGACTTAACCTCTTACAACCACGCTACTTAGACGAGGGTAACTACGTCAACTCCCTCCTCTTCACGAGGAGTATTTTGTCAAAAGGTGATTTGGGTTAGATCTTAGCGTAACGTTTATTTATCCAACATCTGGATGCTCTATAGATGTCTGAAAGTTGATGTAAGTCTGATTAAGAGTTAATGATCTAAGATTATTCCTGACAAGGCAACAGTCCTTTAGTTAGACGTTTGGTAAGGTCTTCAGACATCTTCTAAGATGTCTGAACTACGGGCTGGTCGACTGAAATCAAAAGACAGGATGCACTAAGTCCACCTTAAGTGTTATGGACATCTGGACAAAAGGCCACACGTCGTAAAAATCAAGGTAAGACGTTTGATGTCCAGATTTGACGATTGATCAGGCTATCTGAAGCCTATTTTGGTTTCTTGATTTATCTAAGTGTTTGTGTACGAGTCCTAGTGAGGTGTGAGGTTTTCTAGGACTAAGGTAAGGTACTTTGGGCTCTTTACAATAAGTCTAAAGAAAAATAGCAAAGTACAAAAGAAATAAATACAAGAACAAAAGTGTCCATCATATTCTTCATCTCCTTTAAGCTCTCTCTTCAAGCGAAATTCATTTCTCCTCCATCAAGCTCCTGCAATCTACCATGGACGTGAGTTTGAATTCCTTCACACTTGTATCAATTTGCATTTATCCTGAAACTTATAGACTCAAATACAAATGTTAAATCACAAGTATTTTGTTATCATCAAAATCAATGATCGTGGTGCCCTTGTACCAACAACGCAAGGCTGCCCGTAGGCACTGCGTCGTAGTCACTCGACTAGTGCTATGAGCACCTTTGCTCATATACGACACGAGTAGCTCGTAAGCCCACGTTGTGGGACTAAACAAGTATCGCTTATCAGCGTTGTGCTGCATCTGCGTCAATGATTTATTAGAGATTTTAGGGATCTAATTAGCCCTTAATTAGTGATCTAATTTACAAATAAATTATATAATCTTAAAGCTAATACATAGGGCTATTTATTAGGATAATTAGATTAAGTTAAATATATGTATATATATATGTTTTTAAATTAGTTAAATTTAGGTATATTATACAATTATAATTAAGTATAATTACTAATTTACGCTATAAATTATTGTATAAATTACTTAATTAAGGTCTAATTTAGTTAACTTACATATATACAAGATTAATTAAGAATTTTAAATAATTTAATTTGATTTATTAAGGTATTTACATATTTTATATACACATATACATACTATTATACATATAAATTAATTATACAATATATACATATTTATAATAAAAATATTTAAATAAGTTAAAATATAAATTATTAGAATACAATATAACTTAGTATATTACTTATTTAAATTATTAACTTAAATTATTAATTTACATCATTAACTTACACACACACTATTGTACACGCATAATATATATATATACACATAAGCTATATACATATATAATTTATAGATATAATATACACATATTCAGTATTATACAATTTAACTTGGTATAATTATACATTATAACTTAGCTACATATAAATAATATATACATATATGTATCTATACAATAAATAGATAATTTATATATGCATGTACATATAAGTTAGTATAATATACTATATTACATTATATATATATATATATATATATATATATATATTTATAAGGTTTTTGGTTTTTTCAGATTTTGTCGTTTTCTTTTGTTTTCAGATAAAGAAAGAAATAGGAGAGTAGCTAAGGAAAGAGAATAGAAATGCTCTTTTTGTATTTTTGTTTTGAGAATTTTTTTTCTAAACCTAAAGAGATATAAAACTTCTGCAGGTATGCTGTTACGACCCGGTTCCCGAATCCATACAGGACACGAGACCGGACTGACTCGACTGATTCCAAGACCCAGTCGTCCAACGAGGAAGTAACTAAAAAGCAGGAAAGTAAACCACATTCACTATGCTATGCAACTAATAGTAAAAAGGTACAGCAGTAAAGAAGTAAAAACTGCTACAATACATATCACCACAATAGTAGAAAAGTAACCAGGTATAAGAATATAAAGTACAGAACGTAATAATGCAAAGCGTAAAGGTACAAGAATCTACTCACTACCACAAAAGAGTACAACGAGAGAAACTACAACTACTAGGCTCTACTAGGCCCAGTACCCTCCGCAGCTGTAGACTCGGGCTGCTCAACACCTGGACATGAAAAGGGTTATGAGTACACGAAGTCAGCGAATGCTGAGTAAAGTGGCAACCAACTAACTAAAGCAATAAAGGTGGACAAGTAGCTGTTGTTTTCTAATTACATTATTTCACAAATTATTTTTTTTCACCCATTGGTTCATTTATCAAATCTCTTTCTTGATCTCGAATGTTTCTCGTTAGAACAATCTTGATTGCAGTCTTTTCTGAAGAGTAGAAGGCACACGTGGTGCTCTCCTGGCTGGGAGAGTCCCCCGTGGTGATCCTACACCCAGTCAATCACACCAAGGTCACGGACAGACGTAACGGTGACTACGGCACGCGCGATAAGCGCACGGGTAGCTACCCCGCACTGGCACGCGGTTAGTCGTTTCCACTAACGGGTGCGCCCAAGTACAGCATGGAACAGTATAGGGCCTAGCCCTCTCAGTAACAGGGGTCTAGCCCCTCACAGTAACCAAATAGGGGTCTCACCCCTCCACAGTTCACGCACCCTCACCTGACTACCCTGGTTTGCCCAGTGGGCCTAACAAGTCGGTGTAGGGCAGCTAGCTGAACCCCGAGCCCCATGGGGTGGCTAGCCCTCTCCCTACACTAGTAGCTCTCCCCGATACAGTGTACACAAGGGCCACCGAGTCGGTGCAAAGTGGCCAAACCCACCTCAGGTCTCAACCCGAAAGGCAACAAGCACCCCTCTACACTAAGAGGTAATGTGCGCTCCGCTTGGTACCACGTACTCAAGGGCAAGCACACTTCCCAAAGCATTTCCAGATCCATTCCATATATTTTCCAAGAGCTCTACTCCTAATCTCCCCATAGGGTTCGTGTTCAAATGCCTAATGCCATTCCATACCAGGTTTCATCATTTCCATTTCCATTCTCACGTTATACACATGCAATTTGTATTGCTATTGTTCACAATTCCATATTCAGGTTATACACAGGTAGCTCGAAATTCCATCATTCACATTACCAATCTCAATTTATATACATACAGCTCGTATTATGTCATTTAACATATACAACAGGAAAATTATATGCAACAGTTGACCAGCACAAGTACTTCATATTTCATAGGCAGCTGTTATTCATTTACAGGCAGTTGTTATCATTTCTATCTACTCATTCAAGACTGCAATTCATTCATCCAATACAGACATTTCCAGTATTTCTAGTCCTAGGATTCATGCCATACTCTAGGTTCTAATCATTCATTCCACACATGCATTCAGGTTTGCATTTAAATTGGGGGAAGCCACTCTACCAGTAAACTCAGGAGTAGTGGGGGCTTGAACGGCAGGCTCATGTGCCTCAGCAAGTCCCGAACCTGCAACAGAACGAAGTCCTATCACAAGAATCAATCACAAGAGAATATTCATAACAGTATAGAAAGTCTTCTAACAAGTAGAGGAATTTATACGGGAAACATCGGTATCTTATTTTTGGAAAACGGATCTCAAATAGACCCTAAACGGGTTAAAAATAGTGTTTCTGACTCAAATCAGACGTCTGGAACAACTTCCAGATGTCTTAAAAGTGTCCAGTGTCATACCTCAAGCCCTACGCCAATCCTCAGACGTCCAAGAACTCTTCTGGACCCAGCTCCAGACGTCTGACCAACTCTCCTGATGTTTGGAAGCGCTTCCCGTCGTCTGGTATGTCACCCAGACGTCTGAAATGGGCATGTCCCGTGCCTTCCCGAAGCGAATCTTGCACGCCACCAGCAGATCTCTCAAAACGGGCATGCAACAGGGGGTCGGCGGAGCAGCCTGCATGGCCGTATCCGCAAAGAGAGTATACCTTCGCAAAGCCTTCTCTTCAGATGTTTGGAACAACCTCCAGACGTCCGCACCATCATCTAGAGGTCACTCCAGTCATCTGATTCTGGGAAAAACCCAGAACCAGAACCTGCTTCCACCCTCTCACGCCGCTCGTGGTTGCGCCGCACCCTCTCACCTATAGCTCCGACTGCAGCAGTGTTGGGGAGGACCCCCCCGATGCACTCCTCTGCCTCGCGCACGCGTCGCTCCAGTCGTGCGCTCACCGGTGAGCTCCCACGCGAGCTTGCAAGCTCACCTCCTCCTCTCCTTCTCATGCCACTCCTCTCCTTCTCACGCCGCTCCTCCTCTCCGCCGCTCTCGTGCTCTCGCTCGCTCTGAGAAGAAGAGAGGAAGGTGGCAGGTGGCTGAGAAGTGAGGAGAACGAAGGGGGAGGAGGGGTTTTATAAGGTGGGGTTTAGGGTTTTGCTTGGAGGTGAGGGAAGAGAGAGAGGAAGGAGGGAAAAACGAGGGGTACTGTCTGTGTGCAGCACGCATGCAAACGCGAGCTCGTACTCAAATTTTTTGATTTCCAGACGTTTGGGAAGGTGTCTAGACGTTTGACCAGATGTCTGACCCACAGTCCAGACGTCTTAAAAGGCTTAAATAGCACGGGTCTTAACATATGCTCTATAAACTAAAGACCTAGAAATCCAAACCTAACTATACCCACACCTTCTATATACTTAATTCTCACTCAAGACACTTTTCTTTTATTTATTTACACTATTTTTGTACTTTTTTTACACATTTTGTCATGAAAATGAGGAAAAATGGCTTTAAAATGATGAGAAATTGATTCCAAGCCAATAAAATCATGCAAAAATGCTGGGAATAAGGATTAACACATTAAAAACATCTAGACATCATTAAGGATCATATTCAAACTTGGAAATAAGCTTTATTTTACAGAAATAAGAGTTGTTGATAAAGGATCTCAAACTATTCTACATGCTATTTTAATCCAAATTAAAACCAAACATCAATACATGAATGCTTCTAAAACTTAATTTAATACTCATCTATACTGAAAACTCATTAAAAAAAACTCAAATGGATTTCAGGAGCTACTTGGATCAGGTATCCAGCAATCTTGACAGTGTTGCTCAACTATCCAAAAGCCAACTCAGAACCAACTGAGATTTGAAACGTGTTCTCCAAGACCTACTTAAATGTCTAAGAAGTTGAATTTATATCAATTTTATTTCAAAAACTCATAACAAACATCAGAGTAACCAAAATCCCTATAGAGACCATGACTAAATGCACATTCCAATCCTGAGAGAGCATTTACTACTGCTAAAAACTTTTCATAATCAATTCAAATTTAGAACCTTAATAAAATCACTCCATTATGTCACCTGGGCATAAATATCATCTTGAATCCTTCATTAGATCATTAAAAACTCATGTTGAAACTCCAAGTATTAGTATTGACCCATAACTTGAGTAATGAAACCCATAAATCTCAAATCACATTCAATTCAGTAAAAACTAATTTCAAGTCATCGCAATTGCTTCTTGAATGGTTTGGAATTATACCAAATCAAATCCAAACTCCCAAAAGTTTCAGAAACCCTAATCGATGCCATAGGCAGTATGAAGAGATTGGATCAAGGTCTCTAATACACTTAAAATCAAGTCCTAGATTTTCCTTAAAACATTTCAAACCTCATTCAAATCCAAGTAGCGAGTTAAAACAAATCGATTCAACAAGACATTATCGCCTAAATGGGCTTTTGATTTGTGGTTGCTAAGATGATATGATCACCTGATCATCCTGCACACCATTGACTGGTGTTCAAGATGATCGAGCACTTTAGAATCGATTGGGTCATTGCAAGAGCCTCGATTCAGTGCATTGAATCTCCTTGGCTCTCACTACCTGGACAATGAAGAACAAAACATGGTCAATTGGGCGTAAGTGATTCATTCAATGGAAATCGAATCAAAATAGCTCAAACCTATCACATTAAATCCAATTACACAAATATCAACTAAATTTGATCAATTAGAACCAATTGAAATGAAATTACCTCTCAAATTTCTCAATCAATAGCAAAGTAAAATCGAGATCAATCAATCAAATTGGTGCAATTCAAATCAAAGGGAGGGTCCTTGTGATTAGATGCGATGAGTGGGAGGACCCTTCAATGGATTTGAGCGCACTTTAGATCTGGAAGCTAGAAAGCATCAAATCTAAAGTGACTCTTATGGGTGAAGTGATCTGGCGATTAAAACACGAGAAAATTGAGAAGAATGCAATCGTGAAGTGATGTGGGAGGTAAATGAATTGAAATAGAAGTGTGAATTCATCTCACTGATCTAAATTGATCAGAGAGGTCAGATCGAGGGATGATAGACACTAATACTATTCTAAGCTAATTCTACACAATTGAACAATCAACTCTGATCTAAGCTATCTAATGTACTCTACGAAATAAGAAAATCTAACTATGAAAGTGAATAAATCCTAATCTACATGGATGAATGGGACCTCTGGGAAACCATGACTGGCAGTCAATGTTGACGAAGGGAGGAAGAAGGACGTCTAGCGGAAGAAGGTGATTACCTAGGACTAGCAGCCAATGGTTGAAGGTGAAGAATTTAGGTAGAAGAAGCTATCGCTGTCACCAATAGCTAAGGAAGGAGAAAAAGGGACTGGAGGGGTAGATGACAATTGTCTCAGGGGGAAGGGAGTTGGTAAAGGGTTGCAGGCCATAGGGGAGGTCCTTAAATAGGCCTAGGAGCTTGGGGTTGATTGGGTATAGCAGGTGTGAGCCGTTAGTCATCAAGGGTTAGGATGGAAACTGGGACGCGTAGGAAAGTTTAGGATGAAGTAGGACCATAGAATGTGATCTAGATGAGTGTGCAAAGCTAGTCCTACAGACTGTAGCAAGTAGGATAAGAATCCACCGTTGGATGATCCAAATAAGGAATGGATGGTGAACAATGCTTGTGTTCTTCATGTTCAATAGAGATGAGTTGCAAGTCTTTTGTGACATTTGCAAAAGAAGGCCAGAAGTGAAAGGGTAGAAGATTTGTAGGTGAAGCTAATAAGTGACAGGTTTCCTAACAAATAGGTCCCTGGCAACTTTCTAGTAAGTCCCTATGACTTACAAATCGATCCCTGACAACTTTGAAGTGTAGAAAATGTGAAGACTTGTGATATACAAAGTACCTATATGTAATGAACTAATTCTAAGGCCCTAATGATGTCCAAACTCCATGAAACTTTCATGGCAAGTATTTTGAACATATTAGAAATTATTTTTATAATTGATTTACAATTTGAGCTCATTTAGTTGTTCAATTGTCATTTGACCTAGCCATTTACATATTAATATAGAATCTCCCAAATGTGACATAATTAAGCATTTTTAACACAAATTTGATATTTTAGGTCATTTTTCATAAATCCCAGACTTAACCCTTTTCTTGTGTAAATTTGACAGTGTTTAACTTAGTTTCTAGCTTAACTTAGACATTTTAGCTATGATGAGTCACACCTTATCATACCCTCTTGCTTAGGTTTTACTAGTCCTTTAGGTTGTGTTTGGTTGCCAGGTTAAGTATTTAACCCACCACTTAACCCACCTCCTATTTACGCTGGGTTAAGTGGACTTAATCCGACGTAAGGTTATTCCATCCTCTCTGTGGAATAACTTTAACCAGCTAAAACGTCCAAACGGGTTAACTCACTTATTCTACCATTTATTCCACTCCTTCAACTTATTCTACAAATTTATTACCCTTACCAAACGGGGCCTTAGCAAACAACTCATTAATGCACAATACAATTTAGCATCAACAAGGAAAGTGTGAAGAGATTTCTTTGTAACTCATATAAAGGTATAGTGTTTAGAGATGATCTTTAAACTAAACATTTTCTGAAATATTTCAATGTGTTTATCTGTTGGAATTGTGACAACCAATTACAATAAGATTACTATAACTCAAGACTTATATGACATAGATCATCTTTTGATTAATAAGGACTCTTGATATTTAAACCTTAAGTACAGCTTCTAGGATCCAGAAAGTTTTGCCAAGTTCAAGAATTAAGTGGTTATGGTTGTGCTCAGTGCATATTAGGACTAACCAAACGAATTTTAAGACTCGAGTCTAGAGTTTCACTTCTTTTTAAGTCTAGGTTGGTCTCATCTTCAGCTCATATTTTTGGATCAGTCCTAAAAAAGCTAAAATGACTCAAACCCAACTCTTATTGCTTTTGTGGCTTAAAGAATATTTGATAGAGAATACGGGGTATATGTAATGTACCTTGAAACAAACATTTTTGGTGGAAATGTGAAAAAGTATTTACAATTGGAATTGGAGATCAGACTAACTTATTTCAAAGAATCATTTTTTTCTATTTTTTTTTTCTACTTTTCTCTTTTTTCTTCTCTTTTTTTTCTTTTTCCAACAAAAATGTTGGTATGCTTCTCATCCACTTTATTTGGTAAAGCACACTTATATGGTGGTTGAGTACTTGGTAGAAAGAGTTTATCCTAGACATAAGACTAAAGATTGAGAAAAATAGTATACCTACATGCACAAGTAAGGACTCTGCCTTCTCTAATGAGCACTACCGTTGAGACTTGAGTTTGCCTGGTTCTTCCTAAATCCGTGTAGTGTAAGACAAAGTTACTCAACTCTTAAACACAGGTAAACAGATGGATCCTATAATGGTTGGCTCAAGGACAAGAATGTGTCCTAAGTTAGGAAAGATTTTGTTCTATATTGTCAAAGTTCAACTGTATTAAGCCTAAACCTGAGATAATCAAGCTTATGTGGCCAAAAAAGTTTAAAAAGCAAAGGTTAAATGTCCATAAATACTTATTTTATATTTGGTTCAACTTTAAAATCATAATTAAACACTTATAACAATTTTGTTCTTTTCCCTCCCTTTCAAATTTTTAGAGTTTCTCCCTTTAAAGTGAACGTGATGTGGTCTAGAATATTTTTGGATTTTTTTTTATTTTTCAAAATTTTATGTGTTTTTTGTGTTTTGTAATTTTTTTCGAAATTTGTCAATTTTTTTTGAAGTTTTCAATAAGAATATCTATATGCACTAAAGATGTGTATATAATTGCATTTCAAGTGAAAGATTCACCATTTACACCCCCCATGCTTAAGTAATGCAATGTCTTCATTATATGATCAGGGGAAACACAAATGCATGCTCTACTTTTCACGAGTTAGATTAAGGTGATAGAAGGAAGTCAAAATGAGGAGATAAAAATATTTGTGCGGACAATTTCTACTCTGATAAAATCAGAGAGGTTAGGCGAAGTAGTGAAATATAGGACATATACGACGATGCATGTAGACTTAGAATGCAAGGATAGACATAAAAGAAGAAAGGAAAACAACTATATACAGACATGGGTTAACTCCCAAGAAGTGACAAGTTTTAAGCCTTCAGCTAGGCACAGACCCAGAGTCAAATAGGTTCAAAATGTAGGAGCGATATGGTAGAATTGACAAGTCTAAGGTCTTGAGGCTCAATAAAAGGTTTTAATCTTTGTCCATTTACATTGAAAGGCTTAGATTTTTCAATCTCACATATTTGACAGCTCCATTATCAAATACTATTTTGACAATGAAAGGTCCAGTTCACTTAGATCTTAGTTTCCCTAGGGAAAGTTTCAATCTAGAGTCAAAGAGGACTTTCTGACCAACGTGAAAGGTTTTCCTATGGATGTAGTAGTCATGAAAGGCCTTCAGTTTATCCTTATAAATCCTTGAGCTTTCATAAGATTCATTCCTTAACTCATCTAGCTCAAAAATTTGCAATCTTATATGATCACCAACCTTCTCTAGGTCCTAATTACACTTCCTGATTGCCTAATAGGCCTTGTGCTCAAGTTCTATAGAAAGATGATAGGGTTTCTCGTACACAAGTCTATACAAAGACATGCCTAAAGGGGTCTTGTGGGCTGTCCTATATGCCCATAAAGCATCAAAAAGGCAGGAAGGCCAATCTTTCCTATTAGGTCTAATGGTAGTCTACAAAATTTTCTTGATCTCCCGATTGGACACTTCAACTAGTCCATTGGTTTATAGGTGATAAGGTGTTGCTATTCTATGTGTCACATCATACTTTTGAAGAAGGGACTAAAAATGTGTATTCCTAAAATGAGACCCTCCATCACTAATGATGGCTCTAGATACCCCAAAATGAGAAAAGGTATAATCCTAAACAAATTATGTAACAACTCTGTGATCATTTGTTCTCGTGGGGATAGCTTCAATCCATTTTGACACGTAATCCACAGCTAATAAGATGTACTCGAAGCCATGAGAATTTGGAAAAGATCCCATGAAGTTTATGCCCCATATGTCAAAGATTTCACACACTAGAATTGGGTTCAATGGCATCATGTTGCAGCGGCCAATACTACGAGAGACTGATAGCGGGAACATGCCCTACTATATTTGCATGCGCCTTTTAAATTGTGGGCCAAGAGAATCTGGTCGGTAAGACTTTTGCAGCAGTCTTTTTGCCAGAGAAGTGACTGCCACGCGCCTAGTCATGGCAGAATAAACAAATACTATATATCTCCTTATCTGGAACACATTTCCTAAGAATCTGGTCTGGACAATACTTAAACAGCCAAGGTTCTTCCTAAAAGTATTGTTTGGCCTCAACTTTAAGTCAGTCAATCTGAGATTTAGTCTATCCAGGGGAAACTACTCCAGAAGCTAGGTAGTTAACTATGTCAGCATATCAGGGAAGATCTGAATGAATGACTAGCAATTACTTGTTAGGAAAGTGATCTACAATGTGTAGTGAAGGAGATATCGCATCAGAAGGAAAAAGGGATAAGTGCTCAACTACCACATTTTGCTTCCCAACCTTGTCATGAATCTCTAAATTAAACTCTTACAAAAGCAGGATCCATCTACTCAGGCAAGACTTCACATCCTTCTTAGCGAGATGTCGAATTGCAGTGTGATCTGTGTAACTATAATGTTGGAGTCTAAAAGGTATGATATGAATTTTTCAAATGTAAATACTACTGCTAGCAATTCATTCTTGGTGATAGTGTAATTCCTTTAAACTTCATCTATGATCTTACTGGAATAGTGAATGACTACTTGTAAAGACTCGAACTGACTTTCCGACATTATTTTTAAACTAAGCACGTTAAGACGAAATCATTGGCACTTGTTGGACGTGAATCAGGCTTGTGTATTTCGAAAATGGGAAAATTATGTTTTTGGTCAGACTTGATCAAACCTTGAAAAATGTGTCCAAATTATGGTGAAATTAGTATCATTAAGTTTTCATAGTCATAAGTTTTCCAAGGACGTCCATTTTGTAAAATTTTAGATTTTGTGGTTAAAATTGCATATATAATATGATTTTTCGTTGAGGGGTTTTAAATAATTGAAAGTAAAAGAGATAATGGAGTTTGTTGTAATATTTTTGAACAACTCTCTTCGGGAAACGGTATAAATAGGACTTACGGGGAGGGGCCCTCAGGCGGTGCTCTCCTTATTTTTCCCGCACGACCATCGAGAGAGAGAGAGAGAGAGAGAGAGAGAGAGAGAGAGAGAGAGGAGGAGGAAAAGAAATCGAGCGGGAAAGGAGATCGAGAGAGGGAAGACGGGCAAGAGAGAGAAGCGAGAGAGAGCCGGTGGTCATTTGATTGGCAGGGAGGGAGGGAGGGAGGGAGAGAGATAGGAGTTGGATTTTCGATTATTATTTGGTGGGGGTGTTGCAAGGGATTACGTAGGGGTATTGGCGTAGGATGCTGTGTTCGGTGGTGGGGATTGACGTGGGAATTATGTTGGGGTTGCGTGGAATTGCATGGGGATAAGGGGGTGTTTTGGTTTAAATTGAATGACAAGGGTTGAGTTCGGTGGGGATTAGACGTTACTTGGGGTCGTGTTTACGTGATGTCTTGTGTTTGCATCGTGGTTGAGGGATGTGACGGAGTATGGGATTGGATTTTGGTGGAAATATTTGTTGGGTATATGCATGCATGGGATAGAGAGGGAACAATGGACGTCGCATGCGTTCGTGAGTTTCGAATGGGTAATGAGTTTCTGGAAATTCGGAATAGGGGAACATGAATGGCAAATAGGAAATGCGAGGTTAGGAGAGAGAGAGAGAGAGGGAGGGCCGTGGAGTTTGAGGTGTATGTGGGTTACGTTTAAGGACAGTTTTCCATATGGATTCATTCTCGGGTAAAATGGCATCCGTTTCTTACGTTTTAGGACTAATTGGAATCATCTCTCAACAAACTACACAACGTCCCAACGCACATACAAGATACACGGACCCCTAGAATAACAAAGGGGAAACAACGGGTACACCTTTAGGAGTCACCGTGACCCTTCGGTGACATTAGGTAAAGTAGTCTCTCATTTACCTTCAAAAATTATTATTATATCCTCTTTACCATAGATGTGATGCGTACTCTTCTCTCTTACTGAGTTTCAAAGTCTATAAATATTATGACGTTGATTTCCTCTTTTGGATGCTATAAATAGTAAAATGAGATATTGAAATAAAATAATGGAATATATAGTGAAGAGAACTGGTTATCAAATAATTCATATCTTGCATATAAAAATTGAAATTGAGTAAGAATGTTATGTGATTAAATTAAAGGGATATAATTTATTGCTTCATATTATTAGATTAAAGAGATGATGTATTATCTCTTTTTATTGCATCAGAGGAAAATTTATAAAATTAATAGATCATTAATGACTCATGCATGAGAAATGTTAAATTGGCAATTATTCCTATGATAAATGAAAATTGGATATGACAAAATTATTACTTGAATGTGGATCATCGGATGGTTCAGATAAGTTGGTTTGGCTTGGTTAGTAAATCAGGAAGTGGGCTAGCCTTCCTATAAATATTTGATAGACCTATTGGCCAACTGAACAACAGGGTAGGGATATGCAGGTATATATATATATGATAATTGGTTAGAATGTACCCAGACTGTGGAGAAGGCAATCTATGAGCTAGTGCAGATCGCGTCTACATGTATAGCTCGTGGTATGTAGTCGGTACATTACTTATGCTAGGACCCTGAGGTGATGGAATGAGACGTAGGGCAAGTGCGGAGTTTCCTCCTGACCAAGGAGACACTACGTACACATCATACCTCTCGGGAAATCACAACAAGATCACCCAATGCCCTCCAAGGAATTAATATGGAACAATTATGACTACAATATTAGAGGCCACATACTGTTAAATGAAATGTGAAATAACTGAGAAGTAAATGGATAAGGCATAAAGAAAATAACAAATTAATACCCCTCTTTTTTTGCAACATTATTTATTTATCTATTTGTTTCTGTCACTTCCTCTTTTACTTGCACTACTCTACTTAGCATTTGCTAACGACTACTTTGGATTTCGTACATAGGCATTGTTGAGTAGTCGGGAGTGATTGTGCATGGAGAGACTAGTACAGGACCAACTTCAATTCTCGTAGACAGTTTGTGACTTCGGTAGTCCTGTTAGTTGTCCCATTCCCTTCTGTTTTAGTGAGATATTTCAAATAATTTTTCAATACTTTTCTTTTCAGCTTTTAGATTACTGTGGATAGCATTTCATACTTTAGTTTTTTTACCGCAATGCAATATGATTAGTTTGTTTGGCTATATTAATATTTTATGATTATGTGCTGAGTGACTGCGATCCTGTTTTATTGTGATTCTCGACCACCCACACTCCACTGTTCGATTTTAGTGATGCGGCTCGAGTTGTCACACTACTGACTTTCCATCTAATTTCTGACCAAGGACAACCTTTACTACATAATTAGAGGCATCGCACATGATCTTAAAAGAGTGAGAGCAATTAAGGGGATGTAGTATCGATGCCTTGGTAACTAGATCACGAAGTGTCATATAAGTCCAAACACAATCGTTAGAGATCTAGAATTCCACATCCTTAGAGAGGAGATTGGTCAAAGGTCAGGAAATTTTAGAGAAATCCACTATAAAGCATAGTAGAAACCAACATGCCTAAGGAAAGAGCGAATCTACTTAACTGAGGAAGGTAGTGGCAGCTCAGAAATCGATTTTATCTTTGCTCGGTCAACCTCAATCCCTCTCTTAGAGACTAGGTATCCTAAAACAAGTTCTTCTAGTACCATAAAGTGTGATTTCTCCCAAAAAAGTACCAGATTAACACTTACACAACGTTGGAGGACCTTAGTCAGGTGGTCTAGGCAATCATCAAAAGTGCTCCCGAAGACTGACAAGTCATCCATGAAGACTTCTAAATAATCACCTACCAAGTTTGAAAAGATTGCAAACATACACTGTTGAAAAGTAACAGGTGCGTTGCAAAATCCAAAGAGCATCCTACGGAAAGCAAATGTTCCGTAAGGGCAGGTGAAGGTCATTTACTTCTGGTCATCAGGATAAACTGCCACCTAATTACAGCCACAGTAGCCATCCAAAAAGCAGAAAAATCTATTACCTGCCATCTTTCCAATATTTAATCAATGAATGCCAATGAGAAATTATCTTTCTTTGTGGCTTGGTTGAGTTTGCAGTAATCAATACATACTCGCCACGAACTAGCAATTTGTGTTGGGATAACTTCTCCAATCTCAGTGGTAATAATGGTAAGTCCATCCTTCTTAGGCACAACTTGGATAGGACGTACCCACTGGCTATCAGAAATGGAAAAATGATACCATTGTCTACTCTGAGGCTGTTGAGTAGGTCTAGATCCTTCTTCAATGAAGATCCTATGTGTGCAGTAAGGACTAATGTCAGTTAAGTCTGCTAAACTCCATCCTATGGCCAGCCTATGTACTCTAAGGATAGCAATGAGTTGTGATTCCTGATCAGA
The DNA here is from genome assembly GCA_037157565.1 of Thalassia testudinum. Classification (NCBI taxonomy): domain Eukaryota; kingdom Viridiplantae; phylum Streptophyta; class Magnoliopsida; order Alismatales; family Hydrocharitaceae; genus Thalassia; species Thalassia testudinum. The sequence continues at coordinate 131,696,545 of JAZHRO010000055.1, forward strand.
AGTTAAATGAGAGTTGATAATCACCAGAAAAGTCTGATCCTGTCGTAAGAAGACATATTTGAGAGAATCAAGCAGGGGTTTTAGTTCAACAGTAGGATCAGGGGAAGGAGCAGGAGAGGAGGTATCAAAAGATCTTAACACTAAAGGAATTGGAGGTGAGTCTAAGGAATGTCTAACAAGTGCCTGAGGATAAGTCAAATCAGATGTAGAAGGGAATTAAGGTTCTAAGGTAAATGAATCAATCAAAGTATCATCAACCAACTTGTCCAAAGAATCCAAAGAACAGATTTCCTCAATTAAACTACAAGATGGTCCATTCTGTACCTTAAAGATATCAATTTTCATCTTATGATCTCCAAATTTCAACTCTAAAAGGCCCTCCTCACAATCTATGGTTGCTTTGGCTGTTGCTAAGAAATGTTTTGTTAGTATGATGGGTGCATTCTTAATATCCTCAGGTATTTCCATGCCATGGACAATAAAATCTACTGGGTAAGGAAAAGTCCTTGACCCACACTATAATATCTTCCAACACTCCTCGAGACATCTTAACTGATCGATCAGCTAATTGTAGAGACACTTCGGTTGATTTCATATTACCAACCTAGAAATGAGTCAGGAGGGAGGTTGGGATAAGATTGATCGAAGCACCTAAGTCAAGTAAGGGTCTATTAAATGTGGTGTTTCCCATCATACATGAAAGTAGAGGGGTGGCTGGGACTTTCTTTTTCAAAGGGAGGTTACTAGAGATAATGGAACTTACTTGTTCCGACAAGAAAATAGGACTCCCTTTCTGGGCTCTCACTTTACACTTAGGTGTACATAGGTCTTTAAGAAACTTAGCGTAAAGCAGAATGTGGCAAATCAATTCCAACAGCAGGATGTGGCAAATCACCTTGGAGTGAGGTAATTCATCCAATCTATCACATACACCTATGTAACAGATTAATGTGATCTCTTTGAGAGATCATACACCTCTTATCTCTTTCCACGTATATCAACTTTCTAGTATCAACACCAAGGTGGATGCATCTATTATTGGTCCACCAAATTCATGCATTCGTAAACAGAGACACATATCTGTCTTAGATAAAAGGATATGCCTTCTCCTTGATAGCATTGGAGAAGGACTTCGACTATCTCTTGTTTCATTAGATTAACTCCTTAATCCGACCCACGTGACAGACCTTGAATCTCCATTTGAGAATATCAATCAGGCGACAATCTCTAGAGAAGATTGCCATCCCAACTTAATCTGAAAACAATTGATTGAATCAAATAATTTCTTGATGTGTTATCAAATCCTATAAACCATGTAGATATCCGAATCAATACACATCGGGTTCATTCAATCTGGCTAAATACATTCCTATTCGTACTAAGGGACCCAATTCATTTATTGAAAAATAATCAAATACCTTTATTTAGATACAAAATGTAATCATATTACATAACTAAGATGGCTTGCTCAAGGCATACAAATTCCAACAAACTCTTACTTGCCCTCGGAGCCATTTTGGAACCTCCTTCAGCCATACTATACATGTGTCGATCAAATGACTCTTTAGTCAAGGCCTTGGTCAGCGGATCAGCGACGTTATCCACGAAGGCCACCTTTGTAATGATTACATCGCCACACTTGGCAATCACCTAGATGATTTAGTACTTCCTCTTAACATGCTTGCTCTTCTGGTGAGAGAAAGGCTCCTTTGCCTACACAATGGCACTTGTGTTGTTGCACAATGGTAGGATTAGAGATTATGTCAAGAGAACTATGCTAAGTTCCTCAATGAACTTGCATATCCACACCGCTTCCTTCGCAGCATTAGATGTAGCAATGTATTCGGCTTCAGTCTTTGAATCAGCCCTGATATCCTACTTCTTGCTTCTTCAGCTCATAGAACCACTGTTCAACAAGAAAACAAATCCTAACGTAGACTTTCTATTGTAAATGTTCGACTAGAAGTTCAAGTCAGTGTACCCTATCACCTGGAGATCCCCATCTCCATAGATAAGACGGTAATCTTTTATCCTCAGATACTTAAGTATGTTCTAGACAATAGTCCAGTGTTCTTATCTCAAGTTGGATTGGTAACAACTTACCACTCCCACTGTGTGACAAATATCCTGTCGTGTATGGAGCATGGCATACATCAGGCTATCCATTGCATAAGCATATGGACATCCACCCATGGCGTTCTTTTCCTCAACTGTTTGGGCAGACATTCCCTTTGACAAGTGAGCTCTATGTCTAATGGGGAGAAAGCCCTTCCTGGAGTTATCCATGCTGAATCTTTCCAAGACCTTAAATATGTATCCTTGCCATGATAATCCAATGTCCTCTGTTTTCGATCATTTTCAGACCTAAGATATAAAAGGCTTCCTCGAGATCCTTCATCTCTAAGTTTTGGGATAAGTAGAGCTTAAGACTAGATAACGTTCATACGCCATTCCCAATGAGTAGGATGTTGCCCATATACAACACCAGAAAGGTGAAAGCACTCCCACTGGTCTTATCGTAGACACAAGGTTCATTCAAATTTTGATGAAATACATAACTCTTTATGGTCTCATCAAATCAAATGTTCTAGGTACGAGAAGCCTATTTAAGTTTATAGATGGACTTCTTTAGCTTGCAGACCTTTCTCTCCCCACCATCTACTTGAAAACCCTCAGGTTGTTCGATGTAGATGTCCTCCTCGAGGAACCATTGAGGAAAGCTATCTTGACATCTATTTGCCAAATCTTGTAGTCATGGTATGCAGCGATGGCTAGCAATATTCGAATGGATTTATCATGGCAATAGGAGAGAACGTTTGCTCGTAGTCAACCCGTTCCTTTTGGGTGTAGCCTATGGTTACAAGCCATGCTTTGAAAGTCTCTACCTTCCCATCCAAACCCCTCTTCCTCTTGTTGATCCATTTGCACCTAATGGGTTTTACCCCATTAGGAAGATCTATGAGAGCCCATACATCATTCTAATATACGGAGTCTATCTCAAACTAAATTGCTAGCCTCTAATTATTCACATCCTGATCCTTCATTTCCTCATTATAGGTGGCAAGATTAATCTCGAACACTTTGAGATGTGGGATTCATATCTTTCAGGTGGATGCACTGCCCCAGAACTCCTTCTAGGTGAAATGGAAGTATCACTTGTTTCTGGTTGATCTCTTTTTTCTGGATTAGGAGCTTCATTGGTCTCATCAGGCTCAATAAGCTCCCTTTATTTTTGTCTTTGATCGTGAAATTGCAGAAAAGATAATCACGTAGTCATAGTTGCGCAAATATGTTGTTTAAAATTTATAATGTCTCCTAAAAATACGAATTTAATATTGGGAGTATGGGTCGTCTCATAGAGAGGCAAAGTGGTGGGGTTGCCGAGTAGTACAAACATTTATTAGAGGTTGCCTGTTCTTATCCACTACAGTGTTCTATAGAGATACAGCGGGGATGCAGTCTTGATTTTGTATTATCTTATTAACAGAATGCTGAGCTCGATTCATGAGTAGTATTGATTCTTCTGCTAGATCCAGATGGTGAGCTTTTCCATGTGTCTCCCAAGACCTTTAGGTATGTTGCTTCTGTTCATGTGCCATCACTAGGTCATAACAAGCTTGCTCCTCGTGCTGTCAAGTGCATGTTCTTAGGATACTCCAGGAGTCAGAAGGGGTACTAATGTTATGATCCCATCCATAGCAGACACTATGCTAAAGTTGATGTGACATTCCATGAGACCACACCGTTCTTTTCAGTTGTTGTATAGATGAGTTCTAATGATGATGTAGCTCCCATGCTTATTCTTCCCATTCCTTTGAAGGAAATCCCGATCTCCATTTCTCAGCCTACTTCAAGCTCCACAACCTCCTTGGATGATTTTCAGAGATTGCATGCTTCGATATGCACATACAGTAGAACTCATATGACACTACATAGGCTGCCCTCCCCACCAATAGATGATGCTCCATAGGTTGTTGAGATGGTATCTAGCAACAGTGATAATTTTGTCAAACCTGATCCTCTTGAGAATGCTGATCACAGCAGTAGTGACGTTCCTTCTACAAATGTTCAGACCGAGGCACCATACGATTCTGACCTTTTTATTGCTATTAGGAAGACACCCCATTAATGTGAGTTCAGATACCGTGTTGCAAGCATCTTGGCTACTAATGATCTTGGTTCTAAGTTTGATAGATTTTGCCAAGCACTTGCAGTTTCATACATGTTGGCGCAAGAGCACCACAATCATTAATTTTGATGATAACAAAACACTTGTAATTTAACATTTGTATTAAGTTTATGAGTTTTAGGAAATTACAAATGGAATCAAGTGTCAAGGAGCTCAAGTTCTCATCCATGGTGGTTTGGAGGAGCTTAATGAAAGAGATGGAGGTTCGCTTGGAGCGAAAGCTTGAAAAAGGAATGAGATGAAGAATATGATAAATACTTTGATTCGTGTATTTATTTGTTATTCTTTGCTCTTTATTTTTGTTTACATGATTGTTAAAAAGCCTCAAAGTTACCAAACATTAATCCTAGGAACACATACATAAACCTATGATACTTAGGCTTTTTAGTAGAGAACTTAGAAAGCCAAAATAGACATCAGACAGCCTGATCAGACGTCCAATCTGAAAATCAGACATCTGACTGTTTGATTAGACGTCCAAACACTTAAGCTGGACATAGTGCCTTTTGTCTGTTAATTTCAGACGACCAGCTCTTAGTCCAGATGTCTTAGAAGACATCTGATGAACTTGCCAAACGTCCAACTAGAGGACAGTTGACTTTCTTAGACCAATTGTTGAGGGTTAACCTTTAATCTGACCAACATACACTTTCAGACGTCCGTAGAGATCCCTAGATGTTTGATAAATAGACGTTAGACTCAATCTATCCCCAAATCACTTTTGTCTGTTATTATAGCCGTTTGAGCCTTAGGAAATCAATTCCTGCAGTAAAACCTATTTCCAGACGTCCAGACTTTGTACCAGATGTCCAACCTGTCATCTGACCAACAAGACCTAAAATCTTGTTTAGGTCTGGATAAAGATAGGAAGGAGACTCATCTAGAATTAGACGTCTGACCTAAATCCTAGGCATCTTAAAAGTAACCTTTAAATGTATGTTCTGATCCAACATCATCCAATTGATCCACTCTTCTAGATCAGACATCCGACCATAAAATTAGACGATGACCTAGATGTCTGTGATACAAGATTCAAACGACCGATAACCCCTGTTAGAATCATAAATAGTCCTTATTTCAACCTAATTTTCCTTAGGATAATTCCCAACGACTACAAAAGCCTTCCAATTGCTAGAAAAGGCTTCTAAACCCTTCTTAGAACCTCTATAAATAGAGGAATACCCTTCCTAAGCCAAGATACACCAAGCAATACTACTTTCCACTCCTTTTGTGTCCAAGAGAAGAGAGATCAAAGGGAAGTGCTTTTGCTCTCAAAGCTCCCAATCCGAAAGCACCGTTACTCTGCCAAGATCATGCTTATGCACTTCCTACTAAAGGGAGATTCCTATATATAGTAGCATAACATCATATTTATTTTGTAGCTCTTTAGGTGCATGTTGTTATTTTCATTTGCGAATTCCCATCTCCTTCGAGGGACAAGATACCCATCGTGAAGAGGGTTTGAGATACGCTACCCTCGTGTAAGTAGTGTTGTTGTAAGAGGTTGTACTACCATCGTTTAAATAGTACGTTAGTGGATTTGATCAACTTGGTCTATTAGAAAATCCTAAATCGAGATATTTAGGTGGTGATTTTTACCCGGATTTATGTTTCCACCTAAAAATCATTGTGTACTTGTGTTATTGCATTCTTTTGTATGATTAATATCCTTTATTTCTACATTATTTATTTATCATGCAAATCTCACCCTCTCCGTAAGGAACCTACAATACATTCTGTCTACATACTAGTAAGTCATGCTTGATCCAAAGTAGTGTCAAGCCAACGAGGAGATGGCGACACTCTGGAGTAAACAAACTTGGGAGCTCATCACACTTCCTACAGGTGCACAATTGGTTGGCTCCAGATGGGTCTTACCTTGAAATACAATCCTGATGGATCTATTTCAAGGTGTAAGGCTAGGTTGATGGCGAAGGAGTTCACCTAGACTTATAGGGTGAACTTCTTTGACACTTTTTCCCCTGTTACATGTCTTGTCATTGTTCGTGTACTCATCTCTGTTGTGGCTCACAGAGATTGGCAATTGCACCAACTTGATGTGAAGAACGCTTTTCTCTATAATAATTTTTAGGAGGTTTACATACAGCAACCCTCGAGTTTTGAGGTTCAGGGGGAGTGTGTGTACAGACTCAAGAAGGCCATTTATGACCTACAGTAGTCCGATAGGATGATTTCAAAAGCTCGTAGATGTATTTTAAAAGATGGTGTAGAGGTCTTCCTCAAATCACTCTCTGTTTGTTAGAAAAATAAAGAATGACATGGTGACACTCCTAGTTTATATAGATAACCTGATTATTACCAATAATGATGAGGCTGGAAAAAGTCAGGTCAAGGAGTCTCTTATATAACAGTTTGTTATGAAGAATCTAGGTCAGTTTCAATATTTCTTGGGGATCGAGGTTGCCAAGAGTAAAGATGAGATTGTTCTCTCTCAACACAAGTATACATTGGATGTTCTCCAGGAGACAGGTACATTAGGATTCAAGTCAGCCAACATTTCCATGGAACTCAAGGCACACCTTCACGATGAGGTAGAGGTAGCTGATAGAAGACCATATAGAATTTGGTTGTCAAGTTGTACCTGACTATTATACGACCCAATATTGCACTTGCAATAGCCAAGCTTAGTCAATTCCTGAATAAGCCATCCAAGCAACATTGATAAGTTTCTATGTAGGTGCTTAGCTACTTGAAGAAAGTATCTAGACGTGGTATTCTCTTTCAAGCTAGGGCTCCTATGAGTGTAGTGGAATACTAAGATGTAGACTATGCAGGGTGTGTTGTAGTTAGAAAGTCTATTACAAACTTATGTACTTTTGTTGCAGGTAACCTAGTTACCTAAAGGAGTGAAGAACAGGTTGTGGTCTCTCGTTTTAGTGCTAAGTTAGAATACAGAACCATAACCTAGACTGCCATTGAGATGGTTTGGATTAGATCATTGTTGCTGAATCTGCATGTTCAGGTTGAAGAGCCCATGGAAATGAGATATGACAATAGGACCACGACATATATTGCTAATAATCTCATGTTCCACAAGCACACCAAGCATGTGAAAGTTGACTACCATTATACTAGAGATTTGATCTAGTGTGAGATATTACGCACACAACTTTGTTACTTCAGGGGGCCAGATAACTGACATCTTCACAAAGTCCTTGCCACGTGGAGCATTTGATGCTTGTTCCAAGATGAGCATGATTGACATTTAGGCTCCATCTCGAGGGGAGTGTTGTCATATCCCCATTGATTTATATCTTATTATGTTGCATGTTATTTATTTTTCTATTTCTTCTGGACATGTGGTGTTATTTTTTCCACAAGCTCTCATCTATATAAAAAGGTGTGGGGCTCTTTAAAATAAACTATGTGATTCATTTCTTCCCACTCATAATTTACCAAGTTCGTGAGCAGTGAACTTGGTCAGAATTTGTACCTTTTCTTGCAGGTATAATCATTGGAACAAGCAAGACAGCTATCAGTTGGAAACTAAACCATGTTACTTCTGTGCCTCCCCCTATTGTCAAAAAAAGTCCCAGGATTCATGGTTACAAAAGAAAGAACAAACATACCTGTACAAGCATGTCTACATGCAAGCTGCGGCCTTTAGATGCAGCTTTCCTGCTGTAAACATAACACAGGTACAATATTCTGTTTTCCAATAGATAAAGGGAGAGACGAAAAAAATACAAAATAGACCATAATTACATTTGACAAGAAATATATACATCTACATACACCAAAAGTCCAGCAGTATATATCCCAGTAGACTCATTATTTCAGTTTTGCAGGATAACAGCGAAAAATCAGAAATGCCCAACTCCAACACAATTTCATGCAGGCCTGTACAGGTAAAAGAATATAATGCCATCATAAGCCTCCTGAGACCTCCAGCAAATATTGAGCTAGATAGCTTCACAAAGGGCAAACCCCCTGGCATGGCACCCCTCAGCAACATTAAGCTGGACCAGCCTTAAACCAGGACTTCTGGCATCGAGCAATTCATCATTCATTATCCAAGACTCGAAGTTAATTCGGAGCCAAGAAACCTGAGATGCAAAAAAAGAAAATCATTTCATAGGTTGTTGAAAATGCATGGAGCAAATTCCAGAGAGTATCCAGTGAGTTGAACTACACAACATTTTAATGAATTTTATGGCTTTTCATACAATGTATTCAGCCTTATTCTTACAACTAATTTATTAAGCTAGTATGTGGTTATAGAAACTAGGATTGTGGAATTGTCACACGAATTAGCTTTAAGAGAATCAGAAACTAGATGAATTTTTGCAAGGAATAGATTCATTCCCTCCTTGAGGTGGAACTAATTCATGCCAGAATTAAGAACCCAATTCCATCATAGGTTATTCCGGAATTTGGCTTGCTAAACAAGGAATCTCGAGCCCATTTCCAAAAAACAAATGGTCCCTAAGAGTTGAAGACATAGCAACCATGTTTGTGAGAACTCATCTAAGATCCTTGAATTATCACTCAAAAGCCTTAGAGGCGAGGTGATCAGGCATCAAAGTTGCAGATGTAGAAGAAACTAATGTTAACATGCTCCACTTGATGAGGAAGAAATTAACCTTTTCCGCATGTCACACTCCCATTGGACTTCAGGACCCATATCTCTAGCCATTTATGTGCTAGAACCTAACAATAAGGATGACTCTTACCCCTTTGATTGAATTTTTACAGCTCTCCCTCCCCCTGTATGACATAAAAGAGATTAAGATTTTGGGGGATTTTTGTGTCTTTCCTCTCTATACCTCTCCCAAAGGGCACCAAAACACCTCAATCATCACTAATGTAGAACTCTTGATGCATGATCCTAACAGATCAAGGGCTATTCCTAAGATTTTTCTTGATGGAAGGACTACTCCTACAATGCAACTACATCTAATAAAAATCATGCATCCTCACAGTTTGCATGATCTTCCCATCCCTCCCCTCACCATTTAAAGTTGTGGAGGCCATGCATCACAACTTTGGTGAGGATCCATTGCCTCATTATTGGCATTGTTAATAAAAACACAATGAAGGGTTTTGTGCTTACTAGCTTCAACTAGGGACAACAGAGCTTGAGCAGCTAGTGATGACAAAATATTCCCTCCATGAGGAAGATTGGCTCACCATGCACATCAATCTTTGCCTACACAACTAATATGATCATGCAAAGCTACCACTGGTTAGCACCAAGTTTTTTTTTTTTGAGAGAAAAAAGGATGGTTACAGGACTGTGTTCCCAAGTTATAGAGCTGTCGAATGGAATTTCCAGTGTTGACAAAGGTGACAACATCATTTTATTGGTCAGCATCAATGATGCTTCTCTACCAAACACAATCTATGCCCTCAACACATTCCCTTCAAGTTCCTTATCCAGTTCATAAGGGCTACGTAAACTGTTTGAGTTATGTTTTGTTATGTGGGGCTATTTGTTATTTCTATTTTCCTTGTTAGACTTATGTTGTTATTTTTCCTCATTTCTCTCTATATATAGAGGTGTAAGGACGGCTTGGTAAATAAGATAACATCTTTTCTTCAACTTGGTATCAGAGGACCAAGTTGGGGACACCTCCAAAGAAACCTTAACCTTACCTCAAGCCCCATCGTCGGATGCCACCGTCACCACCGACGGCAACATCGGTGCTGCCTCGCCGCCACAGCAGCGACACCACCATCTGCCGCCACCGCTGCAGCAGGCCTCCACTGCGTCATCTGCAACAGATCGCCGCCCTTCCGCCGACTGCTACAGTGCGCCGCCCACGCGTAGGCCATTTCTCCTCAACCTAACACTACTGCAATGCGCTGTCACACCTCAGTGCACGTGCTACAGTAGCATGCCTCGCTGCCATAGTGCCCAGCAGCTACTTGCTCTTCTCCTTGCCGTCGTCCAGGCCACTAGAGATGGGGTTCCTTGCCTTTAGAACTTCATAGGAAGGTTCTTGAATATTGTGGGATGAAGTTTTGAATCAAGAACCTTCCTATGTGTGGTATGACTCTATTTGAGCTTGTGGTCTGATTCGGGGTGTGTATTCCTCTTTGTTGATAGTTTTTGGGGTGTGTATTCCCCAGTGAAGTTTTGGAGATATTGCTTGTGGACCATGGGGAGTGTATTCCTTGGGTTTTTAGTGTTTGATACAGGATTTCAGATCTACTATCTATGTTTGTTTTTATGTGTCTGGAGTTTAGCATGGCTTCATCACAAGATTCCGAGGTGTCTTCAAGATAGAATACAGAAAGTAGGGTGTACAAGAGCTCCTTCGCTTCGATTGCAAAATTGGATAAGACCAATTACCCTTGGTCTTAAACCTTCCTTGTCACTGTGGAAGGTCATGAGAAGAAACATGTGCGTATGGAAGCACCACTGGAGTAAAAAATAGGAAAATACGCAACTTAGAATCGAGATGATGCTATGATGAGAACCTGGATCTTAAACAGTGTTTTTCCCCAGAGTGAAGATGAAATTATGTATTACACCTCTACTAAGGAGATGTGGATGGCTTGAAGACTGCCTATTCACGAGTTGAACTCAACTCAAGTATTCCAGATTCACTATGATCTATGCCATCTCAAGCAGGAAGAGATGAGTTTGTCGCAGTATTACTCTACTATGAAGGAGCTATTAGAGAAATATAATGCATATAGGCCGATGTGTACTTCCACTACATGTAGGTATCACAGGAAGGAGCTTGCAACCCACATGTTCCTTTCAGGGTTGAGTGATCACTATTCTGTAGCTCACTCTTAGATTCTAACTCTCTTTGAGCTTCCTCCCAATGAGGAAATCTACAAGAGGCTAAGTTGTAGATTCAGTCTACTCATAATGCAGTTGTAACCAACACATTTCGACTCATGCAGCCGTCAGCACTTATGGTGGTCGAGGTGGCTTCTTTCGTGGCAAAGGTAGGGGGCGAACTGATGGTGGTCGTGGTCAGCCTACCTGCACTTACTGTGGAAGACTTGGTCATGTTAAGGCCAAATGTTGGAACAAATTTGGACGGCCTACTATTGCCAACCAAGTTTCAGTTACGGCACCTCTAGTTGTGCCCACTGCATCAGGTACAGATGGGTCACGGTTGATTGATTCAGGTGCATCAGATTATTTGACAGGAAATTCCCAGTGTACCACAGGATCATTCAGTGTAGCTGGAAGATGGTAGACATGCCCCCATCTATGGTAAGGGAGGGGTATTCGTTACACCGTCTATGCATTCTTTGATGTATATTATGTACCTGACATGACAATGCAACTGCTATCTGTTAGTTCATTACTAAGCAGTTGAATTATCGTGCTATTTTTGACGTTGTTGGATGCACTTTTCAGGACCACATGATGGAGAGGACGATTAATAGTGGCCATGAGGAGCAGGTGTGTACCGACTAGTTCAAAGTCCTGCTGCTGCGGCCTGTTAGACGACTACTGAGGGGACTGCCTTGTAGTGGCACAAACAACTAGGTCACCTTTCACTGGACAAGCTTTGTTGAATCATCCCTCACTTGTCTCCTACTATGAAGATTCAGTGTGATGCTTGTCAGCTAGGAAAGCATCACCGTGCTAGTTTTCCAGCATCTATCCAGTCTATCAATTCTTCATGTTTCAATTTGCTGTATTGTGATGTCTGGGATCCTAGCCGTGTGGTAGATTACCGGAATTTTAGATATTTATGTTATTCGTGAATGATTTTTCACGCTTGTCATGATCCTTTTTTATGAGGAATAAATCTGAAGTTGGTTCTCTGATTCAGCAATTTGTGCTGTTTGTGAAAAATCAACTTGGTGTGTGCATTAAGAAATTTAGAACAGATAATGCGTTAGAATTTTGTACAAAAGAATTGGTTGATTTGTATGAATCACTGGATATTGTGCATCAGACATCGTGTCTTCACACGTCGCAGCAGAATGGGATTGCCAAGAGGAAACATCACCATATTCTGGATACAACTAGAACTTTACTTATCTAGAATAGTGTTTCGCATGGTTACTTGGGAGATGCGATTCTTACTACTTACCTTATTAACAGACTTCCTCTATGTTACATAAGCAAATCCCGTGGAGTCTATTATATCCTGATGCAGATCTGTTTCTTGTGTTGCTAAAGACTTTTAGCTGTGTGGTATTTGTACACCTCCTTGGGCCTGGTCATGACAAAATTGGCTTCAAGGGTGGTTAAGTGCGTATTTCTGGGATACTCACGCACGCAGAAGCGATACAGGTGTTTTGATCCCATACACTAGAGGTACAATGTCAGTGGGGATGTGACTTTTCATGAGTCTATCATTTATTTCTCTACCTCAGGTCATTAGTTGAGAGAGGTGGAGGTGGCTGCTCTTATGCCTATACCTCCTGTAGCCATGGAGGATTTTTCTCATAGTAGTAGTGTATTTACTCCAGATCAGACTGTGGGCACATTCAAAGTTGTACCACCTGATGAGAAGACATTTAAGGGTGCTACATATCAACTACTAGTCACTTACAGAGAGAAGACACACCCCCTCCCCTTCAGTCGTTCTCCCTCGTTCAGGTATGTGTTCAGGATACTAACAATTCTTCTGCTGATATTTCTTCAGGGTCTCTTTCTATGCCCACAGATGAGGACATTCACATTGCTGTCAGGAAGGCTTTGCGATCTTGTGCATAGTATCGTGTTGCTGGAAGTGTTGTTTCTGCCAATGTTTTGGGATCGAAGCATCATGCATTCACAACTGTAGTCTCCAGTGCTGAGATCCTTACTTTCTACCGACAGGCTCTACTACATCCACACTGGAAGGCAGCTATGGAAGAAATGTCTACTCTTACTGATAGAGGCACCTTGTAGCTATCTCCTCTACCTTCTGGCATGCACCTAATTGAGGCCAGATGGGTCTTTGCTCTGAAATACAACCCTGATGGGTTTATTTCTCGATATAAGGCTAGCCTTGTGGCCAAAGGATTCACTCAAACCTATAGGGTGAATTTCTTTGACACCTCTCCAGTGGCGTGACTCTTCACAGTCTGCATACTTGTCTTTGTTGCAGCTCACTATGGATGGCATCTACACCAATTGGATGTCAAAAATGTCTTCCTATATGGAGCCTTAAAGGAGGAGATCTACATGCAGCAACCACCTGGTTTTGAGGTTCAAGGGAAATGTGCGTGCAGGTTTCGTAAGGCCATTTATGGCTTTAAGCAGAGCCCTCAAGTCTGGTTTCAGCATCTGTCTAAGGTGCTATTTGTTAATAGGATGCAGAGATCTTCACCTAATCATTCCCTACTTGTGAGGAAGACCAGCACTGGCACCGTGCTCTATTGGTATATGTTGATGACCTTATTCTTACATGTGATGATGCAGGTGGCATTACTCAAGTGAAGGGCTATTTGGCATGCCAGTTTGTCATAAAGTACCTTGGGAAGTTGAGATATTTTCTGGGCATTGAGATTGCCACAAGCAAACAAGGCGTAGTGATGTCTCAAAGGAAGTATACACTTAATATTCTTCAGGAGACAGACATGCTAAGATCCAAGGAAGCCAATATTCCTGTAGATGTTAAAGTTCATCTAATTGATGATACAGTGAAGCTAAAGGATAAGAAGGCACATTGACAGTTGGTTGGGAAGCTATTGTATCTGATCATCACGATGCCAGACATTAGTCTCGCAGTGGGTAAGCTAAATTAATTTTTAGACAAGCTTACTAATATTCACTGGTAGGTTGTTATGCAGGTGTTAAGGTACATCAAGGGATGTCCAGGCAGAATCATTCTATTCCAGAAGAAGGCTCCTATGTTTGTAGCTGCCTACTCTGATGCAGACTATGCAGGAGATGTTGGAGATAGGCAATCTACTACTGATTTTTGTACATTTGTTGCTAGGAACTTGATGACCTAGAGGAGTAAGAAACAGTGTTGTTTCATGCTCTAGTACTGAGTCAGAGTACAAGGCTATGGCATATACTGTAGCTAAGATAATATGGATCAGATCTCTACTACGAGATCTTCATGTTGATATTCAGGAGCTTATAGAGATGCACTGTGACAACTGGGCTGCAACATATATTGCTAACAATTCCATGTTTCACAAGAGGACGAAACATGTGGAAGTGGACCGTTACTATATTAAGAGCCTAATTCAGTAGGATCTACTTCGTACTACATGCCTTACCTCCATTGACCAGATTGCTGATATGTTTACCAAGCCGTTGCCTCACCCCTAGTTTGAGAAATGTAGAAACAAGCTAAGCATGATGGATATATATGCTCCAGCTTGAGGGAAAGTGTTGAGTTACATTTTGTTGTGTGAGGGATTATTTGTTATTTCTATTTTTCTTATTGGACTTATGTTATTTTTCCTCACCTCTCTATATATAGAGGTGTAGGGACGGCTTGGTAAATAAGAAAAATTCTTTTCTTTAACTTAAACCAAAGATGGTTACTTGTGCTTAGTTTCTATCATATCCAGATACCCTACACCACCAAAGATAGGCTTCTTCTTTAGTTAACTAGATAATGTTCCATATATTTGATTAAATAATTATTATTCATCTCCACATTTGAAAAGGGAAGGTCTCCACATTTGAAGTTAGATTTATAAATCGAAATATGAACAACTTGGATATTTAATTTTAGATAGATCATAATCAGGCTTGAACCTGACTTACATTTTAGTTTTCCTCTGAACTCCCAACATTTTCCATCAACGATGGTTTCATTCATGATATTTACTGTACAACAAAACTTGAATGTTTTATCAATTTATAGGACTTGATTGACATTTCAAGTATTTTGAAGATGTACCCCAAAATTTGAGCTTCGAAGTTGTTATCACCTCTAAGGAGTTACTCTATAGCATTCATTATTTGACCCAACTTGCTAACCAACTTAAAAGTGCTGCCATATGCAAAGTTGAAACAATCCCTCTATCCCCACAAATTCACACGTGAGCCTTGGAGTCGGGGATGTATAAAGATGAAGATTGCAACAAGTGTTGGAGGAAAAGAATAATGACTCTCATTTCAAAAAAAAATGTTAACCCCTTTATATAGAGTGTGGTTAAGAAATTACATAGTAGACCTAAAAGAATTAGAAAATAACAAAGCAAAGTAGAAATAAGACTAGAATCTATACAACTATTCCTAATACTCTAACAATATGCTTGCTAGAGACCACTATCCTAGCTACCTAGGCTCAATTGGAGAATGTGGGAAACTTGTTAAAGGGAAATCAACCTTTGCCACATGTTGCACTCTTATTGGACTAAAAAGAACAATGATCAACACCTCTAGCTATCAATGCACTAGCACCCAAGGATAAGGACAAATGTCCCCCTCTCCCCACCTGATGTTGTAGGTGCATAAGCAATTAAGCACCCTAATTTATGATTTTGATGATAATAAATGGAGAGGGCGACAAGGAGAGATAGACCTATGCCAATGGAGAGGGCAACAAGGAGAGGGGGAGGATGCTCTCACTTTGATTGGCAAGTAGCGGACGACGTTGGGGATGAAGCGGGCTCTCTCAATTTGGCCGTTGGGAGGCCATAGGAAGACAGATTAGGAGGGTCGCCGGAACCATGGCGAAGGTGGCTGGAGAAGAGAGGAATTGGAGGATTTAGGCCAGAAGCGGGCTTGATTTCACTTAGGAACTTCGAGGAGTTCAAATAGAGGAGGATCAGGCCCTCAAACGTGCGAAATTCACACGTTCGCTTGCGAGTTTGGAAAGCTAAACTCCTAATTTTTCTCGCACTCGCCGAAGCTCTAGGATCCATCTTAGGATTTAGGATCGAGTTCAATTGCCAGGAAATCTCCTAAAGATCATTCCCTCCAATTTTGGAGGGAATTGATTAGCAAATCAAGGAGAAATCCTTGATTGAACTCGGTGGTTTGAGTTTGAGGTTTGTTCACACTATTCATGGCATTAGGGACCTAAATGCAAGGAAGACGACAAAGTTAGGGGGCTATATGCAAGAAACTCGAAACCTAGGAGCTAAATGTGAGAAATAGAGATTTTAGGGATTAAATTACAAACTAGGTCAAGATAGACCCTGATTGGGCCCAAATTTTGGTCTTAACCTAATTTAGACCCAAGGAATTTGATGGTGAACTTGGATTTGAGTTTTGATCACATTTGACTAGGTAATTTGCAGGGAAGCTTAAATCAGGGTAAATTCCTGTCCAAATATTTGTTCTATGTCAAAATAGGTTCAGATGGTCAAACCAAAGGTACTAAATCTCTTAGAATATTTCTTTATGAATTTTAAGTGGTTTAGATAGATTTTATCCAGACCAGAACCTTTCTGATTTAAGCAAAGGCTGATAATTAGGGTTTTATGTCCTATTTTTGCTCTCGAAATGCGTGAAACCTTGTTTCTGTCAGTGCAGATCCACTTCTTGGTATTTAATGCTTAATTGACCTCTAATTAACCTTTGAATAACCATGTGGTTAATCTATTTTTATGATGTGCTATTAAAACTGTAGAATTAACCTTACTTTATTATTTTCTTCTCAAAACGGATTAGAGTGGAATTATGATCTTCAGGCGATCATTTAGGAACATTTATCTCTTGATTCTAACTAATTCAAGTTATTTATGATGAATGATGATATTACCATCATACCCCCATGCCCAATTTTTGTTAGTCTTAGCAAAATCTTATGGAAAGAACTAGATTTCTAAACCATGTTTCTGATGTTCAGATGCCTGATTATGCTTCTTCTCTGGAAATCAGATTAGAATACCAAAAATAGGCCTAGAGGTACTCAAGTACCAACCAAGATCCAGGCCTAACCAACCTCAACTTTAGGTCTGCCACGAAGGTTTCTAAAGCCCACAAAGACTGCTAAGAGGTTTGTTGACCCCAGCGGTTAAAGTACTTGTGCGTATTTGTAGCAAGTCCAGGTTCTGTTTGCCAGTGCATTTTTTATAAGAGAGATAGAGGGATTTTTATTCTGAGAGTTCTCTTTTTTCTTTTATATTCCCCCAAATCCAACATCGGATTGGCCCTAAACATGATTTGTATCGGATTTCTTATCCCTACCATCAATCCTCGAAGGGTCCCTGGCTTTTGATGCTTCAGGAAAGTATCGCCCATGGCAACCCCCAGAACCTTGGCTTTCGACACTTCGAGATAATGCCGCCTATGGCATTCTGTAGCTAAATTTAGGTCGTAGCAATCGACATTTCGGGATAATCCCCACCCATAGCACTTGAACCAACACAAGGTGCTTACATGCCCCCGGTAGGATATTTAGATATCCTAGGAGACAAGCATCGAGGAGGCGATATGTTATTACGCATCTTCGAGGGGAGTATATTTTATTTTACCTCTCCGCGCTGGGAACTTATCCAATCAACTTGTGTCTTCGAGCCACTCCTAAGTTAGATCTTCAGGAAAACCTTTTTCAAAATGGAACACTTTTGGCATTATTTCTTCGTTAACCGCACTGAACCGGATCAGGGTGTGATTTTGGATGCTTAGGTTACCAAGTTCTACAAACCAAAGGATAGGCAACGGGGTCAAATAATCCCTAAGCCTTAAACTTAATACATCAGCCTCGCATTTTCCTCAACCTCTTGAGGACTAATTCAAATCCTAACAAATACGTGAGTGCTTAAGCTCTAGAGTAGGCCCAAGAGGCCTAAGGTCAATACTAGTCACTAATCTTCTTGTCTCTAGCACTTTAGGACTAAATCCTTATTTTGATTTTATCTAAAACTTAAGTAGATCCCATAATCAATTACTATGACTATCAATTTGTTCTTCATTTTGCTCTGTTGAGAGAATTAAGTAGTTATTTAGTGTCACAATGGAAAGTGTGCACTTTATGCATGTGATAGCCTATAAATAGGCATGTACTCCTCCCATTTATCTTTGAGAAGAAATACAGAGAAATCATGCCCATAGGATGCTCTCCCGTGGTTTTCTCCTCGCTCCTTGTAGTGGAGTTTCTGCGCAAACCCAAGCATTCCATTATTGTTTATTGCTTTGATTTATGCTTCCGCATTATTTAAATCTTTCAACTTGATATCAGAGCAGTTCTTTCTTGGGGTTATTTGATCTTTGCATCGTTATTATTATTTTGTTCTTTCAGTCTCCTCGTGTTCATCCCGAAGATGATTGGAGAGGCCAAAATGGCAACGGTGCACCCACCGTAGAGGTGGAGCAATGGCACACTGAAGGCCACAGAGGCGATGAGGCAGCGATCTGCTGGGCTGCATCAGGTGGTGCGGGTCGAGGGGTCTGCGACGGTGAAGGAGAAGGCTTCCCCTCTTGGCGGCAGCTGTAAAGGGGTAATGCGAGGTAGCGACGCCATCTCTTCTTCGGCGTGTCTCCATCGTTGCGGAAGGCGATGCTTCTCAAGCAGAAGGCGCAAGTCCCGTTGAAGTTGGGCAAAGTGTGGGGCGCGGTTAAGGCAGCCTCTGCGCTCTCATTGCTACCTCCGTCTTCCACTGCTCGAGGCGATGCTCGCAGTCCTGAAGGCAATCCTCGAGGAAGACATGGTCACGGAGGCGGTGGCAGGACTCCTCGGAGGCGAGGAGATGATGGCGGCGCTAAGGCTTGCACGTGGTTGAAGTGATGGAGGAGATTGCAATGTAAAGGTCACGTCAGCAGCGAAGATCACGGCGATGAAGATGGCAAGGGCGATCCTGACAAAGTCGCAGCGGAGATCTCGCGATGAGATTGCATGAGCAATAGCGAGCATCAGCGAGGAGACTTGCGTGAAGATCTCACGTCCAAAAGTAGCCCTCGTGGTTGTAGCGTGTGAGATCTCGCGAGATCTGAATCGACAAGGAAGTGTGACGGTGATTGCGGCATGAGATCAGCGACGAGGACTGGCAATACAATGATAGTGACCGAGATAGCGCGGCCTTGACCTCCTCGTGACTACGATGGGTTCTTTTTGAACCTTCTAAAGAGGTGCGATGGGCGCTTGCTCTTTCTTTTATATATGTGTATATATATATAGAGAGAGAGAGAGAGACTTTTTTTTCTTTCCTTATGACATAAGCCCATGACGAAATAAAGAAAGATAAAAAAAAGGAAAAGAGAAAAAAAGGAGAAAGAAAAAAAGAAAAAGATATGAGAAGGGAAGGAAAAAAAATAAAAGAAGAAAAATGGCGTGAAAGAAAAAAAGGTAAAAAATGATGATGATGGTTGAGAGATGTGGAGAAGTCTTCTCCAGTTTTTTTTGCTTTATTTTCTTCTCATCATTATTAATTTTTCTCCCATAGTGTGGGATCTTGTTGTAGTCACCCCTGTTTGGTAGTCTCTTTGTTGCAATCCCAAGGCACGATAGCATTCTCCAGCAATAAAGGTGATATCGGATACCACTACGGACTTGTTTAGTAGCTGATCTTCACATGAGAAATCAAACTCTAGGAGGTCCAGAGTTTCGAGGTCTTTAAAAAGAAGGATATCCATTTTTGAGGTCCTTAGAGGAAGGGCCTAGTTAGTTTCTATGTGGAAGATGCAGCTTCGATGTCTTCAGAGGAAGACTCTATTTCAAGGATACTGAACGGGGACCCATCAACGCCAGATCTTCAGAGATAGCCATAGATCTTTCAGTAGCTCCAACCTTTGTTCCTGCCTTTGTAGAGTGAGTTTTTTTGTGTTACAAGTTGAGCATTCCATACTCCAGCTTGAGGGGGAGTGTTAAGAGAATTAAGTAGTTATTTAGTGTCACATTGGAAAGTGTGCACTTTGTGTATGTGATGGCCTATAAATAGGCGTGTACTCATTTATCTTTGAGAAGAAATACAGAGAAATCACGCCCATAGGGCGCTTCTCCCATGGTTTTCTCTCCGCTCCTTGTGATTGGGATTTCCACATAAACCCAAGCGTTCCATTATTGTTTATTGCTTTAATTTATGCTTCCACATTATTTAAATCTTTCAACTTGCTCCTTTAACATTTTCTTGTATTTTCTCCTCAAGAAAGATTTTTCAATAATTTCACAAAATTCTCCTCCCCTTTCTCCATTTTTTTTTGAATATATATATATATATATTGTGAGAACCCTTTAGAAAATTGAATTTCCCATTTGTTGCACTTTAATGCCCCAACATGCTTAAGTTTTGCAATATTCTCATTGTAAAACAGGTGGGTACGAATTCAGCTAGGTTCAAGAATTAGAACAGGATCAAAGGGTGGGTGAACGGGTCGGGAGGACTATTGCAGATAATTTCAAGCTCTGATACAAGTATCAAAGGTGGAATCGGTTATTCTAAAGTTGAACCCAAAAGTGCAATATAAATGTAGCTCAAAAAAATGATCAGAAGGGTCTAGGGTTTTTGGAATGATTAGCTGCCTCCCGTTAAGTGCCAAATTCAATGCCTTCAGTCGAGCAGAAGGTGGTTAAAAAGAAGGGGTGGTCAAATTGGAGGAATTTTGTATAACAAGCACCTTGATGAGTAGTTTGGTTGATCCAACCAGGTACTTGTTCAGGTTGATAAGCTAATGATGCAGACCAAACCCAACTAGTGTAATGGGTTGATAGATATGAATCAATAGGTGTGGAATTCATCAGATGCTTTGTGACTCAAAAAGGTGTGGAAATATGAATCTACGGTTTGGTTGAATCGGCTCAGTCGGATCAAAGTAAGTGTCCTCAAAGGTTAATGGATCTATAGAGAATGTAAGAACCCTATTGATGGGATCAAAGATGGATAAAATGTGGTTATCAGTTTGATCAATGCCCGATTCCCTATCAAAGGATGGAGGTGAATCATATGCAACCGGATCAGAAAGAGGTGAGTCAGAATAGAAGTTGATTCCGGTGGCGGGTCAAGGATGAGATCAGATTTTGAAAGGCTCTATAGGAGGTATGGTTGCTTCAAGCTCTGGGTGCAGTATGGGCTCCTCAAGAAATGATTCGAAGATCGGTTCATCCAGAGAGTCTTTTTCATGATGCTCATCTCAGTCAAATATAAATGCCTGGAGAGTGCTTATAGGATCATGGACATTTGAGTCAGTGAAAGATTCAAACTCTGCATTGTGACACTCTCGACACTTACTGTGTTCGATTCCTGTAGATCATAGCAGAATGTTTCCAGTTCAATGGAATATGAATTTCAATCAATGATCTCGAGATTAGCGGCCTTAGAAGCAGAATCAAAGAATGGACCATGGATACCGAGATCATAAACTGGCTCGTAATCATTTAGAAACAATGGTTCTTCGAAATCAGAGTATGATTTGAAATCATCGGAGAATTTGCGACAATCAGTTTCTGAACCTGATTCCAGATTGGGATTTCCACCATAGAATAAATCAAGATGCATGGAGTTATTAACCTGACTTTGGTCTAACCTAGTCTCAAATTCCGAGCTCAAAGGGCTATCCTTATTGGGTATAGGCTCGGGTTATGGACACCTAGGGTAGATTCATTCAAATTTCATCTCTTCCAACTCCTCTACTTCTGTATCGTAAATTGGTGAAACTTCCGAAAAATCAATTCGTTCCTTTTGAGTCTAGAGAGGTATAATCATCAAATACATGCCCAAAATCATAATTCAGATCTAAAATTTTGTTCTCATCACATTGGGTCTCATGATCATCCCAAATAGGCTCAAATTTAGATTCTAGGTCAATAGTAGGAATTGGGTCACTAGAATCTGGACTTGGTTCTATCGGGATATCAGAATCATTCTCGAGAAATACCTTAACAGGATAAGGTGCGGGAATTACATCCACGAGAGATTCTGAGTCAGGCCCATCACAGGTGTTTGGTAACTCAAGGCATGATGGACCAGCCTCGTGGCTTTCTATGGCTGGTTCGTAATCGGGAACACCTGCAACTGGATCCACCCAACCCACATCTTGATCAAGTATGTCATTATGTACAAAATTCAATCTAGTTTCATTTAGGTTGGGGGTTCATAACAACCTCCATTTGCATACACGAGCTCTGAGAAATTGTATTGATCCTTAACATTGCTCCAAGATTCATCATAAAGTTCCAGGTGGGAATCGAGATATTTGTAATTGATGGCATCGTGTAATAGATTTAGTATATTCCCACGTTTCTCAATGAGATCTTGGTGTGTTTCCCAAAGTGGGGGATTTGACAAACATTGTAGACACTTAGTGCTATGTAATTTTCCTAATTCAATGTATTCTGATAAGAATGCATCCTAGGTTGACCCATTTGTCATTTGCAGTAACATCATTCCGGCACAGTTCCTAATGAGGTTTGTTATTTTGGACATATTAACCTGAACTCTGCTAAATGGATCTGAGGTCCTGTCAAATTCTTCCCTATGTCTAAGGGCAGCCTTGATCATGTTCTCTTTCATGCTTATATAAGATTCAGGTTTATTGAAAATTTCTCTCATGTTGTTACATTGCATTTCCAAATCAAGTGGTGATCAGGATGTATAAACAAATTCAAGTCCAGATTGAATTGATTGGATCAGATTAGATTTTCCTAAAAGATCAACTCTAATGGAGGCCTCTAGGTCAGACCTACAGACCTCTCCATGTATGTGCACTAGAGAATAAATGAGGGACTGATGTGTTTTGGACCCAATCAAGGCACCCAAAAATTTTGGATGACTAAGGTTTGAGGAAAATAAACCTCTTTGATCAAAAATCCACACACCCGAGAATTACTTGGGCATCTAGGAAGGGAGAGTCCCATAAAGACCCCTATACGATAGAGCGCCCCCATGGGTTACAGGATTTCCCCCACTCGACTTTCCTTATCACTGAGACTCCAAGTAAATCGGAATGTATGAATTGAGGTCTAAGTCTACTAATTTTAGCCATAATTGTGCATTAAATTTCACTTGATTTAGAAGTTATTTCAATTTGTGACCTAATTTGTATGTTGGTTGATCTACCAAGCGGACCAACTTTACCTAACTTGTCCTAAGGTTGAGCATGAAATTTGGGTCAAGACCTAAATTATCCTAAATTGATTCTCAGGTTATTAGGTCCCAAAATTTTATGATTCAACTGAATTTAGAACCTTGATTTTAGGGTTCACTTGGTTAGATCAGTTCAAACAAGGGCTTAGGTGACACACAAATGCGGGAAGATCAAATTTTCCTTTATTACAGGCAAATGTATACTAACACTTTAAAATCATAATGTGGAAACGCTAATTGGCTTTATTTTAAGTCTAATTTGATTTCAAATATAGCACCTTGGACCAAAACAAGAAAATGAGTAATCTAAGATGTTGAGAAATTTAGCGCAAATCCCTAATAGGCACAGGAAATCAGGATGGAGAAATTCTAATCAAATCACACTAGCTTCAATCTGTTGATAAATATGGCAAATCAGGAAACTCTTTGCCTTTAAATGATACTACTAGGAAAATAAGGCAAGTGGATCCTAATTGATTTTGTTTCCTTTTTCTCTTTCCCAAGACTAAGAGATGATTAGGGAAGAAGAGAAATTTTACCTACCCCTGGAGAGGTTGATTGCGTGGAAGATCTCATGATATAGCTCACAATAACACAACAAAACAGATAGGGCAAGTTAGTAATCAGCTCAGGAAAAATATGACTAATGGTGAATTGTGCATTGCTCCCCGACGACGTAAAAATGTTGAATGCGCTTTCGTCGATTTTGAAATATGCGTCGTAGTATAATCAACAAAAGCGAATCGACAACATTTAAATTTATAAGTACTCGAAAAACAATCATAAGTTCCAAGGTCGTTCGCAAGGAGCAAATATAAAATTCACACACTAATCGCAATATTAAACAATGAGCACAATAATAAAGATATGTAATGAAATCAATAATCATAATATATATAATAATAGACCAAATTGTATCTCAAAAATCACTGGGATAAAAAGAAGAATGAAACCTAAAAATGGTGATTTGAATCATCACTTAATTTCCACAATTAAGCATATATTCCAAGGATACTCAATGTTTCAAACTAAAACAAATGTTTCAACAGTGTTTCCAACCACTTGCCATGTCAGCACCACAATATCCACGTCAGCACAAATACTTAAATATCTCCACAGTACCCTCGAATTAACCACAACCAATTAGATGACTTAAAGTCGCCAAAGCCTCAGCACAAACAACCCAGAAACCTGCTAAGTGTTGGGCGTGTGTGCATGATTCCTGAGGCACACGCACGCACCCTGAGGCAAAACCACCCCTACCCTCTTCAGAATCTCCTCTTTCTTAACTGGGTAAACGGGTTGAATAGTGTCGAGTAATCGGGTCATGAACAGTGACTAGGCCCACTAGCATGGTGGTAGGCGAGGAGTGAGGTCGGAGGAAGCTTGCTAGAGCTTCGCCAGGTGCGAAGAAGACGGAGGAGATGGTGGTTTGACGGTTGAATTGGGGTTTAAAGGACTAATTGCTAATATAGGGAAAGAGAGGAAGAGATAGACCTACTCTAGTGGATGAAAGGAGGGAGGATCTGTGCCGGCATGGCTTGCCGAACACAGAGGGGATGAAACCTTCGGGACGAGGAAAGGGCAGGAAGCTCTCGCTTTGATTAGCGACTAGCGAACGACACTGAGGATGAAGGGGGCACTCCCAATTTGGCCGTTGGGAGGTCGTAGGAAGAAGGGTTTCCAGAGTCGTGGCAGAAGTGGCCAAAGAAGAGAGGAATTGAAGGATTTAGGCTAGAACCGAACTCGATTTCACCTAGGAACATCAAGGAGTTTAAATAGAGGAGGATTAGGCCCTCAAACGTGCGAAATTCGCACGTTCGCTTGCAAGTTTGGAAATCTAAACTCCTAATTTTTCTCGCACTCGCCGAAGCTCTAGGATCCATCTTAGGATTCAGGATCGAGTTCAATTGCTAGAGAATCTCCTAAAGATCATTCCCTCCAAGTTTGGAGGGAATTGACTGGCAAATCAAGGAGAAATCCTTGATTGAAGCTCGACAGTTTGGATTTGAGGTTTGTTCACACTATTCATAGTGGTAGGGACCTAAATGCAAGGAAGACGACAAAGGGGGCTATATGCAAGAAACTCAAAACCTGGGGGGGTAAATGTGAGAAAGAGATTTTAGGGATTAAATTACAAATTAGGTCAAGATGGACTCTGATTGGGCCCAAATTTTGGTTTTAACCTAATCTGAACCCAAGGAATCTAATGAACTTGGATTTCAATTTTGACCACGTTTGACTGGGTAATTTCCAGAGAAGCCCAAATCAAGGTAAATTCCCGTCTGAATCTCTGTTCTAGGTTAAAAGTGGGTTCAGATGGTCAAACCAAACGTACCAAACCTTTTAGAATATTTTTCTATAAATTTTAGAAGGTTTAGATAGATTTTATCCTGACCAAAACCTTTCCAATTTAAATGGGGCTGATAATTAGGGTTTTTGGTTCTGTTTTTGTCCTTGAAATACGTGAAACACTGTTGACACACTGATTGGTCTTTAATGCTCAATTGACCTCTAATTAAACCCTAAATAACCTCGTGGTTAATCTACACTTGTGATGTGCTGTTAAAACTGTATAATTAACCCTACTTTATTGTTTTCTTCTCAAAACGGATCAGAGTGGAATTATGATCCTCAGGCGATCATTTAGGAGCATTTATCTCTTGATTCCAATTAATTCAAATTAGTTATGACGAATGATGGTGTTACCAATGCCTCATCGTCGTCAGAGATAGGAGTGACACCAAAACAGATCGGAGAGTGTTACAGGAATCTATTCTTTGCACCTATTGTGAATCTTGACAAGAATAATTACCCACGTTGGTCCCCGACATTTCTTGCCACTGTGGAAGGACATGGGAAGCAACATGTCCGCACTGAAGTACCACTAGAGCAAAAGATAGGAAAATATGCAACTTAGAACTGAGATGATACCATGGTAAGGGCTTGCATATTAAGCAGTGTGATATCTCGCATTGGAGATGAAGCCATATACTACAAAACTGGTAAACAAATGTGAGACGGTCTGAAGGATGCATATTCTCATGAACTCCACTCAAGTCTTCTAGATTCACTATGATCTTTGTCATTTAAAGCAATCGATGAGTATCCCACAATATTACTGCACCATGGACTCTTGCAAAAGTACAATGCATGCAAGCCCATGTGCACATCACCCACGTGCAAGAATCAGAGGAAGGAGTTCTCAGCTCATATGTTTCTAGTAGGGCTTAATGATGATTATTCTGCTGCATGTTCACAGATATTAACACTTTCTGAGCTTCCTCCTATTGACGAGATCTACAGGGGACTTAGCAGGTTGCATGTCTAGTCCACCCCAGACGTTGTCACCAGTATACTGCTTCTTATGCAACCATTAAGTACGCGTGGAGGACGAAGTAGAACCTTCCGAGGCAAAGGTAGGGGGTGCTGATGGTGGTCGTGGCAAGCCTACTTGTTCCTATTGTGGGAGTATTGACCACATTGAGTCCAAGTGTTGGAACAAACTTAAACGGCCTGTTGTTGCCAACCAAGTTTCTATGATTGCTCCACCAGCCATGTCTACTGATACAGTGACTCTTGCAGAGGTGGATTATGATGCAGTAGTACAATGCCTAGTTCAGTTGACCCATGATCAGCTTCAATCTTCAGGCACTGCAGCTTATGCCTCTGCATCAATCATGAATAGTTCGTGATTGATTGATTCTGGTGCTACAGATCATTTGTCAAAGAATTCGCAGTGTTTTAGGAGTATGCAGGAGGTATCACAGGATCGCTCAATACAGTTAGCAGTTGGTAGGCATATGCCCTCATCTGTGGTAAGGGGGGTGTCAGTTACTTCTACTGTACACCTTTTTGATGTTTATTATGTGCCTAACATGGCAATGCAATTGTTGTTGTTAGTACTATCATTAAGCAATTAAATTGCTATGCCATTTTTTATGTGGTTGGGTGTATGTTTCAGGACCACATGACGATGACGATTGGTAGTGGACATGTGGGGGGTGCTTGCTAGCTAGTTCAGAGTCTAGTTGCTGCGGCTTGTCAGACGAGTACTACTGCAGGGAGTGCCTTGTAACACAGATGACTAGGTTATCCTTCACTGGACAAACTACGCCGGATCATTCATCATCTCTCGCCTACCATGAAGATTCAGTGTGATGCTTGTCAGCTGGGGAACTATCACCAAGCCAGTTTTCCAGTTTCTATCCAGTCCAGTAGTTTGGCTTGTTTTGATTTATTGCATTGTGATGTTTGGGGTCCTAACCGTGTGGCAGACCAACAGAACTATCGTTATTATTTGTTATTTGTTGATGATTTCTTTTGTTTATCATGGATATTTTTGATGCGCAATAAATTAGAGGTTGGATCTATTATTAAGCAGCTTGTAGCTTTTGTGAAAACTCAGTTGGTGTTTGCATTAAGATCAGAATTGATAATGCTTTAGAGTTTTATACTAAGAGCTTGGCTTCCTTCTATGGATAACTTGGCATAATACATCAGACGTCCTGCCCCCACACGTCACAGCAAAATGGGGTTGAAAAATAGAAACACCATCATATTCTGGATATAGCTAAAGCCTTGCTTATCCAGAATAGTGTCCCACATACTTATTGGGGAGATGTTCCCTCTACCTATTATCTCATTAACAAGCTTCCTTTCTTTGTACTTCATGAGTAGATTCCATGGAATATTTTATATCCTGATTCATACTTATTTCTAGTGCCGCCAAAAACATTTGGCTGTGTGGCATTTGTGCACGTCCTTGGGCTTAGTCATAATAAATTGGCTCCTATTGTGATTAAGTATGTGTTTCTTGGTTATTCATGCACTCAGAAAGGATATAGGTGTCTTGATCTTGTACACCAAAGGCACTATGTCAGTGCGGATGTGACATTTCATGAATCTATTCCGTACTTTTCTACTCCAGGCCATCAGTTAAAGGAGGTGGAGATGGTTGTGCCAATGCCTATGCCTCCTGTAACCATGGAGGATCTCTCAGAATGGTAGTGTACCTGCTATAGAGAAACCTGTGAGCACATTCAGAGTGGTACTACCAAATGATAAGACTTTCAAGGATACTACATGTCAGCTTCTTGTCAGTGATAGAGAAAAGACACACCCCCCCCCCTCAGTTCCTACTGAGCCACCACTATCCTCCCTCACTCAGGTATGTGGAAGGCTACTGACCATACTTCTTCTGCTGATGTGTCTCCAGGTTCTCCTTCCATGTCTATGAATGATGATATTCCTACTGCTATCCAGCAAGCTCCCCGATCTTGTGCCCAGTATCGTGTTACTGGAAGTGTTGTTTCTGCTGAATCTCTAGGTTCGGAGTTTCATGCATTCACTACTGCAGTTTCTAGTACTAAGATTCCTAGTTCGTACTAGCAGGCTCTACTACATCCACACTGGAAGGCTACCATGGAGAAAGAGATGTCTGCTCTTTGTAACAGAGGCACTTGAGAACTTACTACTTTACCCCTTGGTGCACACCTTGTTGGTGCTCACTAGGTCTTCGCCTTGAAATACAACCAAGATGGGTCTATTTTTCGGTATAATGCTCATCTTGTGACCAAAGGATTCACCCAAACCTATGGGGCGGATTTCTTTGACACATTCTCACCGGTTGCTCGTCTCTCCACAATCCGTATACTTATATTGTTGTAGCTCATTATGGATGGAACCTACACCAGCTGAATGCCAAAAATGTGTTCCTTTATGGAGATTTACAGGAGGAGATATATATACAGCAGCCTCTTGGATTTGAGGTTCAGGGGGAGTGTATTTGCAGGTTTCGTAAGGCCATTTATGACCTTAAATAGAGCCTTCGAGCCTAGTTTCAGCATCTGTTTGAAGCATTGTCTGTTGTTGGGATGCAGAAGTGATCATCTAATCATTCACTGTTTGTGAGGAAGACCAGTGGTGGTACCGTGACTCTACTTGCGTATGTGGATGACCTTATTCTCACAGGTGATGATATAGCTGGTATTTCTCAAGTGAAAGAGTATTTGGCACGCCAGTTTGTTATGAAGGACCTTGGGAAACAAATGTATTTTCTAGGCATTGAGATTGTCACAAATAAAGGGATAATTATGTCACAAAGAAAGTATGCTCTTGACATTCTCCAGGAGACTGGCATGCTAGGATCCAAGGATGTCAATATCCCTATGGATCCTAAGGTTCACCTCTTTGATGATACTGTGAAGTTGAAGGACAAGAAGGCCTATCGACAGCTAGTGGGGAAACTTTTGTATCTGACCATCACTAGGCCAGATATTAGCCTTGCAATAGGTAAGCTAAGAAGTTCTTAGACAAACCTACTGATGATCATTGGCAGACTGTGATGTAGGTGTTGAGGTACATTAAAGGATGTCCAAATAGGGGCATTTTGTTCTAGAAGAAGGCACCTATGTCTATTGTTGCCTACTCAGACACAGATTATACAGGCGATGTTGGAGATAAGAGATCTGCCACTGGCTTCTGTATAATTGTAGCTGAGAATTTAGTGACCTGGAGGAGCAAGAAACAAAGTGTAGTTTCACGCTCCAATGCTGAGTCTAAGTACCGTGCCATGGCACATACTGTAGTAGAGATGATATGGATAAGATCATTGTTACGGTATCTTACTGTTACTATTCAGGGGCCAATGGAGATGTATTTTGATAATAGGGCTGCAATATACATTGCTAACAATCTCATGTTCTACGAAAGACCCAAACATATGGAAGTAGATTGTCATTACACCAAGAGTTTAATTCAACAGGGTCTGCTACGTACTACTTGCCTTGCCTCTTCAAACTAGACTGTGGACATGTTTACTAAGCCGTTATCTCGCCATATGTTTGAGAACTGTAGAAACAAGTTAAGCATGGTGAATATATATGCTCCACCTTGAGGGAGAGTGTGACATTATGTTTTGAGGGGCATTTTATCTTTTTCTTTTACTGTTGGACTTATGTTATAATTTTTCCGTCACCTCTCTATATAAAGAGATGTAGGGACGGCTTAGTAATTATGAAGTTTTATTTTCTTCAACTTAAACTATTGAAGTTGACCAATAAATAATCAAATCTATATGGTTATATAATGTTAGATACACATATTTAGAGTTCAATCCATTATGTTTAATGTAAATTCTCCGATGTACATTGTGTTTGACGCTAAATCCACTAATTTGTTGATGCAAGCATAGTTTATTTTACATAAAATTTAAGGGGTTTTGAGTAATTTTGTTATTTTTATAGTTTCGTTAGGATTCCAATAGGTCTTTCTGGTCTTTTCCCTCTATAAAAAGAGCCATAGCATCAATTAGTTGAATAAAGAAATTCCTCCCTTATTCTCCTCTCTCTCTCTCTTACACGTCCAAATCTCCATAACAAGCCACAGAAAATCCCCGATTCTTTTCCTTCCTCACTCATTTCCCTTCCCCTTCTACCTCTTCTTTCCTTGCTCCTGCAATAAACTCACCCTCATCCAACAACCCACTACTCGACTCCACCACTAGACATCTCTCACCTTTGCTAACCCCAAGCAGCACACCACCAACCAAGCAACACCCTCCGACCCACCATCCGATAACCAACCTCCAACCTACACCACCCCTTAGCCTATCCTTCCTCAACCACACTCCACAGCAATCGCCACCCTACCAATCTCGTCAATGACCACCGCTCGACGATCACCCACAACTGTACAACCACCACCCACAATGCACACAGTTCCCCATTGCCAATGCACCATCGAAAAGCTCTCCTCCGCCACACGCACATGACCACATCGCCCTTAGCCCACC
Organism: Thalassia testudinum; assembly: GCA_037157565.1. Classification (NCBI taxonomy): domain Eukaryota; kingdom Viridiplantae; phylum Streptophyta; class Magnoliopsida; order Alismatales; family Hydrocharitaceae; genus Thalassia; species Thalassia testudinum. The sequence continues at coordinate 131,727,390 of JAZHRO010000055.1, forward strand.
GTGCAACCTACCTTTTCACACCAAGTGACTGCATACACCTAACTGATCACCTCGATCACAGCCAGCTGCCATCTCCCCTCCACCTCGTTGCTTTAGCTAATCCCGTTCGATGCCACATCCACCTAACCAATCTCAATTACCGCCACCTTGCCTTACCATGTCGGTCTCTAGCCTCGACTCCAACTCCCACTTAGACACCATCTAACATGCTGATCCGTACTTATGCAACCTACCTCCTTTATTTTGGGTCTGTTAGGAAACATGAACAAGGCCCCTCTCTAAGGCATTAGGATTTATTTCTTCACATCTAAATTCTAGGCATTAAAAAAAAAACTTTGTTTCTTCGGAGACCAAATCTTCTCTAAAGGTCAACATACATCATCTAGTATCAAAGCTAGAAGATTGTCTGGCCATGGAAGACCATGTAGCCGATCTTGAGGATGCCAAATTGACCCTTAAGGGTTAGATGGAGCAACTTATACTAGACAAGCACAAAAGAAATGAACAACACCGACTCAGTGGAGGATCTAGCCGATCCAGCCAAGCCTTGCTGCACATTGACTTTGATCTTAAGTCTAGCAAGTATAGTGAAGAACTTGAAGAGATACCTCATCCCCAAAATCTTTGGCCTCATTAGCATCGATTCAAGAGATAAAGAGGATGATGTGCAACCATAACCTCATTAAGACACTAGGTGAGAGAGGTATCTAAATCAAGGTGCCTAAATTCGAGTAACACCTCGATCTTGACACCTTCCTTGATTTGCTTGACCGCTTGGTGCACTGCTTCGAATGGAAGGACTTATTAAGCCATCACAAAGCCAAGGTTGTCACCCAAAAGATGAAGGCATATGTGTTGCTATGGTGGAATTACCTCTAGGAAGATTGAGAACATAAAGGCAAGGAGTGCATTCATACATGTACCATGATGAGGTTGCAAGGAGTATCATCATAGCTTATCACTGACTTTAGACCCTACACCAAGAAACCAAGAATGTTCAAGAATACACGAAGCAGTTTTAGATATTGATAGCTCGAAACAACTTAAGCAAGACCGATGACCAACTCGTCACTCGATATATCAATGATCGAAGGCTCAACATTCAAGATGAGTTATATATGTGTGATTATAGATCTGTCGATAATGCCTATGATCATGCAATTCGGGTAAAGATCAAGTTGGCACGGTTGACTAATCGACACCCTACAATGACCACAACTACTTCCCATATCACATCTACGACAAGTTGAGGAGCCCTAAAAGCCACCTCTTGCTCCTCTACCTGAGGCCCAACAACTAGACAACACCCAACAAGTCGTGTCTGCTTCTAATCCTCAACATGTCAACACTAGCATCAACATTCTTGGGCCTTAGCCCAATGTGAATCCAGTCACTTGCTTTCGATGCCTTCAGAAGGGTCAACAAGCAGTTTGTTGAGTTATTATTTAGTTGGTCTTTTATTTATTTCTCCTTCAGTACCTCTCTATATAAAGGTACCTGGGCTTTTTGAATAAGATTACTGACATTTCCACCTAACACGGTACCAGAGCAATGATCCTAGACCGGTAGTATCCCACCTAAACCCTAACCACCCACCGACCACCCAAACCCTTTTCCTCTCTCTCTTTAATGTCGCCGGCCTTGAACTAGGCTAGCAGCGCAAGCGGAGCAGCTCCCCCTTCACCGGTCTGCACCGCCCCTAGCAAGCGTTGCCCGCCGACTTGCAGCCCCTGCTGGTCATCGCAGGGGGCTATAGGGTCTCTTAGGCATGCTGCCAAGCCTCTCTTCCCCTTGCGCCACCTGCAGCATTGCCGCCATGTGGTGTAAGTGGCCCTTGCTGGCGCCACCTCTTCTTCTTTGGCCCAACACACTCTCTAGATCTCTTTCTTGAGGTTGTGCTAGACTAGATTAGGGTATTGGAGAGCCTCTCCTTCCCCGATCTATCGTCTGGGGGCTGTAAAGGTAGACTGTGACTACTAGAACTGGGGTTACTAGTTCCCTTCTACTTCTACAAACCTTCTTAGAGGAGTTCTACTTGTTGGAATGTACCGCTAGGGCCTAATCTATGCCCTAGCATGTGCAAAGATATTGTTTCCTAGTGCCTACTATTTGTATATGGTCTGAATTTAGAGTTTTTGGGATCCTAATGTCTGGTTTGGGATCAAGTAAGGTCTAAAATTGTATTTTTCAAACCTTATGATCTGAGTTTCTGCCTTTCAAACTCCTGTTTCTCGCGGATCATGACTTCAAATATCATGGGAGACCAAAAGGAATCTGTGAGCAACTTAGTAAGGAAGTTATCTACCATAAGTGCTCCCCTTCACATGCAGGGGACTTCTATCAAGTTGGATGGATCAAACTTCCTGCTTTGGTCAACTTCTCCCGATTCGTCGGATCCCATTGAAATAAATATATATTGACAGAGGATATGCCTACTGTGAAATCTGTAGATTGAGAGATAGATAATGATTAGGTGGCAACATGCCTTTTGAATAACATGACTCAGACAATTGCCAAATAGGTCATGGCATATGCTTCGGTAAAGAGGATGTGGGAGGTGTTGCATGAGATCCATTCCTATAGAAGCAATATCACCAGGCTATACTGAGTTGTAGAGGACATTCACACTATTCGGAAAGGCACCATGGTCTTGTCCGAGTCATATGGCACCATGAAGAATCTGTGGGACGAGCAGGATGTATATTAGCCTATATCTACAGATGCAGCAGTTATAGCCAAGCAGAGAGAGGCTATTTGCTCTATTTAGCTATTGTCTGGACTTGGTTCTGAGTACAAAGCAGTGAAAGATCAGTTTATGACAATGGATAAGATTCTTACACCTGCATAGATTTATGCTTGTCCCTCCAAGCTTGACACCTCTGATCCCGTGCCTACATCTGACTCCTCTTCCATGGTTGCTGTTGGTCATGGTAAGGAAAATTCTGGGGCAGAGGTGGTCGTGGTCATGGTGGTGCATGTGGTGGTCGTGGTCGTGGTTGGAGTTCTTTTTTCTGTGAGTATTGTCATAGGAATGGACATACTATGGAACATTGCTGGGTAAAGCATGGATATCCATGGGGAATGAATCCACGTGCTCACCAGGTTTCTATAGAAGATACTACTCAGGTGCATGAAGATGACTGTCAAATTTTTGTATCTAGGTCAGACTATGAGCAAGGGTTCTCGCATGAGGAACGCATGCGAGTAAAGAAGCTAGTTCTACCACTTCGTCATCGAAGTGTGTCACAAAGAATGCTGAGATTCGGTAGTTGGAATATTGGTACCTTGACCAGCAAGCTCATAGAGATTGTGGATACAATGGTAAGAAGAATGATTCAAATTCTTTACCTTCAAGAGACTAAGTGGGTTGGTGAAAAAGTAAAGGAAATCGAGAGAACATCTTTCAAACTTTGGTATTCAGGAAGGGACAAAGGTAGAAACGACATGGGTATTATAATTCATAAGGATTTGAAGGAGAGCGTGGTTGAGGTTAAGAGATGGGTGATCGAATTATTTGGATAAAATTAATCTTAGAAGAAGAGATCTTGAATGTCATTTCAGTTTATGTACCTCAAGTTGGTCTAGAGGAAAGAATAAAGAACAAATTTTGGGCAGAGCTTGATATGATAATTCAAGGAATCCCACAGACATAAATGATTTGCTTGGGTGGAGATTTAAATGGGCATGTGGGAAAAGATACTTTAGAGTATGCAGGAGTGCATGGAAATCATGATTTTGGTGTTAGGAATGAAGAAGGGAAGACGTTCCTTGATTTTGCTATGGCTTATGATCTATTAATAGCAAATACTTTCTTCAAAAAATGGGAAGAGCATTTGATTACCTATAAAAGTGGCTTAACAAGAACGCGGATCGATTACTTTGCTCTGAGAAGAAGGGATCGTTTATCTTGTAAGGATTGCAAGATTATTCCAGGGGAGAGTTTAACTGCTCAACATCATCTTTTGGCGTTGGATGTTCATTTAAAGAAGGCAAAGAAAAGAAAATTAGTGTCTAAGAATTTGAGAATTAAATGGTGGAATCTTAAGAAAGAGCAAGTGAGATTTAAAGATAAGATGATGCAACAAAAGGCTTGGGATCTTGATGGTAGTGCTGATGAAATGTGGTTAAATATGGCAAACTGTATTAGGAAGGTGGCAAAGGAGGTGTTAGGCGTGTCTAAAGGATGTGTTCCAGGACAAAAGGAAGCTTGATGGTGGAGTGAGGAAGTGCAAGAGAAGGTTAAAATTAAAAGAGCCTGTTTTAAAGTCTTATATCGAGATAAGATCGATGAAAATATAGAAAACTACAAAAGAGCAAAGAAAGAAGCAAAGAAAATTGTTAGTGAAGCAAAAGTAAAAGCTTGGGAGCATTTTTATAAGAAACTTAATTCTAAAGAAGGTGAAAAAGATATTTTCAAGTTAGCTAAAGCAAGAGAGCGGAAAGCAAAGAACCTTACGTATGTAAGATGTATCAAGAATGAAGGAAGGGTGCTTATAGCTAGTGAGGATATAAAGACAAGATGGAAAAAATATTTTCATAAGCTATTTAATGAAAAATAAAAGAATGCTATCATCTTAGGGGAGTTAGTTAACTCAGAAGAATATGTGAATCGATCATGTTATCGAAGGATACAAAAGAAAGAAGTAGAGGAGGCTCTGAAGATGATAAAAAGTGGGAGGATTGTTGGGCCCGATGATATTCCTATAGACGTCTGGAGAATGACGGGAGAACGGGGTATAACTTGGCTCACAAATTTATTTAATATTATGTGGAGAGGCAAGAAGATGCCAGAGGAATGGAGGAAAAGTTTTGTGGTACCTTTATACAAGAACAAGGGTGATATACAAGATTGTTCCAACTATAGAGGTATTAAGTTGATGAGTCATACGATGAAACTTTGGGAAAGAATAACTGAAAGAAGGGTGAGGCAAGTCTCTATAGTAACTAAAAATCAATTTGACTTTATACCAGGCAGGTCTACTATTGAGGCAATACACCTCTTGAGACGTATGATGGAGACATGCAAAGTGAAGAAAAAGGATTTACATATGATTTTTATTGATTTGGAGAAGGCCTATGATTCTGTCCCAAGAGATATCTTCTGGAGAATTTGGAGAAGAGACAAGTGCCAATTATATATATCAACCTCATAAAGGATATGTACTATGGAGCTGCAGCTTGTGTAAAGACTAAAGATGTTTTGACAGACTACTTTGATATCACCATTGGTCTGCATCGAGGTTCGACTTTAAGCCCTTATCTTTTTGCCTTGGTTATGGATGAGTTGACGAAGCATATCCAAGTTGAGGTGCCTTGGTGTATGCTTTTTGCTGATGACATTGTGTTGGTTGATGAGACAAGAGATGGAGTGAACAGAAAACTTGAGCTTTGGAGAGAAGCCCTGGAAGATAAAGGATTACGCATAAGTAGGACGAAGACTGAGTATATAGAATGTAAGTTTAGTAGTAGAGGGAACAACGAAGGGATTGATGTAAAAATTGGAGAAGAGTGCATTCCAATGAAAGATATTTTTAAGTACTTGGGATCCATTTTCCAACATGATGGTGGAATTGATGGAGATGTTACACATAGAATTAATGCAGGGTGGTTGAAATGGAGGGGTGCTTCTGGTGTTCTCTGTGATAAGAGGGTTCATTTAAAAGTCAAAGGAAAATACTATCGAGTTGTGGTAAGACCAGCCATGTTGTACGGTTCTGAATGCTGGGCTATAAACTATAGGCATGTACAGAAGATGTCTGTGGCAGAAATGAAGATGTTAAGATGGATGTGTGGTCATACAAGAAAGGACCGTATTTCAAATGAATTTATTAGAAACAAGGTTAGGGTGGCACCAATAGAGGATAAAATGAGAGAGGCCCGTCTAAGATGGTTTGGACATTTACAAAGAAGGCCACTAGATGCTCTAGTTAGGAGATGTGAGAAGTTGGAGGCTAAACCCGCTAAGAGGGGACGAGGAAGACCAAACAAGTGTTGGAAGGAAACTATTAAGTAAGATCTCAATTACTTTAATTTAAGTCCCAAAATGGCTGAAAATCGATCTATGTGGAGGCAAAGAATCCATATAGCCGACCCCACTTAGTGTGGGAAAAGGCTTGGTTGTTTTGTTGTAGGTCAAACTATGAGCGATTCATTGCTTCTCAGGCCTCTACCTCAGTAGAAGTCTCAGTCCAGAGACCTGTAGGTACTTCAGCCATGTCTGTTAGATCCCAAGTTCCTACTTGACTTGCTGATTCAGGTGCCTCCTCACACATAACTGGTGATGTCTATTTTCATCTGTACAGGATCTTGCTACCCTATTCCAAGTTAAGGTAGCAGATAGTAGTTTGTCACCGGTTACTGATCTTGGGAATATCTCTATCTCCTCTGCTTTGCCATTGTCTAATGTTATGCATGCTCCTAAGTTTGCTATTAATTTGATGTCTATTAGTCGAATTTATCATATTTACAATGCAGAGCAGTGTTTCATGACTAGTATTTCTTGCAAGACCTTCAGACGATGAGGCAGATTGGTGAACTTGAGTAGAATGGTCTCTACTACCTCCATGTTCCACCATCATATACTACTGATGTTGTTTGTGCCGCTACTGCTCTTCAGCAGTATCTCCGTCTTAGTCATCCTAGCTTGCCTGTTCTTCGTCATTAGTTTCTAGAGTTGTCTTTTCTAGAGTCTTTTCGGTGTGAAGCATGCTAATTGGGCAAATACCATATGTCTTCTTTTCCATCACATAATGAACGGACTGAGTCTGTATTTGATTTGGGGATGTTTGGGGCAAACGTAGAGTCTAGTCTTAGAGGGTTTCGGTACTTGTTCTGGTTGATGATTATACCAGGATGTCCTGGATATTTATGATGAAAGAGAAGTCCAAGGTTTTTGATCTTGTGAAAAATTTTGATCAAGAAATTAAGACTCAATTTTCCACTATTATAAAAGTTTTCTTGAGTGATAATGGGTTAGAGTTTGTGAATGTCAAGGTTACATAGTTTTTTCAATCTTTTGGTATTATTCACCATACTTCTTATGTTCATACCTCCCAACAAAATGGGTTGGTTGAATGTAAGCTTCATCATTTGTTGGATGTGACATGTACTATTATGTTTTAGATGAATGTACCTTCACCTTTTTGAGTGGATGCTATCTTAATGGCCACGTACTTGGTGAATCATGTTTCTTCCTCGATTTTGGGGGTTAAAACCCCATACTCTCTTTTGTTTCCTGGCAAGGACATGTTATCTCAGCTCAGTAGCTTTTGGGTGTATTCGCTTTGTCCATTTATATAAAGTGAATAAAATTTCTCCTCGCTCCGTTAAGTGCATCATTCTAGGCTACTCCAAAACCTAGAAAGGATACAGGTGCTATCATCCTATATCACGAAGGTTTTATGTTTCTGTTGATGTCACTTTTTGGGTCATCAATGCTAACTTCATGACAGATGAACCAAAGGAATTACTGCAACCTATCTACGATGAGTATCCAAAAGGCTTGGGAACTCTTGTTGGTTGTATTAATCTTGACAACTCTTCCAAAAACGTCGCTACATGTGTTCAGCAGATTGAAAAGCAATATGAAGAATTATTGGAGACACTACTAGCCTATTTCTAATCATTGAATATGATGATACTTCAACAGATAACCATCGGTCTTTTGAGCACAACGCCGCACTTGTGATAAATGTTATTCCTTTCGTAAAGAGATCATGAAGACCAATAGTCATATTTGCAGTGTCCTAAAGAATCCCTTCCAAGTTTCTGAAGAAGAATTGATCAAAGAGGATGAAAATCCAAAAACAACTAAAGCTACTCTAAGGATCGATGCTATTTGTTTATATTTCCTTCCATCAAGAACATTATCCATCAACTAGCTAATCTAAAAATAGGCATCCCCATATGGCAATAATACATGTAAAAGGCACTATGATTGGTATAAAAAGCATACCTTCATTATCCATGACACCAATGTTCGATATATTTACTTCTACCATGGGTGAAAAGGAGAAACTAAAATCTCATCCTCCTAGGAACAACATTGATTACAAGCATGGTCCAGATCCTTCCCTATTCAAAGCTACCCTTCCCAATCTGAAGTTGCTCCGCTTAAGGGACATTTTATACTTGAAGTTGCCACCACTAAAAACTTTGGATCCAGGTCATTGCAACAAACTCGCAGGGGTGATATTTTTTTGAAGCGAGGGAGGATTAATGTAGTGTAGTTTATTTTACATAAAATTTAAGCGGTTTTGCACGATTTTGTTATTTTTATAGTTCCATTAGAGTGTTATTGAAATTCTCTTTATTTCCTTTTTGTTTAGAATCCTATTTGCAATACGATTTCAATAAATCTTTCTAGTCTTTTTCCTCTATAAAAGAAGCCATCACTTGTAATAGCATTAATTAGTTGAATAAAGAAATTCCTCCCAAATCTATCTCTCTCTCTCTCTCTCTCATTTACCCAAATCTCTCTTGACAAGCCATTTGAAATCCCCCCATTCTTTTCCTTCCTTACTCTTTTTTCCCATCCTCTCCTTTCTCTTCTTTTCCTTCTTTCTCCTGCAACAAGCTCACCCTCAACAAACAACCTCCACCTACGCCACCCGACTCCACCACCAAACATCTCTCACCTTTGCCAACCTCGCATTCCAACAATCAGCCAATGCCCTCTGGCTGCCAACCAATAGCCCGCACCACCCCTTGACCTCTCCTTCCTCAACTGTACGGCTCCACAATGACTGCTACCCTACCGATATCAATGGTGACCACCACCTGTCGATTGCCTGTAGCTGTACGACCTTGCATAGCCTCCATCCATAATGTGCTCACAACTCCCTTGCCACCAATGCACCACCAACGAGCTCTCCTCTACCACTTGAGTGCAGCCACATGCTGCCCTTGGCCATTATGTGACCAACCTTGTCCTACTATGCAATTGCGTCGGCCATAGCTAGTTGCCATTCCCCTCCACCTTGTCACTCTGCCTAGTCTCTTCGAATGCCACATCCACTCAAATGATCCTAACCACTGCCAACTTGCCTTGCCATGTTGGTCTCCAACCTTAAATCCAACTCCTGCTCCAACTCCATTAATGTGTTGATCCACACTTCTCGCACAACCTGCCTCCATTGTTTTGGCTTTGCCGGGAAATAGGAACAATGCCCCTCTTTAAGGCAATAGGATTTATTTCTTCACATCTCAATTCTAGACAATAAACAAATTTTTTTTCCCAAAATCTTTTCTCCAGAGGATGCTCTACATCATTTCTGCATATAACTGTTGAATATCTGAATTACCTAATGCCAGACAAAGCTCATCTAACATTGGACTACCTATTAAGCATGTTTTGATCATGCTAGTTGTTACATTCATACAAGTGGGAGCTTTTCTTCAAAAGCAGGAAAAGAGGGTCAATAAGGGTCGTTAACCCCCTGGATTCATCAAACAAAAGAGCAAGTTACACCAATATTTGCGCAAACAAGCAAAATGGTGCAAAACACTGCCAACACTAGCTCTCTTCCCTCTAAAAGTGACCCTATTGCGATCCAACCATATACACCAGAGGAGAATGAATGATCTCCTAATCATATATGTTGGAGATTCTCGTGATCTCCACGTTGAGGATCATCCAAGAATCTCCATGTTGAGTAGATGAGAAGTGTTGAGAGAATTGTAGTGATTATTTAGTCCCACATGGAGTTGGATTTTGTTATGTGTGTGATGGCTTATAAATAATCGTGTACCCTCATCTATTCCTTTAAGAAGAAATGACAAAGAAATACACCCATAGGGCACTTCTATGGTTTTCTCCCCACTCTTCGTGAGCAGAGTTTCCACGTAAACTCAAACGTTCTTTATTTTTATGCTTTGATATTTTTGCTTCCGCATTATTTAGTTCTATCAACTAGAAGAAACAAATCCTCTTGCCATGCTATCTTCTTTCCATATTTTATGTTTTCTATTTTAGGATTATCCCTTTAGAAAAATATGTTTAGGATTTGATTTGATTTAGTTAGAAATACTTTAGTTATTTTAGAAGATTGTATTAAGATTAGGAAGTATGATTGGTCTCTTTATATAAAGAGACTAAAGCGCATGACTTCTCTTTGAGTTTCAATAATAATAAACTCCACGTTTCTTCACATGGTATCAAAGCAAGTTCGATCTAGAGAACACTTCCTCTACCATGGCTAAAAGGCCATGAGAGCCTTTTCTCTACGTGGAGACCAAAATTGGTCTCCTAAACCAAGTCGGTGGCACCTTCACTACCTTAGGGTGTGAGGTCAGCCCCCTCCATTGCTACCAGTGCTGTTGTCGGCTACTGTTGTGGCTATTGTTGCCACGGCAACCATTGTTGCTACTATTTTAGTTGTTGGTGCTATTGCTGCTGGTATAGTTCTTACTATTGGTATTGCTGATTACTCTAATCATAATAGTTGCTGGTGCTTCATGCAAGATAGAGAAAAGTCTTGTTATGGCTTTCGTATTGTTTGCCCAACATGTCCTTAGCTTGAAGGGCATTCCCAAATCCTTAGGTTGTGTCATTATAGAATATGATGAGTGGTGGGAACACTAAGCCAAAGGCTCAGCCCCACTTGTAAATGCCTAAAGCAAGTTTTTCGTCTTCTCCTAGGGTGAAGAATTTTTTCTGGTGATGGGCAACTACCATGTACTTGAGAATGTTCCCCACAATCAATTTCAAGTCTAGTTGTGGTCCAATTCGAGGCTCAAAGACCATTTGTGTGTGTAAGTCCTACATACATGCTGGATTATGAAGCCCAAGCTGGATCGTGCATCTCCAACTTAGGGGATCTCGTGATCTCCATGTTGAAGATCTTCCAAGAATCTCCATGTTGAGTAGAGGAAAAGAAACTGTTGAGAGATGTGTTTATTAGAGTGGTACGTTTAGTTCCACATAGTGGAGCGAAGAAAAGGGCAGTGTGTGGGAGCCTATAAATAGATTATTGTACTCTCATTTGTTTCTTGAGAATAATAGAAATATCTCACCCTATTGGGGTCTTGATTTTTCATATAAAAATGTAATCAATGTATTTCCTTCGTAAAGGATTTCCCCATAATGACCATGAGCTGTTGTTCCTGGAGTGACCAAATAAGGTTTAACAGATCTGATTACGAAAGAAGAGTCTACATGAACAATTAGAACTTGACCAAATTTCATTTGCGGTCCGTATTGAAAGAAACATACATTTCCACAAAGAAACTGCCCAAGAATCATTATGGAGGATGATTCCTCGCAATCATCATGATGTAGAAAGTGCGAAATCCAATCCAATGAATTTCAAATGATGTTACTGCGTAGATTCTCTCGTGGTTTTCTCCTCTCTTCGTGAGTAAGATTTTCACGTAAACCCAAACATTCATTATCGTTAATGCTTTGATATTTATGTTATGTTTTCACATTTTTTATTTCATAACATGATATCAGAGCAATTCCATCATAGATTTTATCCCATTTATGATTGAAGATATTTTAAATGAATATCATTTACTCTCGAGTTCTTTTTTGTTCATTGTTCATTCAACAAAGAGCATCAAATTATTGGCCACACCTCCACGTGCCACATCTCCACAGCAGAGAAGGATCAGAGAAGGAGAGGCCTGCGTCAATCTCATAATGATCTCCTGCGTGAGATCATGAGAATCAGGGAAACTGCCCAATACCGTGGATCGCAAGATTGCATAAGATCACAAAGAAGAGTATGTTGCTCTGTAGGTGATGAAGGTGTCGATCTTGCATGGAACGAAAGTCGTGGCAACGATCTCTAACACAAAATCGTGAGATTGTTGCAGGCGCACCCATCACCATGATCATAGCGGCGGTGTGAGGCAGCAGCAACAGTAGAGTAGAAGAAGAAGGATCGTGAGATGCACAATAGCTCGATGGCAGCACCAGGTTGTGATTGGCAGCACCGATCTCACCTGTCAAAAAGGGGCAACGACGATGGCGATGACAGCGATGGCAACGACGATGGAGACGATACTGATGATGACGATGGTAATGGCGATGATGGTGGAGAGAGTGGCGAGATTGCCGTATCAGCGATCGTGGTGTGCGAGGTTGAGAGGTCGAGGCGGCGAAGAAGAGTTCGTGGCCAATCGAGCAAAATCACTAGCATCACCTAAGACGATCTCGCAGGCGTTGTTAGAGCCAAGAAAGGAAATGAGGTTCAACAGCAATGTTTTTGGGTCTTTAAGGAAGGTATTTTTCAGGTATTTTTTTATTATGAGCATTTTTCATATATACCCTCTGATTTCCTTTTTTATCTTCTTGGGTATCCTTTTGTATTACAAATGAGCGAGTAGAGAAAAGAAAACCAAAAAAGGAAAAGGAGAAAAATACTTTAAAAAAAAATAGGAAAAAAATAAAAATATCAGAAAAAAAGATTAAAAAATATTTTAAAAAAGGAGATTACAAAAAGAAGATAATTATGTTGAAGGGAAGAGGAAGGGAAGCTCTTCTCTTGTTATTATTTCTTTTCTATATTATTTTCTTCTCCCATACGAGTATAGGAGAAAGGGGGAGTGTGAGAGCTTACTGTGTAATCCTAGCCAGCACCAGATCAATGTCTGTGACTTCTCTCCAACTCCTACCTGTACTCATTAGAGGCAAGTTGAAGATGCAAGGAAGCTAATGACATAAGGCAGTCATGACTCGACAGCATCAGTTGAGGATGCAAAGCTGGCGACAAGAGGCATGAGGAAGCTGTGACCCAGTAGCATCGTTTTATTTGTATTGTGTTCTTGCTTTGTAGAGTTGGAATATCTCTTGTGTAAGCTAAGCATTCCATGCTCCAACTTGAGGGGGAGTGTTGAGAGGTGTTTATTGGAGTGGTATATTTAGTACCACATAGTAGAGCAAAGAAAAGAGCAGTGTGTGGGAGCCTATAAATAGGTTGTTGTACCCCTATTTATTTTTTAAGAAGAATAGAAATATCTCGCCCTATCAGGGCCTTCTCCCGTGATTTTCTTCTCGCTTTTCGTGAGTGGAGCTTCCACGTAAACCCAAGTATTCTTTATCATTTATGCTTTGATATTTATGTTATGTTGCTGCATTGTTTATTTCTCAACAGAAACAAATCCTCATGCCATGTTATTATCTTTCCATATTTTATGTTTTCTGTTTTGGGATTATCCCTTTAGGAAATATGTTTGGAATTTGATTTGATTTAGTTAGATATATTTTACTTATTTTAGAAGCTTGTATTAGGATTGGAAAGTAAGATTGGCCTCTCTATATAAAGAGACCAAATCCCATGATTTCTCTTTGAGTTTCAATAATAATAAACTCCACGTTTCTTCACAATATCCATGTCAAGGTCATCATTGCAGCCAGAAGTGCTATGTAAGGAGAAATCCAAACACCTATCTTGAGCCCTACCCCAACACTGCTACGCAAAGGAGTAGGCAAAGAAAAGGTGATTCACATCCTCCATACATGAAAAGCACAGCACACAAGAGATGTCGGACTCTGGGAGCCACCAACTCCTAAGTTGTTGGGAACAATCTCTTCCTCCTCAGCAACCACCAGACAGGGAAATGGACTTTCAATGACAATTTAAATCTTCATATCCATCTGTAATCCTTAGAAAGAATGAGATCAACAGATGCATATGCACTCATAAGGCACAGATAGGCCTTTCTAGTGGAAAACCGATAATGTTTCCATATCCAGCCATACCCTCCCAAGGTAATGTCATGAAGGGCCTATAATCTAAGAGAGCTCCACCACCCTAGCATTAGACAACGATTGAGGAACATTGGGTAACCAAAGCCCATTACTGTAAGACTGGGCAACAACATTTGAAGGGTCTATAGCCAAAGGTACTAGGCAGGGATAGACCTCAACAATAATACCAAACGGGGACAAATGATGTTTTAGAATCTGAACTTCATCTCATCTCCAACAGTAGCTCCACAATGTGGCTGAAATTGCCTGAGGAGCATCCACATTCCCTTCCAAAAAGTAGAAGAATTGCGACTCTTCTTTCATCCTAGTCGATTATGTTACCATATGATTCACAGATGATCTTCTTCCAGAAGGCAACTGTGAACCCAAGACTCTACAAGATCCACTTGGAGAGTATCACATCAGTCAACTCTTCTAAGATGTGGAATGCAAGCCCCCGATCAATCAAACTACAAGATAAGGATTTGGTAACGCAGTTCGAGACTGCACTAGGGTTTCTCCTCAACTCAATAATCATTAGAGGAGGCCCTTAGGATTTCTTATGATGTCCAAATTACTTGTAGCCCAAGCAATGGGAAAATTACAAAAATGTTCACACATACTTTAAATATACAACACTTTTTACAATACAATGCTTCAATACTTTAGACAAGTAAGGGCTTACATGAGTCATGCCTTCAGTTATTCCTTTCTTTTTGGTGGAGCTGAGGAACAGATTGCTTTTAGTCTGTAGCCTGATGATTGGCTTTCTCGTGGATCCTTGGCCAACAGATTATAGTTCAAATTTGCAGGCTGCATTGGCTAGGTACTGGCGTATTGATAGATCTTAGATGCCACTTTTCTTAGGTAACCACTTGGATTAGAGAGTGGAAGAATTTCTCCAGAGCAGGAAGACTTGGTAGCAGTGCACCCTCGGACTAATACTATGAAATGTTGGGTATAAGACAGTAGGCCATTTCCATTATATTAGCATATGGCTTCTTGTCCCCTTTCAGACATTGATCTAAGACTTTGAGAGATTGTGAAAAGATTTGGAAATCAAGTATGTCAATGAAGGTTAAATTTTTGGTTGGTTGGTGAGAAGAGGAAGAATCCCAGTGAAAATATATTACTTGAAGATCTTGCTGACATCCAACATTGTTTATTCATTTTGTGGTCAAACACAGGAAGACTGATCAATTGTTCTTCTCATGTCCTTTTGCAAGATTTGTTTGGGATTGGAGTGAGCTGCATTGGGTTGATTACTCTCCTTGGTATAGTTTTGGAGGTGCTTTGGATAAGGTCTGCACAAGAAAGAAAAGAGCTTCCCCGTTTACGATTCTTTGGACGGATCTAGTTGCAAAGGAATGAAGTTACTTTAAAGGCAAAAGGGCATATGTTGGGAATATTTGTAGAAATTTGGAGGTTTTACCAGGTTTATCGAAATGTTTGTTGAACTGAGATTAGCCTCCCCTTCTTGGATCAATGAATCGAAGGGCCATCAATCTCATATAACCATCCTTTTCTCATAAAAAAAAGACTAGTGTGTCATGTTGATCCTCCCACTCCACAAACCAAGGAGTCATTAGGGAGCCATGCTTCACTATCTCAACAAACCTGCAACCGCATCACCATTACCTCACTAAGCCATGAAAATTCACATTACATAAAAAGTAAACAAAATTATTCTCTTTCAAATTCAATGGTTAAAAGCAATGCCTGCCCTTTTTTTTTGTGAAAATGAAAAGGATGACCATCAAAGGTCGATAGCCATCCAAGCCTCCTTCATTACTTCATATAACAATGCCTGAAGTATTAAAGGAAATAACTAACAATCTTTGGAAATATGAACATGGATCAAGCAACTTGAAGTGTACTATTCCTTAAAAATATGATATATTTGCATCTAAAATATATGCAAGTACTTTTAGTTTCATCTGGCAATTATCTCCAAAATTCCGAATATTTCTAAGATAGATATTTACAACCTGAAATATAAACACAGAGTGAAACTTGCACCTAAGAAGACAAGCATTTTGTACCATGAAAGAATTAAATGATGCAAAAGATGTCTGGGTAGAAATGAAGATGCGAAGATAAATGCGCTATCATATAAGGAAGGACCAGATTTCAAATGAGTTTATTCGAGAAAAGGTTGGGGTGGCACCAATAGAGGATAAAATGAGAAAGGCGCGTCTAAGATGATTTGGACATTTGCAAAGACTGCCACTAAATGCCCCAATCAGGAGATGAGAGGAGTTAGAGGTTGAACCCGCTAAGAGAGGGTGAGGAAGACCAAAGAAGTGTTGGAAAGAAACTATAAAACATGACGTCAATTACTTCAATTTAAGTCCAAAAATGACTCAACATAGATCTAAGTGGAGGCAAAGAATCCATATAACCGACCCCACTTAGTGTGAAAAGAGGCTTAGTTGTTGTTGTTGTAAAGAATCAAATGGTGCTTGTGCTTCCCTGTCCAAAAATAGAAGAGGAACTTATGTTTTACCTCAGCTGTGGAACAAGCTCCTCTACGGGTTTCTTGAACTTAGGGTCATGTATAATCCCTGCAAGAAAATACCTAGTATAAGCAAGCTGAATTTCTCAAACACAATCCTCGTCGATATATATATATATATATATATATATATATATATATATATATATATATATATATATATATATATTTCCATGATAAATATATCTGACATCCATGATTCCAGAAAAATGTTATTGATCTCACACAAGAATTTTACTTCATCTAAATTGTAGAACATCAATAACTTATCTATTCAACTAAGAAGCTAGTTCATGTAACCAAATTTGGAATTTTTGATTTCTGTAAGTCTAAAAATGCAAGAAGGAAAACACACCTTTCCATAGCTGGAAATGATCTTTTTCTTATGAAAATATTATCTGAATGAATTAACTCTGCAAAATCCACACAATTTTTATATTGGACATACATTTGTAGTATGAATTGTAGCTCCAGTAGTCATGTTGATCTTTTGATCTTCAACAAGCTTGAAATCCATATTCTGCAAAAGAATAGCAAGTGCCACAGTTGCCTCCATCAAAGCAAACTGATCACCAACACACTTTCTAGGCCCTCCACTGAATGGTATGAACCTACGGAGAACACACTATTCAGAGTCATGATCCAGAAGAAGCATCAAGAGAGTTCAGAATTTTTTTCTGAAAGGAATTGGTCGCTGAACAGAATTAGCCGTCATCTGTTTCTGACAAAAAATGACAGGAAATCTTGCATTTGGAAGACCCTATAATTACTGTCAGAGCGTAGACAAATAACCTCATAAGCAACATGGCAATGGAATCGAAACATTGAAACTCAAAATGCATAATCATTGTGCTTGAAGTACCTGAAAAGAATAGTCAGACAATAAAGTTTAAAATGCACAAAGGTGGGTTTCCTTCAACAAGAAAAAGTAATTTTTTGTATTTTTATAAGGTTTACAAAAAAACTAAAACGTTCACAAGTTAACTATAGCAGATAAAATCAGTAATTGTTGAGATTCCTATCTATCTTTAGTAATATTTTCTGTTTCAGTGTATTTTCATCATTTCTCATTTTATTGTGGGCATGCATTGTAATTAACCCAAAACCTCTTTCTATATAAAGAGGTGTAGGGTTTCTATTGAGGAATAAGATTATTTATTTCCTTTGACTTGATATCAGAACAACGATCCTGATTTCTTTGTTTTGAAAAAGAAAGAGGATGAACACTTGAGGCAAGTGATCATCTAACATTCGATCTCCAGCTATTGAGAGATTAGAGAAGCATTTTCAAAGGTAGGTGTCTCGTCTCCTATCTAAGGGTGGCCGACTTGTCCTTCTCTCTTTAGTGCCCTCCACTCTGGTGTTATACAATCTTTCCATCTTCCATATTCCAGCTGGGGTATTCAAGCAGGTGGACTCCATTAGAAGAAGGTCCCTCTTGTCCTTTGATACAAGTGACCATTTTCTACCCCTTGTTAGCTTGGGATGAAGTCTGTAAACCAAAGAAGGCTAGAGATCTTGGTGCCCTTGATCTCTTCATGATGAATGAAGCTCTTCTTTCTAAATTGGTGCTTCAACTTATAGGACCGCACATGCCATTCTGGAAGACTATTATGTATGTTCCTTATGGAGATACTATTGATTGGGATTAGAGGAGGATCTCCTATAAGGGAGCATCTTAGTTTTGGAGAGGCCTACAGCAGACCATGGGAAGGATCCAACCCTATAGTCATGTCTGTTTAAGTGATGGATCCAATTTCAAGTTTGGGATATTTACATCCATGCCCCGATAATCATATCCAATTACATCTGTACCCCTAAAAACTTCATATATACATCTATACTCTTACAAACATGCTAACCAGATATAGTTATGCCCCTAGGTTAAGTTTCTATTAGAGGAGAATATTCTACAAAATATTCTTCTAACGTCGTTAACTTTAACGACATAAAGCCTAAAAATTACATCAATAGCCCTATGATTTTTCTTCACCATTTTCATGTCGTTGTAGGTTGTCGGAGTTGTGGAGTGTCGCCGAAGCCCTTGGCAGTTTGGTAGTGTGTCACCAAAGCACTTGGCAACTCAGCAAAGAGGGTGGTGGCTACGAGAGATGAGGGATCGGGGGAGTTCAAAGGAGGTGGTGGCTGCAGGGGAAGAGGAGGTGGTGGTTGTGGGAAGGAGGGTAGTAGGGGCGAGGTCTAAGGTTCGAAATGCCGATTTCAACGCCATGTCGATGAAATTATAAGTGTGCATTTCGTGGGCATGTCGTGGAAATACCCATTTTTTCGATAGGCATGCCGATGAGCATGCCAAGGGCATGCTGTGGAAATGCCGAGGGCATGCCGACAAAAATGACAGTAGTTAAAAAAACCAGCAGCAGCCTCGGCATGACAATCGATTTCGCTGGCATGCCGACCATGCCGACGATATCCCAGCATTTCTACAACTTTACCGTGTCAACATGAGCTTTTCCTAAAAAAGAATTTACCAACAACATTTAAATCACTGGCGAGGTAGTGGCTGTGGGAGACGAGTGGTTAGGGGAGGAGTTCAAAGGAGGTGGTGGCTGCAGGAAGGAGGGTGGTGGGGGGGAGGTGGTGGCTGTAGGAAACAAGCGATCGGGGGAAGAGTTCGAAGGAGGTGGTGGCTGCAGGGGAGAGGAGGTGGTGGCTACAAGGAGGGTGGTAGGGGCGAGGTGGTGACTGTGGGAGACAAACAATAGGGGGAGGAGTTCAGAAGAGGTGGTAGGGGTACGGTAGGGGCTACAGGGGAGGAGTGTAGCAAGGTTGTGGCTATGGGGAGGAGGAGGTGGTGGTGGTTGTAGGGAGGAGACGAAGGAGGAGTACAATGATCTAGTGGTACTCGTGGAGAACAACATGAAGATCAGGCGAAGCCACATCCTTGCATCAAAGCCACTGCCACCCCTGGCAGTAGGGTGAAGGTGGATAGCCCTTAGTGTGCGCATGGAGAAGAAGGAAGAGACATAGGAGAAGAGAGGAGAGAGAAGAGGAGATGGGGGTAGGGTTGGTTGGTGCTAAAGGAGAAGGGAAGTGGTGTGTGGCAGGATCTCCACCCTATGTTTTGATGAGGGCCCCCCTCAGCCATACGATGCAAATTCATGTGACTAGGAATCCTGTTAAACCTATGAATGGGGTTTCCTCTCTTCCCTTCAACATGAGGCAGGGACGTGGCTGCATTGGTAGTGACTAGAGGAGGTGGTGGGGGCGAGGTGGTGGCTGCTACGGCGAGGGAGGAGGAGGTGTGGGAGGAGGAAGGTGAGGGTTTTTTTAAAAAAAGTTAACCTTAACATATGATTACATCTCAACCATGGTTATTGTCATGTACCGTTAAATATTAAAGAAAGGGCATATGTGATAAACAATACAAGTTTCTAGGGGTATAAATGTATATATGAAGTTGTCAAGGGTATAGATGTAATTGAATATGATTATAGGGGCATAGATGTAAATATTCTTTCAAGTTTTGCGCTTACAACCAATCCCGAGAGCATGTTGTGGCTTACCACTTCCCCTAGTTGTCTGCCCTTGCTACTGACATTATGGCATTAGGTGCCCTCTTAATCGCATCACAAATCTGCATAATTTCTCCACCTATTTTACATTGTTTTTCGGGTATTTTTCTTATTTTTATTTTTGCATCTTTAAATAAGTTGATTTCTATAATTTTTAAAGTAGATGAGAGAAAATATGAGAATTACATCCAATGTAGGTCTCATATAAAAGAGCTTGAGATTCGGAAGTGGAATTCGAAAATAACGCTCATGCAAGGAATGACGAAGAGATAAAGAAAAAAAGGAAAAGGAAAAGGAAAGAGAGGGAAGGGAAAGAGTCTAAATTGGACTCCTATCCTTAAAATCAAGGGAAAATCCCATTCCTAATAGGATTTGAAGTTTTTAAATCATCTCAAAATTACTAAATTAATGAGGGACAAATTTTGCCTAATTCTAATGATTTTAGGATTTATGAAGGCTATAAATACACCCTTGTGACCTCCCTTCACACATATCTCATAAAATTCTCTTCCTTTCACTCTACCTCTCTCTTTAACATAGGAAACCTCTAGTGAATTCCTGCCTTTTCACCATGTATTCGACGTCCACACCACCACCCACTTACACCATCGTGTCAAGACCTTATCCTTGCTCATTTTCTCTCTCTCTTATCCTCTCTCTATATTCTCTTTCTACTTGTAATTTGACATTGTTTAACATTAATAAAATTATATTTTGATGATTTATTTTTATTTGCAATGATTTCATAGTTCTAATTAGTAGTTTGTTTCTTGATTTTCATATACCTTGATTTTGTTAATTTAGGATTAGTTGTTAGATTTAGGCGTACTTGTCTCTTATTATAAAAAATATGAAAAATCCTCAAATTTTCAAAAAAAATAGTTTAGATAAGTAGAAAGTAATTGAGACGATTTTGCCTCCTTAAGGACAACTAATACTCCCACTATACTTATTCATATTTCTGTTCAAGAGTTCGGTAATTTTTTATAAACAATCATGCTTTCGAGCACGACACTTTTTACCACCTCACGAATCGCACAATCAGTTTTTAGCGTCATTGTCAGGGAGGTAACGGATGTAGTGTTAACATACTCTCTTATCTATGTTTACTTTTGTACTCTTTTGTTATTTTTATTATTACATTGGACATGCTCTGTAATTTATTCAATACCTCTTCATTATATAAAGAGGTGTTGGGTCTCTCAATAAACTGATTTTGGCATTACATCCAACTTGGTATCAAAACGTGATCCTAGGCCGAGTTCTGGTATCCCACCGAAATAAGCCTCTAAAACCCTAACCCTCTTCTCTCTTTATTGTCGATCACCCTCACCGCCACACAACCTCTGCTACCACTGCTAGCGACAAGGGCACCTCCCAAGGAGTGCAGTGACGTCAGGGGGGGTCTGTTGGCCCCGACAGCGGCCTGCAGCGATTGCTGCAAGGCCTCTCAGGGTTGACCAACCACAGTGAGAGGCCCTGCAGCCGCAGTGAGGGGCACTTAGACCCTCGCTTCCATCTAAAGGCCTTGCTGCACGGGCCTAGATCACCCGCAAGGGTCACCGGAGGGCTCAACGCTACCGCTGGGTCCTGGTTGACCACTAAATCTGGCAAGGAGAGGGTACTCTGCCCTTAGTGGGGTGCGCAAGGCATCCCCTAGGCCCTAGCATGCCCCGCTTCACTGCATAGGGGGTAGTTCTTTTGCCTTGGACGTGATTTTCATATCGCAAAGACATTGGATCTTCATGTCTAAGGTATGATTGGTCCTGTTTGATGATCTGAAATATATTTTAGATTGTGGTTTAGTTGTTCTTTCCTGTCTCTATGGCGAGTTCTAGCACTTCTAAAGTTACCTCGGGTGCCATTCCCGAGTCTGGGGCCTATAAGAGCCCATTTTTTGGTCCAATCATCAAATTGGACGAGACCAATTATCCCTGATGGTTTCAAATGTTCCTCATGACAGTTGAAGGTCATGACAAGGAATGCATTTTGCTGGAGTCGAGGCCCACAAAGAAGATGGGAAAGAATGCTACATGGAAGGGCAACACCATGGTGAACGTGTGGTTGATAAACTACGTGATTCCAACGATTGGCAATGAGATTATGTACTATCCTATCGCCAAGGCCATGTGGGACAGCCTTCGTGACACGTACTCCTATGAGGAAAACTCATCTTGAGTTTTTCAAATCAACCATGAACTATCCCAGTTGAAGCAGGAAGGGGAGTTACTTTCACAGTACTACTCTGCCCTCAAGGGGCTTCAGGAGAAGTACAATGCCTGTTGACCAGTGTGCACTTGTGCCACGTAGAGGGAGTATCGCAGAGAGGCAGCAGTTCACCAGTTCTTGTTAGGTCTCAACCCAGAGTATACCGCTGCTCACTCTCAAATCCTCATTGTGTCAGAGCTTCCTACTCTGGAGGAGGTTTACAGCTGACTGAGCCGCATAGAGGTTACTATGCCGTAGACAGGAGAGAGTACTCAAGCCTCGGCTCTTGTTGTTACTGGACAAGGTGGGAGAGGAGTATCTTCCACTTGTGGACATGGGAGGGGACGTGGTGCCCCAGGGAGATCCTGCACTAGCACCATCTGCACCTATTGTGGAAAATTTGGTCATGTGAAAGCTTCCTGTTGGAGCAAACATGGAAGACCACCAATGACATATCAGGCTATTATCACCACAGAGGATTCTATTGATGTCGTACCCATTCCTAGAGCTGATTATGATGCATTGCTACAGCGTCTTTCACAGCTGACACAGGAACCAGCCACGACTTCTTTTGAGATCACCACGTTCACTTCCTCTTCAGGTATAGATTTGTGTGCCCAGGAATGTGTAGGTGTTAGTTGGCGAGTGAATTCAAGTGCCTCTCATCACTTATCAGGAGATCGGGGATGCTTTGGTTAACTCCAGA
Organism: Thalassia testudinum; assembly: GCA_037157565.1. Taxonomy (NCBI): domain Eukaryota; kingdom Viridiplantae; phylum Streptophyta; class Magnoliopsida; order Alismatales; family Hydrocharitaceae; genus Thalassia; species Thalassia testudinum. The sequence goes on from JAZHRO010000055.1 coordinate 131,750,045, forward strand.
ATGTACCCCATTGTAGGACAGTTCAGGTCGCTGATGGCCGACATTCCCAGATTGCGGGTCAAAGGGAGGTACCACTGACTCCCACCATGGCATTGACTGATGCTTTTTATTAGCCCAATTTCTTTGTCAGTAAGATTGCTTTTTACAAAGCAGCTTCATTGTCATGTCATATTTGATGAACTTGGATGCATATTGCACGAAAAATTGACAAGGTGGGCGATTAGTGGAGGACATAAAGAGGGGGGTGTGTATCGCATGGACCAGACTCCGATTGTTGCTACTTGCCTTGGTGATTCTGGTTCTGTTGTTAGGAGTGACTTGCAGTGACTCTGTCGCCTAGGACATCCTTCTCTAGATAGGCTTCGACACATCCGTCCGCATATTTCCGCCATCAACTGAGATTTACTGTGATGCCTGCCAGTTGGGAAAGCACCACAAATCTTCCTTTCCTGCCAGTACTACACCACGGACAACTGAGATGTTTCAGTTGCTTCATATGGATGTCTGGGGCCCTAGTCGGATCCCAAATAGACAGGGACAGAGATATTACTTAGTTGTCATAGATGATTTTTCATGTCTTTCATGGTTGTTTCTATTAAAGAATAAGTCTGATGTTTGACATGTCATTAAGACCTATATGTTAGAAATAAAGAATCAATTTTCAATTGTGGAAAAGATTATGCATTCTAATAATGCTTTGGAATTCTGCACTACCAGGTTGGCAGCATTTTACAAGTCTCATGGTATTATCCACCAGACATCCTGTTCCCACACCTTTCAGCAGAATGGAGTGGTGGAAAGGAAGCACAAGCACTTATTTGATGTGGCACGTACTCTTCTGATCCATCATTGTGTGCCTCATTTATATTGGGGCGATGTATTTACCGTCTGCTATCTCATTAACAAAATGCCATCATCTATGCTACATGTGCAGACACTTTGGCATATCTCATACCATGACAGAGATTTGTTTTGGTTACCCCCGAAGATTTTTGGATGTGTTGCTTTTGTGCATTTGTTAGGACCAGGATGGGGCAAGCTGGCACCTCGAGCAATCAAGTGTCTTTCTTGGCTAGTCGTGGACACAGAAGGGCTACAAGTGCTTTGATCCCATTGAAGGGAGACATTATGTGAGGGCAGATGTCACCTTCCATGAGTCCATACCCTATTTCTCACTTGCAACACGACATTTGGTCTTGGAGAATGAGTTTGCTCTTATGCCTGTACCACCTGTTTCCATGGATGAGTTTCCTATTGCTGAGATTCCTTCTCTATCCAATAATAGTGGTCATGCACCAGTGACTGTTTTTGCACCTGATAGCACCACAGATCATATGAAGTTCAGAGATCCACTTATTGTGTTTCAAAAGCCAGTTACATACAAGAAACACACCCCCTGCTGACCCACCATCCTCCCCATCTCAGGTATGTGTTGAGGTATGTGATGATGATAGTGCTCCAGTGGATGACCTTCCTATTGCAGTTAAGAAGGCTCCCCAATCATGTGCTCATTATCATGTTGCTAGAGCAGTTAATCTGGGGAAGACATTTGGGTTGTTCACTACAGCTCTTCCCACTATTAAGATACCTTCTACGTATTAGTAGGCCTTCATCCAAAATGGCATACAACCATGGAGGATGAGATGGCCGCACTACGCAGCCGACATACTTGGGAGTTAACGTTTCTTCCCCCTAGAGCACACTTGGTGGGCTACCAATGGGTCTTTGCCCTAAAATAAGGCCGAGTTGGTGATAAAGGGGTTCACTCAGACATACGGGGTGGACTTCTTCGACACCTTTTCTCAAGTTGCACGCCTATCCATAGTGCGGATGTTAGTCTCTATTGCTGCCCATAAGGACTGGATGCTTCATCAATTGGATGCGAAGAACGCCTTTCTCTATGGCGATCTTCAGAAAGATGTTAATATACAACAGCCCACTGGGTTCAAGGTTCAGGGAGAGTGTGTGTGCAGGCTGAAGAAGACCATCTATGGCCTTAAGCAGAGTCCAAGAGCTTGGTTCTAGAAGCTCTCAAAGGTGGTGGAGAAGATGGGATTGTAGAGGTCTTCCTCAAACCACTCTCTTTTTGTCAGAAAGATTGAACAGGGCATTGTGGCATTGCTAGTCTACGTGGATGATCTCATTGTTACTGGTGATGACAGGATTGGAATAGTTGAGGTAAAGAGGTCCTTGGCTAAGCACATTGTTATGAAGAATCTAGGTCAGCTTCGATATTTTCTGGGCATAAAGGTGACAAGGAGCAAATAGGGTATTGGTCAATCTCAGCATAAATATGCGCTAGACATATTACAAGAGACAGGCATGCTAGGGTCAAAACCAGTCAACATTCCTATGGACCCCAAGGCGCATCCATATGATTAATAGGTGGAGTATGTTGACAGTCGATCCTACAGACAGTTGGTAGGGAAGCTTCTCTACTTAACGATCACCAGACCAGATATAGCCTTAGTTGTGGGGAAGCTTAGTCAGTTCATGTAGAAACCGACTATGCTTCATTGGCAGGTCGCCGTGCAAGTGCCCAAGTACTTGAAGAAAGCATCGAGATGAGGAATCCTATTTCAGAAAGGATCACCTATGATAGTAGTTGGATATTTTGATGCAGACTATCCTGATTGTGTTGCTAATAGGAAATCCAGTACTGGTTTTTGCAAATTTGTGGAAGGCAATCTAGTTACATAGAGGAGCAAGAAATAAGGAGTTGTTTCTCGCTCCAGTGCTAAGTCAGAGAATAGAGCTATGGCCTAAACTGCTGCTAAGATGATATAGGTACGATCCCTATTACATGATTTGCATGTCCAAATAGAAGGCCAATGGAGATGAGATGAGACAAGGCAACCACCTATATAGCCAATAATCCTATGTTCCATGAGCGCACGAAACATGTTGAGGTGGACCATCACTACAGCAGATATCTGATTCAACATGGATTGTTGCGCACTACTTTTGTTGCTTTGAGGATCAGACAACTGATATCTTTACGAAGCCTCTTTCTCGTGCAGCCTTTGATGATTGTTGTTCCAAACTGAGCATGATTGACATATATGATCTAACTTGAGGGGAAGTGTTGACATACTCATCTATGTTTACTTCCCGTACTTGTTTGTTATTTTTATTATTGCACTGGACAGGCTTTGTAATTTACCCAATACCTCTTCATTATATAAAGAGGTGTTGGGTCTCTCAATAAACTATTTTGGCATTACATCTAACTTGTAGATTGTTTTTTACTACATTTTATGCATTTAGTTAGATTTTTTGTACTCAAGGTTACTTATTCATCCATCTAATTTTGATATATGCATTTTGCAGGCAAGGAGCTTAGGTCATTCCAAATTGGCCCAATAGGTAAGTCGACTAATCTTATCTTATAATTAATTCAAGATAGTTATATGTTAGCATATATTTTATATTTTTGCTTTTATGTTGGGTTTGCTTTGCTCTTCAGGGGCTTTTGTGCACTTCCACCCTTTCGGTCTCTCTCACTATAAGAGAGTCTTAGGATTTCTAATAGAAGTCAAGTCATTTCATCCAATTTGATATCAGAGCACCGGTCCTAGACCGTAGCTCTAGGTATCCCACCCCTCAAAGCCTCCAAAACCCTAACCACCAAACCCTAATCACCTCTATCTCCCTTGTGAGCGGCAGCGGCTCTCAGTGGAGCTCAGGCGACGCGTGCGACGGCACAGGTGAGCCTGCTGCACATTCAGCAGTGCTCAGGCAACACTTAAGGCAACGATACGACTAGCTTGGAGGCTCTCCTAGCCTCCGGTAGCGGCGCTGCAACGCCTTGGTCGATCACAGCGGCACCACAGGGCACTTGAGGTGGCGATGCAACGAGCTTGGAGGCTCTCCTAGCCTCCGACGGTGGTGTTGAAATGCCTTGGTCAATCGCAGCGGCACCACAGCAGCTTTGGAGCTCTTCCTAGGCTTCGGCGGGGATGCTGTAGCACCGAGGGTTGCACGCTATGGCGATGCAGTGCCCTTGGAGGGCTATCTAGCCACCGGTGACGGCGCCGCAGCTGCTTGGTGGACCTACAGAGGCCCTTCAGGTGGTCAAAGGAAGTGCTGCAGCAAGGTTGGAGGTCGATCTGACCTCCGGCAGTGGCGCAACAGCTCGTGATGATCCTACGGCAGCGCTACAGGAGCTCGATGATGGCTCAGCAGCTGCGTTGAGTCAGCAGCTGCGCTATAGGAGCATGGTGGTGGCACAATAGCCCAAGATTGACCTTGTGGCAGTATTGCAAGTGCACTGTAGGTAGCGCTGACCTTCGACGACGGTGCTACAGTACTCCAGTGGTGGCGGAAGGCAGCGCAGATCGACAGAGACATTTGTGGATGAGTTCATGCTCCCTTTGGACATGTTGAACTCGCCGAGAATTGTTGAGTTCATGATGGAGGCTGCTACGAAAGCAGGACTAGTCAATCTTGACAAAGACCATTGTGTCAAACAATGTCATCTGAATAAACGAGGATGCCTTCTACACGAGGTAGGGGCGTCGTCATCGACAGGGTAGTAGGCAATGGGCCACTGGTATGTTCCCTAACAAGATAGGTCATGTTCAGACTGTGACTAAAGTTGTCAAGCAGGCCGATGAGATTGCTACGAAAGAGGATGAGGCTGTGGTGTTTACCACTTTAGATACTACAGCTCTTGCTTCTTCTGCAGATGATGGATGGCTAATCGATTCCGGGGCATCCAGGCATGTTAGTGAAGACCGGAGCGCTTCCGCATGGTGCATGATGTTCCTCCTGGCAAGACTCTTCAGGTGGTTGACGGACACCTTTCTCAGGTCCAGGGCGAGGGGGAGGTTACTATATCCCCTACCTTAAGGTTGCCCAATGTTCTATTTATTCCTGATTTTCCGATCAGTTTGTTGTCAGTTAGCAGGATTACCAAAGAGCTCAACTGCAGAACAATCTTTGATGATGTGGGATGTGTTTTCCAGGACAAATTTACAGGAAAAACTATTGGCGGTGGACACAAGGAAGGAGGCGTATATCGCTTACCAACTAGGCAAGCATCATCGTTCCAGTTATTCTTTTAGCACTACGGTTGCATCATCTGCATGTTTTGACTTACTCCACATGGATATATGGGGCCCGAGTCGTACTCCAGACAGGCAGGGATTCCGCTTCTACTTGGTGATCGTTGATGATTTCTCCATACTATCATGGACCTTTTTGCTTCGAAGTAAGTCAGATGCAGGAAATACGAATGAGATGTTAATTAATCAGATCAAGACTCAATTTCTACAGTTGTAAAGATTGTTAGAACTGACAATGCACTTGAGTTTTGCACCAAGAGACTGGCCTAGTTTTACAGCTCCCTAAGCATCATACATCAAACCTCCTGCCCCCATACATCCCAGCAGAATGGTGTGGCAAAAAGGAAACACAGACATCTCTTAGATGTGGCCCGGACATTGTTAATACATCACAATATTTCATTTTCTACTGGGGAGATGCCATTTTGACTGCTTGCTACCTAATCAACAGGATGCCTAGTTCGGTCATTAATGAGCAAACTCCGTATCAGATATTGTATCCAGATAGAGATTTGTTTGTTGTGCCACCTCGAGTTTTCGACTGTGTTTCATTTGTTCACTTTCTTGGTCCTAGCAAGGACAAGCTTACTCTCCATGCGGTTAAGTGTGTATTTTTGGGTTACAATGCCACTCAGAAAGGCTACAAATGTTATGATCCCATTGGTAGGAGACACTATGTTAGCATGAGTCACCTTTCATGAGAAGGTGCCTTATTTTTCTATGAGGGGTCACCGAATGTCTACTTTAGATGCACCTGCCCTGATGCCCTTTCCCCCTATCCAGCTTGAGGGTATACCTATCTCGACTCCCCTACCATCCGCTTCAGATTCTAGGGAGTCCGTGGATGATTTTGAGAAACTACATGGCCCGATGCGCATGTACAGTAGACCTCACTTGACTTTGCAGAGGCAATCTCCACCTACGCCACCAGACTCTCCTACACAGGTGCATGTTGACTCCACTAAGTTGCCTTTTGATGATGGTCCCACAAGTCACTCTATGGTGCCTGATGGTACTGAGGATCTTCCTATTGTTGTTAGGAAGGCCCCACACTCTTGTGCTCGCTACCGCGTTGCAGGTGATCTTCCTAGTGCCCATCTTAGGAGGTCGTTTGTCCAGTTTACTGCTGTTTTATCAGCTACAGAGATACCCACTACCTACCAGCAAGCCATGCTTCATCCAAAATGGCGGGCTGCCATGGAGGATGAGATGGCTGCACTTCGGGGTCGTGGGACCTGGGAGCTCACTCCACTTCCTAATGGAGCTACTGATGTTGGCTATAGATGGGTATTCACAGTGAAATTCAATCCAGATTAGGGCATTGCCAGGTACAAGGCACGTCTAGTGGCAAAGGTGTTCACCAAGACCTATGGGGTGGATTTCTTTGACACCTTTGCACCAGTTGCCAGACTTCCTACTATACATGTGCTAGTTGCAGTGGCTATTCAACTAGATTGGCATTTACATCAGCTGGATGTGAAGAATGCCTTCCTTTATGGGGATCTCCAAGAGGAAGTGTATATGCAGCAGCCGCCTGGTTTTGAGGCTCGGGGGGAGTGTGTATGCCGACTACAGAAGGCCATCTATGGCCTTAAGCAGAGTCCCAGAGCCTAGTTCCAGAGACTATCACAGGCTGTAGAGGCAGCTGGGTTCAGGAAGTCGACAGCCGATTTTTCCCTTTTTGTCAAGAGGACTAAACGAGGTACAGTGATACTTCTTGTTTATGTTGATGACTTAATTGTTACAGGAGATGATGAGCAAGGTGTTGTTGAGATTAAGCGCATTCTAGCAGAGCAGTTTGTCATGAAGGACTTGGGAGCTCTACAATACTTTCTTGGTACTAAGGTTGCTTGCAGCAAAAAGGGCGTAGTCTTATCTCAAAGGAAATATGTTTTGGACATCTTACAGGAGATTAGAATGCTTGGGGCCAAGGAGGCAAATATTCCTATGGACCCCAAGATGCCACTATATGATGAGAATGCACAGTTGGTGGATAGCAGGTAGCACAGTCAGCTTATGGGCAAGCTGCTATATCTCACTATTACAAAGCCAAACATCTCCTTTGCAGTAGGGAAACTAAGTCAGTTCATGGCCAAGCCAACACGCCAGCACTGGGATGCAGCATTGATGGTGCTCAAATACATAAAGAAGGCTCCTAGGAAGGGTCTTCTCTTTTCCAAGGGTTCTTCCATGACCTTAGTTGGATACTCCGATACAGACTACGCTGGATGTTATGTGGATCGCAAATCCACTACTGGGTTCTGCACCTTTCTAGCAGGAAGTTTGATTACATGGAGGAGCAAGAAGCAAGCACAATTGCTAGATCTAGTGCTGAGTCTGAGCACAGGGCTATAGCTCAAACCACTGTAGAGATGCTGTTGATCAGATCCCTGCTTCTGACTTACAGATACAGTTTTCTAGTCCTATGGAGATAAGATGTGATAATAGAGCAGCCACCTTTATTGCCAACAACCCAACATTTCATGAGAACGAAGCACGTTGAGGTTGACTGTCACTACACCAGAGACATCATTCAAAAGGGGTTGCTTTTTACCATGCCAGTCACATCTGAGGAGCAGATTGCTGACATCATTACCAAGCCCTTAACCAGATCTCTATTTAATTCATGTGTATCCAAGTTGGGCATGTTAGATATCTATACTCCAACTTGAGGGGGAGTGTTAGCATATATTTTATATTTCTGCTTTTATGTTGGGTTTGGTTTGCACCTAAGGGGCTTTTGTGTACTTCCACCATTTCGATCTCTCTCTATATAAGAGAGTCCTAGTGTTTCTAATAGAAGTCAAGTCATTTCATCTAATTTTATCTTTAAAAAAAAACACAAAAAAGAAAAACAAAATCTTACCCCTAAAAAAAGGTGGCCTTAATTCTATCAAATTTTATGTTCGATTCTGGATTTGTGTAAGAGGTGGCCTTAATTCTATCCACCCGTGTTCAACATAGCTGGATTGACTTTACGAAAAAAAAGTGCAATTGCTTACAGGCCTTGTTGTGCCTTTCGAGACTTAGGGTTAAACATTTATAGGCTAAATTGGATTGCTTGTTTGTGTAGGTAGGGCACATCTTCTCTTATCTCTCTCTTTGCTTCTCCATATTGCTTCTGATCGCATACACACGACATGGCTTATTCTTACTATAATCAAAATCAACCAAACCCTCAGATTAAATGCTGCCTATTTATTAACACCTTCGTAAATGACTCCTCATTTGAATCATATCGATCACGTGCTTTATACAATTCGAATTTGACAAATTTATATGGGTACAATAACTTCCTTGGAGACCTCCAAAATTACTCAGGTCCATTTGCAAACCAATCTCTTGTATTCTCCCACAAATTTAACTTTGATGTAGGGCAAGCTACCAGATGTTGACATCCAACCCTTATGTTACAGATGAATCATCAAGCCAAGGTTGGACCAATAGCTCTAACTTTGACTCAACCCCATATGGCTTATCCAACTATGAGTTTAATCAGAATACACCTTCTTACAACCATAGGTGGTCATACTCATCTGAGCCTCATATGACTCAAGCCATTTTGAATGGATCGCATTATACTATCCCAATAAATGGAGATCAACTTGTTATATAGACCATGCATATCCTGCCTTTCAACCTCAAGTAAAGAATCAAATCATAATCAAACTCGATTTTCTGAATTCACATCGCAATCGACATATCAAAACCCATATTTTTTTTTAGAGAAAAGAAGCAGATTACCTGAGCATGGTAATGATCCCGTAAATATATTAAATTAAAAGAAGAACGGACTTACAAGTTTTAGAGTCAAAAGTCAGAAAAATAACAAGCGTCCTTCACTACATTCTCCACCCAACCTCTATCATTATTGAAAACTTTACTGTTCCAAAATACGAATGTGATTTAAACCCTTCTCTACTTTATTGCAAAGCAAGCTCATCTAATTTCTTGAACTCACCTGAAAATGATTTAATTTCAAGATCTTATTGAACCTGAACCTTCACCTAACTTTTCTAGAGCAAAACAAAGGGTAGGTTAATACCTTTTGAGGAATTAGATCCAAATGATATCATTTTACTTTCCGAAAGTCTAGATAGTCTTATCCTTAAAAGTTTACTTGTATAGCTAAACTCCAATCCAAAATTGACCAAGGATTCAAATTTGTAAAATGATTCATATAAAAAACAATCAAGGTCTCAAGCATCCGGGAAAGACAAAAAAGATAATGTATGACATCAATCAAGTACTAAAGAGAATGAAAAAAAAAAAAAAGAACGACAAATCAAACCTGAGAAGATGAATGAAGGTAGCCTAGAGAGAAATGTAGGAAACCTTGAAATTGAGTTAAATGATAAGGAAACCAATAAAATTAAAATCAAATCATACAAGACACTTGAAGTTCATTTAAGTGAGTTAGGGATAGAGACAAATCAAGGTGTTGGAGAATAATCACATGAGGATCTTTGAGAGGAATCATTTTCTTCTGGGAGGCTTGTGTCAATGATTTCGAGACTGAACCAATTAATCATGAGATTCTCCAAAACAAGCTGCCAAATGATTTTGATGAAAAGTCTGAATATAAAGATTAGGAGTTTAAGGTGGAGAATAAAGAGCAAGAAGGACCCTTTACTTGAGAAGTCTGATCTTGATCAAATCAATCATATCAATGAAATGGTCTCATTGAGGGATCAAATTTTGACTATAATATTCAAAAAGAAAGATCTTTTGGTGAAACAAAACCTAAATATGATTCATTACATTGTGAAAATAATACAAACATTAATCTTGATTACGAAAAATTTATTTTTGAATTAAATGAAAGGCCCTTTATTAATCTAGGTAAGGTTAATGAATTGCACCTTGGACATAATAATACTTGGATTGCTAGTTTCATCTTTACATCAACTCTTGGCGAACCAAAAATCGAATCATTTATCTCCGAGTTTAATTACAAATTTGATGTAACCAAGTTCTGACGATCTTCTCATGTCTCGAGTACTTAGATTTCATGAAAATGGTTGAAAAATTCAAAGTCATTTTATATGAAGAGTTGAATGATATGGAGGATTATAGTAAGGAGATAATTGTTGTTGGTGGGAAGCAATGATTCACTTAGCAAAGGAAACTCTAGTGGTCCTTATATAAAGAGGCCTTTTGGGACAATTACAATGAGTACCCCAGACAATATAGGAATAATAAAAAGACTCCACACATAAGTAACACCTCCTAACACCCACCCCTCAAACTGGAGCACAAAAAATCTAGCCACTTCTTGGGGAGCACCTTGGTAAAGATATCTACAACCTGATCATCAATGGAGATGTATAGGGTAGAAATCTTCTCAGCCATTACTGCATTTAAGATGAAGTAGCAACAAACTGTGTTTCATTCTCTCATGGAAGGTAGGGTTGTTGGCAAGGAATGTAGTAGCTTTCTTGTCACAATACATTGGGACAGGTAGAGAGACCAGCACTCCAAAGTCACGCATAATGAAGTGTATCCAGAAGAGCACACATGTAGTATTTGTTATAGTACTATACTTCAATTTTGCACTAGATCTAGATATCACATTTTGCTTCTTACTTCTCTGTGTAATAAGATTTCCTCCTACATACGTGCAATAGCCAATGGTGGATTTCCTGTCTTCATGTGCCTCGGAATAATCTACATCAAAGTATCCACACACATTTAAGTGCCCATGTCTTTGGAAGTGTAAACCTTTGCCAGGTAAATTCTTCATATGCCTCAAGACTTGGAAAACACTAGACCAATGCACTTCTCTAGGTTCACACATAAATTGACTTAATCTCCCCATAGCATAAGTAATGTCAGGTCTCATTATGATCAAGTACAAGAGCTTGCCAATCATGGCCCAAAATCTTGTCACATCCTCCAGGATAGGATTGTCTAAATAACTTGATAAGCAATCATGTCCAAGGGAATATTTACTGGTTTACAACTCAGCATCCCTGCCTCTCGAAGGATGTCTAGAACATACTTCCTCTATGAAAGCACCACCCCTCCATCCGTGAGATGCACCATAATCCTCAGGAAATAGCTGGTCTGGATCCTTAGCGATAAACTGTGTGCAAGAAGGTTTTAGCATACTCTAAACCCTCTTTATCACTTCTTATAAGCAGAATTTCATTAACATAAACAATAAGTATCACAGAACCTACCTCTCTATGTCGTACAAGCATGAAGAGATCTAAAGATGATCTAATAAAGCCAAACTATTGAACTACTTTACTAAACCTCTCAAACCATGCCTGCAGACTTTACTTCAACCCATAGATGACCATTTTTAGCTTGCATACTTTCTGATACTCCCCCTTACGGGCAAAACCAAGTGACTACTCCATATGTACTTCGTGTAGATCGCCATAAAGGAAGACATTTTTAAATTTAAGTTGGTACGCTGGCCAATCAGAATTCACAGCAAGAGATAGGAGAACCCGAACTAAATTCAACCTAGCAACATGAGAAAAAGTTTCAAACTAGTCGATGCCAAAGGTCTATATGTACCCTCTAGCCACCAACCATGCCTTGCACCTTTCCACTGAGCCATCTAGGATTTTGATATTTCAGGGTGAACACCCATCTACACCTTACGACTGTAGCACCAAGGGGTAGATCAACGAGATCCTAAGTATCATAAGATTGAAGCACTGCCATCTCATCCTCCATAGCTGCTTTCCATGCAAGTCCTGCAAAGCATCACTATAACTCCGAGGAATTCGGTGACTATCCACAGCAAGAGAAAATAATCGAGCAAAGGTAGTAATTTATCAAACAACATATACTGTGAAATAAAGCAACAGGCACATGATCGTTGGCCCTTCCATTGAGCAATGGGAAGGTCCAAGTCAAATCCCTCAGTAGAAGAAATTACCTAATCTCTACCTGAAACTGCAAGATCAATAAAAGGATGAGCAAGAATGGTGGATAAAGGCTCATCCGAGGATGCAGTAGTAACTTTGCAGTGGAATGTCTATGGGTAGAAAGAAGATGGCTCGAGGGTGGATCTGGTTGGGCTATAGTTGGTGGATGGAATGGTTCAAAGGGTTGACGTAAATGACATGAGAAGAGGGATATCCTCTAGCAGGGGAGTAGAAGAATCTTTCCTTTCTTGGAGTAAAAGGGGATCTCTTCAAACAAAGTAACATCAGTACTAGCAAAGAATTTGTGGGCCACCGAGTCAAAACAGCAATATCCCTTCTGGGTCCTCGAGTATCCCGAGAAAATACACTTCACAACTAAGGAGACAACTTTTCTACCTTAAACAAATGGACAAAATAAACACAACCGAACACCATAGGGGTAAGGAAAAAACCATCTCAACCCAAAAACAGAATAGAGAAGGGTGTCTTACCACACAACACAGTTGAAGACACCTTACTAATGAGAAAAACGATAGTGAAAACAGCATCCACCTAAAAGTGAGATGAGATATGCATCTGAAACATCATAGTACGAGCCACATCAAGTAAATGCTGCAACTTGCATTCAACTATCCCATTTTATTGGGAGGTGTGGACACAGGATGTCTAATGAATAACCACCAAAGAGGTAAAAAACTGAGATAATGTGGCTATTGGATATAAAAGATGATTCTTTGCCAAAAAAAAAACCCTAGCCTCTCTTATATAGAGAAGGGCTATAGGAAAATTACATGAAGAGTCCAGTAAGAAAATAAAGCTTGCAATTAAGGAGAACTAAGGCAACATAAATGATATGAAATAAACTAAATAACTCCACATCTAACAAACACGTAGTACTAAACAAATGCATCTTTATTTCATTAAAAAAATTTAGAATGAGTAGAGGGATTTCTGACTTTTCCTTCATCATGTAAACCTAAGACACAAGTACAATCATCAATCAAAAATAGAAAAAATCGAAAATGCCTAGCACTTTAGACCTAACATGGTCCCCATAAATCAGCATGAACAAGATCAAAGGATGACTCAACTTTCTTATTCTAACTAGGAAATAATGACTTGTAATGTCAACCAAAACTAGAAAAAATCAAAAACCCCCCAACACTTCCAACCTGACATGACCCCTATAAATTAGAATGAATAAGATCAAAGGGTGGCTCAGCTTTCTTGTTCTGACTATGACCAGTGATGCTGGCCAAGCTAGTAGGCATCACATTGAGACTTGGGAAACTTCAACTCAGGAAACTGATGGCGTAAAATGGGAATACTCGGATGATCCAAACACATGTGCCACTATAGAGCAAAAGTGGCCAAAGTAGCAATAGTGAAATGTTGGGTAGGTGGTAGGCTCAGGTAGTATAGGCCATTCTGCTCAAGTCCACCAATCTGCTTCATCGCCTGGAGATCTTGCAGGAAGAAAAATTAATCATGAAACACCACCCAACAATTTAAAGCTTTGGTAATCTGACTAATAGACATCAAATTCAAAACAAACTTCAACGCATGTATAACATCAGTCAAGGATAGAGATCTAGATAAAGAAACATCTCCAAGGCTAGTCACAAGGAGCAAAGCACCATCTGCCACTCTAACATAAAACAGTATGACAAGAGAACAAAGAGAGGAAAACAAGGTCGTATCTCTTGTAATGTGAGAAAAGGCACCTGAATCTGCAATCCACGCCGGATCACAAGTCTTGGCAATCATAGCAACAATACCTGTAGATTGTACCATAGAAGTTCTAGCAATAGACGTCAACTAGAAGCATATCAATATGTCATACTCTCCCCTAGAAATAGTAATTTGAGAATTTTCAGCTTCATCATCCTAGACCTGAGTGTACTCTCTGCCAGTGTAGACCTGATTTGCCTGTGGCCACTATGGAAAAGCATGTTTGATCCAATCATCCAATAGCGATCAACATTATAATTAGTCTTGTGATAGTACTCACAAAAGAGACCAGGGCGACCCCGGCCACTACCACTGCCAGCACCTCTGGTAGTGCGTCCTCTCCCCCTTCCTGCATGAACACCCCCAACCACATCCAAAGGAAGCCATGATTGACCAGTCATAAGGTAGGACAGGATCTAATATCTCAAGGCACGAAAGACGAGCATAGATATAAGATGGTGTAGGAATCTCCAAATGTCATAAGTTGATCCTTCACAGCCTTGGATTCAGGACCCAAAGCTGCTAGCTGCTAGCTGCTAGCAACTAAATAGATCAGATAGCTTCTCTTTGCTTAGCTATCAGGGAAGCATCTACTGATAGGGGCTGATGAACATCGTGCTTATCCCATAGATTCTTCAGTGTACCATAACACTTTGCCAGACTAATAATTTCCTTTCAGAACGTATATATCTCTTCAATGACCAGGTAGAGATGAGCAATGTTACTCTTTTAGGAGTGAATCTCATAAGGTACCTCCTACATCTTCTTGGCTGAAGAATAAGACATCACTTGCTTCACTATGGACTCCTTCATACTGTTAAGCATGCACGTAGCCACCCAGTCATTATCAGCATCCTAGTCATCAGCCTTCACAGTCGATTCATCCTTGATCAAAATACACTTCTTTCGATGGGATCCCATGAATCAAGAAAAGGACGTTGACCACGAGAGAAAATTTATTCCATCCAACTTGATGGAAGTGCCCTGCATATGATAGGTTGCGCTTGTGGTAGATAGCTTTCCCATCGAGTCGCTAAGGGATTCCTTTTGGTTACTCATTGTGTCTCAATTTGTAGGATAGAAAGAAAGATGTTTTCCTTGTTGAAAATCAGATCATGTAGCAATCACAGAGAGAATTCGATGACGCCCTTGGAAAAGGAAGGGCTTTTGGTGGAAGGTTGGAGGCTAAGGTTTTGGTGGGATACCCAAGCATCAATCTAGGACTACTACTCTGATACAATGTTGGTGGGAAGTAATAATTCAATTAGCAAGCGAAGCCCTAGAGGTCTTTATATAGAGAGACCTCCTTGGACAATTACAATAAGTACCCATACAATATAAGAATAATAAAGAGACTCCACACATAAGTAACACCTCCCAACAATTTCTTTTGATAATCATAATATGCTAGCATATTTTGTTATTTTTATGTTTTTATTGTACAGACTGAGTGTTTAGTCCCTCAAGGATATTTCTGTACTTTTAACCCCCCGGTCTCTCTCTATATAAGAGAACCTAGGGTTTTCTATATTAAAACAATGCATATGATAGGTTGCACTTGTGGTAGATAGCTTTCCCATCGAGCCGTTGAGGAATTCCTTTTAGTTACTCATTGTGTCTCAATTTGTAGGATAGAAAGAAAGATGCTTTCCTTGTTGAAAATCAAATCATGTAGCAATCCCAAACAGACAATCCGACGACGCCCTCGGAAAAGAAGGGTTTTTGGGGGAAGGTTGGACGCTAGGGATTTGGTGGGATACCCAAGCATCAGTCTAGGACTACTACTCTGATACAATGTTGGAGGGAAGTAATAATTCAATTAGCAAGCGGAGCCCTAGAGGTCGTTATATAGAGAGACCTCCTTGGACAATTACAATAACTACCCCATACAATATAAGAATAATAAAAAGACCACACATAAGTAACACCTCCCAACAATTTCTTTTGATAATCATAATACGTTAGCATATATTGTTATTTTTATGTTCTTATTGTACAGGATATGGGTGTTTAGTCCCTCAGGGATATTTCTATACTTTTAGCCCTCTAGTCTCTCTACCTAAGAGAGCCTAAGATTTTCTATATTGAAGCAAGTCATTTAAACCAATTTGATATCAGAGCGGCAATCCTAGATCGGTGCTCCGATATCCCACCCTCACAAGCTTCCATACCTTGTTCACCAAAACCCTAATCTCCATTGGAGGCACCCAAAGGAGCCTCCAACGGCAATCACCAGCCTCTACCTATCGCAGATCAGGCCCTCGCCACTACTGGCGAGCCCCATCAATCACCACTACCGGTCGTGTTGCCTTGGGAGGCCATTGCCTGACCTCCACCAGTGCGCACTGCCTCCAGAGGACCTTGCCTGACCTCCACCAACGCCTCCTACCACCACTGTAGCGCCGCCACCTTCGCCTTGAGCTTCCTAACGCTGCCACAAACCGCCTAAGGCTTCGCCATAAGCGCTAGCAACCCCTAGGGCTCCGCCTAGGGTTGCCTCAGGCCTCGCCAGCACCAATGGTGCCACCTAGGGTTCTGCCAGCACTGATGGGGCCTTCTCGGATGGTCTCCCCGCACCCAAGCTGGGCCAAAGCTTATCCAAGGGAATTTTTCGTGAAGATGCCACTCTGATTTTTTAGAATTTCAGACCTGATTGATGACCTCTTGGATATAGAAGTCTGATTGCGACTCCAAGATTGTAAGAATGAATTCAGATGATCAATCTGAGGTGAATTCGGGCACTGTTTTGGACACCGAGGTACTGAAGAATCTGTTTTTTGGCCCTATCCTCAAGTTGGACGAGATGAACTACCCACTGTGGTCTCAAACTTTCC
This sequence comes from Thalassia testudinum, assembly GCA_037157565.1. Classification (NCBI taxonomy): domain Eukaryota; kingdom Viridiplantae; phylum Streptophyta; class Magnoliopsida; order Alismatales; family Hydrocharitaceae; genus Thalassia; species Thalassia testudinum. The sequence goes on from JAZHRO010000055.1 coordinate 131,766,560, forward strand.
TCATGACCATCGAGGGTCATGGGAAGAACCACATCCTTACAGAGTCGGAGCCTGAGAGCAAGACTGGTGCCAACGCCACCTGAGATAGAGACGGTCTCTGCGTGGCTTATGCAGATAGTTCTTCCCCGTATAGGGGATGAGATCATGTATTACGACACTGCGAAGATGTGGGTGTCCTTACGTGAGACCTAATCATGCCAAGAACTCTGCATGGGCCTTTCAGGTCTTCTTCGACCTTTTCTACTTGCATCAGGAAGGACGCACTCTGCCACAGTACTACTCCCTTTTAAGGGAAATGCTGGAGAGGCATCACTCTTATCTATTGGGGTGTGCCTGTGACTCTTGGAGGGATTTTCGAAGACAGTTGGTTGTCTCTCTCTTCGTGGATCTTGGACCTGAGTATACAGCTGCCAGAGATCAGATTCTCACTGCTCATGAGCTTCCTGCACTGGAGGAGGCTTATAACAGACTCAGCAAAGTTGTAGTTCGTACTCCAGCTCCAAACACTGGTACTCAGGCGTCCGCATTGGCAGCGATCCCTAGACGTGGTAGGGGTACTCCCCCTGCTCGTAGTCGTGGATGCGGACGCTCATCTGGTACACGTACCAAGACACTGTGTACCTACTGTCGCAGACTTGGTCATTCAAAGGCTATATGTTGACAAAAGCATGGTAGGCCACCCATGGCCAATCAGGCAGTTAAGATTACAGATGGAGTGCCCGCCAGTTCTGATGTGAGCTCCCTGAGTACAGAGATTGAGACTCTACAACAACAGATTACATAGTTGGCACAGGCCTCATCCTCTCACTCTTCAGATACAGCAGGCATTGCTACCTCCTCACAGGCACCTGCGGCTGGTATGTCCTCACGCTTGTCCTCTGGTGCTTGGTTGATTAATTTTGGTGCATCTACACACCTATGTGGCGACAGGAGTGCATTCTCTCAAGTAGCCCCTGTTACACCAGCCAAGACTGTGCAAGTAGCAGACAGGAGAAATATGCCATTGGTTGGCAAAGGAGATGTCTCTATCTCCTACCTTAAGACTTGCAGATGTCTTTTATATGCCTGATTTTTCCTTAAGTTTACTGCCTATTAGCAGTATTACTAGATATTTGGAACTGCAGAGCCATTTTTTATGTAGCTTCTTGTGTCTTGCAAGATAAACTCACTGGGAAGATGATTGGTAGAGGGCATAAGGAAAGGGGGGTGTACCGTCTAAGCCAGACCATTGTTGCTGCTTCTGCTACCAAGGGTCTTGCTTCCACTAGATCTCCCCTTCCGTGGCATCGCCTTGGTCACCTGCTAATTGACCACCTCAGATGGATTTTACCACACATACCCTCCACTACTGCTCTCACCTATAATGCTTGTCATCTAGGCAAGCATCATAGGCCTAGTTTCCCAGTTTTACTTCTGTTTCTTCTGCTGTTATTTTTGACTTGATTCATATGGATGTGTGGGCTCCCAGTCATACACCTGATCTGGATGATTTTTTTCACATTTCATGGATGTTTCTTTTACAGAATAAGTCCAATGTGGGACAAATCATTGAAAACTTTGTTAAGGAAATAAAAACTCGGCATTCTTGTTTTGTAAAACGTTTTCGGTCTGATAATTCCTTAGAGTTTTGTACTACTTATTGCGTACTTTCTTTTCTAGTCATGGCATTATTCATGAGACTGCATGCCCACACACCTCTAAACAAAATGGTGTTGCTGAGAGGAAACATCGCCATGTTCTTGATGTTGCTCGTACTTTGTTGATTTACCATTCGCTTCCCTCTCTTTACTAGGATGATGCTGTTTTGACTGCATGTTTTTTTATTAATAAGATGCCTAATGTTGCATTATATGAACGGATTCCTTTGCAAGTTATGTATCCTGATCGACCCCTATTTCATGTCACCCCTCGGACTTTTGGTTGTGTTACCTTTCTCCATTTGTTGGGATTGAGCTGGGATAAACTAGCACCGAGAGCAGTTAAGTGCATTTTTCTTGGGTATGCCCAAGCACAAAAAAGGTATCGATGTTTTGATCCGCTTACTTCTCGGCACTATGTTTTTGCGAATGTTACATTTCATGAGGCAATACCTTTCTTTTATACAACTGCAACTAAGATGCCTTCTAAGGGTGATATAGCATCTATGCCATGTACCTGCATTTGCTTTAGGAGTTTTCCTAAAATTCTTATCCCTACTACACCATCACCTCATGCTACGCATCCTTTCCCTCATCTGACTGAGCCACTCCAAACATGTCTGCCCTTATACTACTACCTATCGGGGACCTCCACCCTCGCCTTCACCATCATCTTCTCAGGTGAGCCGTTTAGACACCGACGTATGTTTACCATGTGATGATCACAAGGACAGGACAGATGAGGTGGCCGGGATGATCTTGATCTTCCGATAGCTATTCGGAAGCGACCACGGACTTGCACTAATCCTATGACTGGAGCACTTGCTACTGATAGCCTAGCTCCTGGATTTTCTGGATTCACTCAAGCGTTAGCCATTACGCAGATTCCAGCTACTCATCGTGAGACCATGTTTGATCCAAAATGGTAGGCAGCCATGGAGGATGAGATGGTCGCTCTCAGAGGCCGTGAGACTTGGGAGCTCACTCCAATTCCTGATGGCACTTCACCTGTTGGTTGTTGGTGGGTATTTACTATGAAGTTCAACCCAAATGGCGATGTTGCTAGGTTCAAAGCACGGCTCGTAGAAAAGGGGTACATCCAAACTTATGGGGTGAACTTCTTTGACACCTCACCAATTGCCAGACTTCCCACAATACGGGTGTTGGTTGCAATGGCAGTTCAGTTAGATTGGCCCTTGCAATAGTTGAACATGAAAAATGCCTTCCTCTATGGTGATCTCCAAGAGGAAGTCCACATGCAGCAACCGCCTGGCTTTGAGACGCAAGGGGAGTGTGTATGCCGACTATGGAAGACCATCTATAGCCTTAAGCAGAGTCCTAGAGCCTAGTTCCAAAGGTTGTCACAGGTTGTAGAGGCAGCTGGATTCAGGAGATCGACAGTTGATTTTTCACTCTGTCAGGAGGACTAGACAAAATCCTGTGGTAGTTGTTTATATTGATGACTTAATTGTCACAAGGGATGATGAGTAAGGTGTTGCTGAGGCTAAGTGCATCCTAGCAGAGCAATTTGACATGAAAGACTTGGGAGCTCTACGGTACTTTCTTGGTATTGAGGTTGCTCACAGCAAAAAGGGTGTGGTCTTGTCTCAAAGGAAGTGTGCTTTGGACATCTTGCAGGAGGTTGGTATGCTTGAGGTTAAGGAGGCCAATATTCCTATGGACCCCAAAATGCCACTCTATGATGATGCACAGGTGATGGACAGCAGGCAATACAGCCAGCTTGTGGGCAAGTTGCTATACCTCACTATCACGAGACCAGATATCTCCTTTGCAGTGGGGAGACTTAGTTCCTGGCCAAGCCAACACGTCAACATTGGGATGCAGCATTGATAGTGCTCAGATACGTCAAGAAGGCTCCTAGGAAGGGTCTCTTCTTCTCCAAGGGGTCTTTTATGACTTTGGTTGGGTACTCTGATGCGGACTACGTCAGATGTCATGTGGATCACAAATCCACTACTAGATTCTGTACCTTCTTAGCAAGGAATTTGATCACATGGAGGAGCAAGAAATAGGACACAATTGCAAGATCTAACACCGAGTCTGAGTACAGAGTTATGGCTTAGATGACTGTAGAGATGATATGGATCAGATCCTTGCTTATTGACTTGCAGATACAGTTTTCTAGCCCCGTGAAGATGTGATGTGACAATAGAGCATCCGCCTTCATTGCCAACAACCCAGCATTTCATGAAAGGATGAAGCATGTTGAGGTTGATTGTCACTATACCAGGGACATTATTCAGAAGAGGTTGCTATATACCACTCCAATCACATCTAAGAAGTAGATTGTAGATATTTTCACCAAGCCCTTAGTCAGATCTTTATTTGATTCATGTGCATCCAAGCTGAACATGATAGATATTTATACTCTAACTTGAGGGAGAGTGTTAGCATATATTATTATTTTTATGTTTTTATTGTATGGGTTATGGGTGTTTAGTCCCTTAGGGATATTTCTGTACTTTTAACCCTCCCATCTCTATATAAGAGAGCTTAGGGTTTTCTATATTGAAACAAGTCACTTCAACCAAATTAATAGACATGATAATGAGAGTTTGAAAAAAGATAAATCACTAAATTAAAGGGTTCCTCTACATTTTAAAATTACCTCATTTTATGATGGCCCTTATTATCTTTTCAAGTTAAACTGCAATGTAAGGTTCATGGAACTTAAGTTTGTGCAATCATGTGACACAGCTCTTTGATCCATGACTTGTGCGAGGATTCATGGATTTACAAACAACAATACCATCATAAGATCAGCTTGAGCCCTTCAGTTATAACTGTTTCCCCTGAAGAAACTCATTTAAAAGAAGCAACATAGCATATCCCGGTCTCTCAGCTAATCTTCCCAATGGTTTGTTAAGCAGAGAGTTGACGCTCTTTTTCTCTGGGGCTTCTCTAATTGCAATTAATGCCTTCATTTCAATATCTTTTTTTTCTTTCTTTTTGAGAGGTAAGAAAGGGGTTTATTCAAGGTCATTTGAACTCCTTAGAGGACTTTACACTACATGTCAAGTACATGAATATCCCACTCAATAAAAGATTTGCCACAAAAAACCATACTCTCCTCATATGCTCTCACCAAATTATAAATCACATTATTTCTCTCCAACCATATCACCCAAAGAACTGCAAGTGGTGCAGCAGTTCAAGGATGATATCTGATTTTGGACAAGACAAGAGTTGGAATCAAGAGGAATTTTCAGCAATGAAAAGATGTCCTGGGAGATAATGGATTTGGACCAGGTAAAATTGAAGACTGAATTCATGGAATATCATTTTAGTGTGAAAATAGTAGAACGTGACATAGATGGGAGAGAAGCTAAATGGCAATTTAGGATTGATTTTTACGTGAAAAGAGAGGAATCAAAGTTACTTCTCTTTCGCGGAAAAGAAACAAATAAGAGAGACAAAAAAGCACACGTCCAAGTTGAGGTGCTTGGTGCAAGATATATGAACATCTGGAGAATCCTAGTACATTTTTTTATGAAGTATCAAACTAAAAACATTAATCACAAAAGGCTATTAATATCTTGTAGATGAAACAATTTGGGAATATACTCTGAAATAAAGTTCATAACCCACACCTTCTGTGAGATTTTTCACTTAAAAAAAAATGTATTGAAGGTGGCCACATGCATGAGAAAACACACAAAATGAAATAAACCTGAAATCAGTATTTGTCTCATTTGGTACTGCTCCATCCAAGCTAAATCTTTCAGGCCAAAATTCTTCAGGCCTCTCCCACACCTGAACCACAAAATAACATGATCGAGAAGGAAAACGATGAAAATAGGAAACTATGTAACTTCTAATGGATACATCTCTCATTCTTTCAGTAGATTGTTACCGTCATGTGCATAATAAAAATTATTGAATCATTAGAAGTGAATGTGTGCATGCAGCTCAGCTAGCAAGCAAAAAAGGTCCCTCCTTGTCATGGCAACGGAATAGCATGTGTGGCATTAATGAAATGCTTGGTTATATCAATGACAAACTTCCGGGCTCCAACAGCCAGTTTGCATGATCCAGGATTGATTACTTGCACTGCCATAACTGTCTGTCATGGTTGTAAGTGGTTTTGGATGATTTTGATGGATGTATTATGGCACGTACCTGCATCATCTATGCCTGTATGCTGCCTTTTGAGTAATCTTGCAACAGCCTTAGTCCAAACAAAAAAGCATGCATGCTATATACTTCAATTTCTAATGTAATATTCCACACAATAACTGAATCCAATCGAGTTAGGTTGAATGTTATCCAATTAAGGGAGTTAAAAATTTCAATCAAGTCAGATCGCGTTGGAAAAAATGGGTCAGACCAGGTTCGAAGGGCAGATTAACCTGGTCGATACTTAATTGCTAGATACATAAGCTTATGGTGCTCCTTACATGACACAGAACATATGAAAAGTGTATATGCGCATACATCTTGGCCCCTATGGCTGCTGCAGTTCCCCTATTATACTCCTTCCATTGCACAATTCATACATCTTTTGAGGAGGCAAACTGTAAAGTAGTTGTTTATGTTGGCATATGTTACTGAAGCTTAAGTGGCAGAACCCCTGGGCATTATTTTTCCCCTGGTCTCCATTATAATTTTCCCCCCAATCATATATATTGTAATGAGGACTAGGATTTCAAGATCAAATAAGTTTCATTCTCTTCACGTGATATTAGAGAGGTGGCCCTAGGTCAAAGATCCATATGATCCACCTTTCTATTTTTGTTCATCCTTTTCTCAACCACATCAACTTCATTGTGCATGCCTGCATTGGATCTTGACTGCTGAGACCACTACCAGCTTAAGCCAAGCGGCTCAAACTGCCAAGTCAAGCTGAGCGGGTTGAAGTGCCACACTAGCTAGTTCTCTGGTGGCTTGTTGGGCCAAATCTCAGCAAGCATTGGCTGCAGCCACAGCATTAGATACATCCTGACCACTGCACTCCAGCCAACAATCCAGGGCTATCATAGCCAGTGCTCCACATCAGAATTTATTGTCATTTTAATTAATTTTAGGTTTCTAGAAGACTTCCACAGAAGAATCTAAAGTACAAGAGAAACAGTATTCGGCCTTGTTTCTTAATCAGCAATCCTTTTCCGTTCTTTTGGCAGTCATACTACACTGAATTCTTTCCACAATGACAATGATTCCTGCTCCGAAGAAGACGGCATCCAAGAACCAGCACAGTAATGTGCCAATGGTGCTTGTAGAGATAAATGAGTGAATTGTTTTACTTGTGAAACCCTAGGTGCCTTTATATAGAGAGACACCTTGAAACAATTATAGCACATATCCCATACAATAAGAAAATAACACAAGGTATTAAAAATAACAAATAACTCTCAACACTCCCCCTGAAGCTAGAGCATAAATGTCAAACATGCTCAGCTTGAAATATAGGTAGTCAAATCACTTCCTAGAGAGAGCCTTGGTGAAAATGTTAGCCACTTGGTCCTCAATGGAGATGTATGGACTATGGAATAGATATCTTCCCTATCATAATTGCATGTCTAATAAAATGGCAATCCACCTCAATATGTTTTGTTCTCTTATAAAAACTTGAATTATTAGCAATAAGTGTGGCAGCTTTATTATCACAAAACATAGGTATGGGTCTAAAGGCAAATACACCAAAGTCGTGTAAAATGGTCTAAACCCAGAAAAGTTCGCAGGTAGTATGTGTCATAGCCCTGTACTCCGACTCTGCACTGAAATCTAGATACAACATTCTGTTTCTTACTCCGTCAAGTGACTAGATTTCCACCCACATATGTACATTAACCTATAGTAGATCTTTGATCTTTAAAAGCCCCAGCATAACCTGCATCAGAGTATTCCCACTATCCCACACATCAAGGTAGCCATGCTTCTGGAATGGTAATCCTTTCTAAAAAGCATTCTTTAAATATCTCAATACTTGACACACTCCTGCCCAATGTCCTAATCTTTAAATAAGGATCCAATGGAATGCTTACAGGCTTGCATCCTAACATACCTGCTTCCCTAGCATATCAAGTACAAACTTTCGCTGAGAAAGAACAATGCCCCATTAATATGATGCACTTCAATTCCCAAGAAATAACTTATCACTCCAAGATCCTTGGTACCAATTAAGAGTGCAAAGAAGTCTTGGTGAACTCGATGCCTTGTCACTCCCTGTAAGTAGAATGTCATTTACATACACAATGAGGATCATTGATCCAGACATCCTATGCAGAGCAAAAGCAAAATGATCTAAAGATGATCTAGTAAAGCCAAACTCCTGAACTACTTTACAAACCATATCCTCGAAATTTGCTTCAACCCATAAATAGCTTTCTTCAATTTACAAACCTTCACACTCCGCCTAAATAACAAATCCAAGAGGCTGTCGCTTGTAAACTTCTTCATGAAGGTCTCCATAAAGGAAGGGTGTTAACGTGTACTTTTGAAGGGGTATTACTATTTTTTACTTTGGGTTAGACTCTTTTGTAATTTATCTTGTGCTCTCTTCTATAAAAGAGATGCCGGGGTTTCCTTTGAGAAATAAAAAACTTATTTTACCTTTCACATGATATCAGAGCAACGATCATAGATCGATAGTCTGGTATCTGACCAAATACCCACCAAACAAGATGATTCGATCACCAACACTTGTGATCTAACATGAAGATCGGGTTAAAGAAGCATAGCAACAGTAGTGGCACTGCAGACAGCCTCTCTAGCAACGCCACCGAAAGACAGAGAGGGCATAGCAGTAGCATGGCTGAGCACGGGGGCTTACTGTAACTATTGAGGGGCCTTTGGATGCCTGGAAGAGTAGGAGATGTTCACTCCTTGAGTTACTGCATAATGAGCCTTTTCTAACGAGTAAGCTCTAGGATTTGGTTGGTGATAAGCCTTCTCTAATCGTTTATGATGGAATTTCTTCTTGATAGCATAATGAGCCTTCTCCTATGCAAAATGACTTGTTTTTTCCTAAGAAAAAGGCAAAAATTAAATAAATGTGATGCTGGTTTTTCCATTTATGGAGAGAGCAAGGTAGAGCAACAGGAGTTCCAGACCATGGATCATTAACTTTGGTGCTTCAATTCATCTTACTAGGAAAGCAGATGAGTCTAAGTCATGTGGAATCAGATAGGCTTGTGTTGCCAATGGGGTAACTGGAGTTGGAAAGGTCCAAGTTTCTTCTACCTTGAAGATTGGAGATGTGCACTGTGCTTTAAGTTTCCCATGAGTCTTCTATCTGTCAGCAAGATGTGTAAGGACCTCCATTGTACAGTTGTTTGTTATGGAAAACATTGTTACTTTCAAGATAAATGCACCAATGAGATTATTGGTGGCGGAATAGATAGAGATGAGCTCTACTAGCTGGATAGGCTCACTTTGTTTATTGGAACAGTATCCATTGCCAGTGATCCTTGGCTTTGGCATACGCAACTTGGACATCCCTCAATTAGGAAGATGCACCAGATATATCCCAAGTTACCAGACTCACTATCACTTGAGCGTGAGGATTGTTAGTTGGGGAAGCATCACAAAAGCACCTTCCTACAGCGACATGATGGGGTGAGTGCGATGCCCTTTGATTTAGTCCATTGTAATGTATGAAGGCCAACGAGAGTATCAAGTATAGGACACAGGTACTACAGAATGTTTGTTAACAATCATAGCCATCTCACTTGGGTCTTCTTAATGAAGGCTAGATCGAAGATACCGGAGATTACTCAAAGATTCTTTTCAAAGGTTCAGACGCAGTACTCTACTACTGTCAGAGTGTTCCGGAGCGATAATGCCTTGGAGTTTGTTCAGTGGGAGATGCAGGACTTCTTTAGTGCACGTAGGACCATTCACTAGACTTCCTGTGCTCAAACATTATAACAGAATGGTGTGGCAGAGCGCAAGTTGAGACATCTTCTAAATGTTGCACGAACATTGATGATCTATATGAAAGTGCCTAAGTAGTTCTGGGGTAATGCTATACTCACTACCGCATACTTGATCAACAGGGTTCCATCTTATGTGCTCCATGGGAGTATTCCATATCAAGTATTGCATCCATAGTGTGATAGACCTTTTGCCTTGCCTTTACGGGTGTTTGGGTGCAAATGTTTTGTTCAAGCACATGGGAACTAGGACAAATTTTCCCTGAGAGCAATGAAGTGTATCTTTCTGGGCTACTCCAAGACCCAGAAAGACTACAAATGTTATGATTCTATGCACAAGCGTTATACGGTTACTGCAGATGTAGCCTTCTTTGAGAAGGTACCATATTACTCTACGGAGAATTCCAGCATAAAATTGGCTACCAGAGACTCAAGTTTACCATCGTTAGTCAACTGCACCTTCTATAGTACCTCAAGATCCCTCTCCAGCCTTTACTATTGTGGTTCTTAATGATTCAGATTCTAATGGTGAGGACTAATTGCCTTGACAAAGCCCAATCAATTATGCACTTTACATTATGTGCCTCATTACCCTGGGACTTCTCACCTGGGGAGGGAGGTTAGACAATTTGCTTTCGCAATTACTACTATTACTATTCCCACATTATAGTCAGGTTGCTCAGGATCTTAGGTGACGTGCAGTCATGGAGGAGGAGATGCAGGCCCTCCAGTCCCGTGGGACATGGGATCTAGTGCCATGTCCTCCCAACACTACTGTTGTGGACTGTCGTGGGTCTATACTATCTAGTCTCAAGCCAATGGTACGATTGACAGGTACAAGGCCCGACTAGTTGCTAGGTTTTACACAAACCTATGGCATTGACTACTTAGAGATGTTTCTCATGTGGTGCGTATCTCATCCATCAGGATTATTATTTCCATGGTAGTCAATTAGGGATGGCCATTGTACCAACTAGATATCAAGAATGCTTTTTTATATGGAGATCTTGCAAAGGAGATTTACATGAGACAGCCACCCAGGTATAGTATTTTGGGGGAGTATGTTTGCCATTTGAGGAAAGTCATTTATGGCCTAAAGCAAAGACCGAGGGCGTGGTTTGAGCGTCTGAGTTCAAAGATTCAGAAGATTGGCTTCCAACAGCCATCCTCCGACCACCCTATTTTCTAAGGGTGTACATGGGTCGGGTTCAACCAAAACCTGACCCAATTGGGTTGGGTTGGGTTGGGTTTGAGGTCTAATAAACCCAACCCAACCTGCAACCCAATTCAACCCGACTCTTAGTTCTATAATATATATATGAGATTATCCATTCAAACTTCAAAGGAAAAGAAAAACCCACTTCAAAGGGGAAAAAACCCACCCCATTCCAAACTTCAAAGAAGAAAAGCCACCTTGTTAAAATTTGAAAGGAGAAAAAAAAACCCACACAAACACACACCCCTCCCTCAATTTTCCCTCTCCCTGTCGCTCTCCATTGTGCACTGCACTCTCTTTTCAGTTTCCCTGTCCCGCTCGCAAGCCTTAAACCGAGCTCCCTCTCTTGTCGTTGCCATTAGCCTCTCCGCAGACTCGCAACGCCCTTCTCGTCGCCATTGTTCTCGTCGTTGCTACTTGAGGTCAGCATCTTCCTCCTTCCTCTCTTCCTCTTCTACATCAACAACAACCACCACCTCCCTTCACCAAAGCCCCTTTATTTTTTCTTGTTACTATTATATAACTACCAAGGGTTTTTTTTACCTATTTTATTCACTTTTTTAGAAGATAGAAGTTATCTATGAGTTTAAAATATTTTGTTATTTAGTATGAAAGACAAAAAATATATAGGAGATAAACATAAGTTTTGATTCTTTTGACTAGCCAACAACCCGCTTAACCCAACTCAACCCGACCCGATTTTTATGGGTTGGGTTGGAAAAATCCCAACCCAAAAACCGTAGGTTGGGTTTGGGTTGAGTCCCAACCCGACCCGTGTACACCCCTACTATTTTCATCCGAAAGACTGGGGATGTGATTATAAGTAAAGTAGTAGTCTTGGTAGTTTATGTAGATGACATGGTTCTGACAAGTGATGACGAGGAAGGTATCTGTCAAACCAAAGCTTTCCTACAGCCCACCTTTATGACTAAGAACCTTGGTAATCTACGGTACTTCCTTGGTATTAAGGTTGTTAGACAAGGATCACACCTGTCATTGTCACAAAGACAGTACACTCTGCAAATACTTGAGGAGGCTGGTTTTCTGGAAACTAAGCCCTCTAGTATCCTAGTTGAGGCACCAGTCATAGCACGAAGGAGGATGATCCCTTGTACGAGGACATTACCGGATATTGCAATTTGGTAGGATGACTATTGTACTGACCATCACTCGACTAAACATCAGTTATACAATTCGAAAAGCCAATCAACATATGCAGATACCATGCAACAACCACCGGCATGAGGTATGCCTCATCTTAAGGTACCTTAAGGGTACTCTTGGTCAAGGACTTTACAACAGAGATAATAGGTTCATAGATATCATAGCCTATTCTGATGCAAATTTTGCTGGGTCTATAGAGGATCGTCGTTCTACTTTGAGGTATGTCTTGCTCCTTGGTGGAAATCGTAGTTCTTGGCATAGCAAGAAGTAGAGTGTAGTCGCTCGTTCCAGTGTTGAGGCAGAATACCACGCCATGGCCCATGCAGCATGTGAGATCATGTGGACTGTGGGTTTCCTACAGGACATAGGAGTGAAGGTTGAGACACTTGTTCCACTTTATTGTGACAACCAATCGGTGACTTATATTGCTTCCAACTTGATTTTCCATGAGCGCACAAAGCACAACAAGGTAGATTGCCACTTTATCAGGAATGCAATCATGGACAGACAGATTAACACTCCCTACATCTCCTCAAAGTTCCAACTGGTAGACATTCTCACCATGGCACTCAAGAGAAAGAGGCATGATTTTTTGTGTGACAAGTTGGAGCTTAAAAATATATACACCCCTAACTTGAAGGAGAGTGTTAAAATGTACTCTTAAGGGACTATTACTATTTTTTATTTTTGGGTTGGACTCTCATAATTTATCCCTTGCTCTCTTCTATAAAAGAGATTTTAAGGTTTCCTTTAAGAAATAAGAAACTTATTTTACCTTTCACAAGAGGCATTTTTGATATCGAGCTAATAAACAAGCTTGTCTATGTTGATAGCCAGAGATAGAAGAATGCAGACTAAATTTAAGCATGACACTGGTGAGAAGGTTCCCAAATAGTCAACACCAAAGGTTTATGTATAACCTTTGGTCACAAACCATGCCTTATGTCTATCAATGGAGCCATCAGGGAGACACTTTAGGATAAACACCCATCGACACCCCAAACTGTAGCACCTAAGGGCAACTCCATTAAATTCCATGTGCCATAGGACTGTAGTGCTGTCATTTCTTCCTCCATGGTCGCTTTCCAAAAAAGATGTTGGAGGACCTCAGTATAACTGCAAGGAACCTAGTAACAATCCACAGTAATAGAAAACAACTGAGCAATAACAAGTAATCGATCATAAGATATGTGTTGTGAAATAAAATAGTGGAAATATGATCGTTGGGCCTTCTAATGAATAATAAGAAGGTCTAAGTCAAACCCCTCTGAAGAAAGGAGTACCTGATCTCCATTACATGTGGTAGAACCAGCATTAAAAGGAGCGAGAGGTATAGTAGATAATGGTTCCCCTCTAAGTAGCACAGGAACTCCGCTGGTAAGTACGAAAAAGAGGTGGCGGTAGTGGTGGCAGTACAGGTGATGGAAATGGCTCAAAGGGCTCTAATGGAGGTATAGTAGGTGGGCATGATCGCTTAGAGGGAATTGGTGGCGCTACAAGGGACACAAGAAGAGGAATATCCTAATCCTGAGGAGAATGTGGAATTTTCTCCTAATACCGAAAGTACGGAATACCTTCAAAAAAGGTCACATCTGTACTGACATAGAATTTATGTGCTAATGGACCATAACACCAATATCATTTTTGGGTACGCAAGTATTCTAGAAAAATACACTTCACAGATCGACAGGACAACTTATAAACCTTAAACAAGTAAATAAAACAAACACAACCGAAAACAACATGAGTGATATGAAAATTATTTTGACCAGGAAACAACATAGAATAAGATGTCTTGCCCTAAAGAATAGAGGAAGACACCCTATTGATAAGACAAGAAAAAGTAAGAACATCTACCCAATACTGAGATAGGACATGCATATGAAACATGATAATCCTAGCCACATCAGGCAAATGTTGAAGTTTACATTCAGCCACCTCATTTTGTTGTGAGGTGTGAACACAGAAAGTTTGATAAATGACTCCCAAGGAAGTAAAGAAATCAATTAAATTAGCATTCACAAACTCAAGACCATTACCATTCCTAAAAATACAAATATCAGATGAGTCTTTATTTCAAAAAAAAAATCTTAATAATTATACGAGTTTCAAGTTTTTCTTTAACATATGAACCCAAGTGACACGAGTACAATCATTAACCAGAATAAGAAAATATCTAAAACCTTACAAGATCCCCACAAATTAGCACGAATCAAATCAAACGAAGACTTAAATTTCTTCTTCTACTAGAAGGAAAAGAAACTCTATGGTTCTTGCCAAGCTGACAAGCATTATATTGAGAAAACTTTGGAAACTATAGTTGTGGAAACTAACAATGCAGGACTAAGATACTTGGGTAACATGGATGCAAATGCTACTGTAAAATAGTGGCCAGAGTGGCAACACTAAATGTAGATGGTAGGCTAAGATAGTGTAGGCCATCTCGCTTAATTCCTCCACGAATCCACCACATCATCTGGAGAAGAAAAAATGATCATAAAAAACTACCCAACAATTCAATGTCTTAGTGATATGACTGATAGACATAAAATTCAATGTAAATTTGGGGGCATGTATAACATCAAAAATAAGGATCTTGTAAAAGGTATATTTCCACATCCAATCACGAGGGACAAGGCACCATCTGCTACACTTACATTGACTGGATTGACCAAGGACTGTGTTAAGACCCGTGTCACTAAGCCTTTTTAAGACGTCCGTCTTTAGGTCAGACGTCTGGTAAGACGTCAGAACTGAGGGTCAGACGTCTTGCAAGATGTCTGGACCCATTTCCAGACGTCTGAAAATTGAAATTTTCATGTACATCCTCGTGTCTGCATGCATGCTGCGCGCAGACAGTACGCGACCCTCGTTTTCTCCTCTCTCCTCTCGCCCGACGCAAACCCTAACCCCACACCTTATATAACCCCCTCCTCTCTCCCTCACACCACCCCCACTTCCAGCCACCCTTCTTCCTCCAGCGAGAGCAGCGAGCAACGAGCGTGAGCAACGTGGGAGGAGAGGAGCAGCGAGGGGAAGAGAGGAGAGCAAGCACGCGAGCTCGCGTGGGAGCTCGTCGGCGCGTGCGCAAGGCGGAGGAGCGCGTCGGGGAGGTCCTCCCCGACACTGCTGCAGCCAGAGCAGCAGGCGAGCGGGTGCGGCGCGGCGCGAGAAGGCGAAGGCAGGTTCTGGTTCTGGGTTTTTCCCAGAATCAGACATCTGGATCGATATCCAGACGATGTAGTCGACGTCTAGAGAAGGTTCCGGACGACTGAGAGGTAAGCTTCGCGAACGTACGTCTCCTTTACGGATACGGCCATGCAGGAAATTCCGCCAAGGCGCTGTTTTGTGCCTTATTGAGAAAATTTTCGTTGACGCTTGCAGGATTCGCTTCGGGAAGGCGCAGGACACGCCCTCCCACGCAGTTCGAACGTCTGGGCAAGGCACCAGACGACGAGAAGCATTTCCAGACGTCCGGAGAGATTGTCGGACGTCTGGAACTGGGTCCAGACGGTCTAGTGGAGTTCCTGGAAGTCTGAGTGGCACAGGACTTGAGGTATGGCTCTGGACTCTTTTAAGAGGTCTGGAAGGTGTTCCAGACGTCTGATTTGAGTCAGAATTGCTGTTTTTGACCCATTTAGAGTCCGTTTGAGGTCTGATTTCCGCATTTAAGATACCGTTGTTTCCCGTATGAATTCCTCTACTTGTTGGAATACTCTTTATCCTATTCTGAGTAGTCTCTTATGAATGATCCTTGTGATAGGACATCGTTCCGTTGCGGGTTTAGGGTTTGCTGAGGTACGTGAACCTGCCGATCAAGCCCCCACTACTCCTGGGTTTACTGGTAGAGTGGTTTCCCCTTAATTTAATTACAACCTAATTGCCTGTGTGGAATGAATAATTAGAACATAGGATATGGCATGAATCATAGGACTAGAAATACTGAGTTGTCTGTATTGAATGAATAAATTGCAGTCTTAAATGAGTAGATAGAATGATAGGAATTGCTAATAAATAAATAGCAGCTGCTTGTGAAACGGAAGGTATTGTGATAGCAAACTGTTGCATGCGAATTCATGTTGCTTACATTAAATGACATACTATGAGCTACATGTATATAAATTGAAATTGAAAAGGGTGAATGTTGGAAACACAAGCTATCTGTGAATAAACTAAATATGGAATAGAGTTACAATTCGCATGTGTAAAACCTGAGAATGGAAATAGAAATGATGAAACCTGGTATGGCTTGTCCTGAGAAACATGAGCATGAACCCTACGGGTAATTGGAGTAGAGCTCCTGAAAATAAATGGAATGGAACTGAGAATGTGAGTGGGGAAGTGAGCTGGCCCTTGAGTACGGAGTACCAAGGAGAGCGACTGTCCCCCAGTTTAGTGCAGAGCGGAGCTAGCCGTCCTTGGGTTGGGACCCGGGGTTAGGATTGGACACTCTATACCGACTTCTTGGCCCTTGCATACATAGTACCGAGGAGAGCTACTACTGTAAGGAGAGAGCTAGCCACCCCACAGGACCCAGGGTTCAGCTAGCCGCCTTACACCGACTTGTTAAGCCCACTGGGCAAACCAGAGTAGTCAGGCGAGGGTACGCGGACTGTGGATGGGCGAGACCCCTATTTGGTTCTTAGGGGCTAGACCCATGTTACTGAGAGGGTTATACCCTATACTGGTTCCGTGCTGTGCTTTGGGCGCACCCGCTAACGGAAACGACTGATCGCGTGCCAATGCGGGATAGCTACCCATGCATTTATCACGCGTGCTGTAGTCACCGTTACATCCGTCAGTGACCTTGGGGTGGTTGACTAAGTGTAGAACCACCACAGAGGACTCTCCCGGCCAGGAGAGCAACACATGCTACTTCTACTCTTCGGAAAAGACTACAATCAAGATCGTTCCCACGAGGAATATTCGAGATCAAGAAATAGACCTGATAATTAAATTAAGTGGTGAAAGAAAGAATAATTAGTTAAAGGAAGAAAGAAATTGAAAAACAACAGCTACCTGTCCACCTTTACTGCTTTAGTAGTTGGTTGTCACTCTACTCAGCATTCGCTGACATTTCGTACTCATAACCTTTTTCAGGTCCAGGTGTTGAGCAGCCAGAGCATACGGCTACAGAGGGTGCTGGGCCTAGTAGAGTCCAATAGTTGTAGTTCTTTTGTACTCATTTGTGTAGTAACTTCTTGTACCTTTATATTCTGTACTCTTCGTTCTGCACTTTATATTCCTGTACCCGTTTACCTTGCTACTTTTGTGGTGGTGTGTACTGTAGTAGTTTATTTCTTTACTGCTATACTTTTGTTACTGTTAGTTGCTAGCATGGTAAATGTGGTTTATTTTACTACTTTTTTGTTACTTTCTCGTTGGACGACTGGGTCTTGGGATCAATTGAGTCGATCCAGTCTCGTGTCCTGTAGGGATCCGGGAATCGGGTTGTAACAGACTGTAATGAGGACAACAAGGTCACATCACCAATGACATGAAAGGAAGCACCTAAATCTACCACCCATTCTAGAGCACGAGATTGAATAAACATTGTTATAGTTCATGATGATTTGACAACAAATGTCGCAGAAGACGAAGACTATGACATCATCAATCGATCATACTCCTCTGTAGAAATGGTGACCTGAGATGTAGAAGGATCCTCTTCCTGGAAGTTTGACTCAGCTCCAATAGAAACCCAGTGGGCACATGGACCCTGCCTGGTGGATAACCGTACTTAATCCAGCATTAGTCTACAGTATGACCAAGTCAATGGCAATGCTCACATAATAGACCACCATGACCCCATCCATGACCACCACCTCTCCTAAAGGTGCATCATCTCCCCCTGCCTAAGGGAGGTCCACAACCATAGCTTGTTGATGCCATGGCAAATAAATCAGTTACCTGACTAGAATCAAATAACTCAAGACGGGAGAGGCGTGCATAGATTTGTGTTAGGGTAGTTATCTCCTCAAAGGTCATCAACTGATCCTTTACCACCTTATACTGTGGATCAAATGTAGCCAAAAACCATACCGATCATATGTATGGCTTTTCCCTACTTGGCCATAATCAATATGCCAAATGATAAGGGCGGATAGGTGTTTTGCCATCCCAAAGGTTCTTCAATGAACCATAAACTTTGCCAAGGACATGGTTCCTTTCCGAAATGTGTGGATACCCTCAATTACCGAATACAAATGGGCAATATTATTCTTTTGAGAGTGGATCTCATGAAAAACGTCCCACAACTTTTTCGCCAATGAATATGACATAACATGTTTGGCTATGGGCTCTTTCATGCTATTCAGCATGCATATGGCAACCCAATCATTGTCAACCTCCCAATCTTCTATTTTGTCCTTGGTGGCTGGTTCATATTTCATCAAGATGTATTTCTTCCTATGAGATGCCATAAATCAGGCAAATTATGTAGACCACACAAGAAAATTAGTTCCATCCAATTTGATGGAAGTTAACTGCATTGGAGAAGATGCATTCATGGTAGATGACTTCCCCATCGAATTGCTTAACATATCCTTGTGGTCACCCTTAATACCTAGATTTACGGGTCAAGAAATAGGGTTGCTTCCACTCAAAAATTAAATCATAGATCATGCCACAAAGAGCTAAAAAATAATCTAAAAACAAGACTTTCATACCATGGTATAGCGACCTAGACCAGCCACCTGCCCTCCTATAGGGTCACGCATGCACACCAAGGTAAAAGATGACCTTAGCGACGACGCTGAGAGGAAGAAGCGGGTAAGCGATGGCGGCGCAAGGTTGCCAACAGCTACTGGCGGCACTATGTAACCTGCTACTGTGCTACAGTGGCACGTCATGTTGCTGCAATCCATGAGGCGATGTCATATGATGCTGCTACTGCTGTTGCGACGACGAAGGCTTTGTTGCACATTGTTGCGCAGACGTTGGGGATGATGACATACCAGATTGAAAAGATTCAAACCCAGAAAAGAGGATAAAGGTGGTCTTTGGTGGGATACCCAAGTCTCGACCTAGGACCCTTACTCTGATACCCTATAGAGACAAATAAGCGAATTGTTTACTTATGAAACCATGGGTGCCTTTATACAGAGAGGCACCTTGGGACAATTATAGCACATACCCTATATAATAAGAAAATAACACAAGGAACCAAAAATAATAACTCTCATCAGTGTTGAATCCAGGGATGTTCTAGCAAAAACCCTAATCAAAAGAAGGAAAAAAAAAGATAAAAGCGACGAAAAAAATGAAAAAAAAAAAGGTTTTTTGCTGGAAAAATATTAGAGCGCAAAGAATGTAGGATCCGCCCTACTTGGTACCATGTTGAGGAAAGTAGAATGCTCTAATCTCATTAGAAAACCTTAATCCTCCTTAAATAAAAGACAAATGGAAAAGTTACTGTATGGTCCAGAAAGTATAAAACAATTTAAAGGAGCAAAATAAAAACAAATAAAAAATTTCTCTATAAATCTAAATCGGAGACTTGTTATTGACATGATTATTATCTAGATCGAAATATGTACTTAACAGGAGTCCCCAATTTTGGGTCAAACTATAAGTTAGTCTTGTGATGGAGTTGCTCCATTCTAATGAATCTATGGATTGTTAAGCCTTCTAAAAGGCCTAATAATCAGATAGTATCAAATTCAACATTCTAGGCTGGATGAACCTTATAGTCTACTAACCTTTGCAAACTCAATTTTTCATGCTTTACCAACTCAATAGTTTGGAAGCTATGTCTATCTCTGCCAACAGATATCCGCAAGTGTATAAACACAAGAGAACATGCTTTGGCACATAGTTGACCAAAATCATTAATGGTTCCACAAATCCTGCATTAAGGCAGAAAATGCCAACAAGCAATTTCCAACATACTTCTCCAAGGCCTACAATACCCAGAAAGGCCACACGGCTAAAAATAGATAAAAGTCAATACGTGTCAAAATAAAATGGGACACTATGATGATGTCCTTTTTTCAAGAACAAAGGTGGTGCAATTAGAAAGTGTGGAAGAATAATATACAATCTTATTCAGAGAACCCTGACCCCTTTATATAGAGTCAGGGAGGAAAAATTACATGGTAGTCCCTAAAAAAATAGAAAATAACATAAACTCTCAATCCTAAATAAGCAAACTTATAACCTAAAATTTCTAATAACTTTAACACCCCCCCCCCTCAAAGTTGGAACATGCAACACACAACTTACAGGAAGTATAGAAAAACTAGGACTCCCCCCTAAGGATGGAATCGCTAGATTGAAGGAGCAAGCAAGTAGTCACTTCACACCAGTAAATTGTTCTCTCTTAGAGAAGAGAAAAACAAGGTAGAGGCATTCAAGCAAATGGAGGTGATCCCAACCAAGCAAGCAACAAGAAATCAATGGAGGTAGGAGACATCTCATGGCTATGGAAACCCCTCACTCGAGAAGGGAAAAAAAAAAGGAGAGCTCTCTATGTAGAAGCAAAGGTAGTCTCCTTTAGTTCCCATTGAAAAAAAAAAATCCAATTTTCAATGGGAGTGCTAAGGGGGTAGAGCACCCCCCCCCCCCCCCCTCCAGTATAGATCGATCTTACATCAGCCATTAGGAAAGGAGATCCACACGTTGCATGAGATCATACAAGCTTGCACAGTGGCTCGTGGGCACACAAATCGAGGTAGGGGCTTCTACAACAATGCTGCAACATGGTCGAGGCAATGTAAGGCCCTAGGCGTTGCCCCAGGAGTCCAATCGACGAAGGAGAGAAGAGAAAGGGTTGCGGTGGCAGCTCTTCCTCCCAGGGGTTACACACGAGAGAGTGACAGGAAGAGAAAGGAGGATCAGCGATGGCCTCCTATCTTAGGCAATAGCGAGAGAGGGAAATAGAGAAGGGTAGTAGGCCCTCTCTCTAGGCAGTGGTGGTGGCTCTCTTTCTAAGGTTAAGTTTTCTAAATCCACTCTAATACCACGTGGAAGAATAATAAGTAGTCTTGTTCAAAATAGAGAACCATGACCCCTTCATATAGAAATTCAAGGTGGAAGAATTACATTGTAGTCCCTAAGAAAATGCAAATAGGAATAAAAAATAACATAAACTCCCAATCCTAAATAAGCAAGCCTACATCCTATAATTCCTAATAACTCTAATAGAAAGAATGTGGGAAGCGGATGTAAGAGGCATTGAGAAACTTTAATATTGCAATGACTCATATAAGTGCCATGTAAAGTAATGCAACTTTTGCATCCCCAAGCTTATAGTGCATTTAGAGACCCATTTCTCTGAGGTAAAGTTGTTAACAAATGAACCTAATAATAATTTCTAGTGTATTTGTGTTTGCTTGTCTATTAATTTGCTTTCCACATCAGACCTACCTGGTAAGATTTTTGATCCACCTCACCCAACATCCAATACCCTTCACTAGGACTTCTAGGGAAGATTTTTGATCCACCTCACCCAACATCCAATACCCTTCACTAGGACTTCTAGGGAAATCCTTAATCCACGTATCTCTTTGCCCATCTTCCTAAATGCTCTTCTAAGGATGCACTACAAACCTCTCACCAGTAAGCCGAACCGTTGTCATTGTCAGTGTTGAAATAAAGTGGTCACGTGGACAATCCACGTGGCACTGTCATGTGACACTGTGGTCCATTGGAGTTGACCAAGGTGGCCTTAAGGAGTAGGAAAAAATAACTTATCTTATTCTCAAATGAAACCCTACACATCTTTATATAGAGAGAGGTGTTGGGAAAATTACATCATAAGTCCAATAGGACAAGAAACAAGATAAATAACTCCAAACAGAACTAATGCGTGCTCTACCAACATTCCCCCTCAAGTTGGAACATATATATCAATAATGTTCAACTTGAAACAACATTCATCAAAAACAGATCTAGAAAGGGGCTTTGAGAATATGTCTGCAATCTGATCTTCAGACGATACAGATCAAGTGTAAATAATTCCACGTTGTATCAAGTCTCTAGTGTAGTGGCAATCAACCTCAATATGCTTTGTTCGCTCATGAAACATTGAGTTCTTTGCAATATAGGTAGCAGTATAATTATCACATCTCATCTCCATTAGTCCCTCTTCCTGAATATGGAGATCATGTAGAATAGATATAACCTAAACCATCTCTGCAGCTGTCTCAGCCATAACCCTGTATTCTGATTCTACGTTGGCTCTAGATACCACTTGGTGCTTCTTGCTTCTCCATGTCACTAAGTTGCCCGCCACATAAGTATAGAATCTAGTTGTTGACTTCCTATTTGTCATGCACCCTGCATAGTCGACATCAGAGTAGCAACAACACTCATAGATGTGCCCCTTTGAAATAAAACACCTCTTCCAAGTGCTTTCTTCACATACATAAGCAATTGTATAGCAGCATCCCAATGTTGTCTAGTCGATTTGTCCATGAACTAGCTGAGCTTTCCTACTGCAAGGGAAAGATCCGGACATGTAATAGTAAGATACAGCAATTTACTGACCAACTGCCTATATGATCTGCTATCTATAGGCGAAGACTCAGTATCATAGAGATGTCTTTTGGGATCCATAAATATATTAACAGGTTTGGATCCCGTCATTCCTATTTCGTACAAGATATCAAGGGCAAAACTTTCGCTGACTAGGAACGATGCCCTTTCTGCTGCATGCCACTTCAATCCCAAGAAAGTATCTGAGCTCACCCAGATCCTTCATCACGAAGGCATCAGCCAACTTCCTTTTTACCTCAGTTATCCCAGCAAAATCATCTCCAGTGAGGATCAGGTCACAAACATAGATAAGGAGTACAACCAATCCTCTTTTACTCTTCCTGACAAACAAAGAGTAATCAACAGAGGACCTTATAAGTCCCATTACATGTACCTCCTCTGAGTCTCTGGAACCATGCTCTTAGGCTCTGCTTCAAGCCATAGATGGATTTCTTCAATCTGCATACACACTCCCCCTTAGCCTCAAACCCAGGGGGTTGTTGCATATAGACCTCCTCCTGAAGATCTCCATACAAGAATGCATTCTTGACATCCAACTGATAAACAGGTCAGTCACAGTGAGCTACTACAGACATCAAAATCCGAACAGTAGACACTCGAGCAACCGGAGAGAAAGTATCGAAGAAATCTACCCCGTATGTTTAGGTAAATCCCTTTGCCACCAGTCTCGCCTTATAGCGAGAGATCGTGCCGTTTGGGTTGTATTTAATCGCAAAGACCCAATGGCACCCAACTGTTCTTCCATGAGGAGGCAAGGCCGTCAAATCTCACGTCCCTCTAGACTGTAGAGCAGCCATCTCATCCTCCATGGCCTGACGCCATTTTGGATCCAACATGGCCTGCTGATGGGAGGTAGGAACATGCATTGCAGATAGAGCTGTTGTGAAAGTAGCAAAGGAACTACCAAGGTTGGCAGGGAGACTGTCTGTACATTATGATACTGGGCACAGCTATGTTGAGCCTTTCGAATAGCAATTGGAAGATCAAGATCATCCCCATTATGCTCAGTAGCAACCGGAGTAGAAGACTCATCAGAGGAACTTGCACAAGCACCACTAGGAAAACTCACGTCAGTATCAACACATACCTGACTGGGAGAGGAGACAGGTGGCTGAGGTGTAGTGCGGGTGTGTTTTCGTCGCCATGCATGATGTTTGTATGTCACGGGTAGCCTATACACCTAAGTAGTCTCTACTTTCTGCCTTGTATAAGTCTCTGTGGTAGGTATATCCTCATGATGTGTAATAGGGATTTGTTCCAAGGGAACTGGTGGAACAGGCATAGAAGCCAAATCCCTCTCAAATGTCACCTGATGACCATCTGTAGAGAAACAAGGAATGGGCTCATGAAATGTGACATCTGCAATAACATAATGTTTCTTACCACGAGGGTCATAGCATCTATATCCTTTCTGGGTGCTATTGTATCCCAGAAACACACTTCACTGCTCTTTGAGCCAACTTGTCTCTACCAGGTCCAAGAATGTGAACAAAGGCAACACAGCCAAACACTCGAGGTGAAACAGTGAATAGATCCTTCTCAGGATAGAGAACCAGCCACAGAACTTGCTCTTGTATGGTTGAGTTGGGCAATCTATTGATCAAATAACATGCAGTCAGCACTGCATGTCCCCAATACACCTGTGGCACATTGTGTTGGATTAATAATATTCTAGCCACATCAAGCACATAACGGTACTTTCTTTCCACTACATTCCGTTGCGATGTATGTGGATAAGACGTCTGATGAACAATTCCAAGAGACCTGTAAAAAGTTGTCAACTTAGATATACAGAATTCTAATACATTATCAGACTGCACAATCTTCGCAATAGTAGAAAATCGAGTATTTATTTGTAAGATAAATGTTTCAATTACTAATCCAACATCAGATTTATTTTTCAACAAAAATAACCATGACATCCTTGAAAAATCATCCACAATAAGTAGATAAAACTTATGACCCAGTCTGTCAAGGATACAACTCGGTCCCCATACATCCATATACAGTAAATCAAAGATAGAATTAGAACTGTGAGATAAATTAGAAGGAAAACTGGTCCTATGATGCTTTCCCAACTGACATGCATAAACTGGACTCTGGACCAGGCGATACACACCCCCTTATGTCCACCACCAATTGTCCTCCCCGTGAGTTTGTTATGAAAAATACAGCCTAGCTCATCAAATATTGCACGACAGTGCAAGTCTTTTGTAATTCTACTAACAGATAAAAGACTAATACGAAACTCTGGAACATAAAGAACGTTAAGCAACGTTAGAGTAGGAGTCACTGCTACATCTCTCCCATGAATCCTACACTGCCAGCCATCTACTACCTGTACAAATCTCCCCGAGGGAACATTATGAACATGTCCAAAACATGTCTCATCCCCACTAAGATGTTGAGATGCGCCAGAATCCAC
Organism: Thalassia testudinum; assembly: GCA_037157565.1. Lineage (NCBI taxonomy): Eukaryota > Viridiplantae > Streptophyta > Magnoliopsida > Alismatales > Hydrocharitaceae > Thalassia > Thalassia testudinum. The sequence goes on from JAZHRO010000055.1 coordinate 131,791,394, forward strand.
CAACCACAAGGTACTTTCAGCATTACTAAACATGTAAGCAAAAATCATACCTGAAGTAGCCAAGGCCGCAGTATCTGCAGTGGTAGTAGTAATCTCTTGGGTCAACTAAGAGAGACACTGGATCACAGCATCACAGTCTGCACGAGACACCATGTTGCTCCCTTCCTTTAGAGAGACAGCCTGGTTGGCCATGGGAGGTCGACCATGCTTCATCTAGCAAGAAGCTTCTGTATGACCAACCTTTACACAATGAGAGCAAATGGTGCAAGGTCTACCACTCGTACCCCAACCACCACGCTCTCTCCCCCTGATGGATGGATTACCACGTCCTCCACGTGTGGCAGTAACAAGCACAGGGGTCTGTCCACTCTGACACAAGTGGCCTAATAACCACCCTGCTCATACATCTATAAGCCTCCTCCAGAGATGGAAGCTCGACCAGAGTAAGGATCTGGGACCTAGCAGCCTCATAGTCTACTCCAAGTCCGTCAAGAAACTGAAGAACAGCATACTCCTTCCTATGCGTCCTCTGAGTGGCACAAGTGCAGACAGGTCAACAGGCATTATATTTCTCAAGGAGTCCCTTTAGGGTGGCATAGTACTGCAACAGTGACAGACCCTCTTGTTTGAGACTACTAAGAGCATAGTGAATCCCAAACACTTTACTGGAATTCTTTTCATGAGAATATGTATCATGTAGAGAATCCCGCATCTCCTTGGCGATCTTGTAATACATGATCCCATCACCGATCTAAGGATCAACAGAATTCATGATCCATGCACGAACCATGGAATTATCCTTCTTCCACATGGCATTTTTCCATGTTTTATCTTGTTGCTCCATTTCCAACAGTAGGTGTTCCTTATCATGCCCCTGAACGGTCATGAGGAACGTATGAGACCATCTAGCATAATTGGCCTCGTTCAACTTGGTGTAACAAAGAAAGGAGAGTTATAACCTCCATTGTCCATGGCGGTAACCAACGACACTTCTGAAGAATCTAAGGAGGCCATCGTGCCTTAGGATTGCCACAAGATGCCACAAATGCGATCTGAAAACTTCACAATCACATAAAACTGATCTCTTGAACATGAGATCTAAGGCGAAGAAACCCTAGATAACATCTCACGAATCACAAAGACCCTGTAGATCAAGTTTTAACGCATGTTAGGATGTTAGGAAGGATCTTAATAGCGCTTGGGCAGGCACAATCAACCCCGAGAACCACCAACCGCAACCTGCAAGTGATGGGCAGCGGCGATGGCGGTGCCTCTGCAGTCAAAAGCGGTGCTTCGGCATTAGGCGACACTGTCCCGAGGTCAGGGATGGCACAGCGACGATGCTCAGAGGTGCTGGGCTAATCTCCGGGTGACGCAGCAACCTTTAGGCGACACTGCGACCTCCAGTCAACGAGAGCAGCGTGAGAGGCAATGCTGCAAGGCTTCTCGGAGCGGAAACCACTGCCTACAAAGGGGTGGCGATGCCCTGTGGCACTCAGAGGGAGCCCACTAGGGCCAGTAGCAGCCGACGATGAGCACCGGCAGCAACTGCAGCCGCGGTAATGGCCTCCTAGGGTCAGCGGCGGCTGGTGGCTCACCAGCAAAGACTTCCGCAAGTGTGAAACGAAGATTAAGGTTTTCGTAGAGGGGTACGAAGGCTCATGAGGTGGAATACTAGACCGCCGATCTAGAATCGTCGCTCTGATACCAAGTAGGAAAAAATAAATTGTCTTATTCTCAAATGAAACCATACACCTCTTTATATAAAGAGAGGTGTTGAGAAAATTACATCATAAGTCCAATAGGATAAGAAACAAGACAAACAACTCCAAACAGAACTAATACATGCTCTACCAACATAAGGTTAAGTGTTGAGTTGGCTTGTATGCCAAGTTATTTGGTACATGTGGCAACTTAGTTTTAGTAATTGATTGAGTCCAATTTAAGACAGATTAATTTTAATGTCCTAGATTTGTTAGGATTGCAATTAGGTTTGTAATTGGATTTGATTCTCTTTAAATAGAGACCAAAACCCACTTATTTTGTTTGAGTTGCAATAATATTTTCTACATTCAAACTCCCTCTCTCTCTCTCATGCCGCCAACTCTCTCTCTCTCTCCACATGCCAACTTCAAGAAAGAAGGGTATCACCATGCTACCCGATTCTTCACATGGCATTAGAGTAGATTTCCTAAGCTTACTAGTGTCCACGCATGGGAAGAACTACAAGGTCATGCAGTTCACGTAGGAGGAGACCAGTTTAATGCACAAGGTCATCTTCTTGTGTGTGGAACATGTGGAGACCATCCTGAACCTTCATCACCATGCCAACTTGTCTGAAAGGGGAAGCATTCTCACTCACAAAGAGACTCTCCGACGACGTGGTTTCCCATATACCTCAAGAGAACCTCGCACCTTACACGGGCTCTATGAGGACAGAAAAGAAGAGGCTACTCATTGTTTGAAGGCAACGATAGCAAATGCAAAGGTCCAAATTATCTACAAACTCCACATTATCCTACTCTACATTATCTTAGAGAAGGCACCAGAAAATCGCAAAGGGACCAAGGCTAAGAAGTGGAAAAAAGAGAATTACAAAGTCTCATTTACATCCATAAACTTAAAGAGACTCCAAGCATTAATCAAAGAAGAGAAGACAATTGCGGCTACAACAATGACATTCGAAGTTGTCAAAGAAGCGACGACTACAGAGGTTGCAAGAGACTCATAATTGCATCAAAAAATGCATTCAAAGGAGATCTGGGAGCGTGCAAGGATGCAAATAATCTCTCCAAAGTTCAATAAATAAAATTTTGAAGGCAAGTCTTCATCGTCTCCAACTTCGACTCGAGGGGGCGCATTAGCGTTGAAATAAAGTGGCCACATGGATAATCCACACGGCACCTTGGCCACGTGGCACTATCCACATGACACCGTGGTCTATAGGAGTCGGCCAAGGTGGCCTTAGGGTTAGGTGCTAAGTTGGCTTGCATGCCAAGTTATTTTGTGCCACATGTGGCAGCTTATTTTTAGTAATTAATTAAGCCCAATTTAGGATAGATTAATTTAGGAATAATTAATTGTAATTGAGTTTGTTTAAGATATGCAATTCCTAGATTTGCTAAGATTGCAATTAGGTTTGTGATTGGATTTGATTCTCTATAAATAGATACCAAAATCTACTTGTTTTCTTTGAGTTGCAATAATATTTTCTACATTCAAACTCCCTCCTCTCTATCTCTCTCTCTCTCTTCACATGCCAACTTCAAGGAAGAATAAGGGCATCACCACGCTACCTGATTCTTCGCAATCATGTATATTGAATTCAAGCTTTATATTTTCAATGTTTCTATATGTTTTTCAAGCTATAGTATGTAATTTGCCTATCTAATCTCTATGTAATGGCAATCAGAATTTTCAATAAGAAGAAAACTTCTCTTTTTCTTTTATAATAGAAATATGCTACTCAAAAAGAGTGCACTTTCTCTAGTCATGAATCCAACACCTCATGATAAGTCCAAAAATATTAAGATTGCCACTTAATCCATGAGATGATTGCATTGGAAAGTTAAAGCATCAAGTAAATGCACAAAGAGCTTGATGTCTTGACAGAGGCTACCAAGTTCCATAATGACTATCTCAATAGGGGTGCTAATCGAACTGAATAGTTCGAATTTGACTCAAATTCGTTCGATAAAATATTCAATAAATGTTCATTAGAAAAAATGAACTAAGCATAAACATTAAAATTAGGTTCATTAGCTTAACGAATCGAATATAAACATAGTATATGTTCGTTCGATAAAAGTTCGAGTTCGAAAGTACATACAGACATATATATGTGTATGTGTAATTATGTATTTATGTAAATATAAAGAACCCATTTGATTTTTCAAGAAAAAATGACCCTCCTATCCTATCGCATCCCATCCCCACAAACAAAAAAGAAAAAAAGAAATGCAAAAACAAAACCCATCCACGGCCCCTCCAGTTCCACTCCCCTTGCTCTCCCAAGCCACGGTCCCACCACTTCCCAATGGTCCCATGGCCATTAGAAAACAAAAACCACCCCCAAGTCCTTATTAAAACATATAATATGCTTGCACTTTCGAAAAACATTTAAGTTAAAACGTTAATCAAGCGAACTGTTGTCGAACTCAACTTTTGAACATATTATCGAACTTCATCGAACATGTTCGTTCGAACAATACAAATGAGCTAATAATGAATCGAACTCAAACGTTCGGTTTCATTATTGAACCAAACTCGAACATGGGCAACTCAACACTTAACGAACTCAAAATCCAAGAAGTACCACCTTTTGTGGAAAATCCATCATTCAAGTGTTCAAATAAACAAGCATGGAACACCTCTAGTCTCAAAGTTTAGTTTATTCCAGCATAAACATAAGAGTATCCAAAGATGTAAAGAAAAAAGATTACTCCATGGTTGCAGTATAGTCAAAGTCAAAAAAACTCAAATACAACTTATGTCAACTTTTGAAATCGAAGAGGAAGGACATGCAATGGAGTCACTATACAAGCCTTCAACAAAATCAAAAGATATATTAGAACATGCATCAAACCTGAGGAGAATGATGGATATTATAAACTGAAATCATTATGTCTTGCCCAGCATTAACTTTATAGTTTCCTGGAAGGATATCAGCTTCTTGAGATCGCCTTATCAACACCTAAACCGTTTTGATATATTTTGAAAGAAGAAATGAGATAAGTCTCCAACAAGAAACAGCATTAGTGATGCAAGAATAAAAAAAGCTTACAGGAGGATGTGGATAAAGACGCATAGACTCATATATGCAGCGGGTTAGGTACTTCAACTCTCTAATATCTTCATACATTGGTTTTCTTCCTTGTAAAACTTCATCAACTTCTTCTTGTGCTTTCTTGAATGTCAATGTATTCTTCAAATGATGAAAAAGAAATTACAGATACACAGATGTCAATTATATAATCGGAAAGTATACAATGTAATGTGTAAGTTGCAATGTAACTCTAAACTGTCAATATCCATGGCAGAGTTCCCTGAAGAGATACCTATATCAAGAAGGAACAGAGTCAATCATTTTGTTTCCGGTAACTCAGCTGACAATACCCTCAGATAAAAGGAAACGTATCCCCATTTCTTATCCAGCATTGTTCATATGTGCTTCCCATGCATGATTAAAGTAGTAAAGCTCAGATAAAAAAAATACTATCATGTAATCATGGTCATTTTTCCTACCATCCATTTGTTATGACAAAATAAAGAGAGCACTAAGGTGACGGATTCCTCCATACATTAATTATGCCGAACATGTACCTAAGGGTTTTATCTACCAAGGCACGAGTTCGTGGCAGTGTCATCAGTGCCAACCAAATGAAACTCTCTTTGCACCATAGGTAAAGAACATTAGCAGGCAATATCTATTGAAGGTTTTGAGCCAGATGCACTTCCCAGCACTCCAAGTAAACTGAGCAAAGCATATTGTTTTGCATTTGCTAACAAAAGAAAACTTAAATTAAATCCTAATTTTAAAATTTGACCCATTTTTAAAGGCTTTCCTTTATGTCAGCAACAAGGACTTGATGGATGGAAATTTATACATATCCCTCCTGTTAGAGTATATGTTGTGTTTTATCTATTTTATTTCCTAAACGGACTCCATTGTAATTTTCCCCTCCTCTCTATATAAGAGAGGCTAGAGTTTCTTTTGAGGTTATGCCATCTCATTACCTTTCACACCTCCTATAAGTCCAATTATCTTGTGTCTTGCCATGCTTACTGCAGTCCCTGTTACCATGGTAAAAAATGACCTGTACCCTCAACTGACGAGACAATTCCAAATGATATTATTCCATTGAAATTGCAGTTTATTATTAACAAAATAAAGTGCTGCTGTTAAAAAGTTCGGCTGCTGTGCCATAAGTGTTTCAAATAGTGTAGCTGTTTCAGCTAACAGATATGCCTAAGCACTTCCACCATGTAATTCTCAAGAGGGAAGAATGTCAGCTACTTGACTTAAGATTCAGTCCAAAACAAAAGAGCAAAGTAGGCACTGTATTAAAGATCACCTTGCTCAATAGATATGAAGTCCATGTCAATACTGACCCGGTGGTCTCATGGCCAGCTACGAGCATAGATAAGAGATCGTCTCGCAACTGTATACTGGAAACCTAGAGAAGAAAAAAAATTTTTAAATGCAACAAAAGGAGATCCGGAAACTTAAAATCGTTAAATCCACACTAGAGAAGTTATCTACAAAGGCAGCATCTATGCATGAAGTTAAGTATGTATGCACATTTCTTATATATAGGAAAACAATTTTGCAACCCCATCTTTTTTTTTTGGAGTCATCATCTGAACTTTCATCCAATAAATGCTTGTTATTAGACTTTGTTAACATAGAAGATCTGTGATGTACTATCAATGAAATCACCAAGAACAAAGACTTTTTAGCTGTCATTACAACAACTAGCTTACTTCAGTTTATAGGTTGTGATGTCATTAATCACTGCATTCAGCACACTCTTATTGTACTCGGTGTAATTTTAAGGTTCCAAGATGCTTAGAACTGGTGCCAATTTTGTTGGGAATTTACCAGTAAGTGCATCAACATTCCTGTCTGATAATGCTTACAAGCATGCTCAAAAGAATGGAGTCAGTCTTTCCACAGAACAAGGCACTGGGCAAGAGATTTTATGTGTTAGTATCCAACACAATGGTGTGATTGGAAAAAAATCATCACCTGCTTAAAACTGCAATTTGCTGCTTTTGCTACAACACGTCAGGACAAGATTCCATCTTACAGCAATTACCATCATAAGTAGCATGTCCTTATGCATACAGAGAACCTGTTGTGATGGTGTTTAATTTAATTGATCACTAGTTTATTTACAATTAAATATCGCAGCTACTATAAGTAGGGATTTCAACCTTCACTCATATCGACCTAACTTCAACTTAATCCAATCCAAAGAACGAGCTCTTGTAAATTCTCTTCTCAACTGTAGAATCCAATGGAGCAGAATCGGTCACGTTGGGGGAGTCCAAGGACGACAAACCTGCCTGCAATTGGAGCCCATCTCAGATGCATGACCATCATCAAGATAGATCATCACACAGACTTCAGCACACCATGATTTGAGGTCACAGAAACGATGATGCATAAATCCAAACAAAGCATGCGCAGCAAGCATGCAGTGCAGTTTGCACTTTGCACCATGAAATGCCGAACAGCTGTGCAAAGCCTGCTACAGACCATAGTCATACAAAATGCAGTGGTGCAGTCCCCATGATCATGTATAGTTCGGTGCGAATCCCTGATCTGTACTTGCTGTGCAGGCTGCTGGTGCATAGCCCCATGCCCAAGATCGCTGTCATACAAACCGCAGTGACACAGCCCCCCTTTGGCCTGCACCTAAGCATGTATCCTGATTTATGCCGGTTATTCAAATCTATGCTGCTGACTGGCACAGGCAACATTACCACCCAACACAGTTGCCCCAAGGCATGTCCTATAGCACGTGAAGTTTTTAAGAAGATTGTAGATGACGTGATGGTGGAAACTCCACAGAGAGGAAGATCAGAGGATAAAATGATGACGGGAACTCCTCAAAGAGGAAGATCGACAGATGATAGGGTATTTGGTGGAGAAAAAAACAAGGAAACAAAGTAAGGTGTATGCAAAGCACCAGCCTAGGATTGCCACTCGAGTATCATATTAGAAGAAATGATTAACGTGTTTGTTTAAGAAACCCTAGACCCCAACACATAGAAAGTCTAAAGAAAAAACTACAATCATACGTTCATATAACTAATAAACTTAAATGAGAACAGTTGCAAGAGATAATTGTTGCTGCAATGGGTAATGATTAGCCCCACATAGTAGATTGGGAAAGAGAGAGGTGTCTGGTAGCCTATATTAGGGCCATTGTACCCACCACTTATTTTTTTTACTTTGAAAGAAAAGAAAGATTAGCATCACTGGACAATCATCCATTCGATTTCATTAAGAAATAAAAGCAATGGACTTATAATACATTAAGCTACAACTCAACATGCCACTCAACTTCTCTTACAATATTCTCAACCCATGCCCATTCCCCACGGAAAATTGAAGCATTCCGTTGTGTTGGTAGGACACTTATTAGAGTTATTGGAGTCATTTGTCATGTTTCTTGTCCTATTGGACTCATGATATAATTTTTCCAACACCTCTACCTATATAAAGAGGTATAGGGTTTCATTTGAGAATAAGACAAATCATTTTCTCCGACTTGGTATCAAAGCGACGATCTTAGATCGACAATCTGGTATCCCACCCCTCATAAGCCTCCGTACCCCTCCACCAAAACCCTAACTCCCGTTTCACACCAGCAGGAGCCTCCACCGACCAGCCTCCAGCTGTCGCCGGCCCTAAGAGGCTGCTACAGCAGTCGCAGCATCTATTAGTGCTTGTCACGGGTGCTGCTACTTCTCGAGCGCCCTAGCAAGGCCTGCTGCTTCTCATCCTCGAGCTGTGGATCGCCTTGCTCAAGAACTAACGCTGCCAGTAGGCCCAAGCGGACCTGCCTCGAGCCCTACAAGGCGCCGCCGCCCCTCCGTGAGTTCTGCAGCACTGCATCGAGGCCCTGCGCCGTCGCTTTTTGCGCTAAGGTCCTGTCTGCACCCCCGCTCCTCGCACTGAGGCCCTATCTGGAGATCGCGACGTTGCCCTGAGGTCGTAGCACCGCCCGAAGGTTGATCCAGCACCTTGAAGCATCGTCCCGACGCCTCCCCTGACCTCGGAACAGCGCCTCCCGTCGCCAGAGCGCCGCCTCTGACCGCGGCAACACCACCACCTCCATCGCCCATCACCTACAGGTCATGGTGGTGGCTCTTAAGGTCGATTGAGCCTGCCCAAGTGCTGTTAGGACACATCCTAACGTCCTAACATTCGCTAAAACCTGATCTAAAGGATCTCTGTAATTCTTAAGATATTTTCTAGGGTTTCTTTGCCTTGGATCTCATGTTGAAGAGATCACTTTTCTCTGATTGTGAAGTCGTCAGATCTGAATATTGATTTTAGATCGCACTTGTAACATCTTGTGGCAGTCCTAAGGCACGATGGCCTCCTCAAACTCTTCGAAAGTGTCATCGGTTACTGTTATCGACAACAGAGGTTACAAATCTCCTTTCTTTGTTCCTATCACCAAGTTGAACGAGGCCAATTATGCTAGATGGTCTCATACGTTCCTCATGACCATTGAGGGACATGATAAGGAACATCTACTGTTGGAGATGGAGCCACAAGATAAAACATGGAAGAATACCACGTGGAAGAAAGATAATTCCATGGTTTGTGCATGAATCATGAATTCCGTGGAGCCTCAGATAGGTAATGGGATCATGTACTACAGAACTGCTAAGCAGATGTGAGATTCTCTACGCGATACATACAACAAAAACAACAACCAAGCCTTTTCCCACACTAAGTGGGGCTGGTTATATGGATTCTTTACTTCCACACAGATCGATTTTCAGCCATTTCAGGACTTAAATTAAAGTAATTAAGGTCATACTTAATAATTTCCTTCCAACACTTGTTTGGTCTTCCTCGCCCCCTCTTAGCAGGTTCAGCCTCCAACTTCTCACATTTCCTAACTGGAGCATCTAGTGGCCTTCATTGTAAATGTGCAAACCACCTTAGACGTGCCTCTCTCATTTTATCCTCTATCGGTACCACCCTAACCTTATTTCTGATAATCTTATTTGAAATACGATCCTTTCTTGTATGACCACACATCCATCTTAACATCTTCATTTCTGCCACAGACATCTTCTATACATGCCTATAGTTTATAGCCCAGCATTCAGAATCGTACAACATGGCTAGTCTTACCACAGCTCAATAGTATTTTCCTTTGACTTTTAAAGGAACCCTCTTATCACAGAGAACACCAGATGCACCACTCCATTTCAACCACCCTGCATTAATTCCATGTGTAACATCTCCATCAATTCCACCATCATGTTGCAAAATGGATCCCAAATACTTAAAAACATCTTTCATTGAAATGCACTCTTCTCTAATTTTTATATCAATCCCTTCATTGTTCTCTCTACTACTAAACTTGCATTCCATATACTCAGTCTTCGTCCTAATTATGCGTAATCCTTTATCTTCCAGGACTTTTCTCCAGAACTCAAGTTTTCTGTTCACTCCATCTCTTATCTCATCAACCAACACAATGTCATCAGCAAAAGGCATACACCAAGGCACCTCAACTTGGATATGCTTCATCAACTCATCCATGACCAAGGTAAAAAGATAAAGGCTTACAGTCGAACCTTGATGCAGACCAATGGTGATATCAAAGTAATTCGTCAAATCATCCTTAGTCTTTACACAAGCTGTTGCTCAATAGTACATATCCTTTATGAGGTTCATATATATAACTGGCACTTGCCTCTTCTCCAAAATTCTTCACAAGATATCTCTTTGGACAGAATCATAGGCCTTCTCCAAATCAATAAAAATCATGTGTAAATCCTTTTTCCTAACTTTGTATATCTCCATCATACGTCTCAAGAGATGTATTGCTTCAATAGTAAACCTGCTTAATATAAAGCCAAACTGATTTTCAGTTACCATAGAAACTTGTCTCACCCTTCTTTCAATTATTCTTTCCAAAAGTTTCATCGTATGACCCATCAACTTAATACCTCTATAGTTGAAACAATCTTGTATGTCACCCTTGTTCTTGTATAAAGGTACCACAAAATTTTTCCTCCATTCCTCTAGCATCTTCTTGCCTCTCCACACAGTATTAAATAAATTTGTGAGCCAAGTTATAACCCCTTCTCCCATCGTTCTCCAAACGTCTATAGGAATATCATCATGCTCAACAACCCTCCCACTTTTTATCATCTTTAAAGCATCCTCTACTTCTTTCTTTTGTATCCTTCGATAACATGCCCGATTCACATACTCTTCTGAGTTGGCTAACTCCCCTAAGATGATATCATTCTTTTGTTTTTCATTAAATAGCTTATGAAAATATCTTCTTCATCTTGTCTTTATATCCTCACTAGCTATAAGCACCCTTCCTCCTTCATCCTTAACGCATCTTGTATGTGTAAGGTCCTTTGCTTTCCACTTTCTTGCTTTAGCTAACTTGAAAATATCTTTTTCACCTTCTTTAGAATCAAGTTTCTTATAAAAATGCTCCCAAGCTTTTGCTTTTGCTTCACTAATTATTTTCTTTGCTCTTTTGTAGTTTTCCATATTTTCATCGGTCTTATCTCGATATAAGGCTTTAAAGCAGGCTCTTTTAATTTTAAACTTCTCCTGCACTTCCTCACTCCACGACCAAGCCTCCTTTTGTCCTGGAACACCTCCTTTAGACACGCCTAACACCTCCTTTGCCACCTTCCTAATACAGTTTGCCATATTTAACCACATTTCATCAGTACTACCATCAAGATCCCAAGTCTTTTATTGTATCATCTTCTCTTTAAATCTCACTTGCTCTTTCTTAAGATTCCACCATTTAATTATCAAATTCTTAGACACTAATTTTCTCTTCTTTACCTTCTTCAAATGAACATCCAACACCAAAAGACGATGTTGAGCAGTTAAACTCTCCCCTAGAATAATTTTGCAATCTTTACAAGATAAACGATCCCTTCTTCTCAAAGCAAAGTAATTGATCTACATTCTTGTTAAGCCACTTTTATAAGTAATCAAATGCTCTTCTTGTTTTTTGAAGAAGGTATTTGCTATGAAAAGATCATAAGCCATAACAAAATCAAGGAACATCTTCCCTTCTTCATTCCTAACACCAAAACCATGATTTACATGCACTCCTGCATACTCTAAAGCATCTTTTCCCACATGTCCATTTAAATCTCCACCCAAGAAAATCATTTCTCTCTGTCGATTGCTTGAATTATCATATCAAGCTCTCCCCAAAATTTATTCTTTATTCTTTCCTCCAGACCAACTTGAGGTGCATAAATTAAAATGGCATTCAAGATCTCTTCTTCTAAGACTAATTTTATCAAAATAATTCGATCACCCAATCTCTTAACCTCAACCACACTCTCCTTCAAATCCTTATGAATTATAATGCTCACGCCGTTTCTACCTTTGTCCCTTCCTGAATACCATAGTTTGAAACATGTTCTCTCGATTTCCTTTGCTTTTTCTCCAACCCACTTAGTCTCTTGAAGGTAAAGAATTTGAATCATTCTCCTTACCATTGTATCCACAATCTCCATGAGCTTGCTGGTCAAAGTACCAATATTCCAACTACCGAATCTCAGCATTCTTTGTGACACACTTCGATAGCGAAGTGGTGGAACTAATTTCTTTACTCGCATGCGTTCCTCATGAGAGAACCCTTTGCTTATTTTGGACTACATCCGAGCGGCGATGCAGCGGAACTAACTTCTTTACTCACATACGTTCCTCATGCGAAAACCCTTGCTCATTTATCACTACACCCGGGCGTCAATATAGCGCGTCGCAAGTATGGAACGCCCCAACAAAATCTGAGTGTTTGCTAGAATCCATATTTAAAGATCCGAAAAATTTTACACCAGCTGTTGGCTACCTAACGCAACACTCCTTTACCCGGGCTTGGGACCAGCAATGAAAAGGCACACGAACCTCAACATAGGCGAAGTTCTCTACGCGATACATATTCTCATGAAAAGAATTCCAGCAAAGTATTTGAGATTCACCATGCCCTTGGTCGTCTCAAACAAGAGCGTCAGTCTTTGTCGCAGTACTATACCACCCTAAAGGGGCTTCTTGAGAAATATATTGCCTGTCGACCTATTTGCACGTGTGCCACTCAAAGGGCACATAGGAAGGAGTATGTTGTCCTTCAGTTTCTTAACGGACTTGGAACTGACTATGAGGCTGCTAGGTCCCAGATCCTTACTCTAGCTGAGCTTCCATCTCTAGAAGAGGTTATAGCCGCATGAGCAGAGTGGTTGTTAGGCAACCCGTGTCAGAAAGTGGGCAAACCCCTGTACTTGTTGCTACCGCACGAGAAGGACGTGGTGCTCCATCCACCAGGGGGAGGGCGTGGTGGTCAAGGTACGAGTGGCAGACCTCGCATCATTTGCTCGCATTGTGGAAAGATCAACCATACAAAGGCCTCTTGCTGGACAAAGCATGGTCAACCTCCCATGGCCAACCAGGCTGTCGCTTTGGAGGGCAGCGACATGGTGTCTCGTGCAGACTATGATGCTGTGATCCAGTGTCTCTCCCAGCTGACCAAGGAGACTACTATTACTACTGCAGATACTGCTGCCTTAGCCACTTCAAGTATGACTTCCGCTTACAGGTCTGGTAACACTGGCAGTACATTGTGGTTGGTGGATTCTGGCGCATGTCAACATCTCAGTGAGGATGAGATGTGTTTTGGGCAGGTTCATAACATTCCCTCAGGGAGATCTATGCAAGTAGCAAATGACAGGCAGTATAGGATTCATGGCAAAGGAGATGTTACAATGACTCCTACTCTGACATTGCCTAGTGTTCTTTATGTTCCAGAATTTCCTATTAGTCTTTTGTCTATCAGTAGAATTACAAAAGACTTGCACTATCGTGCAATATTTGATGAGCTAGGCTATATTTTTCAAGACAAACTCACAAGGAGGACAATTGGTGGTGGACATGAGGAAGGGGGTGTGTATCACCTGGTCCAGAATCCAGTTGCCGCTACGTGTCAAGGTGAGGTTGCATTTAGTGCTGGTGTAGCTCTTCAGTGGCACCGACGTCTTGGACACCCATCACTGGACAAGCTTCGACGTGTCATTCCTCATATTTCACCGGCTACCGAAATTGTGTGATGCATGCCAGTTGGGAAAGCATCACAGGACAAGTTTTCATCCTAGTTCATCTCATAGTTCTACTGCCATCTTTGATTTACTGCATATAGATATATAGGGATCGAATCGTTTCCTTGACAGACTGGGTCATAGGTTTTATCTACTTATTGTGGATGATTTTTCCAGGATATCATGGTTATTTCTTTTGAAAAATAAATCTGATGTTGGATCAGTGATTGAAACATCTATCTTACAAGTAAAGACTCAGTTTTCTACTGTTGTGAAGATTGTGTGGTCTGATAATGCTTTAGAGTTCTGTACATCTAAGTTGGCAGGTTTTTATAGATCTCTTGGGATTGTTTATCAAACATCCTATCCACATACGTCGCAACAGAATGGTATAGTAGAAAGAAAGCATCGTTACGTACTTGATGTGGCTAGAAGATTATTGCTCTAGCACAATGTGCCACAGGTGTATTAGGGAGATGCAGTGTTGACTGCATGTTATTTGATCAATAGATTGCCCAACTCAGCCATATAAGAACAAGTTCCAGGGCTGGTTCTTTATCCTGAGAAGGATCTATTCACTGTTCCACCTCGAGTATTTGGTTGTGTTGCCTTAGTTCACACTCTTGGCCATGGCAGAGACAAGTTAGCTCTAAGAGCAGTGAAGTGTGTTTCTGGGATACAGTAGCACATAGAAAGAAAACAGATGCTATGACCCACATGGTTAGAAACATTACGTGACTGCAGATGTCACATTTCATGAGCCCATTCCTTATTTCTCTACAGATGGTCATCAGGTGACATTTGAGAGGAATTTAGCTCCTATGCATGTTCCACCAGTTACCTTGGAGCAAATCCTTATTACACATCATGAGGATATACCTACCACAGAGATTTCTATGAGGCAGAGAGCAGAAAATACTCAGGTATATAGGCTACTCATGACATACAGACAGCATGCCTGGCAACAAAAACACACCCCCACTACACCTCAGCCACCTATCTCCTCTCCTAGTCAGGTATGTGTTGATACTGACGTAAGTTTTCCTAGTGGCACTTGTGCAGGTTCCTCTGATGAGTCACATACTCCGGTTGTTACTGAGATGGTGAGGAGGATCTTGATCTCCCAATTGCTATTCGGAAGGCTCCACGCAGCTGTGCCCAGTATTATAATGTACAGGCAGTCTCCACTACCAACCTCCGTAATTCCTTTGCTGCTTTCACAACAGCACTATCTGCAACATATGTTCCTACCTCCCATCAGCAGGCCATACTGGATCCAAACTGGAGTCAGGCCATGGAAGATGAGATGGCTGCTTTACAGTCTAAATGAACGTGGGACTTGACTACCTTGCCTCGTCATGCCAGAACAGTTGGGTGCCGTTGGGTCTTTACCATTAAATACAACCCAAACGGCACGATCTCTCGCTACAAGGCAAGATTGGTGGCAAAGGGATGTACCAAAACATATAGGGTAGATTTCTTTAATACCTTATCTCCAGTTACTCAACTATCTACTATTCGGATTTTGATGTCTGTAGCAGCTCACTGTGACTGGCTTCTTCATCAATTGGATGTCAAGAACGCATTTTTGTATGAAGATCTTCAGGAGGAGAGCTATATGCAACAACCGCCTGGGTTTAAGGCTCAAGGGGAGTGTGCATGCAGATTGAAGAAAGCAATCTATGGCTTGAAGCAAAGTCCAAGAGCATGGTTCCAGAGACTCTCAAAGGAGGTACATGTAATGGGACTTATAAGGTCCTTTGCTGATCACTCTTTATTTGTCAAGAAGAGTAAAAGGGGAGTGGTTGTACTTCTTGTTTATGTGGATGACCTGATCCTCTCTGGAGATGATGTTGCTGGGATAGCTGAAATAAAAAGGAAGTTGGCTGATGCCTTTGTAATGAAGAATCTGGGTAAGCTCAGATATTTTCTTGGGATTGAAGTGGCTCGCAGCAAAAAGGGCATTGTTCTTAGTCAGCAGAAGTATGCCCTTGATATCTTGCAGGAAACAGGAATGATGGGATCCAAACCTACCAATATACCTATGAATCCCAAAGGACATCTCTATGATACTGAGTCTCCGCCTATAGATAGCAGATCATATAGGCAGTTGGTCGGTAAATTGTTGTATCTTACTATTACACTTCCGGATCTTTCCCTTGTAGTAGGAAAGCTCAGCCAATTCATGGACAAACTGACCATGCAACATTGGGATGCTGTTATACAGGTGCTTAGGTATGTGAAGAAAGCACCTGGCAGAAGTGTTTTATTTCAGAGGGGCACATCTATGAGTGTTATTAGCTACTCTGATGCCAACTATGCAGGGTGCATGATAGATAGGAAATCAACAGCTGGATTCTGTACTTATGTGGCAGACAACTTAATGACATGGAGAAACAAGAAGCAGCAGGTGGTATCTAGGTGCAGCGTAGAATCAGAGTACAAGGTTATGGCTGAGACAGCAGCAGAGATGGTTTGGGTCAAATCTGTTCTACATGATCTCCATATTCAGGAAGAGGGACCAATGGAGATGAGATGTGATAATCGTGCTGCTACGTATATTGCCAACAACCCAATGTTTCATAAGCAAGCAAAACATGTTGAGGTTGATTGCTACTACACTAAAGATATGATATAGCGTGGAATTATTTACACTTCATCGGTATCATCTGAAGATCAGATTGCAGACATATTCATGAAGCCACTTGCCAAATCTCTTTTGATAAGTGTTGTTCCAAGTTGAGCATCATTGATATATATGCTCCAACTTGAGGGGGAGTGTTGGTAGGGCACTTATTAGAGTTATTGGAGTCATTTTCATGTTTCTTGTCATGTTGGACTCATGATGTAATTTTCTCAACACCTCCACCTATATAAAGAGGTATAGGGTTTCATTTAAGAATAAGACAAGTCATTTTCTCCGACTCATTGCAACCAAATAGCTAAACTACAATCAAAGCTCTAACTCATCCAGCTATATCAGCATAAATCAAGGATCAAAAAGAATACCACCAAGAAAAGAAAGAGAAGACATCAGCTTTACGGATAATCTTCTCCAAACATCAAAAGACAAATTGCACTCAAAGAAGAGATGGCCAATAGATTCCACTACATCATCATAGAAAGCAGACTGGAACCAGGGGGGGAAGTGGATGGGGACTCTGGGTGGAAGCGCGTCAGGAGGGTGGCGAAGGAGAGATCTCATGTGGCCTCTCTCTGGGGAGCTGTCTATTTCAAATGTTGCCGGATTAGGCACTTAGAGAAGGAATGTCGGGAACCTTTGGTGTGTCTCTGATGCTGTGAATGGGGACACAAATGGATTTCATGTCCCTTGTTATCACAATCGACATCTTCATCGAGGCAGGTCTGATCTCTCCCCTCTCCTCCCCGAGGAGAGACGTCAGGTGATGGTGTTGAGGCTGCGTGGTCTTCTGAGACGGCGAGGTTGGATGCTCTGCTAGAATGTTCGGTGATCAGATTTCTTCTTTGTGGTAATATGGTGCTTACTGAGGTTACATCTTTCCTCTCCTGTTCAGGGTTGAAATCAATTGGTTGGAAATTATCTATGTTGTCGAAGAAGAGGTTTTCGCTTTTTGGTTTGGAGGCTTCGGATGGGGATCATCTTAAATTTAAAGAGGTTTCAATTGGGGAATCTTTCGTTCGTTGGTCCCTTCTGAGCATTTATGAAGGAGCTTCGAATGAGCGCATTCCAATGCAGCCTTTTTCTCGTTTTCATATTTTGGGAATTTCGCTTCGTTTGAGGACTATTGATAATATTATGATGATTTGTTCCTTTTTTGCACGAGTTATAAGGGTTTTTGGCAGTGGTTTGCATGAGGGTGATGCTTCTTCTGTGGTAGTAGATGGGGAAATCAAGGTGGGGAAATCTATTCCCCCGAAGGAGATTCTTTGATTTGGCGGGAAGGCTTATGTCATTTCTTTTGTGAGCTTGGATGAGGTGCAGAGAAAAGATTTATCATATGCTCAGGTGGTGGCAGCGAGTGTTGCAGAGATGAAGAGAGCTGCCTTTGAACATGCACAGCCGTCTGCAGATGATGTTTGGTCAATGAGGATGCTGGCATGCATCAGATTTCTCCTTCCAGTGGGCTGCAAGCGAGAGTTGGTGCTCCGGCAAGGCCTGGGGGGGTCAGGCAAGCTCGCTGGGAGTGGAGACCTGTGGTGGGGATTCGAAATTCAAATTCCATGTCTGCAGTTGGAAACAATAGCGTGTTTCCTGATCGGGCTGCAGCTGGCAATTTGAATTTTGAACCGAATATTGCAGATCAGGCTGCAACTGGTGAACTTCCTATTCGGGCTGCAGCTGGCAATTTAATCTCTGAACCAAATATTGCAGATCAGGCTGCAGCTGGTGAGCTTCTTCATCGGGCTGCAGTTGGCATTTTTCCCGTTCAGGCTGCACCTAGCGAGATTCCAGAGTTGGCGATTGAAGACTTGCCTAGTTTGGGTAATGACCATGCGCTTGAATTGGGTTTTTCCATATCTATGCAGAACGTAGAGGATGGGGTGCCAAAAATAGACAATGATGTGAACATACCAATTGGAGCGTTGGCTGAGGGCGCTTTCTGTTTTTGCCAATGACAGGTGGCAACGGATCCGGATGTGGTAAGTCTCTCGACCTTATTGACAAACATTTTCATGTTTTGCATTGTGAGGTGGACTTGTACCCTGCTGTTCGAAGAGATCATTCTATGTAGGCTTGCGTTTGTTCTGGACGTGCTGCTCCAAGTGCTCCAGATGTGGCTGATGTGATCGACCAGGTTGTTGGTGATGCTGCAGGGGTCAAGATGCATGAGTCTGACTCTCAGCAGGTGGATACCAGACCCAACCACAAGTACGGTATTGGTAAGCCTACCTGCTTGGCTCATACATCCCCTGGTACTTTCGTTGTTGGCTCTTCTGTGTTGCGGGGGCCTGTTGGTGCATCAACCTTGATGCAGGAAAGACCATTGCCGGTGGCATTCGGTTCGATATTCGATGGGGCCAATGAGAAGCAGATGATTGGTGGACATGGGGTTGACTGTTTTGGCCAAGCTGACGCTATTGTTGGACTCGTTGGTTCTTGTTCGGCTGCTGCGGTGACTGTGGTGAAGTTGGATGATTGCGAAACCTCAAAGTTTGATGTGCATGGGCCCAGTTTTCAGCAGGTGGTTACCGGACCCAGCCATGGGTCCGGTCTTGGTGAGCCTACTTGCTTGGCACATGCATATCCTAATTCTTTCATTATGGGTTCTTTGTTGCGGGGGCCTGCTGCTATGCCTATGTTGTTACAGAACCTGTGGCACTCGGATCTATTTTCACTAGGGCTATTGGGGCGCATGATGTGAGCGCTCAGAGTGATGCTTATTTTGGACATCTGCGAAAAATGATTCGAGCTCCTAAAGATGCGACTTCAGATGTCAACAACAATGTGTTTCCTCTTCCAAATCGGCAGCGAAAACCAAGTCGGCCTCTCATAAATCATCTTCTAGCAGAACGACAGGCCACCTGGGTTCCATTCCACAGGCACAGGTTGCTTTTGAGTGCTTGTTACAAGAGGAAAAAGGTGGGGAAGAAGGCAGAGGGGAATGAAGAGGCCCAACACGTTGATGAACGAGTTGCCAAGGTTGTAGCGGCTAGAAGGGTTCACAAGGGGAGTTCCAAAGGTTCTACCAATGGTTAAGGTCCTTTCGTGGAATGTTCGCGGTCCTCGGGATGATAAAAAGAGAGCTTTTTTGAGGAATTATCTGGTTGATTGGAAGGTAGATGTGACGTGCATTCAAGAATCACACTTGGAAGCGCTGACTCCTTGTGTGAAGTCAGTTATGTGGGGCCATTTATACTTGTATGGAGGTGGAAGTCGTGGACAGATAGGGGGCTTACTAATGATGTAGCATAATGATTTGCTTGAACTCAATTCATCGCACCTATCTAGTAGAGTGATGACTGGGGTGTTCATAGAAAAAGGGATGGCATGTCCTTAGCCATCTCGAATGTTTTATGGCCCTTGTAAAGATAGATTACAGATGCTTTTCTGGGAGGAGTTGCTTACGTCATTAGTGGAGGGAATGTCGTGGATGATTTGTGAAGATTTTATACAGACGACAGGCCTGATGGTAGGTTTGATGCAGCTTCTACACAGTTCCAACAGGTGTTACAAGAGTTAGATTTGATTAATCTTCCTACTTCTGGATCTCACTCTACTTGGAGAAATGGTAGGGATGCGAGGTCTTGTATTGACAGATTCCTTTGCAACATTCCTTTCACTAAATCTTTTCAAAGAGCAGACGTGGCGACTTGTGACAAGCCATTTTCAGATCATACTCCACTTCTTTAGCGCAGTAATGAGGAAGGTTACTTGTCAAGTTACTTTAAGTTTCACAAACCTTGGCTTAGGGAACCTGATTTCAAGGAGCTAGTCAGAGACAAGTGGTCCACAACCCCATCTTCCACATCAACCACACGTACCTTGGCGGCAAAGATTGGGGCAATAAGGACGACTATGATGGAGTTTAAACGGGGTTTTAAAGCACGTAGAGATGAAAAAGGAATGCTGCGCTTCAGGAGGTGGCTGCGTTGGACCGAAAAGAGGGGGTGGCACTTTCAGAGGAGGAAAGCCAGGAGGGAAAGAGATTCCATTCCATTGTGTCAGAAGAAGATCATAAAATGGAAATGGACTGCAGGTAGAAGTCAAGACAGTTATGACTTAAAGAAGGGGATGCTAACACCAGATTCTTTCATCTGTCAGCCAACACTAGAAGAAAGAAAAACATGATTAATAGCTTGAAAGGCAATCGTGTGGTGATTGGCGGTTGGCAAATCTGCAGCTAGACCAAATCAGTGATGAAGCAAAGGTTGCGCTTGCTAAGGATGTGGATGAAGATGAGGTCATAAGTGCTTTGCACAGTATGAAGGTAGAGGGTTCACCTGGCCCAGACAGCTTGCAAATTATTTTCTATAAAGAAATGTGGGAGGTGGTTGGGCCTGATATATTGGCCATGGTTAAGGAGTTCTTTGATGGAAATGCATGTGTTGAAAGGCTTAACAAATTTTATCTTTTTCTCCTACCTAAGAAATAAGATCTGGAATAGGTGAGAGATTTTAGGCCATTGCATTATCAAACTCCATTTACCTTTTGGTTGCTAAAATTTTAGCCAACATCTGCAGCAGATGCTTAATGGCATCATCTCACCTGTTCAGTTAGCATTTATTCAGGGGAGGTCTCTGCAAGATTCGTATCTGTTGGCAGAGGAATTTCTGGCTTCCTGGAAGAGGTGTAAATTTAAGGCATTTGTATGGAAAGTGGACTACTCGAAGGCCTATGATTTCGTCTCATGGAATTATTTGTGAGACATTCTCAAGAGAAGGGGGTTCCCAGATCGGTGGATTATGATGATGAAAAGATGCGTGACTACCTCATTCTTTGTGTTGGTTAATGGACGGGCAAGTGGTTCTTGGACTTAGCCACAAAGGGGTGTGCGATAGGGCTTCCCGTTGGCACCAATGTTATTTAACATTGCGGTGGATACACTTGTAGATGTGGCTTTTAAAGCCTGTGAAGGTGGTTTGGTTTCTGGGTTTATGGCAAAGAAGGATGGTAGGCTCATCACACCTATTTTGCAATATGTTGATGATACAACCTTTTTCATTGAAGGGGGGAGTAGAGAAGTGATTCATGTCTCTTCGCTTGTAAGAATTTTTACTGAAATTTCAAGTCCGAAAATTAATAGAATTAAGTCCACTTTGGTCCCCTTTGGCATGGAAAGTTTGGAGGAAAATGTGATTTCAAATATCCTAGAGACCCTGGTGGTTAGACTCCCTATTCGATATCTTGGATTGCCATTAAAGGGGAAGAAACTGAATTCGGCATATTAGAAACTGCTTGTTGAAAGGTTATCAAAGAGACTGTCTTCTTGGAGTGGCAGACTCCTTTCTAAAGGTAGACGTTTGCTCCTGCTCAAATCGGTTCTCTCTTCTATTCCGATCTTCATATCAATGTTTGCTCCACCAAAGAAAATTTTGAAGCATATTGATTTGATTAGAAAGTTCGTTTGGAAAGGGGTGAATTGTGAGGGGATATTTGCACAACTGATTGCGTAGGATGATATTTGCAAGCCAAAACAAGGAGGTCTTGGAGTTGGCAGGTTGGACCATTTTAATAAAACCTTCTAATTGAAATAGGTGTGCAAATTGTTTTCCATTGAGCAAGACATGCTTACATCTACTTTGAAAGATTCCTATGGGAAAGACATGGATTTGAACCAACAAGCTGTTCCTATTAATGGATCATCAGCGTTCTGGCATTTGTTGCGGTCAATCTTGTCAGAATTTTCAGACCATTTGAGGCCATGTTTGGGCGATGGATCATTGTTTAAATTTTGGACTGATGATTGGTCTGAAAATGGAAAATTTTCAGACCTGTTTTAGAGGTTATTTCAGCACATTTTGGAGGTGTGGGTGGCAGATGTATGGGACAGTGACCACAATGTGTGGGATGTTAGACTGCCAGAGGGACTCTCTGATGTGACATATTCTAAATTTCAGCAATTGTTGGCCATTGTGGAGGATTTTTCACCATCAATAGAACGTTATAGTATGCAGTGGAAACATGGAAAGTTCTCAATTAAGAATGCTTACAAACTATTGCTTTCTATTGGTGCACAGGTAAACCCTATAGAAGGTGATTCTAATTTGATTTGGGGTTGCAAGATCCCGCTCAAAATCAAGGTTTTCCTTTGGTTCTTTAGATGGAAGAAATTGGTAACAAAAGTTTATAGAACAAAGTGGTGTCCTTCCGAGGATACAACATGTCCGTTGTGTGGCCAGTCGGAAGAGGACTTTCGGTATTTGTTTTTTGAATGTAGCTTCTTTAAAGAAGTCTAGGATCAATGTGGCATCCATACAGTTGACATTCAGATTATGAGACATTCTAGACGACATACAAGGACCATCTTCACCTTGATATGATTGGGTGGTGCAAAGCATTTGCTATTCTTTGGGCAGAGGTACTGTAAGGTTTTCAATAATGAGCGAATTTGGGTGGAGACTGTGGTAAGAGAGGCTTGTTATTTTTCTGATTCTTGACTTCAAAACCTGTAAGTATATTCCTTTTTTAAATTAATATAGTTACAGGATGATTACCAAGCTCAGGTAATCTTCCTTCTTTTTCCTAAAAAAAAAAAAATCATCATAGAAAGCACACTTAACATTTTGGTTACCCACCCAAATATATCTAAGCTCTTTAGTAACCAACTTCTATCTATGAAAGATCCACACAAAAATCTTAACCTTCAATGGCAAAGGCAAACTCCAAACTAACGAGCAATCCTCCCAAACCAACAAAGCTAGTCCAAACTGCAAGGACAACTTTTTATAATCCCTGCTCACCGAAAAGGTACACAAGACTAAGAAAATCCGTCCATTACATCCTCCCCAAGAGATAAGCCATGCAAGAGGCCCAGCAAGCCTTGCAACTCCGCTATGGTGGCCTCAAACAGAGCCGACTGAAAAATAGGAGACCAAGAAGGTGAAAAAGCATCCCAAACCTCAAAGACCAAAACCTCCTTTTGCAAAGACAAGCCAAAAAGTCGAGGAAACAAAACACAAAAAGCCACTACCCATCTAGTCATCTCTCCAAAAGTGGAAAGAATTGCTACACCCAAGCTTCGACCCAAAGAGCCTGGACTCCATAACCGTAGAAATGGTAGGTTGAACCGCACTCCAAGAAGCTAAAGGTCACACGGTAAGGGATCTCTTACAAACAACATCAACTGGGGAACCAAAAGAGTCCCTCAAAATCCTGTCAACCAACCCTCTGACTAAGAACCTAGCAACCCACTTCATGAGCAAGGATATATTAAAATCATCAAGTTACCTAATCCCCAATCTCCCCTTTCGTTTCGGTCTATAGATCTCCTTCCAAGGGATCAACCATAAGAAATGCCCCTCGTGATTTGCACGCTTCCAAAAGAACATTTTTCGAGCAAGATCAAGCCTCACAAGTACCTTCTTAAGCGGCTTAAACATGGACAAATAAAACACCAAGACCGCTGTCAGAACCACTTCAACTAACACCAATCCCCCCCTGGAAAGAAGCTTCTCGCGCCACCCATTCAACCTCCTAGGTAGCTTCTCCTCAACCAATCTCCAATCAGCAGCCACCAAGCGCCTCCCTTTCAGAGGAAGCTCAAGATAGACAATAGACAAACGAGCGGCAGGTGCTCTCAAAGCTCCAAAGATGACATCCCCCCCAACCTCCATGTGAAACGGGATAACCACAGAATTGTTGATTAGAAGTCTCGATATCTCCCCAAAGAGACTGACCAACTGCACCACACACTCTACCTGACGAGCTCCACTCTGAATAAGGAAAATTGTGTCATCAACATACTGCAAAATCGGAGTAGGCAAAGACCTATCATATCTCAAGGTAAAGCTAGAATAAAGACCTCCCACACAAGCCCTAAAAGCCAAGAAAGCAAGTGTATCAACTACCACAAAAAGCAACGGTGCGAGCAGACAATGCGACCTAACACCTCTCTAGGTTGGATCCACGTCCCTGAAGGCCTACCATTAACCAAAACAAAAAAGGGCATCATCGCGATGCATCTCTTCATGAACCTAGCCCAAGCCTCTATGAAACCTCTCAAAATTTCCTACAAATATAGCCAATCCACAAAATCATATACTTTGGAGAAATCAACGTTCCACAAAAAAGCTTGCATCGACGATCTACTCCAAGACGCCACCATCTCCTCAAACAACACATAAGAGTCATAAAGGACCCTACCAAAAATGATTGCAGAAGCACCTCACGAAGCCTATTTGCAAAGACCTTCAACACAATCAGATAAATAACATTTGAAGGGGCAATTGAACTATATTCGACAACTGTTTCTACAACAGAATTCTTTAGGAGCAAGAAGAAGAAAAATATGTTCAACCACTCAAATCCAAAATTACCTTGCACAAGCTCATAAATCAACACCAAAACATCCCCCCCCCCCCCCCCCCCCCAAAAGAACCTAAAACTCCTTATAGAACAAAACCTGGAGTCCATCAAGTCCCAAAGACCCCTCTACGTTAAGACCATGAAGAGCAACCAAAACCTCATCATCATAAATGTCTCGAAACAGAACAGCCCTGGCCTAATCATCCAATCTTCCCATATCTGAGGACCCCAACCTCCACCTCCCCACTGACCTCCTCTTGGTAAAGGCCTAACAATGTCTACTAATAGCATCACAAATCTGCTGCCTTTGCTGGAGCACGTAATCACCAACCTGAATAGAAGAAATAATATTGGCTCTTCTTTTCGCTCCAATAAATAGATGAAAGAATCTCGTGTTGGAATCCCCCTCCAGAAGCTACAATTGCTTGGATTTCTGCCTCCAATCCATCTCCCATTTTCTATCCTCCAAAGCAATCTTGCATTGAACCGCAACTCTCTCCTACTGCTCACCCTGCCCCAACCTTCCCAAATCCCCTCTGCTATCAAGCAGCACCAGTGCCTCCAAATACTCCTTCCGCACCTCCTCTCGCCTTCTCCCTACCTCTCTCCTATAGTCAATCAAAGCAAACCTAATAGCCTTGATCCTCTCCACTAAAGTGTGTGTGGCTAATGAAGACATACGGACCTCCAACCACTTATCCTTCACCACCTCCAAAAGCCAAGCTCCAAGAACCATGACTTCTGAAATTTAAAGCATGTAGAATAGGCCACCCCCTCCTCATTGTCCCACCACAAAGGTGCATGATCAAAAAAAGGCCCAGTCATGGTCATAATCGAAGCTCTGTGGAAAAACTTCACCATAGACACACTACAAAAGAAGCAATCAATACGCGAAGCCTACCCAGACATGTTTTGCTAGGTAAAATGCACCCCCGAGATCGGGAAATCAAAAAGCTCAAGCTCATCAGTGACCTGACGAAAAACAACAGATGAGGCATCCAATCTACCATCAAGTCTATCCTCTAAGGACCATGTTAAAATCTCCTCCAGCAAGCCAAGGAATTCCATCAATCATAACTGCAGCCTGGTTCATTTCATCCCATAATATAAACAACATAGATGCATCGCAGGGCCCATAAACCCCAAAAAAATGCGAAAGAAGTGCCATTAGAAGTCCTTGAGAAACTCTCCATGATCCTCTTAGTGGCCACCAATGAATTATCAACGCAAAACTTATCAGCATTCCACATAAGCAACTGACCCCCAGACGTACCACTTGTATTCACAACCAACAAATCAGAGAAATAGTCACCACACAAGCTTCGCTTAAACGACTCATCAATGTCATATAGATGCATCTCTTGAATCATAGCCACATCCACCCTCCACTCTACCAAATATCTCCTCAAAAGAGACCTCCATACCAGATGACAGAGTCCCCTAACATTCTAGACGAGAATTAACCATGACACTGAGAACAACCCCTTCCTCTATACAGGCGTGAAACCTTCTTAAGGTTAAGAACTTTGGCAACATGAAGCTCCACCTCCGACTCCCCATCCTCGACATCCGAAGGCATACCCTTAACTATTTTTTTCTTGTAAAAGGACCTATACCTGAGGTCTCTTCTCACACACAGTGATTTACTCGCACCGAAGCTCCTCAAACATGAAACAATCTGCTTGCCACTTCTCTCTGGGACTACCCCATTCAAATTGTGACCAGCAAATTGATCAAATAACACATCACCACGTTGCAACACCATTGCAAGGTCAACACCTACTGCTGAATCACCCGAGATCATCACATCAAACCCACCAGCAATGAGACATGTTCCCGCTCTAGCAAGAAAATCGCTCTTGAACCCAAAATAGCCCCTCACAAGGGCTTCAGCAACGATTACAGGTAGAACAAGACCCCGCAATCCCCCAACATCACCACAAAAAGCACCACCAACGATTGATGAACCTGCATCAAGGCCCACAGTATGTGCTAGGTCCATAGTTTGCCGAAACTTGTCCCTACACCCAAAAAAGAAAAGCCCAAAACTAGTAACGTGTGAAGTAGAAAAGCGACTCGAGTTATCGGGCCCAAATAAGATTCGGTTAAAGAAAGGTTTAGACAAGCACTCGTTGACTCCGAATCTGTATCCAAATCCGGAGGCACCCTATATCATGCCAAAACAAATGCCCAACGAGCCCACATCCAACGTTTTAAATACCTCCGGCAAGGCCAGTTTTGAAAAACCTCCATGTCGATAAGAGTATGGTGTCAAAATTCTGGTATTTCACCAGCACACCGCTAGTACGGTCGGCATGCCACCAAATGCCAATGCCTGTGCTCGGGCATGCTTGCTGCGATGCGCTACTGTGTGCGTGTCTTTGGCATGCCTGATGAAACACTCTTATTGTTACATAATCAATAATTGATTTTCTTAAAATTGATATCATTTTGACTCCTTTTGTTATTTTTGTCGGCATACCTTCAGCATTTTCACGGTGTGCCCTCAGCATGCCCATCGACATGACCATCGAAAAATGAGCATTTCCACGGCATGCCCACGAAATGCACACTTAGAATTTCATCGGCACGACGTCGAAAACGATATTTCGAGCATGCCCATCGACATGACCATCGAAAAATGAGCATTTCCACGGCATGCCTACGAAATGCACACTTAGAATTTCATCGGCACAACGTCGAAATCGATATTTCGAACCTTGCCCACATCATCCACATCAACAGTAAATTGAGAAGCTAATGGAGTAGCACCCTTGCATGTAATATTCATCGTCATCGCTAAACCGATTCTGGGAACAGGCTGTCTACCATAACCGCTTCCTACATTCAATGCACCAGAATTGGAAAGGCCACCTCGAGTAGATTTCGAATTTTCAAAATTCGAAAACTTAGGCTGCTGCTTTGGTTTCCAAATTTAATGCAACATCCTCGCTAAAGCAACAGTAGGAACAACCCCGCCAGATTTTGGTGACTAGCACGAAGGACCTCAGCATACGACCAAGAACTCAGCACATAAATCTCAAATCTAACAATCATGATTAACCCTCAAACCACACTACAGCTTCTCACGGCAACATACGCCCCTCGAGAAGCTCTCCTTGAACACAAATGCAAGACATCACCCTCGGATATCCCAATCCCCACACACGACTTCACTGTCGCAAAACTCGTACAAATAACCTCCACCACCTCTCGACATTGCAGCCACAAAGGAACTCCAACAATAGTAAACTCGATAGGTAATCTCTTTGAGGGGCGCTCCTCAATCGCACCATCATAAAAGATAGGTCTTCAATGAATGACACCTACTCCAATCTTCACATTCAAGAAACGCAATCGCTCAAGATCCATCTTCTTCAATCCAAAAAGAAAATGACTAGGTGACAAGAAGGATAGCTTCCATGTAGGAGACACCAAATGAAGGCTCCGAAGATGCTCCCTAAACTACGCCAAAGAAGCATTCCCACACGTTAAAACTCCAACAAGAGACCTACACAAAATCTCATGGAACAAAACATCCTCACCAACACAATCAATCACACCTCCAAGGCAGGGGACATAGGAAGTGGAGGGAAGGCAGAGCGAGGAGAAAGAAACTGTTACAACCTGACCCAACTCCATACGAGAACCGGGCTAGACCGCGTCAATTTTCCCAAGACCTAATCATCCAACAAACAATAAATTAAAACAATGACATTTTTCACACATGCACCATAGCAACAAAATAATTAAATGACAAGAAAGTAGTAAGATAAACCACGGCCTGTAAGAGTACCGAGAGAATGGAACAAAGCTCGCACATAGCCATCACATCATAAAGACCAAATAAAGAGAGAAAGAAGAAACTAACAGTTCTAAAGATAGAAACATGCTACAACAGAAAGAGTAACAACTAACAACGACAGGGTGTGATTGGGCCCAACTCGGTCTACAACAGGTGTAGCTGGTTTATAGGGACAGTTCTCCCGTCGTTTTCTTCCTACTCTTCATGAGTAGGGTTTCCATGTAAACCCAAGCGTTCACTTTTATGATGCTTTTGATATTGTGTTTATTTTATTCCACTTTTATATTTTAACATGTAAAGAAACTGGAACTTGGAGTTTTATTATTGTAAAACTCAAATAGAAACAATGGGATTTGGTCTTTTTATACGGAGAGAGCAATCCTACCTGTTAATCCTACTATAATCTTCTAGAACAAGAAAAAGCACATCTCTAATCATAACAAATCTCTAACAAAACAAACTTTCCTAAAAGGATAACTCTAAAACTAGAAACCAAAATAAAAACAAATAAGATAATTTAAGCAAGGTAGATTTCCTTACCCTCTGCTCCACATGGGATCTCGTAATTGGAGATTCATGAGATCTCCAACACTCCCCCCCAAGTTGGACCTGTCCAATTTGCTAGAGAACACCAAGAAGTAATACGCGCATAGGCCTTGCATGCACGCACAGTCTTTAATCTTCGAACTGGACCATGGACAATAGTTAGGGAACATTCCCAAGCACATGGTGGTCGCCCTACCTCCAGGAGAATCTACCCCCTTAGATAAGAATAAAAAACTGGACTAAAGGCTTCCACCAGTAGAAATAAGCCTCGAACTCAGTTTCCCCACCGATCATCGTCCTCTTTGGGGATGAGATGGCCCGAAGTTGTGGCATCTTCCTTCAGACTAGGCACTTGTACTTCAGATACTTGTATGCATGGAGGCTTGATCAAGCACAGACTATAGCACGAACTTGAAACTGTCACTCGAGCATGATTGTTGTATTTAACATATGCTACCCCCTTCTGATGCAAGTGGTATTGGAGTACGTGTGTAGATCACGTGCATACTTTTGCATGCTCACGAACTTCTTCAAGCATGCAAATGGTCTCTCTCCACTAGGGAACATCCAATACTTGTGAAGTTGGAGCAAAAACTGACTTGGAGAGCTTGATGAAAGATGATTCCATGCACTAAAAATTAGAATTGATTGCAAGAGTTGATCCCAAGCACAAATTGTACATGAACTAGACAGTCCATAGTAAGTAGTGGAGTCTTGCTCAATATTTTTTTCAATTTTCATGCCATGGGATGTGTAGATAGCAACAAATCTGTCGCAAGCTTATACGTGAGTGGCAGGGGAGTAGCATGCTAGGTTGCATGCATGATGCAACAAGAGCAGTACATGCACACTGGGTGTGCAAGATTGATGTCGACTACACGTAGAAGAGGATAATGACATGTGCTAGTGCACGCAAGTATTAAGCAGAGGTGCACGCTAGTGTGTGCACTGGACTTGTGCGATGTGCACATGGATTACTCGTAGGGAGAATTTGATCACACGCCAGTTGCGTGCACAGACTATATCGTGTGTGCATGGTTTACACACAGATCAAAGAAACCTACACACGCATATGCTACAGGCACAAAGGAGACACACGGTGATGGTGTGCACAAAGAACCAGTGCTGTCAAGGTGCTCGCCTAGACGTCAGGTTGAGGTGAGGCGAGGCCCTATCACCTCGACAAGGCTCGTCTCGACCGATTTGCCTGAGGCACTGCCTAGGCGAGCGCCTGGGCTAAAGCACTAAGCACCCCGGGCGAGCGTCTAAACCAAGTTTGCTGATTTTTCTTTTTTTTAAATACTTTTAAGAGTTTTAATTTCTTTTCATCTAACTATCGGGTACTCTCTCTTAGTTAAACACACACATATGTGTATGCATATGCGCATATGCATAGATATATACATATACATGTGCTTATACACACACATATTGTGTATGTTTGTGTATGTATGTACGTACATGTCAACTTATACATACAAATATATATGTACATACACATGGTGCATGTGCATAAGTATAACATATAAATATAATGTGTACATTTACATGTGTATATGTAAATGTGCGAAATTGTATGCACACTAATGATATCTATCAATGGGCATATGTATGTGCATTACGCTTATTTATCTAATCACTTATATATCTTGTATATTATATATATGCAATCATAGCATACCATATTTTAGTTACTGTGTGTATATGTATGGCTACATGTGTGTGTGTGTGAGTGTGTGTATACATTAGCGCCTCATTTTTCTCGGGTGAGCACCTAGGCAAGCGCCTAGCGCCTCGAGCATTTTGCACCCTCACCTTTTAGCACCTCTCACCTTTGATATCCATGCAAAGAACACATGAAGAAGATTGCATGCAAAAGAGAAGGTCGACAGTCCCTAGGATCGTTCTCGCTTTGATACCATGTGAAGAAATTGGAACTCAGAGTTTTATTATTGTAAAACTCAAATAGAAACAATGGGACTTGGTCACTTTATATTGAGAGAGAAATCATACTTTCTGATCCTAATACAATCTTCTAGAATAAGAAAAATATATCTCTAATCATAAAAAACTCTAACATAACAAGCTTTCCTAAAAGGATAACTCTAAAACTAGAAGCCAAAATAAAAAATAATAAAAAAAAAACAAGATAATTTAGGCAAGGTAGATTTCCTTGTCCTCTGCTCCACATGGGATCTCATGATCGGAGATTTTGAGAATTGCACTCATGGACCAGTTGGTCGGGAAACTTGCAGGGAAAGAACATTTGAGGTAATGTTACTGAAACTGATGATTACAAAAACAATCATGATACTTTTGATGTGGAAAACAATCACGATAGTACTAGTGAAAAAAAGATTTTTCGTTTGTTGTCCAATCGTTTCATGTCATAAATAATGAGTTATTTTAGATTTATCTTCCCACTAAAGTTCTATTTCACCAATATTTATTAAATTAATTAATGCCTATAATCGGGGTGTGCCTGCATTATAAAAATTGAGTTTAAAGGCAGAAACAGGAGTAAAAATTAAGGGAACTGTAAGACCTCTTCTCTGGCAGCAAGTAAGAAACGAAGAATACTTGGATCTATCTCATTTACATAGTCCTCTCCTCCATCAATCTGTTCACTTTCAGCTTCTACAATTTGTTTGCAGCTGGCAATAAGATCTTCAACTGTCTTTCTGATAAGAGCAACTGCCTTTTCTGCTTTCACTTGTCTTGGCACAATCCTATTAAGAAACTTAATCTGCTCTAAGATAAACAAAAACAAAAATGTTTAAATCTATGATGGAAAAAGTGTAAGAAGAAACTTTCAAAAAAAAAAAAAAGGTGTTAGAAGAAAGGACTGAAAATGAGCAGCAAGCAGTGACCAGAATGAAGTTACTGATGTGACCGTTAGGAAATAAATTAGGGATTAATTAGTTAGGAATTCGGTTATCCTTCCTGGTTTAGTGTTTGTTATTTTTAGTAACTTAGTTATTATGTTTCCTTATTGTAACAAACCCTCTCTCTATATAAAAAAGGATATAACTTGCTTATTCAATGAAAAAAAATATTTTCATCTATCTTGTTACAGTGACGAAAGAGACAAACATAAAAAGTATCCAATGCACTGTCGGACTTCTGAAACTTTGTTAACATTTACACATATAAAACTCATGCATGCTCATGGAGAGTTGAAGACTAGAACCGGAGTCAATTCTATTTGAAAGTATCACATAACATGCGCCTCTTACCATCATATGAACAACAAATTTAACATGTGAAATATATAAGAGACAAATAGAGCACGAGTTACTGGCATGGATATAATAGTAAAAGTACTTTTCAAACAAATATCAAGCATACTGTTGAAACAAATGAATTGCATTATCATTCAAAGAAAATCCTAGCCCTCTTTTATATAAAAGAAGATGGCTAACTACATAAGTACCCTTAAGGATAAATAAAAAAGTACTAAATACCCTTACAACTCAACACTATCTCTCAAGTTGGGGCGTAGATGTCAACGAGCCCCAACTTGCTGATCAAGAAATCATGACGTTTCTTCTCAAGGGCCTTAGTAAAATTGTTAGCAACCTATAACTCAGATAAAATATACGGGATACTTATCTTGCCTTCCAAGACAGCATCTCATTTGAAGAGACAATCAACCTGTATATGCTTCATCCTCTCATGAATAACAGGATTAAAGGCAATATATGATGTTAATTTATTATCATTGTAAAGTGTGACTAAGGTATCAACTACCACTCCTAGATCCTGCAAAAAACCAACCATCCGCATGATCTCACATGTCGCCTGTGCCATAGACCTATACTCTGCCTCTGCACTGGAACGAGCAACAACACTTTATTTCTTACTCCTCTATGAAACCAAATTTCCTCACAAGTAGACAGTAAAGCCAGATGTAGATCTCATCTCCTCTACTAACCCTGCATAATCTGCATCAGAATAAGCCAAAAGATCTAGAGTGCCACTCACTCTGTAAAACAGACCTCATCCTAGAGTGCCCTTCTGATATCTCAGAATGACACATCATGCCAATGAATGTACTTGGGACTTTGCATAAACTAGCTAGCACGACTGATGCAAAGCTAATATCCAGACGTGTAATAGTCAGATATAACAACCGACCAAGGTTCGAAATGGCGATTTCAATGCCGTGCCGATGAATTCCAAGTGTGCATTTCGTGGGCATGCCGAGGGCATGCCGTGGAAATGCCCGTTTTTCGATTGGCATGCCGATGAGCATGCCGTGGACATGCTGTGGGCATGCCGAGGGCATGCCGATGCATACCAACAAAAATAGCAAAAGTAATTAAAGAAACCAATAGCAACCTAGACATGGGCACCAATTTCACCAACATGCCGACGGCATGACGACAAAATCCCTGTAAATCGACGCTTTCTTCATGTCGGCACGACCGTTGCTCGGAAATGCCCTTGCCGACGGCATGCCGTCGGCATTTAAATCAATGCAACCGACCAACAGTACTACGGTATCTAATAACATCCTCAAACAAAGGATCTGTCTCATCTGAACCGTGAGCAGTAGATGCATCCACCGGTATCCCTGACTGTTTGGACCCAAGAAGTCCAGCCACTTTTAGAATATGTAAGGTATACTACCGTTGTAATAAGGATAAACCTCCTTGACGAATAGCGTCTATCCTTGGAAAATAGCGAAGATCACCTAAATCCTTGGTGATAAAAGTGAATTGAAGAAAGGCTTTCGTCTCGGCAATCCCATCGATATCATCAGGATCATATCATCAACGTAAACTATAAAAATAACCTCTCCAATCCCACCATACTATCTATCTAATAAACATAGAATGGTCAAACCCCAGTTTCCTGATCTCAAGGTTGAGCCTCTCAAACCAAGCTCGTGGACTCTACTTCATGCCATAAATGGCCTTCTATAAGCGACAAACAAGCTCCCCCTTACTGTCATAACCTAGTGGTTGTCTCATATATACTTCCTCTGCCAAATCACCATATAAGAAGGCATTCTTTATATCAAGTTGATGCAGTGGCCACTCCCTGATTACTGCCAGAGATAGAATAATCCTAATGGAAGTGATGCACGCAACAAGGGAAAAGGTCTCAAGGTAGTCCACCTCATAAATCTAGGTGAACCCCTTGGCAACAAGTCTAGCTTTATATCTCTCCACTATCCCATCAGATCGGTACTTGATGGTATAGGCCCATCTACAACCAACCACTGTAGCATCCTCAAGGCATGGAACAAGATCCCATGTTCCTCTACTCTGAAAAGTCTACATCTCCTCATCCATGGCCACCTTCCATTTTGGATCATGAAGTGCCTAGACAAAATCTCTGGGAATAACTATTGTGGTAATAGCAGACGCAAACTGTCTGGCCTCCCCCTAGAGATGAGAGGGGATAGTGTATTGAGTTATAGGATGAAAGGTGGTGTCAAATCTCCTCTGCACAGTCTCCTCCTCCCTATCCGGCTCATCTCTATCTGAAGCAACAACAAATTAAGCTGGCTTGTCATAAGCAAAGTCCTATAGCTATACTCTCATGTGATATATCTGTCTCCTCTATGGCAACCTCTATGGATGATCCTTCTTCTGAGAAATAGGGAATCTTCTTAAAGAAGGTCACATCCGCAATAACAATATATCTCCTACAAGTTGGATCACAACACTTATAACCTTTCTAGGTCCTGGAGTAACCAAGAAAGACACTTTGTGACACGAGGAACAAATGTATCCTGGATCCCATAGTTCTGAACAAAACAGACACATCCAAATAAGCGCAATGGCACAGGAAAGATTGCTACAATCAGGATGTATAATCTGATACGGAATCTAACCCTGAAGCACAGAAGATGGCTGCCGATTAACAAATATCCTGCTGAAAGTATGGCATCACTCCAGAATTGCCTAGGAACCTTCATATGTGACATCAAGGTCCTGGCAATATCAAGCAAATGTCGCAACTTATGCTCTGCAACCCTATTCTGCTGGGATGTTTGAGCACAAGAAGTCTGATGAATGATCCCCTTTGCATGGAAGGCCTCCTGCAAGTCATCATTCATGAACTCTAATACATTGTCACTGCGAAAAATCTGAACAATAGTACCATACTGAGTCTGCATCTCAGACAGAAAATGTTGAACAATAATGGGAATCTCACTACGAACCTTCATCAGGAATACCTAGGTGAGTCTGTTACAATCATCAACCATAGTTGCAAAATATTTGTGTCCGCCAGTAGAGGCAACTCTAGATGGTCCCCAAACATCACATGTACAAGGAGAAAAGGAGTAGAACTAACACTAGTACCTCTCTCAGGATAGTTGCCCCTGTGATGCTTTTCCAGTTGGTAATCTTCACAATCCAAGACCAAATGACCTAGTAACTCTAGGTACATTTGGTGCATCTTCCTCACAGAAGACTGTCACAGGAGAGGTCTTTCCATTAGCCACCCACACTTCTTGCAGTCCACGTGGGATCATAGGGTTCTTCATATAATCTTTGTCTTCAGTGAGATGTACAAAAGCTCCAGAATCTATCACCCAAGCACTTCTGTATCCCTCTCTTTTCTTGTCAACCTCTTGGACTGCAAATGCCAGTCCTTCCACATCCGAGTTTGATTTTTCTGACGTATCAAACTCATCTTCTTAGCACAAGAGAAGACTCATCATGCTTAAAAGGGATATCTTCTTCATTGGTAGCGAGAGAAGACTCATCACCACCTTTGCAATGTGTAAGATAGGCTCAAACACATGCAAAAGAACATCTGTCCATACTAATTTTGCCCCCCATGGGCTGCACCTGCATCCATCAATCGTGGCGCACCCATCGAGCAAGCAACAACCCTCAACCATCGCCACATCAAGGGCAACGGAGGGAAATGCAGCACCTGTTGGGGCTGCAGCACCACTGGCAGCACCCCCCCCCCCCCAGCAATCGTAGGGGCAGCGTAGACCGGCGGCTGCGTGACCGTGGTGTCCAACGGTGGCGTGGACGTAATGCTGACCAGCGTGGAGATCTCCATCTAGTCAGCGCTAGGAGAGAGATCTCCGTGATCTCCCATGAAATCACCTTCACTTGGGTGATTCAATGTTTTTTTTGTGGATTCTTGGTGGGATATCGGAGCACTGACTAAGGACCACTGCTCTGATACCATGTTGAAACAAACGAATTACATTACCATTCAAAGAAAACCCTAACCCTCTTTTATATAAAAGAAAATGACTAATTACATAAGTATCCTGAGGATAAATAAAAAATACCAAATACCCCTACAACTCAACACATACCTCATCCAATATTTTTACAAAATATACAGCTTGGACTAAACATTTTGCACCGGTGTTTAACTGGTTCAATATCCAAAAGAGGAAAATAAAGTGATCAGATAAAAGCATGTCCATGGGACTAACATCTGAAAGAGGAAAAATCCCTATAAAGTCAATATTACAGCAGAATCTATCTAGCTAGCAAACTCCTCCAAGTATATCAGCAAGCTTAACCCAGAGTTCCACCAGTCCATGTTAAGCAATGAAATCAGCAAAAAACTCTGTGCCAGCATCCCACACTCTTCTAAGTTCTAGTATATACTCAAAATAGAGAGTGACATTAAATTACCTCCCAGCAGACATGGAACACCCAGAAAGACTTCAATCACAGTAGTTCTTCTTAAAGTTTCAATCTATCCCCTTCTGAATTTGGGCCACAAACAGATGAGAAGAGAAAAGGGTTCCCTCACTTCTCTTCACCATCATGGGGACCACAAAACATCCTGTTTTAAAGTCTTCTAGAGAGACTATCTCAGTATCTCCCAAGCTATGAAAAAGCACCCAGATCAACCCATTACAACCAACATCACAAAAGTATCAAATATGGATCCCCCCTGCCTGGGCAAAGGTTGCACAATCACAGCTTGCCAACTACATATCTTGCAAAAATACGTCAGGCCTTTACAATCCGAGATAACTGCCAAGTGATAGCCTGGGCAACCTGTCGTTCAGCCCTCCTACATTCCACAACAGACCAGACTTCATCTGGACTACACACACTGCCTCCCTGTTAAGAGGAGCAGCTTCCACAGCTGCATAGAACTTGAATATAGAAGCCATCTATGACCGTGATCTCCTACCTCTCAACAAACATTGCCCATGTCATCCTTGACCTTATGAGTCTCAATAGGAAAAAATGAGACACTTAGTTTATTTTCAAACCCCAGCGCACTTTATATAGAGAGAGAGGTGAGTGTAAATTGCAGTACAATCTCATAAAGAAAAGAAAATAACAAAAACCACCAACAAAATAAAATAAAAGAACTACCAGGACTCCATAACACTCCTCAAGCAGGGGCATAGATCTCCATCACGCCCAGCTTGGACACACATGTATCAAAGGAAAATCTAGCTAATGGCTTGGTGAAGATGTCGACAATCTGAGCTTCTGAAGCAACCTGAGAGGTGAAGATGAATCCCTTATGAATCAAATCTCTGGTATAGTGGCAATCTACCAACACATGTTTGATGCATTCATGAAACATAGGGTTTGTTGGTAATATAACTAGCAACCCGATTGTCACACCGCAATTCCATGGGCCCATCAATCTATATATGTAGGTCAATCAACAGTGATCTCACCCACATCAACTCTGCAAAAGTCTGAATCATGGGTCGGTACTCGAACTCATCACTAGATCTAGACACAATAGTCTGCTTCTTGCTTTTCCAAGTCACCAGGTTCCCTGCAACATAAGTATAAAAGCCTATAGTAAAGTTCCTGTCCTGCATAATCTACATTAGAATATCCAACTACCGTCATAGATGTCCCTCTAGTGAAAAGAAAACCCTATCCCGGTGCTCTCTTCAAGTACTTGAGCACTATCATAGCCGCATCCCAATGCTATCTAGTAAGTCTCTCCATAAACTGACTCAACTTTCCTACTGCAAAGGAAATATCGAGCCTAGTAATCATCAAGTATAACAGCATCCCCGCAAGCTGTCGATACTACATGCTATCAACTGACTCTGCATCACTATCATATAACTGTACTTTATGATCTATAGGAATGTTTGCTAGTTTGGCTCCTAGCATACCTGTCTCCTTCAACACAACCAAGGCATATTTCCATTGAGATAGAACGATGCCACGCACACTACGAGCCACTTCTATCCCAAGGAAATATCGCAAAGGCCCTAAATCCTTCATTACAAACTTATCTGCCAAAGTCTACTTAATCTCAGCCACATATGTTGTATCATCATCAGCGAGAATCAAGTCATCAACATATACCAAAAGAACTACTACACCTTTCCCTGTCCTTCTAATAAACAGGGAATAATCTGCAGATGTTCTGAGAAATCCCACTAACTCTACCACCTGAAACCAAGCGCTCAGACTCTGCTTGAGGCCATAAATGGACTTCTATAATTTGCACACACACTCCCCCTTAACCTTGCAACCAGGGGGCTACTGCATGTATACCTCCTATAAATCCCCATAGAAAGGCATTCTTCACATCAAGCTAATGAAGATGCCATTCTCGTTGAACTGCCACCGAAATCAGAATCTGTATTCTAAAAAGCCAAGCCACCGGTGAGAACGTGTCAAAGAGGTCCACCTCATATGTCTAGGTAAACCCTTTAACAATAAATTGGGCTTGTACCGTGCAACCAAACCATATGGGTTGTATTTAAGTGCAACCACCCATCTACAACCAACTACTGTAGCATCCTTTGGTAAAAGTGTAAGCTCCCAGGTATCACGTGAAGTAAGAGAAACCATCTCCTCTTCCATAGCCTGGTGCCACTTTAGATCAAGCATGACCTACTGGTAGGTGGCGAGAATCTATGTGGCTGAAAGTGCATAGTAGAAGCTCCCAAAGGCACACCCAAGTCCCTCAATAGACAGACTACCTATAATTGGATATCTAGCACAACTACAAGGTGCCTTTCGAATAACAATCAGAAGGTCAAGATCATATGTCAGATCCTCCTGAGGTAGAAATATCCACATCTGGACCTATAGCATCACCACTGGGTATTGTATCATCAGTATGCAAACTATCCGTGGTTACCTGAACTGGAGAGGGTGATGTTTGTGTAGCCACTGGAGAGGATGGTGTCTGCAAAGTACTATGAGGATGTCTATAGGTAATAGTAGGCTCAAAAAACTTTATAAGTCCAATCATAGCAGTCAGGGGAGTAGAGATAGATATCTCCTCCAAGGGAACAGGAGGTATAGGCATGGGAACTTTCGTAACCTCATGAGACAAGCTCCAAGCAAGGTTTTAATCGATATCGATATCGTATCGACAAATCAAAAAAGGGATATATCGGAGATACATCGCTGATATAGGTGATTTTTTGGGAAATCACTCAGAAAGCCATAAAATATAAAAAATGTCACAAAAATTTAAAATTAACATTTTTATGACTAATATATCATAAAGGAATGGCTAAAAAATGTGTGCGTGTCCCAGAACTCCCGCCCGCCCAACCCAACCCTGCCATTTTCAACACGTGTGTGCGTGTGCGTGCGTGTGTGTGCGTGCGTGCATGTGTTTGTGTGTGTAGGGAACTCCTGCCCGACCAACCCAACCCTGCCACTTTCAACTTCAGGCCTCCCGCCATTTCCCGCCCACCCAACCGGCGATATCTCCCCATATCGACGATATATCGCCAATATATGGGAAAAATACACTTTGGGTGGTATCAATACCACCCGACCCATCGATATGCGATATATCGCCAATATATCACGATATGTCAAACCTTGCCTCCGAGTAGCAGTAGAAAAGTATGAAATGAACTTATGAAAGGTAACATCAACACTCACATAATGCCTACCAGTGATGGGATCCAGGCATCTATATCCTTTCTGAGTTCGTGAATATCTCAAGAACACACACTTGACTGCCGATAGTGCAAGCTTGTCACGACCTGGGGAAAAGAGGTGAATGAAGGCAACATAGCCAAACACACATGGTGGCACGTGAAAAAGCTCTCACTCAAAATGCAATATGTGGCAAGGAATCTACTCATGAAGCACTAAGCTAAGCATTCTATTGATTAAAAAACAAGTCATGAGAACTGCATCACCCCAATATAATGAAGGCACACTGTGATGAATTAACAAAGTGCGAGCCACATCCAAAAGATGTCAACGTTTCCTTTCAGCCACCCCATTCTGCTAAAAGGTATAAGTACAAGTAGTTTGGTGCACAATCCCATGAGATCTGTAAAAAGCAGACAGCCTGGTGGTGCATAACTCAAGTGCATTATCAAATCTCACCAGTTTAATAGCAACCGAACACTGATTCTTTATCTCCAACATAAAATGCTCAATGACAGATCCAACATCTGACTTATTCTTTATCAGAAACACCCATGATAAACGTGAAAAATCATCAACAATTACTAGGTAGTAACGGTGACCCTGCCTATCTGATATCCAGCTCGGTCCCCACACATCCATATGTAACAACTCAAACAAAACCGTCAACCCAGGACAAGTACTCACAAGATAGGAGACGCGGTGATGCTTACCCATCTGACAAGCATCACAACTAATTGGAGCTGCAGGATACATATGGGGAATAACTCATCGAAGGCTGTCCAGAGAAAGATGCCCAAGTCAGAGGTGCCACTAAAATGCACTCCCAGCAGCAAAAAAGACTTCTCAACATGCATCAGCAAGTGGAGTCTGAACGAGATGAGAAACGCCACCCTCTACATTTCCACTACCAATCATCTTCCCTTTCAACTTGTCTTGAATGATGCATCCCCTATCATTAAAGATAGCACAGCAATTAAACTCCTTGTAATCTTGCTGACTGAGAGTAAACTGATAGAAAAGTCTGGCACATACAAAACATCAAGCAATCTCAAAGTAAAAGTCACCGGTACCTCCCCATCGCCTTTTATCCTGAAGTGTCTACCATCTAAAACCGAATTGTCCTACCTACAGGTATAGACCTAAGATGGGTAAAATAATTCCTATCACCACTGAGATATCATAAAGCACCTGAATCAACTAGCCACTCTGTACTACCTTGATTCCTAATTTCCTATCATGTGCATAGTATGCAATAGAACCTAGCTAGATGGCTCCCCGAAACTCATCATGACAGTTAAGACCTTGAAGTAGCCTTTCATAATCAATACAATGGTCATTGTATCATCTACCGATCTTTGCATGGTACAGGTGCTTGGCTCAACATCAAAGGAGACCATACCTCTATAGTAGAACTACAAATCCACCAAGAAAGACTCTCAAGCACTGACTTAGGAGAAGATCATACTAATATGATAAAGAAATCAATTTGACAGAACTCCATCAGATCTATGGGCAAGATCAACCAAGTTCAGATCTAAAAATAATAATAAATCATAAAAAAATGTGCAGATCTGATTTCAATCCTTAGACATGGATTCCAAGGCAAACAAAGCTCGAATTCCAACCCAAGAACCAAAGAAAGGCACCCTCAGGTCAGGGGCAAGCTTACGTTAGGCCTGGACAAGCCTTAGCGCCACCGCCTGGGGTTGCCCACCCCATTCTTGCGTCATCGCTGGGTAGGAAAGTCTCCAACAACGCTTGCTACCGCCGTCGATGGTGGTCTACTACATGGGCAACAGTAGCAGCAAATCAAGCCTGACCTGCATTGCTGATTTGTGGCGTGTGGAGGGAGACGAGGGAGATGGTGGAGGTGCAGGGGGCTAGGTATTTGGTAGGATACCATACCGCCGGTCCAAGACCACCGCTCTGATACCAAGTAGAAAGAAATGAAACACTTAATTTATTCTTAAATCCTATCTCTCTTTATGTTAGCATATGTATCTATTTTGTATGAGAGGTCTTTCGCTATTTTATTTCTTGTACTAGTGTTTACCGCAACTTTTCCACCTCTCCATTATATAAGGAGAGGCAAAGCTCAATAATAGATTTATCTCATTTCCTCCAATTTGGTATCAGAGCAGCAGTTCTAAACCGAGGCTCTAGGTATCCCACCGCCAAGGCCTCCAAACCCTAACCACCAAACCTCTCTCTCTTCACCGACGCACCAATATACCCGATGCGGCAGTGATGAGCATGCAGCCCAACGACACTGCAACGAGGGCCCAACAACGCGACAACGAGGCGAGAGCGCCACAACATAATGGTGGCGGCACAGATCTAAGCACAGCACGCACGCGTAGCGGTGCAATAGCGAGGCACAGCGCAGGAAGCCCAACCGGTGCGAAATGGCGGCGTCGATCTAGGCACAGCGCGCACCTGCAACAGTGACAGCAACTATGAGGGGTTTATAGACCTGTTCTGGGGCTGCGTCCCTTGTAGTCGCAAGGAGAGAGAGCTCTAGGTTCTCTTAGGGCTGTCTCGGGTGCTTTCTCCCGCACCCGTGGTAGGCCAACACCCGTCCAAGGGAGCTTTCCAACGAAGATGCAAATCTAAAACCAGACAATTTCAAATCTACCATTCCTTTGATGTTGGAAGATTGACTGAGACTCGCAGATTGCGAAGATGGCTTCTTCAAATCAGCCCAATCAGTCCGAGGTGACATCAGGCTTTCTTTCGAACATCAGGGTACTCAAAAACTCGTTCTTCAATCCCATCATCAAACTAGATGAGACCAACTACCCACAGTGGTCCCAGACTTTTTTTATGGCCGTCAGGGAACATGGGAAAAATCATATTCTTACGAATCCGAAGACTACAGACAAGACTGGCATACATGCCAACTAGGACAGAGATAATGCCATAGTTTGTGCATGGCTTATGCAAACTGCCATTCCCCAGATAGGGGATGAGATCATGTACTATTCAACAGCGAAGGAGATGTAGGAGTCTTTACGTAAGTCATACTCACACACCAAGAACTCCAAACATATTTTTCAGATCTTTCACAACCTCTTTCACTAGCGTCAGGAGGGACACATGCTATCGCAGTATTACTCATGAAGAGAATGCTAGAGAGGCATCACTCCTACCTGCCGAGGTGTGCCTGTGACTCCTAGAGCAGCTTTCGAAGACAGCTAGCAGTCTCTCTTTACTTGTTAGGCCTTGGACATGAGTACACAATAGCCAGAGATCATATCCTCATCGCTCCTAAGCTTCACACTCTAGAGGGAACCTACAGCAGACTTAGCAGAGTAGCAGTGCACAGTTCTGCTCCTGACTCTGGTGCTCAAACGTCCGCACTGGTCGCAACCCCTCGATGTGGCAGGGATGCTCCCCTCCCTACACGTGATCATGGACGTGGACACTCTTCTGGTGCACATGTTCAATCTCCGTGCACCTACTATGGCAGGATGGGCCACTCTAAGGCTACATGCTGACAGAAGCATGGTAGGCCACCTGTGGCCAATCAGGCAACCGAGGTCACTGATGGAGCCTCCTCGAATCCTGATGTCAAATCCCTTAGTATAGAGATTGAGACTCTACGGCAGCATATCGCCTAATTAACGCAGACATCCCCTTCTCAGCCTCCAGACACAACAGCCATTGCCTCCTCTTCTGAGGCACCTACGACTAGTATGTCATCTCTTTTATCTCCTGGCAATTGGTTAACTCTGGTGCGTCCAAGCACCTATGTGGCAACAGGAGATCTTTTTCTCAATTAGCACCAGTTACCCCAGCTAAGACTGTACAGGTCGCAGATGGGAGACACTCGCCACTTGTTGGCAAGGGAGATATGTCTTTATCTCCAACCTAGCAACTGACAGATGTTTTCTACATTCCTGATTTTCCATTGAGCTC
Organism: Thalassia testudinum; assembly: GCA_037157565.1. Lineage (NCBI taxonomy): Eukaryota > Viridiplantae > Streptophyta > Magnoliopsida > Alismatales > Hydrocharitaceae > Thalassia > Thalassia testudinum. The sequence continues at coordinate 131,835,282 of JAZHRO010000055.1, forward strand.
GTTGTCTATTAACAGTATTAGTAGAGATCTGAACTGTCGAGCTATATTTAATGCGTCATCTTATGTCTTGTAAGATAAGCTCATTGGGAAGACGATTGGTAGAGAGCATGAGGAATAGGGGGTATACCGTCAAGCCGTACTGTTGTTGCTACTTCTGTTACCCAGGGCCTTGGTTCTGCTGGGTCCCCTCTCCAGTGCCATCACCACCTTGGTTACCTGCCCATTGATCGTCTCAGACGAGTTCTGCCACGCATACCCTCCATTACTGCTCTCACATCACATGCGATGTCTGTCAGCTAAGCAAGCACCGCAAGGCTAGTTTTTCCACATTCGTTTCTATTACCTCCGTTGTGTTTGATTTAGTTCACATGGATGTCAAGGGTCCCAGTCGTATTTCTGATTGGCTTGGGAACAGATATTACTTGGTGTTAGTAGATGATTTTTCCCATCTTTCCTGGTTTCTTTTGAAAAATAAGTCTAATGTGGGACATTGTTGAAAATTTTGTCAAAGAAATAAACACTCAGCATTCATGTTTTGTGAAATGTTTTCAATCTGATAATACCTTAGAATTTTGTACCACTTGATTGCGTACTTTCTCTTCCAGTTGTGGCATTATTCATGAAACCACTTGCCCTTACACCTCTCAGCAGAATGATGTTGCTGAAAGGAAGCATCGCCACTTAATGTTGCTCGTACCTTGTTGATTCACCACCCGGTCCCTTCTCTTTACTCGGGTAATGCTGTTTTGACGGCTTGCTTTCTGATCAATTGGATGACTAACGTTGCTTTACATGAGCAGATTCCTTTGCAAGTTTTGTATCTCGATAGATCCCTGTTTCACATCACCCCCCGGACATTTGGTTGTGTTGCTTTTGTCCATTTATTGGGACCAGGCTAGGATAAATTAGTATCGAGAGCAATTAAGTGTGTTTTTCTTGGGTATACTCAGACTCAAAAGGGGTATCAATGTTTTGATCTGATTATTTCTTGGCACTTTGTTTCGGCAGATGTTACCTTTCATGAGGCAATACCCTTCTTTTCCACGTCTGTAGCTGAGCTACCTTCTGAGGGTGATTTAGCACCCATGCCATTTACACTTATTTGCTTTGGGAGTTTTCCAGAGACTCTCGTCCCTACTGTCCCACCACCACCATCTACTACGTTACTCTTTCCACATCTGACTGAGCCACTTCAGACATATACCCATCCTCACACTACCTTTCGGGGGTCCCCTCCCTTGCCTCCACCATCGGATTCACAAGTGAGTCTCTTAGACACTGACGTTTGTTTGCCACGTGTTGATCACAGGGACAGAACAGATGATGTGACAGGTGATTATCTGAATCTTCCAATAGCTGTTCGGAAGAGGCCACGAACTTGTGCTACTTACCCAATGACTAGGACACTTGCTACTAACAACCTAGGCCCCGGGTTTGCAAGCTTCACCCAAGCATTGGCTGCTACTCACCCCAAAGACTCATCATGAAGCCATGCTTAATCTGAGATGGCGGGCAGTCATGGACGACGAGATGGCTGCTCTTAGGGGTCGTAGGACCTGGGAGCTCACTCTACATCCAGACGAAGCTACGATTGTTGGTTGTTGATGGGTTTTCACAGTGAAGTTCAACCCAGATGAAGGCATCGCCAAATACAAAGCACGCTTCGTGGCAAAGGGGTTCACTCAAACCTATAGGGTGGACTTCTTTGGCATCTCACCAGTTGCCAGACTTCCTACGATACGGGTGTTGGTAGTAGTGGCAGTCCAACGTGACTGCCCTTGCATCAGCTAAACATGAAGAATGAATTCCTCTATGGTGATCTCCAAGAGGAAGTCTACATGCAATAGCCACCAGGCTTTGAGATTCAGGGGGAGAGTATATGCAAACTGCGGAAGGCCATCTACGATCTCAAGCAGAGTCCCAAAGCATGGTTCCAGAGGTCGTCTGAGGTTGTGGAGGTAGCTGGATTCAGGAGATCGACGGCTGATTTCTCTCTTTTTGTCAGGAGGACTGGGCGAGGTACTGTGGTGCTTCTCACTTTGATGACTTGATTATTACAAGGGATGATGTACAGGGTGTCACTGAGATCAAACACATTTTGGCAGAGCAATTTGCTATGAAAGATTTGGGGGCTCTACGATATTTTCTTGGTATTGAGGTTGCCCAGAGTAGGAAGGGCGTAGTCTTGTCCCAGAGGAGGTATGCATTGGATATTCTACAGGAGGTGGGTATGCCTGGGGCCAAGGCAGCCAACATTCCTATGGACCGCAAGATGTCACTTTATGATGAGGATGCACAATTGGTGGACAGCAGGAAATACAGGCAGCTTCTATATCTAACTATCACGAGGCCTGATATCTCCTTTTCGGTGAAGAGATTGAGTCAGTTTATGGCCAAACCAACATGATAGCACTGGGATGCAGCATTGATGGTGCTCAGATACATCAAGAAGGCTCCTGAAAAAGGACTTCTCTTCTCCAAGGGATCTTCTATGACTTTGGTTGGCTACTCTGATGCAGACTACGCTGGATGTCACGTGGACCGAAATATGTACTACGGGGTTCTACACCTTTTTGGCAAGGAATCTGATTACATGGAGGAGCAAAAAATAAGGCACAGTTGCTAAGTGTCGAGTCTGAGTACATGGTCGTAGCTTAAACAACTGCAGCGATGATGTAGATCAGGTCCCGACTCACTGATTTGATGGTATAGTTTTCTAACCCGATGGAGATGTGGTGTAATAATAGAGCAACTACCTTCATTGCCAACAACCTAGCATTTCACGACAGAACGAAACATGTAGAGGTTGATTGCCATTATACCAGAGATATTATTCAGAAGGAGCTGCTATATACAACACCAATCATATCTGAAGAGCAAATTGCAAACATTTTTACCAAACCCTTAGCCAGGTCTTTATTTGATTTGTGTGTATCTAGCTGAGCATGATAGATATCTATACTCCAGCTTCAAGGGGAGTGTTAGCATATGCACCTATTTTGTATGAGAGGTCTTTCGCTATTCTAGTTCTTGTACTGGTGTTATTCCGCAACTTTTCCACCTCTCCATTATATAAGGAGAGGCAGGGCTCAATAATAGATTTATCTCATTTTCTCTAATTTTTTATATGGAGAGTAAGGTGGGTGCAAATTACAGTATAACCTCACGAAGAAAAGAAAATAACAAATAGCACTAACAAAATAAAATAAGAACTACCAAGACTCCATAACAGTTTCCTCTTCCCTTCCTGATAGCTCCAGCTTCAGAGTCCAGTTTCCACCACTTAGTGCAATCTTCCGCTTCCCAGTGTTATCACCCATGCAAGGCTGAGAGATCCATCACCCTACCCTCCCGATCCAATCTACAGGAAACAGATCTCCCCAGCCCCATTTCCTCTCCTTGGAGATCAAAGGTATTCCCTGATAGTGAAGGGAAAGGCTCATTCTAGGAACACCTCTCTCCTCCTGCCAAGCATCGTGTCAAATCAAATGCACATTAGCTACCAACCACAACCAAGTGTGATTTCAGTTGTAGAGTAATCCAGGGAAACTGAGATGGCATAGTGATGACCTTGAGCATTTACGGATTTTGATTGGAATTTGAAAATTCAAATTCCATGTTAACTATGTAGCTTACTGCATAGTTTGATTTTCCATCAAGTTTATTGTATTGTGAGAATTTGCAAAGAGTTAATATGCATTGTGCTACTCGCACCTTTGCATCACGTTTCAAAACTTGCTAACAAGGAGGATTGGTGGTGGTTGTGAGGAAAGTGGCTATCCTTGTCATCAATTTTTGGTTTGTGCAGCTCCATCATATCCACATATAGATCATCAAGTCCATTTCAATGGAGCCTGCACTTGGGCCATCTTGCCTTTGAGAAGCAATGTCAAGTCAAAGTCATTCCCACACAACTATAATCGGTTTGTGCCTATGAAAATTGCCAGATGAGAAAACATCATAAGCAATCTTCATCATTAGTAAGAGTAATAGTGGTGGTTATCCACTTAATCTATCACACGTGGATGATCAGGGTACTAGTCACGTTAAATCATTGGATTGCCATGAGTATTACATTTGGATTGATGATTTATTCACATTGTCATAGTTCTTTTACTAAAAGATAGGTTTGAGCTTGGATCTCAGTCAAATCCTTGATCTTGTTTTTTTAAAGGAAAAGGTAGACTACCAAAGGTCAATAGCCATCCAAAGGAAAATTTTCATTCCACCATGTAAAAAAGGAGGATGTTACAAAAATTGACTCCAAAGGTCAAAAAGGGACGATGCATTCCTTACATCATTCTCTTTACAAACCCTCGCACCCTTTAAGATGGTGTTGTTTCCTTGGATCCAGATGCTCCAAAGCATGGCCGTGAACCTACCTCAAATAGCACAATCTACCCAAACACCATCCCTAAATGACCTCCAAAACTTCTCACCACAGAAATCTGCAGCCACAAAGATATATCTTGATACTTGTGGGGTAGTGTTCTACGTCACCCAAAAGATATATCTCGATACTTGTAGGGACCCTAGAATGGGAAAAAACAAATTCTTCCCATGCAATTCCATTCTAAGTTGTTTCGTTTAATTCTTATTGTGAGAGTGCGCAACAGAGCGAGGTTAACGTGGCGTGGATGCCCCAAGCATGGAACTCGAGAAGAGGGAGAGAGAGAGTTTGGCGATGAGGGAGAGAAAAGGGAGCATTGAAGCCAATTGATTATAACATGAAGATTTTATTATGCAACTCAATTAATAACATAATAGTATCTCTATATATATATATATATAGATAGAACTCTAATCCTCAATAAGGAAAACAATAAATCAAATCCTAAAACTAGTAAGAGATAATTGACTCCAATCATCCTAAAATAAAGGTGCCACAATTGGCAAAACTTGGACTCCAAGCAAACTCCTAAACCTAGGGCTGGTGGCCCTTTATTGGACTCAAAACTGTGTCCATTTGGACTATTCACATGGCCACGTTGCCACGTGACAGTCCACATGGCATTATTCCTTCACACTCCCCCTCAAGTCGAGGTCAGAGCAAGGCAAAGACTTGGGCAACTTGGCTCGGTGATAGTGTGGCCAAACGTTCCACCATCTTTTTTTGATGCGACTGCAAATCCTCTTGTCACCTCCGTAGCCGTTACTTCTTTAGCAACATCTGAAGTCGTGGCTATTAGAGCGGTCTTGTCTTTGCAGAACTTGATAAATTTTGTTCTCCAACTTCTTCTTTGCAGCATCTTTGGTCTTGGGCGCTTTAAGCAAAACTAGAAGATTATCTTGGCCTCCTACAAAAATCTTGACGGCACACACTCATTGGATGCTCCTTGCAATTTGATGGTAATCTCTTGAATGGCTACCTTTCCCTCTCCCGTAGAAGCTTGGGCTTCAACTTCGGCCATTTTCTTCCACACAAAACGAGCTTCTATCTACAACATCTCATGTAAGGCACGCGTTACGTGAGAGAGATACCAACTGACGGCGCTTTTCTTGACTTCTTGGGCCTTGTGTAAGGTGCCAAGGTCTTCCAAGAAGTTCTAGCATGAACTTCTTTGAAGAAGATGCCTCCAACTCAAGCCTTAGGGATGCAAGTTTTGGTAAACACAACCCAAACTCGACCCAACCCAACCTGAAAAGAATGGGTAAAACCCAACCCAAACTTAACTGGATTTGGGTATGGGTTTTATCCAAAAAACCCGACCGAGTTTGAGTATGGGTATGGGTAGAAATCTATACCCAATTACCCAATCCGAGTACTCGAATAAAATCCTCATTCACCCAAGATATATAAGTCCCACCCTTAGTCCCTCCTTTCCCCAACCCTAATCTCCCTCATGATTTTAAAGGTTAGGAGTGCTTTTAAAGCTTCCGTTGAATATTTATTTCAAAGACGTGAATCTTTTTGTTTGAAATGTACTTATATTTTATCTTGCTCTGTACTTTTTTGTTTTTTGTTTTCTATGCATTCCATTTGAAGGGCTTTTTTTATAATAATTTCAGTGAGGATCAATAAAATTGGAGTAACTCGAGTTCATATGTTCGAGCTTATTAAAAATAAGCAATTTATGAATCATGTTATACATATTTTTTTCCTTCTTTAACTCTAATTTGAGCATGATTTAATTGAAAGATCAAGTTATAAATGGGTACCTAATAGGTAAATGGATACCCGATGGGTAGATGGATATAGGTTTAGATTTTTGTATCCGATTGGTAAATGGATAGGATACGGGTATGATTTTTGTAAATGGGTATGGGTATGGGTATGGGTTTAGCCAAACCTGACTTGAACCCGACCCATTTACATCCCTAGCGAGCCCCTTGCTGTGCGTAAATAGAGTTCATGCACAAGAAATCCTTCTTACGCGCGGACTTCTTCCCCTTTCTTCCACGTGCGTTACACTGAGAGACCCACTCTGATACCATGTGAGAGCATGCAACAGAGTGAGGCTAATGTGCCATGGATGCTCCACGCATGGAACTCGAGAAGAGGGAGAGAGAGTTCGACGATGAGGAAGAGAGAGGAGAGTTGGAGGGAGTTGATTATAAGATGAAGATTTTATTATGCAACTCAATTAATAACATAATAGTGTCACCGAGATCTCTAATCTTAAATAAGGAAGCCAATAAATCAAATCTTAAATAATCTCTAAAATCAGATAAATGACTCAAACTAACTCTAATTATCCTAAAATAAAGGGGGAAAATATTACAAGACTACTAAAAAAGAAATAAAATACCATTAATACCCTTACAACATAACGTAATACTCCCCCTCAAGCTGGAACATATATAGCAACCATACTCAGCTTGTTTCAACACTTCTCAAACAAGGGGCGTGACAGGGGCATGGTGAACATATCTGCAGTTTGCTCTGATGAAGCTAAACATGAAGTACGGAGTAGTCCCTACTAAATCAGACTTCTAGTATAGTGGTAGTTTACCTCCACATACTTCATCCGCTCAAGGAACATAGGGTTATTAGCTATATATGTGGCATCCCTGCTAAATCAGTACATCTCCATAGGCTCCACAATAATACTACGGAGATCTTTCAATAATGAAAGTATCCAAATCATCTCAGCAACAGTATGTGCCAAAGCACAACACTCTGACACCACAAACGTGACACCACGCTCTACTTCATGCTCCTCTATGTCACCAGATTTCTTGTAATAAAGGTACAGAACCCAGCGGTAGACCTATCTCCACTGTCTCCTGCATAGTCAGCATCAGAATACCCAACAATCATGGGAGCTTCTCTCTGAAAAAGAAGTCCTCAGCCTGGAACCTCCTTGATATACCTCAACACCTACAGCATTGCCTGCTAATGCTCATCTGTAGGCTTGTCTAGAAACTGACTCAGCTTGCCCACTGCAAGACTGATATCTATCCTGGTGAGTCAAATAGAGCAATTTTCCCATAAGCTACCTATATACTTTCTTATCCATTAGCCGAGCAGTCTCATCAAAGTGAACCTTCAGATCCATAAGGATATTCACTCCCTTAGACCCAAGCATGCCAACCTCCTAAAAAATATCCAAGGCATACTTCCTCTGAGAAATAATAATTCCATGCTCGCTTGTGGTAATCTCAATGCCTAGGAAGTACCTAAGTCTCCCAAGGTCCTTCATAACAAATTGTTGTGCCAAATATTCCATGACCTGGGTTATACCAACCATATCATCACCTGTGAAAATAAGGTCATCCATCTACACAAGTAGAGCTACAACACCCCTACTAGTCTTCCTCACAAATAGAGAGTGGTCAGATGAAGACCTATAGCCCAATCACAGACAATGCCTCTGATAGTCACTAGAACCATGCCCCGAGCTCTACTTTAGGCCATAGATTGCCTTACGCAGTCTACATACGCACTCCCCCTGAACCTCAAAACCTGGTGATTGCTGCATGTATATCTCCTCCTGAAGGCCGCCATACAAGAACGCGTTTTTGACGTCCAACTGATAAAGTGCCCATGCATAATGCACAGTCACAGAAATAAAAATGTGAATTGTAGAGAGTCGAGCCAGCTGAGAGAAGGTGTCAAAGAAATCCACTCCGTAAGTCTGAGTAAATCCTTTGGCCATGAGATGAGCCTTATACCGAGAAATAAACCTATCAGGGTTGTATTTCAAGGCAAAGACCCACCTTTCGCCAACAAGATGTGCGCCAGATGGTAATGAAGTCAACTCCCAGGTGCCCCTGCCACGAAGAGCAGACATTTCTTCTTCTATCGCCACCTTCCAATGTGGATTCAGAAGTGTCTACCGATAAGATGTGGGAATCTCAGAAGTAGCACTGCAATGGTAAAGGCATGAAATGCAGTACCCAAGCAGTAGGTAGACACTGCACTTCCAGCCACACGGTAATGAGCACAGGAGCGAGGGGCTTTCCGAATGGCAATCGAAACATCAACATCATCAGGTGGACCAGGAGAGACATCAATAGAAGTACTGTCAGTGGGCTTAATATGTACCTAATCAAGGGAGGACTGTGATGGCTCTAAAGGGACAGAGGAGGAAGGGGGTGTGTAACTTTCTCTCTCTGATATGTAGAGCCCTTAAAAGTTCCTTCATCTGGAGGTACAATCCTGAGAAAACTGGAAGGCTACTCTAGAATGGTACTACTGACCTAAATCATCCATGGATATAGAAGGTGCAGGCATAGGTGCAGCAATTTCCACATCCTGTAGCTGACAAGCTGATGTGGAAAAATAGGGAATGAACTCATGGAATGTAACATCCACGCTGACATACTACTTATGGATTGGGTCGAAGCATCTGTACCCCTTCTATGTTCGACAATAGCCAAAAAACATGCATTTGACTGCTTTGGGGGCAAGCTTGTCATGTCCAGGTCCAAGTAAGTGAACAAAGGTAACACAGCCAAACATCTTAGGTGGCACCAAGAACAAATCAACATCAAGATACAACACTATCCAAGGTACTTGTTTATGAATGACAGAAGAGGGAAGTCGATTAATTAGATAACATGCAGTCAGCACTGGATCCCCACAGTAAAAACGTGGGACACTATTCTAAATAAGCAAGGCACGAGTTATATCCAGAATATGTCTATGCTTCCACTCTGCCACCTCATTCTGTTGAGATGTGTAAGGGGAGGAGCTCTGGTGTACCATGCCAAGAGAGGCATATAGCGTTCTCAGTTCCTTGGTACAAAATTCTAGTGCATTGTCTATTCCGATAGTCTTGATACACATATCAAACTGATTTTTCACAAATGCAATATGCTGAATAATAAGGGAGCCAACATTTGATTTATTTTAAATCAAAAATAGCCATGTCAATTGTGAAAAATCATGCGCAAAGAGCAAAAAATATCTATGACCATGTCTGCAACACGACTTGGACCCCACACATCAGAATGGACTAAATCAAAACAAGCAAAGCTACTGGAACTGGTAGATCCTGGAAAACTGGCTCTATTGTGCTTCCTCAGCTGGCAAGCATCACACTAGATCTTGGTGGCAAGTGAGAGATGCGGAATGAGCCAACATAACTTGTCTAACGAAGGATGGCCTAAGCATCTGTGCCACTACAAGGCATTGCCAGCAGAGCTCATCTAACATGCCACAACAACTGGACTCTGCGCTAGCTGGTAGACACACCCCTCTTCATATCCGCCACCAATCGTCCTCCACGTCATGCGGTCTTGAAAGGTACACCCAACATCATTAAAAATCACACAACAGTTCAACTGTTTAGTAATAGTGCTAATAGAAAGTAGCTGCATGGCTATATCAAGGACATAAAACACATCTGAGAGATGCATAGTAGGAGTAACTAACACTCCTCCCTTACCGCAAATAGGAGCATGTCTGCCATCTGTTAGTTGGACTAAACATCCTTGTGGAACTCTCTGCATGTCTCCAAAACACTAGGAATTCCCAGTAAGGTGATCTGACACATCAAAATCAATCAACCAAGTATTAGCCATACCTAAGGAAGCAGAAGCATAGGCTGCTGTGTCTAAAGACTGGCCCTGATCATGTGTCAGCTGGGCCAGACATTGAACCACGGAGTCATAATCTACCTCTGCAAGTATAATGGACTCAGGAGCAGTCTCAACAGCAGGAGTAACAATGACTTGGTTGGCAACAATTGGCCCCCCAAGTTTATTCCAGCATTTGGCCTCCACATGGCCAAATCGACCACAATACGTGCAAGCAAGCTTGCCACGTGTGCCATCTCCGCATCCTCGTCCTTTACCACGAAAGGGGCCTCGTCTGTCACGAGCACCAACAGTTGCATGGGCAGAGGAAACAAAGTAGTAATCACTTCATGTGTGGCCTGCACCTACAATCTGCTCGGCCTCCTATATATCTCAATTGGTGGTAACTCTGATAGAGTAAGAATCTGAGATCTGACAACTGCATGGTCATCACTCAGGCCTGCAAGGAACATATGGTAGAAAACTCCTTTCTTTGATCCCTGAAAGTAGTAAAGGTGCATGCATTATACTTCTCTAACAGTCCCTTCATAGTAGAGTAGTACTGTAAGAAACATTTTCTTGCTTCAAGTGGCATAAATTATAATGAATCTGAAACACCTAAGTCGAATTAAGCTCATGTGAATATGCAATCTTCAAACCATCCCACATCTCTTTAACCAATTTATAGTACATAATTTCATCTCCAATCCGAGGGACGACACTATTTAAAATCCAGGCTCTCACCATAGCATCATCCCTGTACCATATGACATACTTGCCTGTCTTCTGCTCAAGGGCATCTCAGTGAGCACATGCTACTTCTCGTGTCCTTCCATCATCACAAGAAACGTCTAAAACCAACAAGAGTAGGTTTCATCCAACTTCACAATGGGTGCAAAGAACCAACTTTTGTACAACCCCATGTCTCCCACCAATGCAAAATTCAGATCTGAAACAAGCACAACTTGGGGAATACACACCCCCAAAAATTCATAAACACGCGATAGAAAGCTTCTCAATGCACCACCAAGGAATACACACTCCGGAATATCATCAAACAGGAGAATACACACCCCAGATCTCAGGGAAAATACTAAAAATATACCATCAAATCAATGCAGAGAATTCTTGGCTCTATGACTCCATCAAACGATACCACAGAGGCTTCTCTGCTCAAACAGAGGTGCTAGTATGCCCTCTCCCTACTGCCAAACATAGAGGCAACAAGAGAGAGCACTACCAGAGAAGAAAGCGGACTAGGTGGCGCTAGAGAGGTTGCCAGAGGCGGAGAAGCAGACTGGGCAATGCTAGAGAGGCTACCGGAGGTGAAGAGGCGAATTGGGTGACGCTAGAGAGGTTGTCGGAGGCGGAGAGGCGAGTTGGGCGGCAACCCCCACGGCCTGGGTAGCAAAGAAGCGGCCTGAACAACCACTAGGCGATGGAGAGGCTACTTGGGTGGAACCCTAGGTGGTTGGAGGGAGCAGGGCGATCTGCCGGCAGTGCTATCGATGGTGGCAGCAGTGGTGGCTTGACGGTGGAAGGTTAGGGTTTTTTTTTGAGGTAGAGCCCTCAACTCAGCTCCGATACCAAGTTGAAGGAAATGAGTTGGCATATTTGATAAAGAAAACCCTACACCTCTTTTATAGAGAGTGGTGAGGCGAAATATTACAAGACTCCTGAAAAAGAAATAAAATACCACTACTACCCTTACAACATAACATAACAAATAAAGGTGCCACAATTAGCAAAACTTGGACTCCAAGCAAACTCCTAAACAACCTAGGGTCGGCGGCCCTTTATTGGGACTCAAAACTGTGTCCCCGTGGACTGTCCATATGGCCAATGTGCCATGTGACATTATTCCTTGCCACTTATTATTTGATTTTCTAGGTATCAAACCGTTTCTCAAATCAAAGTTTTAAAACATCGTGTTTCACGCTTCCATAATGCTACCAGACGAATCGTCCGTCCAACAATATATGCCCTCATAAACTTCAATTTATTAAGTTGCATACCCTTAAGAAAAGATTGGAGTAAAAATTAAATATTTTTTAAAGAACCCTAAGTTCTTTTTTCAGAGGAAAAAGAAAAATTACTAGAGATCGATAATCATCTTGGAAATTATATTAAGAAAAGGAACATGCTTACAAATTATGGAGCCATACATCTAAAAGAAAAGAAACCTCCCTCACAACATTCTCTACCCAAGCCTACTCCTTTCTGAAGATTACATCATCTCTATAGCCAAATGCACCATAAGATAGTAAATCCTCAGACCCAACCACATGTATTGGCATCTACCATCCTCCTAAAGTAGTTCCAAAAAATTATCCATAGCAGTAATATAAACCTTCCTCCAAACCACCTCTCACAAGTGAAAAGTAAATGGTTTAGATCTTCTTCCACTCTCGTACAGAAACATATTATATCTAAGTCCTGCACCTATCTCACTCTGAAAATTTTGGTGACCAACTTCTCCCTTCTTAGGATCCAGGCAAAGATTTTCACTTTCAGCAGCATAAGCAACTTCCAAATTGTGGAGTAACCCATCCAAAGATATGAATGGGACCCACCCACATCAACAGAAATTTTTTGTAGGCCTTCCCCACTGAGAATACTCCCTCTTTCCAAAGAACCTATCCTACACCTCTTAAACTGGTTGTACTCCTTCCAAAAGGCCCATCATGGCCCCAAACAAACCTAGTTGTAGAAGAGGAGACCACGCACCCAAGGTGTTGTCCTAGAAATCAAAAACTAGAGCATCCTTGTCACCTACCAAGCCAAAGACCCACAGAAACACTCCAAAGAAAGCACCCTCTCCAGTCCAGTCATTTCTCCAAATATAGAAAGAACTACCATCTCCCAACCCGGGCCAAACAAAGAAGATGAAAGAACTTATTGAATGGCAAGTGCAACAAAAGTTCAGAAAGTAGAACATCATCCAAATCCCAAGTGCCCTAAAGCCAAATCAACTGTCAAGCCATAAGAATCCCATAGCATCTTCACCAAAACATCACCATTACTAAGGAATCTCACCACGCACTTCAAAAGCAAAGCCACATTGCTCTCGTCCAAAGATCGAACACCCAATCCCCCCTTCTTCTTTAGTCTACAGACCTCCTTCCTAATCCAAGCCTTTCCAAAATAATCTTTTCTGAGCCACATCCAGCTTCGATAGGACCTTCTTGGGTAGTCTACGCATGAATAGATAGAAGGTCGGGATAGCTAATAGAACCACCTTCACAAGAACAAGCCTCCCTCATTTAGACAAAAGTCTACCACTCCACCCAGTCAATATCCTTACCCCTTCTCCACAATAGGGTTCCAATCTGCTGCCACCAATTGCTTTCCTTTCAAAGGGAGGCCAAGTAGACAATCAGCAAGCGGATCATTGGAGTGTGAAGAGAAAGGGAAATTGCCTCCTCCACATCCCCCTCCCAACAACTAGAACTGCACAAGGGCAAATTTCCTTCCATTATTGTGTAGGCTAGATATTTCACCAAAGATCCTAACCAGAGACGCCACATTCTCAGCCTGAGTGACCCCCCCGAATGAAGAAGACTGTATCATTAGCATACTATAACACTGGTGTAAGGACTTGCCAGACTGCAAAGTAAAGCTTGAGAAAAGGCCACCCCTACATGCCTTAAAAGCTAGGCACACCATCGTGTCCACCGCAATAATAAAGAGAAAAGGCACCAGAGGACACCCCTGTCTCCCACCACGTTGTGGCTGAGCTTAGGACCTGCATGACTTCCCATTAACCAACACGGAAAAGGATGTCGTCGTAATACACCGCTTCATAAGGCAGGGCCAATCCTCAGAGAAACCTCTCCTCAGAATCTCCCACAGGTACTTCCACATGATGAAATCATAAGCCTTTGAAAAATCCATCTTCCACATGAAATAGGGGACTCCAGATCTCTTCTAGATAGCAACCATTTCCTTCGCCAAAATATAAGAATCACACAACGTACTTTCTAAAATAAAAGCCAACTGAATGGGGAAGATCAACCATGGGAGGACCAAGCACAATCTGTTTACAAACACTTTTGTTGCTATCAAGTAAACTACATTTGATAAGGCAATAAGCCTATAGTTGTCCAAAGTCTCAACACCTGACTTCTTTGGGAGCAAGAAGTAAAAGCACTTGAAGCCTTTCAAATCCACAATTTGCTACGAAAACCTCACAAATCTTGGCCATCACATCTGCCCCAACAATGTCTCACAATTCCTTAAAGAACAAAACCTGTACCCCAGCTAAACCTAGCGACCCCTCAACCTTGAGACCCTGGAGCACCTGGAGCACCCCCTCCTCAGATATATCACATGGAAGATCTACCTTCTGATCCCTTAGCACTATCATTTCATGTTCGAAGGTCCCAACCTCCAACCACCTAAAGGTCTCCTCTTAGTGAACTCCTACAACGAGTTCTAATAGCATCACACATATGTGGTCTCAATTGGTTGAAATGACTTAATTTCAGTAGAAACCCTAGGGCTCTCTTATATAGAGAGACCGTAGAGTCAAAAGTATAAGAATGCCCCTGAGGGACAAAACACCCATAACCCTTACAACAAGAGGAAAATAAAAGACCACACAACATATACTAACACTCCCCCTCAAGCTGGAGCATAGATATCTATCATGCTTAGCTTGGATATACAAGAATCAAATGAAGATCTGGTCAAGAGTTTGGTGAAAATATCTGCAATCTGCTCCTCAGATGCAACAGAAGTGGTATATAGCAACCCCTTCTGAATAATGTCCCTGGTATAGTGACAGTCAACCTCAACATGCTTCTTCCTCTCGTGAAATGTTAGGTTGTTGGCAATGAAAGCGGCTGCTCTATTATCACATCGCATCTCAATGGGGCTAAAAAACTGCACCTGTAGATCAATAAGCAAGGATCTGATCCACATCATCTCGGCAGTCGTCTGAGCCATAGCTCTGCACTAAGATTCGGCACTAGATATCGCAACTGTGCCATGTTTATTGCTCCTCCATGTGATCTAATTTCCTACTAAGAAGGTGCAGAACCCAATAGAGGATTTACGATCTACATGAAATCCGGCATAGTCTGCATCTGAGTAGCCAACCAACGTCATAGAGGACCCCTTTGAGAAGAACAGACCCTTCCTAGGAGCCTTCTTGATATATCTAAGCACCATCAATGCTACATCCCAATGCTAATGTGTTGGCTTGGTCATGATCTGACTCAGCCTCCCAACTGCAAAGGAGATGTCCAGCCTTGTGATAGTAAGATACAGCAGCTTGCACACAAGCTGTCTGTACCATCTGTTATCCACCACCTATGCATCCTTATCATAGAGTAGTATCTTGGAGTCTATAGGAATATTATCCTCCTTGGCCCCAAGCATACCAACCACTTGCAATATATCTAAAGCATACTTCCACTGAGACAAGGCCACACCCTCCTTATTGCGAGCAACCTCAATACCAAGGAAATACCGTAAAGCCTCCAGGTCATTTATGGTGAACTGCTCTGCTAGGATGCGCTTAACCTCAATAATACCCTGCACATCGTCCCCTATGATGACCAAATCATCAACATAAACAAGAAGTACCATAGTACCTTGTCTAATCCTCCTGACAAAAAGCGAAAAACCAGCTGTCAATCTCCTAAATCCAGCTGTCTCTACAACTTGCAACAATCTCTAAAATCAAGCTCTAGAACTCTGTTTAAGGCCATATATAGACTTCTGTAATCGACATACACACTCCCCCTAACTCTCAAAACTAGGTGGTTGCTGCATATAGACTTCCTTTTGGAGATCACCATAAAGGAAGGCATTCTTCACTTTTAACTGGTGCAAGGGCCAATCTAACTGAACTGCCACTGTAATCAACACCCGAACTGTGGGAAGTCTGGCAACTAGGGTGGTGTCAAAGAAGTTCACTCCATAAGTCTGGGTAAACCCCTTTGCCATGAAGCGAGCTCTATACCTAGCAACACCACCATCATGATTGAACTTCACAGTAAAAACCCATCGACAGCCAACGAGTGCAGCACCATCAGGAAGTGGAGTAAGCTCCCAAGTCCCACGACTTCGAAGAGTGACCATCTCATCCTCAATGGCTGCCCGGCATTTTGGATCAAGCATGGTCTCACAGTGAGTAGTTGGAATTTGCATAATAGCTAACGCCCGAGTAAATCCAACAAATCCAGAAGCTAGACTATCAGTAGCAAATGCACCCGTCGTGGGTTAAGTAGTGCAAGTCTGTGGTCGCTTCCGAATGGTTATCGGAAGGTCAAGATCATCACCTGTCCTGTTCTTGTGACCATCACATGGCAAACATACGACAATGTCTAAAGAACTCACCTAAAAAGTCTATAGTGAAAGCGAGGATGGGGGTCCCTAATAGATAGCATGAGGGCGAACATATGTCAGAAGTGACCCAGTCAGGCATAAAGAGGGATGCGTAGCAGGAGGTGGTGGAGGTATGGTGGGGACAGAAATCTCAGGAAAGCTCCCAAAGTGAATGGGAGAATATGGCATAGGCACCATATCACCCTCGAGAGGTATCTCAGCAGCCGTCACAGAAAAGAAAGGTACAGCCTCATGAAATGTAACATCCGCTGAAACATAATGCCGAGAAGTAAGCATATCAAAACAACAATAACCCTTTTGTGTTCAGTAATACCCAAGAAAAACACACTTAACTGCTCTCAGTACTAGTTTATCCCAACCTGGTCCCAACAAATGGACAAAGGCAATACAACCAAAAGTCCGAGGGGTGACGTGAAACAATGGACAATCAAGATACATGACCTGAAGAGGAATCCGTCCATGCAATACAACATTAGGCATCCAGTTAATCAAAAATCAAGCAGTCAAAACAACGTCACCCCAGTAGAGGGAACTGAATGGTGAATCAACAAAATGCGAGCAACATCAAGAAGATGGAGATGTTTCCTCTCAGCAACACCATTTTGCTGAGAGGTATGAGGAAATGTTGTCTCATAGGTAAGGCCACAACTAGAAAAGAAATTATGCAAACCCAAACTACATAATTCCAAGACATTACCAGAGTGAAAGCACTTTACCAAATAAGAATGCTGAGTTTTTATTTCTTTAACAAAGTTCTCAATAATTTATCCATCGGACTTATTTTTCAAGAGAAACATCTAAGAAACACAAGAAAAGTCATCAACTAAAACAAGATAATATATGTTCCCAAGTCGATCAAGAGTTCGACTGGGACCCCACACGTCCATATGAATCAAATCAAATGCAGCAACAGACGAAACAGAAGTAGAACTGGAAAAACTAACCCTGTGGTGCTTACCAAGCTGACAAGCATCACAGGTGAGAGTAGTAGTGGAGGGGATGTGCGGTAGAACACGTCTGAGGTGATGAGTACGTAAATAGCCAAGGTGGTAGTGCCACTGGAGAGGAGATCCAACAGAAGCAAGGCCCTGGGTAGCAAAAGCAACAAAAGCATTACGGCTCATATGATACACCCCATGTTCCTCACGCCCTCCACCAATCGTCTTCCCAATGAATTTGTCCTGCAAGACACAAGAGGACGCATCAAAAACAACTCGACAGTTCAAATATCTAATGATACTACTAACAAACAATAAACTCAAGGGAAAATCAGGCACATAATAGACATCTGCAAGTCTCAAAGTAGGAGATAAAGACATCTCCCTTGCCAACAAGTAGCAAGTGTCTCCCATCAGCCACCTGTACTTTCTTGGTGGGTGTAACGAGTGCTAACTGAGAGAAAGAACCTCGGTCATCACAAAGGTGCTTGGATGCACCAGAATCACTTACCAGAAGATAAAAGTGACGACATACCAGTCGCAGGTATCTCTGAAGAGGAAGCCACAACTGCAGTGTCTAGAATCTAAGAGGACGCCTGAGTCAACTGAGCGATATGTTGCCGCAAGTTCTCAATCTCAGTGCTCAAGGAACTAATATCAGAAGTAGAAAGAGTTGCATCAGAGATCTCAACTGCCTGATTGGCCACCGGTGGCCTACCATGCTTCTGCCAACATATAGTCTCAGCATGACCAAGTCTGCCACAGTAAGTACACGGAGTCCTGGTACGTGTACCAAAAGAGCATCCATGTCCACCTCCACGACCACGTGTAGGGTAAGTAGTACCCCTACCATGTCTAGGGATCACAACCAGTGCAGATGACTGAGCAACAGTGTCAAGAGTAGGAAAGCATACTGTAACTCTGCTGAGTCTACTATATACTTCCTCTTGGGTAGGAAGCTCAGGAGCAGTGAGGATCTGATCTCTGGCTGCAGCATACTTAGGTCCAAGGCCAGGCAAGAAAAGAGAAACAGCCAATTATCTCCTAAAACTCCTGCAGTTCTCACAGGCACACCCAGGCAGGTAGTAGTGTCCCTCCAACATTCCCTTTATGAGTAATATTGTGACAGCATGTGTCCCTCCTGACGCAGATAAAAAAGGTCATAAAAGACCTAAAAAACTCGTGCAAAGTTCTTGGCATGTGAATAGGTATCACGCAAAGACTCCCACATCTCTTTTGCAGTAGTGTAGTACATAATCTCATCCCCTATGCGGGGAATAACCGTCTACATCAGCCATGCACAAACCATGGCATTGTCGCTATCTCAATTAGCATTTATACCTGTCATGCTTTCAGGCTCCAGATCCATAAGAATATGGCTCTTTTTATGACCCCTCACAGTCATAAGAAAGGTCTGGAACCACCGCAAATAATTAGTCTCATCCAACTTAACAACAGAACAAATAAAGGGTTCTCGAGTACCCCGGTGTCGGAAACAGAACCCGAAGACACTTTAGACTGATCATCTGAAGCCATTTTCACAATCCAGAAGCCTCGATCAAGCTTCTATCACCACGAAATTATCTACAATCTAAAATCAAACAAATTCAAACCTGCATTACGAACTTGCGTTCCTAGATCAGGGCAAAAAGCCTCTCACAATCGTTGCACAAGGATCAGATCACGGCACACCGCCTCCCTGTCGATCTGGGCCGCCAACCGTCGCCACAGACCACTATAGCGACGCCGTCGGAGGTCGCTACGTGGTTGTTGTAGGTCAACACCGCTTGCAGCACGATGTTGCAAGCCCAACAAGCAGCCCTAGCTACTGCTGCACTGTCGCCGGAGGGTAGATCAACCTCCAAGGGCACCGTAGCGCCGCCACTGGAGGCTAGGAAAGCCCCCAATGCCGCTGCAATGCTGTCACAATCAGCCAAGATGCTGCAGCGTTGCCGCCAGAGGCTAGAAGAGCCTCCAAGCTCACTGAAGTACCGCCTGAGCAGCACTGACAGTGTAGCAGGCTCACCTACACCACCGCAACACCGCCGCGCGTGATGCAAGGCACCGCCGGAGCTCCGCCGAGAGCTGTTGCCGCTCACGAGGGAGAAAGAGGCGATTAGGGTTTGGTGGTTAGGGTTTTTGAGGCTGTGAGGGGTGGGATACCAAGTCACGGTCTGGGACCAGTGCTCTGATACCAAATTGGTTGAAATGATTTAGTTTCATTAGAAATCCTTGGGCTCTCTTATATAGAGAGAGACCGTAGAGTCAAAAGTACAAGAATGTCCCTGAGAGACAAAACACCCATAGCCGATACAATAAAAGAAAAATAAAAGACCACAAAACATATACTAGCAGTCTCTGGTCTAAAATCAAGTTACCCACCCTCAAAAAAGAAAGCAAGTTAGATCTCTGCAATTGACCCTGACCCTCCTTTTTATCAAACTCTGCAATTGACTCCAGGGTGGTCTGTCTGGCCTCATTCCTCCTCACATATACTTCCTTATACTCCATCAGTGGCCCCCTCACCTTAATCTTCTCTACTAGAGTGCACGTAGCAGATGTGGAATACGTCACCTCAGACCACTACTTACACACAAAATCCCAAAATCTTGGCTCAAACAAACAAGATTACTGGAATTTGAAGTAAGAAGAGAAAGACTACCCCTCACCGTTGTCCCAAAACAATGATGTATGGTCGAAGAAGGGCCTCATCATAGCCAAGATAGAAGCCCCCTAAAAAGCCTCCACTAAGGCCATGCTACAGAAGAAATGGTCAATCCTTGATACAAAACCGAACCCATTTCTCCATGTATATGTTGCCCCATAGATCGTAAAGTCAAGCAGCTCAAGATCATCCACTATCAGACAGAAATCATTGGTAGAATCATCAACCCTACCATCAAGTATATCCTCTACAGATAACGTGACATTGAAGTTATCACCAACCAACCAAGAACACCCATTAACAAAATCAATTGCTTGCTTCAGCTCATCCCACATGTCTTTCCTTGACACTCCATCACATGGACCAAAAAAATCAGAAAGGGGCCAGGTGGACCATTAGAAAAATGAACAAAGATTCCTGTAACCAACCTGGAAGCTACCATGGAAGACATCAACTAAAAATTGTCACCATTCAACGTGATAACTTATCCTCCAAACCTCCCCTCTCATAAATGGGTCCAAGTCTTCTAGGTGTGTCTCCTGCACTACCAGAAAATCAACCTTCCAATCCACCAAATAGCTCCGCAAGATGGACGTACAGACCGAGTCCCATAGGCCCCTTACATTCCATGAGTGAACTCAAACCATCAAAACCACGAGAAGCCCCCTCAACAACTTGACATGCCACCTTCACCTTCAAAACCTCTGCCACCCTCAAATCCACATCAGAGACCTCGTGTTGCCGACCATCAGGCACCTTGTTGGTTGCTGCCTCCTTGAACACCTTCCTCTTGTCGCACGAGCTGAAAAGCAATCCTTGCTTCATCTGTAAAGGTCTAGAATGCCCAAAGCCTCTGCTAGATGAGGAGTGCTTCATTGTCCGCCTATGCGCCCCTACACTGCCACTGCGCTTCCCCACGTCAACAGCAACCTTAGCGTCGTTCCTACCACCAGCAACAATGGTGATCCTTTCTCCATTAGCGATCCCAAAATCAAGCCCAGCATCAATGCCAAGCTCCCACAACGATGGCAGAAATTGGATCAGATCACTATCAACGGTAGCATGCAATTCTTGGATGATCAACCCAAACAAAGGTTGGTCCATTATGGTTCTATGGAAAACAGGAAAGCAAACCAGGCCAGCAAAAACTCGATTCGAAAAACAGAGATGGGTTATTGGGCCTAAACCAATCCAATCAGAGATAAAAAAAAGTAGGTACTCACCAACTCCGAATCTAAAGACACCCTATAAAGCACCAAAATGAGAAACCCAATTCTCCATGTCATCCTTCCACATTGGGCGCATGATATCATCCTCGTAAATCGCAATAGCAACGCTAGCAACCATTTCTGAAGCTCTAAAATAGGCTGGCATGTGGCGTATGATTTCCCAAAGTTAGTGGCACTAAAATAGGAAGGGTTAATGGACAATTCGAAATTTGAACCACCCCCACCTGTAGGCATGATCTTCGGCATCCAAACTTGGCAAGCAACCTTGCTCCTCACCTTCAACGTCACCCCTAACCATCGGCAGAGCTTCGACAACCACCACCTTCACAAAAGAAAGCTTCAACGCAACCCTTTCATCCACCAACTCAAAGGAGACAATCCATGAGGGCCCACCAAGCCTAAGAATGGACCTTAAAGGCAACTCACATCCTACATGAATTTCACCTTCTTGCAAATCGACCTCTGTGTCAACCTCCTTGTTATGTTCCTCATGATGAACCCCATGTACAAGGTAGTGATTAAAATACCCCCAGCATGCCGATGAAACAGGGGTTTTTAACGAGATATCATATCGACACAACATACTTATCAAAATGCAGGGATGTCTCCAGCATGCCGACGACATGCCACCGAAATTGTCGGCATGCTGACAGTATGTCAATTTGCATTGTTGCCTGTTGCTAGGTGGCACGTGCGTGACGCATGCAGCACACCATTGTTGTTGTTGGCTGCTGGCTGGATACTGCTGCACTGTGCTGTTGTTACCATTGCATGAGTTATGTCTCACATATCACCAACTAAAAACATATTGATGATTCTTACCGTAGGGGGGCTCCTCAAAACATGATTTTAGTATTCTAAAGCCTATGCTTTTTTTCATATTGTAACATTTGTACCCATTTTAAGTCATTTTTAGTAATTTCCTCAAAATTCCCTAATATCACCAATATATCATCTTTTGAATTAACATTAGCACTTTTTTTCTTGTAATCCTTAATTTTAAAAATAGTTATCCATTTAAATAGGAAGTATAAGATAGGGTTTAGGACTTAAATGGAAATATTTATCCATTTAAATAGTTATTCTTAAAATTACAACCATTTTGAATAGTTCTGTCATTTTTGTCGACATGCGTCGGCGTGCCTTCGTAACACCTCTGAAATGGATTATTTTTGGGGCATCAAAATTGTCGAAACACGGGCATTTCCACAGCATGCCCTCGGCATGCTGGTGAAACACACTTGAAAATTTATCAAACGATGCCAAAATCGACATTTCAAACCTTAGTACAAGGTCATGGAAGAGGTTCTCCAAAAAGCAATACAACCTCTAGGTGAGGTGCGAGATGATGTTTGTCATCCCTATCATGCTCCACGTGCTAAATTTTGCAGACTTGTCACTCGTTAAGAGCAGTGTGTGCAGTGTGCTCGGGTACGTGCTACCCACATTGTTCCACCTATGGGTGTTCAGGGGGGGAATGGCCTGTGGTGGGTGGCAAGTAATGTCGTGATCATGGCACTAGGCGTGTTCATGATCACTAAGACGTACACATCCCGATGTTCTCTGTAGAGGCTTGAAGGAAGCTCTTAGTAAGCTATTCTTGATTCCCCCTTCCTCATGGAGGTGCAAGGGGTAAAGGAGAGGATGGAGGGGTGGAAGAGGAGGTGCAAGGGAGAAGAGGTGGATGAGGGGGAGAAAGAGGAGAGGTAGAGGGTCTATTGATGAAAGAGAAAGAAAATAAAGGGACTTGTATATAAAAATCTCTTTATTTTTTACTCCTCAAAGTTCATAGAGTATCCAAACAAGAAAATTGATATTTCTACGGGTATACATGTATATATAAAATAAGCAGGGGTATCTACGTCTTTTCCAAAGTTTACAAGGACATGTAAAAACCTCTTTTTCTATTTAGTGTAGAAAAAAAGAAAGGGAGAACAAGGAGTGTACGGATGCCAACCTAAGACAATCGCTCCAATGCCAAGTTAAAAGAAATGAGAAATTTGATTTGTTACAAACCTTAGGCTTCTTTTTTTTTGAAAAGGTGGTTATCCATGTGATAACCACCCCAATTCATTACTCAAGATAACAAGTTACAACGCTAAAAGCTACAAAGTGGACTCCCAAAACACAAGCTAGGTGGAAATCGAGACAACATTTTCAACATAAGGTGTCTCGCCCCTAAACACAACCTCATTCTCCCCAACCACATCTCCATAGCACCGCCAGCACCCTTGCTTTCTCTCTCCTTGTCCTGAACGTGTTTCCGCCACCCTAAACATTACCCCCCCAGAACAAAGACCAAAACTCATAAAGAGTACCACACTCAATCCAATCAATCCCCAACATCCTTCAAACCTGCGCAACAAAAGTGCACCCAAAAAAGAGGGTGAACGTCCTCATCCGCCCCAACGCAGAATGGGCATCTAATATCCTCCATTATAGCCCACCTTGCCCTCTAGGCCTTGGTGAGCATACTTCCCTTTTTCACCAGCCAGGCGAAAATCTTGACCTTCAGGGGACAATCCGCCGACCAGATCAACCTGCAATCTCACTGGAAATCAATATCCATCACTTATAGGCTTCCATGCAGTCTCTAGAAGGCCTTCACGGAAAAACTCCCATCATCCCAACAAAATGCATCCCTCCCTCCCTCAAGCTCCCACCCTTCCAAGTCCTGCAACAGCAGCTAGAACTCCACACACCTTTGCTCTGACAATGCCCCCTTAAAAGTGGGACACCAAGCACCATCCTAACAGCTTCCCACAGTTGCCTCCTTGTTCATAGCCCTCAAGAAAAGGTGGGGATACCTACTGCAAAGGGCCACCTCTCCCTAACAATCATCCAACCATAATCTGAAGGCGTCCTCACCAATGTATAGCGAGAAAAAACCATGCACCTTTGGGATCACCCACGCTAAACCTCTCATGAAGTGCAATGCCCCAGAGACCCGAGAGACTCCCACGAGAGAAAGGAACCATAGCAGTCCTAGAGTTTCCCGCCAAGAAGATCCTACTCCCAACCCACTAGCTTGACAATCCATTTCGTGAGAAGGCCTGTATTGACACATTCCACATCTCTGACCCCGAGACCACCCTCCATAGGTCGACAAACCTCCTCCCAAGCCACCAACCTCGCTCCGTTACCTGCTGAACCAAAATTTGTCCAAAAGAAATCTCGCATCAATCCCATAATCTTTCTTTCCACCTGTCAGGACACTCTAAAAACAAATAAGTAGGCTAGTATGGATGAGAGAACCACCTTCACTAACGTTAACTACCACCCCTCGATAGCAACCTGGATGTCCACCCTGACAGCAACCTAGATGCCCACCCTGACAGCCTCTTCTCTATCATCTCCAATAGAAATAGCCAGTCCTGCAACCTAAGACATCTATCCATGAGAGGCAGGCCCAGGTAAGACAAGGGCCAAAAATTCCCTATTCGTCCTAAGCACCGCACTGCAGGCCACTCGTTCCCCCTCCGACATATTACAAGGCACAAAGCTGGATTTCCTGTAATTGATTTGCAAGCTAGAGGCCTTCCTAAACAACTCCAAGAGCATACGCAGGTTGCCAACCTCCAAAGAACCCTGTGACAGAAACAATGTGTTATCTGCATACTGCAGCAATGGGATCTCTCTGCCACCCCACCATGAAACCCCTAACAAACCCCTCTACCAGGATCTGCTAGAACAAACATCGGTGCAAGCAAGCATCGCTACCTAACCCCCCTCCTTGGCTGCGCCCAATCACCCGCCAAATTTCTGTTGATCAAAACAAAAGACATTGTGACACACCTCTTCACCCAGTCAAGCTAGGAAGTGCCTCTTAATCAACATGGCCCACAAGAAATCCCATTGAATAGAGTCGTATGCTTTGCTGAAATCAACCTTTCAAAGGAAAGCCATCTTCCCTACTCTTTTCCAAGCTGTTAGGGCCTCCATAGCCATCATGAAACCATCCAAGATACCTTCTCCAAGCTACTAAAATAGGTTTCTTATGTTATCATTAGGATTTGATTGAATTCTAGTTTGTTTTAAATTTGTTAAGGTTAGGATTATCATTGTTATCCCTCTTTCTATAGGGATTGATTTCTATTTTCAATCAATGAGAATGATTTCAAAAAACTTCCATATGGTATCAAAACAAGACCCATCCATGGGACCCTCCTCTCCCTATCGCCGACCATAAGAGATTTCCTCGTAGCGTGCATCCTCTCTCTTTCCTCGTCGTTCATGCCATCACACGCACACCTCTCCACACGCTCATACTGCCCACAATGCCTACACATGGGTTTCCTATTGCCTTGTGCATGCCTTTGTGTGTGAAGGTCCTACTGCGGCAGCACATGCAAGAGCGCTTGCGGTCCTCGTGCATCGTGCCATCGTGCAGCGCTTATCATCTTCATGCACAACCCTACACGCATCACTCTACTACTACCATGGCTGTAGCCTCTACCTCTACCCTACTACTCTAGACCAAGATGCTACGAGTTCTAATCTAGAATATGGCTTCTCTGCTAAAGTTGATGAATGATGGAGACTTTGAGTACCGTTCTCCCACCACTAGTACTGACTACTTGGGAACACTACCTCGTCTATGATTGCTACTACTACTATGGCTCTACTACTATCGTGTTTTGTTGCTTCTACTACTACAGACTTACTATCGTTATCATGGCTACTACTCTGCTACAGCATTTTCCCATTTAGTACTGCAACTTCTGCCCATCTACTACGACTGCTACTTCTGTTACAGTACACTCTATTGCATGCTCCATCTAATCTCTACATTAAGGGGGTCCCTAGTTTTGTTCTACCTCCTACAAGTTTGGCCTTGCACGTTCCAACTTGGGGGGAGTGTCAGAGATAAACTAGAAATATAAACAATTAAAATTGGTTTATTGAGAGTTATGATTTCTTATTTTGTTATCATTAGGATTTTATTTAATTCTCCTCTAAAAAAAATAATTTGATTTAATTCGAATTTGTTTCCAAATTAGTTAGGATTAGGATTATCGTTGTTATCCCCTCTCTCTATATAAAGAGGGTGATTTCTATTTTCAATCAATGAGAACTATTTCCAAAAACTTCCATATTATTATATAAAAGATTTGGGAAAAAATAGAGAAGCCAAAAAAAAGAAAAAATACGGAGAAACAAGGAAATAATGCAATTCTCAACACATACCAATGTCTAAACTTGTAAAAATTGGCCAAGATTTTCAGCCAAGTAATCCTAACCAATCACTTATTCACAACAAGCATAGTTATTCAGCCAAAAAACTCACCATCCCAAGTAATCAATCCAATTAGTTGATTATTTTGACGTCATTTTTGTTTTTTTTTTTTCAGAATACTTACATACTCATTTTTATTTCTTTACTACCATATGACTACAGTGCATTAGTTTTACAAATTAAAATGTGTCCTACATTTTTTTCACAATATTTATCAACAAACTCTTAATTAAGGTTTTCTAATTTAAATATTAAAAACACTACCCCGACTAATCTCTATTTACTCCCCTGCATATAATATAGTCTCGAGATAGTGGCTTCCTTAACCGAATGCCAAGTACCAATATTTGCAATCTTGCCAATATTGCAACTTGCTGAAGTGATTTGTATATTTTTTTATTGACAGGAAAGTATGAATGAATTCCTTGTCATTTTTTTCTTGATAAAGGCTTGTCTATTGCCAACAAAGTCACCGGGATCTTCAAATGAACTATCTCATTTTAGTTTATTTCTGCAGAATGCCATGTCATCATTAAAAGAGAAGTATGAGTTGATTTTTTTCGTGGATAGAAAAAATAGGGCTTGGGGGGAGTTGGTTTTTTTCATGGATAGAATGCCATGTCATCATTTTTTTCGTGGATCATCATTAACTCCGCCTAGTTCGTGTGCCTTTTGATTGCCGGTCCCAAGTCCGGGTAAAAGAGGAGGGTTGCGTTAGATAACCGACAACCAACGTAAAATTTGTCGAATCTTTAAATACGGATACTAGCAAACACCCCACTTGGTGTGGGAAAAGACTTGGTTGTTTTTATTATAAAAAAAAGATGATCACAAAAAAATAAAACCATAAAAAGGGCAAGGGCACCTCAAAAATTTCCCCATTATCTCTTTTCAGGGAAAGGTTTAAGCTTCTTAGAAAACAAAAGAACGGAAAGAAAAGAAAACATTTTCCCTTTAACCAAAGAATTTCCATAAATTTTGTGTTTTTCCTTCCCTTTACTAGGATTCTATCCTTTTCTCCCTCATATAAAAGTGCTTTCCCTACCACATGGGGTAGATAGCTTGTCCTTCCCAACTATTCTTCTCATTGGCTTCACAAGAACGAGAGAGGAAGGGAATCCAAGAAAGCAATTGGTAGTGAAAGAGTAGGTTGGCGATAGTCAAGCAACCTACGGCCAGTTATCAAGAAATGTAACCTACTTTGTATCATTGAAACTTCCCTTCTCTTGTTCTATATGTGATACACTGCTTTCACAAATGTGGCACATTTATGAATGGAACATATGGGAAAGCATATTCAAGCTAAAAGAACTTTCATTAAAGGGTATCAGAAGAATTTTCCTTAATAAGATAATTAGGGATTAATAATTAATAACAACCTTATGCGGGATCTATTTTTGTAATTAATCATATCAAACTCGCCTCTAGTAGAAGAGTGGTTAATGATTTAGTCCTACCAAGAAGAAGTCACCTTCACAAAGGATAACTTGCTATTTTTTGTATAGAACTCACCTCTTTTAAAGGTGAGTTTAATGCATACCCGCAAAAGAAGATGCACCTTTGAGGTGGGATTTTTTTAAAGTAAAACTCACCTCTAGTAAAGGCGAGTTCTATTAAAATGGAACTCACCTCTACTAGAGGCGAGTTTCACTTTAAAAAACCCTTTAGTCCCTCACGCCCATCCCCCCCGCCACCACCCACCCACTTTGACCCAACACAACTACTTAGCTCATGCTTCTACTTTTCCAAGTGCACCTTTTGCTCCTCTCCCCAACGACTACCCACCTTAGGCTCTCCTCCAACTGCCTACCTCCAGCCACCGACATCCTACACCTCCGACCTTCACTAAGCCCCCCTTCCTCCCCCTATTCTCCTCTTCTCCCGCTTGACCCTTTCATCCTCTACCCGTGCAACTCGGCCCCCCTACAAGTCACCACCACCACTTCCCTCGTGTCATCACACAACCACCACCAACTATCTGCAACCGATCATCTACATCGTCAACCATCTTTCCAATTGCTTCTTGGAGTTTGTTTATGAATTTATTTTTTATGTTTTGAATGGTTTTTGTGAGTTGTTTTTGTTTAGAGGTTATGTCATGTTTTAGTTATTTCTAGGTTAGATTGAGATCTTCTTTGCTTGAAAGATGTAAGACTATTTAATTTGATTGCAAGGGGAAAGAAAATGTGCTAATGAATGTGAGAATATGACTTGGTGATAATTCAACTCATAAGATTGGGGGTCTTGTATCTTAAAGAGCAATGTGTTGGTAGATGGAATTCAAACCTGATCACCTGGAGTAAACCAATTTGCACCCTATGGGCTTGTTTACTTAGGGAGTTAACCCTCGTTTACTTAAGAGGTTAACCCGCATAATCTTAACACTTGTTTTGGAGGGTTAACATCCATTTTGCTAACACTAGTTCTAAGGGGTGTTAGCAAAACAAGTGTTAACTTCGCAACTCTCCCACATCCAAACTCCACTCTCCAGAAACTGGTGTTAACACCAATTCAAGTAAACACCACAAGGGTGAACACCACAGATTAATGCCAATTTAAGTAAATAGAAACTATTGTTAATGCCACCCTACAAGTAAACAGAAATGAGAGTTAACATTAGTTTCACATTTCTTAACACTAGTTTCTTAACCCCTAAAGTAAACTAACCCTACAATCCCACAAATTGAATGTTTCATTAAGATGTGAAATTGTGAGTACTCTACATTCAGGGAGAAAGGAGAATAAAAGAGAAATCTATTGTGATTGAGAGAATTTTTCAAACCCTCGCAATTCTTTCTCGTAATGCCTACTTCCACCTACATTACTTGCCTCCACCTAGGGTTTCTTTTAGGCACCCTGCAATGTGATCGCTATTCTTAATGTGATTAAAGATTCTTAATTGCTTAGGTATATATGTTGTCATTTAATATGGTTGATTTTATGATTCATTCATGTTGATTTAAATAGCTAAATTTGTCTCATGTTTGCTATACTTCAATGGCCGTGTTGTTCGGAATGATAATGGGGTTCATTACGACAAAGATCCGAAGAAGAGGATCAGGGTATATACAAACTGGAACTCTAAGTAATTATTGGATAGGATTTATACAAGTTTACAAATTGATTGTGTGAGTTGGTGAATTAAGATCTTCCATTACTTTCCACAATTTAAAGGGACTTATTATTGTTTGACATCTATAGTTGACGATGATCTTAAATCTATAATGGATTGGGCAAAACCCGCCTAGAGAAGACATGTTTTTAGGACGTTACATTGAGGTTGATGATGAAATTGGGCATACCATATTTTGTGAGCCACAACATCACAAGCACCTCAGCAAAGAAGGCACTCCCCACAGGAGCATCTCCCATCTCAACAAGAACCTCAACAACCACCCAAGAAATCACCTTACATGCCTCAAGAGCAAATCCCCACCCAACCACCTAATGTTGTAGATGATGATAATGTTAATGTCGATGGTGAGCCTTACAGTGAAGGGGATATTAAGGATGAACCTCTTGAAAATGATGTTCATGATTTTGGAAAACGAAGGCAAAGTCTGTCATATTACACAAGTTGATGAGATGTATGTCTCAATACATGAGAATGATCCAAATAAAACAGATGATAAGGATGATATGAATGATGAAGATAAAGGTCAGGAATCCGCTCTTACTAATGCCCCAACAACAACAACAACCAAGCATTTTCCCATACTAAGTAGGGTCGGCTATATGAATTCATTGCCTCTACACAGATCGATTTTCAACTATTTCAGAACTTAATTAAAGTAATTAAAGTCATACTTAATAGTTTCCTTCCAACACTTATTTGGTCTTCCCCGTCCTCTCTCAGCGAGTTCAGCCTCCAACTTTTCGCATCTCCTAACTGGAGCAACTAGTGGCTTTCTTTGTAAATGTCCAAACCACCTTAAGCGTGCCTCTCTCATTTTATCATCTATCGGTGCTACCCTAACATTTTCTCTAATAATCTCATTTGAAATATAGTCCTTTCTTGTATGTCCACACATCCATCTTCACATCTTCATTTCTACCACAAACATCTTTTGTGCATGCCTATAGTTGATAGCCCAGCATTCAAAACCGTACATGGTTGGTCTTACCACAGGTCGATAGTATTTTCCTTTGACTTTTAAAGGAACCCTCTTATCACATAAAACACCAGAAGCACCCCTCCATTTCAACCACCCTGCATTAATTCTATGTATAACATCTCCATCAATTCCACCATCTTGTTGGACAATAGATCCCAAATACTTAAAAATATTTTTCATTGGAATGTACTCTTCTATTTTTACATCCATCCCTTCATTGTTCCCTTTACTACTAAACTTGCATTCCATATACTCAATCTTTCTCGTACTTAGGCGTAATCCTTTATCTTCCAGGGCTTTTCTCCAAAGCTCAAGTTTTCGGTTCACTCCATCTCTTGTCTCATCAACCAACACAATGTCATCAACAAAAAGCATATACCATGGCACCTCAACTTGGATATGCTTCATCAACTCATTCATGACCAAGGCAAAGAGATAAGGGCTTAAAGTTGATCCTTGATGCTAACTAATGGTGATATCAAAGTAGTCCGTCAAATCATCCTTAGTCTTTACACAAGCTGCAGCTCCATAGTACATATCCTTTATGAGGTTGATATATAAAATTGGCACTTGTCTCTTCTCCAAAATTTTCCACAAGATATCTCTTGGGACAGAATCATAGCCTTCTCCAAATCAATAAAAACCATATGTAAATCCTTCTTCTTGACTTTGTAGGTCTCCATCATACGTCTCAATAAATGTATTGTCTCAATAGTAGACCGGCCTAGCATAAAGCCAAACTGATTTTCAGTTACTACGTAGACTTGCCTCACCCTTCTTTCAATTATTCTCTCAAAGTTTCATCGTATGACTCATCAATTTAATATATCTATAGTTGGAACAATCTTGTATGTCTCCCTTGTTCTTGTATAAAGGTACCACAAAACTTTTACTCAATTCCTCTGACATCTTCTTGCCTCTCCAAACAATATTAAATAATTTTGTGAGTCAAGTTATACCCCATTCTCCCATCACTCTCCAAACATCTATAGGAATATCATCAGGCCCAACAACCCTCCCACTTTTTATCATCTTCAAAGCCTCCTCTACTTCTTTCTTTTGTATCATTCGATAACTTGCTTGATTCACATAATCTTCTGAGTTGGCTAACTCCCCTAAGATGACATCATTCTTTTATTTTTCATTAAAAAGCTTATGAACATATCTTTTCCATCCTATCTTTATATCCTCACCAGCTATAAGCACCCTTCCTTCTTCATCCTTGATGCACCTTACATGTGTAAGGTCATTTGCTTTCCGCTTTCTTACTTTAGCTAACTTGAAGATATCTTTTTCACCTTCTTTAGAATCAAGTTTCTTATAAACATACTACCAAGCTTTTGCTTTTACTTCACTAACTACTTTCTTTGCTTCTTTTTTTACTCTTTTGTAGTTTTCCATATAAAAGGGTGTAACAGTTTGCATCCGATTTTGATAGGAGATATCATAGTAATCAGTTGCCCAATAATGGAGATGTAGTCTTTTATGGCAAATTGAATAATCCTCCTCAAATATCTAATGGCTCAAATGAATGCTCTCAGATCGAAATAAGCAATCCTAACACCCAACTGGTTAAGGGAATGACATATAAATCAAACAAGGACTTCGTATTTATTGTCAAGAAGTTCCACATTGGTAAAGGACTCCTTTTTTGTGAAAGTTTGATAAAGGACTCCTGCAAGGATCGTCCATCAATGAAAGTTGATTGGAGAGGGCTAATAAGGGTTGGCATCATTTATAGTAGGCTATTCACTAACACCTTAACCACAATGAGATACACCGAGTTGAAAAGGGAAATAGACCGATACTATTCAATTGTCTCCACACCCAGTTTCTTGGGCAAGAGAAACACGTAAATTTACTTAATATCTCAAAGCGAAAATTTCCATTGAAGAATTCTCGATATATAATCATAAAACCATCCTTGACCACATCCCAAAATTCTTTGAAGAATATGAGAGGAAAGCCATACGGTCCTAAAGAACCTTTCGCCTTCAAACCATGGATGGCAGATCGCGAGATCTATTTAAGCAAATTTGTGGAGCATGCCATACGTGTATGACACATGCTGCACACCATTGTTGGTTGCTGGCTAGCTGCTGCTACGCTGCACTGCTACTATCATTGAAAGATATTGATGATCCATACCGTAGGGGACTCCTCAAAATATGATTTTGGACTTCTAGAGCCTATGCATTTTTTCACATTGTAACATTTTTACCTATTTTAAGTCATTTGTAGCAATTTCCTCAGAATTTCCTAATATTAACAATATATCACCAATATATCCCCTTTTGAATTAGCATTAGCACTTTTCTTCTTGCAGTCCTTAATTTTAAGGATAATTATCCATTTAAATAGGAAGTATAAGACAGGATTTATGGCTTAAATGGAAATATTTATCCATTTAAATAGTTATTCTTAAAATTTTAATCATTTTAACCAGTTCTGTCATTTTGTTGGCATGCATTGACGTGCCTCCAAAACGAACTATTTTTGGAGCATCAAAATCGTCGAAATCTAACATCAAAATATGGGTATTTCCACGACATGCCTTCGACGTGCCAACGAAATGGGTACTTGAAAATTTATCAAAACGGTGTCGAAATTGGTATTTCAAACCTTGTCAAAAACCATTCCCAATGGTCAGGCCTTAGCCATCTTGTGAATTAATGAAAGTGCAAATCAATGACTTGTGTCACCTGGTCCTTCCCGAAATCGTTTCCTCCCCAACTTAAGTGAATTGATAAGGTTTGTCATGCTCCTAAGCTCGCTGTAAGGTGGAAAAATCATGTGTTTAGGTCTCCTCTCAACCATAATTATCTTGATATTTAGCACCAATCCATCTCAATTTTTTGAAATCCT
The DNA here is from genome assembly GCA_037157565.1 of Thalassia testudinum. Lineage (NCBI taxonomy): Eukaryota > Viridiplantae > Streptophyta > Magnoliopsida > Alismatales > Hydrocharitaceae > Thalassia > Thalassia testudinum. The sequence continues at coordinate 131,868,647 of JAZHRO010000055.1, forward strand.
CTTGGCATACAATTCCATGAAGCTTCTTCCTATCTTCCTTCTCAAGGGCAGTGAGCTCCCTTGTATCCTCCACCTTGTCAATGATCGCAATCCCATGAAGTGCTTCGACATTAGTCTTCTCCCTTTTTTGTCTACATTCTTTCAGTTAAGCAATCAATTTTGTTCTTAAGTTCTACAATTTATCAGCCAAAGCCCTTGTTACCAAGGTGGAAGCCTACACCTCAAGCCATGCATCTCAAATGAAATCTTTAAAACCCAACTCCAAAAGCCACAGTATATCAAATTTGGAATACAGTGTGAATCTTACATCTTCATTCAGAGGGGTATGATCTAAAAAAGGTCTTGGTTTCGTTGCAACACCTGCTAATTGAAATTTCTTTGCAAAATTCATTGAGCATAAAAAGTGATCAATCTTTGACTTTACCCTAATCAAATTCCTCTAAGTTTACCTAGTGCCCACAATTGGTATGTCGTACAACTTCAATTCAACCACCAAATCATCGAATGGAATACATTGTGAATCTTACATCTTCATTCAGAAGGGTATTGGCCTAAAAAAGGTCTTGGTTTCGTTGCAACACCAATTAATTGGAATTTTTTTGCAAAATTCATTGAGCATAAAAAGCGATCAATCTTTGACTTTGCCCTAATTGAATTCCTCTAAGTTTACCTAGTGCCCACAATTGGTATGTCATACAACTCCATATCAACCACCAAATCACGAGAGGCCTCCATGATTATATCTCATCTTCTATCCAGCCTGACATTAATTGACAAAGTAACTTGAAGTCGCCACCCACCAACCAAGGACTGCCATCCACAAAGGCTGCCACCTATCTAAGTTCCTCCCAAAATTCCAATGTTAATGATTCTTCGCATGAGACATTAATCATAGTAAAAACAAAAGTAGCACCATCACAAATTATGTTGTAGCTTCCCAATAAACACCACCTTCCTAGATTATGAGAGATCAACTCAAAGCTGACTCCCTTCTAGGCTATCATCACTCCTCTTGGTCTACCCATCGTGTCCACAATCAAGAAGGAAAGAAAAATACTTCCACCAATTTCCCTCTTCGCAGTAGGGCCCAGCAATTTGAGTTTCAACTCCTGTAGAAGCAAAAAATCTACACTCCACTCCATGACATATCTATGGAATGACCCCCCTCCAATCTAAGTTCCAGGGGCCTCTAACATTCCAAGAGAGGATCCTAACCATTGGTTACTGTTAGTGTAGCACTCTAGTTATCTTTACTTCATGTTTTGTACTATTTTATTATTTATTTGTCCCATGTAGACTTACGTTGCAATTTACCCAACACCTCTCTATATAAAAAGGTGTAGGGTTTCTATTGAGAAATAAGATAAATTGCTTCCTTTGACTTGATATTAGAGCAACGATCCTAGATCAGGACTCTGATATCCCACCCTCACAATCCTCCAAACACAAGCACTAAATCCCTTGTTCTCTATTGTTCGATCAACACCAGCATCATCCAAAGGAGCAGGAGTGGTAGACCAAGACAAATCCACCGCTGCCGCCCCTATCAAACGTGTCGCCGATGTTGACTGGGTGCAGCACCACCCCCTGCCCTGATCGGAGGGGTGTAGCGGTGCAACACCCCCCCCCCCCTTTGCTTGATCAGGGCCAGTCTACATCCCTCCTGATCGTAGACTAATCTATCGGTCTGCTGTAGGGTCAACGCCACCCCCCTTGCCCACCGGTCTGCTTCTCTTGAGGGGGCTCCTAGAGAAGTATAATGCCTATCATCATGTCTGCACCTATGCCTCTTGGAGGACGCATAAGGAGCATGCAGTTCTTCAGTTCCTGGATGGACTTGGACTAGATTATAAGGCTACCAGGTCCCAAATCCTGACTCTTGCAGAGCTTCCATCTCTTAAGGAAGCATATAATCGGGTAAATAGGGTGGTTGTTAAAGCATCCCTATCAGATGTCGAATAGACTTCGACCTTTGTGGCCACTAGAAGATGTAGTGGATGTGGCTCTCCATCTACCAGGGGGAGAGGACGTGGTCAGGGCATGACTGGCAAACCCTAAACCACATGTTTGTACTATGGCAAGGTTGGACACTTGGAGGCTACTTGTTGGTCTAAGCATGGTAGACCTGTAGCCAACCAAACTATTTCTTCTGATGAGGTGAGCGACACGATGTCACATGCTGACTACGATGTTGTGGTTCAGCATGTCGCCCAGTGGACTCGGGAGCCCAGTGCTACTACTGATACTGCTGCATTAACCTCTTCAGGTATAGCTTCTACCTCCACCTCTGGTAGTGGTATTTCTAACGGCACCTCACAGTTTGTTGATTCAGGAGCCTCCCGCCATCTCAGTGGCGATCAAACGTGCTTTAGATAGGTTCAGATTGTTCCTTCTGGTAGATTTGTTCAGGTGGCAGATAGCAAACATTGCAGGGTAAATGGTAGAGGAGATGTGGTAGTGACCCCTTTACTAAAACTGCCTATGTTCTTTACATTCCTAATTTTCCTATTAGTCTTTTGTCAGTTAGCAGAATCACAATGTTCTTTACATTGTCGTGTCATCTTTAATGAGTTAGGTTGTATATTTCAGGACAAACTCACAGAGAGGACGATTAGTAGCAGATATGAGCGGGGGTGTGTATCGCCTGATCCAGACTCCTTTGCTGCTATGTGTCAGGGCAAGGTCGCATTTAGTGTTGGTACAACTCTTCAGTGGCATCGTCATCTCAGGCACCCTTCACTGGACAGGCTGCGACGTGCCATCCCTCACATTTTGCCTACCACTGAGATTTTATTTGATGCATGTCAGCTGAGGAAGCATCATGAAGCCAGTTTTCCTTCCAGTTCTTCTCAAAGTTCTGTTGTTTTTTTATTTATTGCATAGGAATGTATGAGGTCCTAGTAAAGTGTCAGATAGATTCAGTCATCGTCTCTATTTGCTTATTGTGGATAATTTTTCCAGGATGTCATAGTTATTTTTGTTAAAGAATAAATCTGAGGTTGGATCTATATGATTGAGACATTCATTTTGCAAATAAAGACTTAGTTTTCTACCGTTGTAAAGATTGTACGCTCTAACAATGCCTGAGTTTTGCACAACCATGTTGGCATCTTTTTGTAAATCTCTTCAGATTATCCATCAAACATCATGCACCCATAAATCGCAGCAAAATGGAGTAGTTGACTTGAGAGGAAACACCGTTATGTGTTAGATATGGCTAAAACTTTGCTTCTTCATCACAATGTGCCATAAGTCTACTGGGGAGATGCAGTATTAACTACACGTTACTTGATTAATAAATTTCCCAACTCAGCTATTCAAGAACAAGTTCCATGGCAGGTTCTTCATCCAGATAAGGAATCGTTTACTGTGCCACGTCGTGTTTTAGCTGTGTAGCCTTTGTCCATGTTTTAGAACCTTGCAGGGACAAGCTTGCTCCAATGGCAGTTAAGTGTCTTTCTGGGATATAATAGCACCCAGAAAGGGTACAGATGTTATGATCCACAGGGCAGGAAGCATTATATGACTGTTGATGTTACCTTTCATGAGCATATTCCATGCTTCTCCACAGATGCTCATCAATTGTCGTTTAAAGGAGATATAGTTCCTATGCCAATGCCACCAGTTCCTTTGGAACAAATTCCTATTACTCACAGTGAGGATACCACTACTACAAAGACCATTACTAAGTATGAGGCAAAGATTACTCATGTATACAGGTTACCTGTTACATACAGACAGCATACATGGCATCAAAAACACACACCCCCACCACCTCAACCACATGTCTCCTCCCTTAGTCAAGTATGTGTTAATACTGACGTGAGTTGTCCTAGTGGTGATTATACAAGTTCTTCTGCTAATTCCACTCCTACTGAGAAGTAGGCTATACCTACTATAACTGAGTCTATAGAATAAGATCTTGACCTTTCAATTGCTATTCGGAAGGCCCATCGTAGTTGTGCCTACTACCATATAGCTAGAGCAGTGTCTACTGCTAACCTTGGGAGATCTTTTGCTCTATTCACTGCTGCCCTTTCAGCGACACAGATTCCTACTTTCTATCAGCAAGCCATGCTCAATTCGAAGTGGCATCAGGCCATGGAGGAGGAGATGGCTGCTTTGCGCTCTAAAGGGACGTAGGACCTGATTGCTCTGCCCATTCATGCCAAGATAGTGGGATGTTGATGGGTCTTTGCCCTCAAATACAACTCAGATGGCACCATATCTCGCTACAAGGCAAGATTGGTAGCAAAAGAATTCACCTAAACATATGGGGTGGATTTCTTTGATACGTTCTCTCCTGTAACACGACTTCAAACTGTTCGTGTTCTGTTGTCAGTTGCTGCTCACTACGATTGGCCTCTTCATCAACTAGATGTGAAGAATGCTTTCCTGTATGGTGATCTTCAGGAGAAGGTCTATATGCAACAACCTCTGAGGTTTAAGACTCAAGGAATGTGTATGTAGACTGAAGAATGCCATCTATGGCATGAAGCAGAGCCCGAGGGCTTGGTTATAAAGATTATCAGAGGAGATACAGACCATGGGGCTTGTGAGGTCTTCTGTTGATCATTCACTCTTTCTTAGAAAGAGCATAGGGGGAGTTGTGGCACACATTGTCTATGTCGATGATTTCATCCTTACTGGAGATGCCACTACTAGGATAGCTGAGGTGAAGAAGTTGGCTAAAGCCTTTGTGATGAAGGATTTGGATGAATTCAGATATTTTTTTCAGCATTAAGGTGGCACGTAGCAAAGAGGTCATTGTCCTGAGTCAGCACAAGTATGCTCTTGATGTGTTGTAGGAGACAAGGATGCCGGGGTCTAAGCCAGCCAATATACCAATGGATCCCAAGGGACATCTCTACGATACAAAGTCTCAGCCTATAAACAGTAAATCTTATAGGCAATTGGTTGGTAAGCTCTTATATCTTACTATTACACATCATGATCTCTCTCTTGCAGTAGGGAAACTTAGCCAGCTCATGGACAAACCAACCAAGCAACATTAGGATGCTGTTATACTGGTGCTTAGATATGTGAAGAAAGCACTAGGTAGAGGCATTCTATTTCAAAAGGGTGCATCTATGAGTATTGTTGGCTATTCTAATGCAGACTACACAGGCTGTATGGCAGACAGAAAGTCAACAACTAGTTTCTGTACTTATGTAGTAGGCAATCTTGTGACTTGGAAGAGCAAAAAGCAGCAGGTGATATCTAGATCAAGTGCAGAGTTAGAGTACCATGCCATGGGACAGGCAGCTGCAGAGATGGTCTGAGGAAGATCAATGTTACAGGATTTGCATGTCCAGGTAGAGGGACCAATGGAGATGAGGTGTGATAATCGTGCTGCCATGTATATTACAAACAACCCAATGTTTCACAAGCATATCAAACATGTTGAGGTTGATTGCCACTATACTAGAGACCTGATACAACGTGGGATTATCTACACCACACCAATTACTTCTGAAGATCGAACAACAGATATATTCATGAAGCCACTTTCTCGACCCGTGTTCGATCTATGTTGTTCTAAGCTGAGCATAATTGATATATATGCTCCAACTTGAGGGGGGTGTTGGTGTAGCACTCTAATTTTCTTTACTTCATATTTTGTATTATTTTATTATTTATTTGTCTTGTGTGTTCTTATGTTGCAATTTACCCAACACCTCACTGAATATAAAGAGGTATAGGGTTTCTATTGAGAGATAAGATTAATTGCTTCCTTTGACTGTTACCATTTTATTCCCCTCTATTACTATCACTACCTACCTTCTAACTCCAACTACTTGGGCAATTACTAGATTGGTCTCCGTGGGTTCTCTCCCTACTGTCTAGGCAATCAGGTTCCTTTCTTCCCCAGTCCACTTCCTGTATTTGTATATGAAGATTAGCCTCAATCTTGGTGGCAAAACTGGCCTCTATAATGTCGCCTACTACTTCCTCTATCTAACGATAATGCTCGTGGTCTAGGAAACCTCTCCCACTTCATAAGTATGTGCTTTATCTACCCTAGAGGAGCTGTAGTCACCATTACGAGACCCAGCAAGTGTCGCTGCCACTGTTTGATCCAAAGCCTCATTGTCGTTGTGGCAACCATCCCAATGGCTGGAGGAGCTCGATTGGACTCGCTCCTAACCATCACCTAGATATTCAAATTCGTTCCTACTGGCAACAGGAGAACATCAAGCTAGGCTCCTTAGTCACTTGTGTGTTGCTCTACCAAAGGAGAGGAGGGCACTATGGAGGAGGCACCCTTGCCAAATATCAAAGGAGATGTGGGCGCCTCTTGGGTCTTCGTGACCTCAAAGACCCAACCTGGTTGTCCTACAAATAAGAGGAAGAAGAGTACCTGATCACAAAGGAAGAGGGGAAATTTGGGCCTGAGAAAGGTTTAGAATGAAAGCATTCAACCCAATAAGAAATGTAATAGGATGTGCTCACAAACCCAACTTGCACTAGGCAAAGATCATCAAGGTTAAATACTTGTTTCCCAAAATCATCGGGCATCGATTCCTTCACTACGTCATCATCCACATCGATGGAGACCCCCTTTAGAAGATTCTTTACTAGAATGAATCCTCATAGGAAATAAAACACCTACATTGAACAGCGCTGCCTCGAGCTCCTTGCCCAAGTTGAAGTTATACTTCCCACCTACATTGTCGAAAGTCTTCATCTTCAAAGTACGTCGCACAACTCTTCACCTCCCTGCTGGAGGTTCAGCCCTCAGCAATAACCCCGCCGTCACCGATGGTGGCCAGGAAACTGCCTCTGCATATGACTTCCATCACCTCTTGTCCCACTTTCTTCCTATCCTCACAAGCCAAGAAGCCTCTCCTGCCCTCTGGACAAGCTTTTCAGGGATGGTTTTACCAGATGCTGAAAGTTCTCTCCATGTTCAATCAAACGTGTCTTTCTTTGCTACTCAAAGTCGTATGAAGGGTGCTTTGATCCTATGGTTCGATGTACATTAGTCGAACACTACATTTCTAAAATCTAATTCCTACTTCTGTGCAACAAGAAGAACTTCTCCTGATCACACAAATAGGATGCTTCTCCCCATTGTCCCTCTATGTCATTTCAGGAGTAATTATCAAAGTCACATCTCAACAGTATGTGAGAAAGAATGATACTCTTATTGTCTTATAGTTGCTGGTTGCAATCTTCCTCGCAGCCAAAGTTATATAAGTCTCCTTAGATTGGGTACTCTATCTGATAAACTCTTGTAAGCAGCTGATGTGTATCTACTGATGATTGACAGCATAGTGTTAATGCTTATAATAGCAATGAAAATGGCTTCCTTCTAGAATTGTTGAAGGGACAAATATATTGTATAAGTCATTCTTATTTTAACTTCTTCAAGCACTTGGGAGGTTCATACTGCAATATACATTGGCTCTTTTTGTTAATAGTCCCCCAACACAGCAGGGTTTGAATAGATTAATTGCACCAATGACCCAATTGTTCCAAAATAGCTGTTTGTATTCCTACAGGACCTCAATGCCTGGAAGCGAATCTTGCTCTACCAACCATATTGGGAGAATGCTAAGAAAAACAATGCCATGATTCACATGTTTGCCTTATTTTTATATCTTAAAAACTCAAAATTGTATTTTCTCATATAATGCAAAAAAAAAAAGTAGGGACTCTCTAGATTTTTTGGATGGATTGCAATGCAAGAGCAAAACAGCATAAAATGTATGCATTAGAAAAAAGACAGCTGATCTGCAATGCATATGTTATGTTTCCATGTAACCTAAAGGATACAACATAGCATCTTCCATATCATTAAAACCCTATATAAGCCATTCAAAAGAAGTCACGTGTACAAGTTTAAAGGGGGGAAACCTAAAACATTTGATTTACTCTTTACAAAGAATGAAACAACCAAGCAAGATGTGGTTGACCAGAGCTAAAAAATTGAGATACCAACAGGAAGCCATAAAACAAGTGAGATCCTAACATGCATTAATCCATGGTCAATTAAATAAATCATGCAAGACATAAAGCATAACGATGAGCAAATCCTGAAAACTATGGAAATACATCACCTAGTTCAAAATCAAGTGCATGATCTACTGAACTTAAAGAACATATAGCTTAACAGATGTAAGAGCCCACCTTCCAATAGGGAAATATATCCGTGGAACGAGCCTCTGCCTCTTTCAATGCAGTGTATACTGCTTCAATTACGGGGCTATTGGAAGTAAGCGAATCAAAGTTGTAGTTGAACAAGGAAAGGCCTATGACATCCAAGGTTAATTGTGAAAACTTTTCCTCCATGTTTACAGGAGTCCCAGTCAATGCATCTGCCCTTAGCTTCTCTATCATCCTCTCTGCACATTTGCAAAACACCTTGTCCACCATCACAGATAAATATTTCTTGTGAAGGGATGGAACAACAGCTCTCCGCCTCACCTGCCACAATAGAGCTATTAGTTACAAGTCCTAACCTTGTTGACAATAGAACAAGAGTGGCAGTTTAGCAAATGGGGAAACACAGATTATCCATCGAATTAACTAAATTAAGTAGGAATGGGAAAATAGGGGTATTCGGTGGGAAGGAGTGCCTAAATCCATGTTCTAGAGGACCACTAGCTCAATCAACTAGATGCATCGAATCCCGAAAGCCAGTAAAACTACTTCCTGGAATCATTAGGAGTACCTTACATCCAACATTCCAATTCTTAGAAGGTGTGATTTAAGCAAGCTGTAATGTGAGATCCAAATCCACCCATCTTATCAACATTAAGATAGCTCTCATTAGAAGTCGGTTGATCAAAGTGTCTCTTGCAGTAGGAAAATTGAAGAATGTTCCGCAAACGAACCCAAAGTCCTTCAGTTGACAACTTGAAATCGGATACAGACATTATCATTCGACAACCGAAACTTTCATAATTCAAAAAGAACGACGAAATCCGTCAGACTCAACCAACATATATCATTGTCTGTAATTTTCCATAGCATCTGCTAAATTGAATAACTAACATCTCGACTGGAAATCACCAGAAACCTCTCAGAGTTCGCTGAAACCCAGACTCCAGCATTTCAACTGAAACTTTGGTTTTACGGTCATCCAACATCTGACGAACTAAACAGGGATCCATAGATTTCAATTCCAAAGTAGCACTTGAACCTTGTACAACACTTATCAGCCTTTTAACTTCTCATGCAGGCACGACCATTAAACGACCCACAGCAACAAATCCGGAGAGGTAGTTATCATTCTGATTGCCGGCCGCCGTAAACCAAATCGATTAAAAATATTTTGGTTATGTATTTAATTAAGGAGATCCAACTCTAGTCTAGTGTTCAACAATTTATCATTCGACTTGTAGTACATATGATATGGAATGATAGCTACCTGTTGGTTCATATACAGATATGTTGATGCATCGTCCATCCAGTTGCAACAAAGAAGCAGTTAGTTTAGTTTTAGTTGAGGCAAGGTGAGGTAAGCCTTACCGACCAAACGGGGCCCTCGGCGATGGCGAAGCCGGAGCCGAAGAGGAATTCGGAGACCTCGGAGACGAGGCCCTTGGCGTACTTGCCGTAGTTCTTGAGGACGTGCTTGGCGACGGCGGGGTCGCTCACCACGACGAAGTTGCGGGGCCCAGCGGCGAGGCGGTAGACGGGACCATTCTCCTTCATCCACTTAAAGAGAGGGAGGAAGAGGGCTCCTCCGAGGAGGTCGGAGACGTCCTCCAGCTTCGCATTGGCCAGAGGAATGCCGGAGTCGTCGTCGTCGTCCTTACTCAAGGACAAGAGGCGGGAAAGGGAAGTCAACCAATCAGGGCTCACCCACGACAGATTGCCGTCACTACTGCTCCTGCTGCTTGTCGTTGGGGGCTTGTTGGAAGGGGACGAATCGCTTCTGAAGAAGGAGGTTATGATGGTGGAGGTTCTTCTTCTTCTTCTTCTTCTTCTTCTGTTGCTGATGCTGCTTCTGGCAGAGGATCTAAAGGTAGTGGTGGATGGACGGAGGGAATGGGATCTTCCAGACGACGACGGATGGAGGGGAGGGCATGGAAAGAGGGAGGTGATGGAAGAAGAAGCCATTGCGGGGGACTGAGTGAGTGAGGGAGGTGGGAAATTGGAAATGAATGATCTTGCTGTGATATGATACGGAACGACGGAGGACGCAGACAGAGTTGCGGGGCGAGGAGGAGGTGCTTCTGGTCCGCAGTGTTCCGTGCCTCCTCTGCTTGATGGCGGGCCGTGGCTCCGGATTAGGTGGAAGGTGGGATTTGGATGTGCTTCTTTTTTCAACACTTTCTTGAGGGGCCCCGGTGAAATATCGTTTTTGCCCGTGGGGACCTCGGAGAACGTTGATTTGTACATCCGTTGAGTTTCTCTTCGGCAAAGCTAAAACAAAAGAGGAACGGTCCAAAGCTCGCCTAATTCCCTCGCTGAGGCAGGATCTGTTATAGTATAAATGAGAATATCATAAGTGAAAGGGAGATTGGGAGGAAAAGAGGATCTCCCTTTGACAGTAAATTAGAGGAGGGTGAGTATTACAATTGAAAATTGATGTCTAAATAAATTGTAAATATATAAATCAATCATCACAATTGTATAAGTATTTTTTTTTGGTGAAAATCCAATTCGGATAAAAATCACTACTTAAGTTTCTTCACTTAGAATTTCCTGATATATCGAATAAATCAAATCCACTAAACTCACCACTTTAAATCGAGGGTGACACAACTTTAATACAACAACACTACTTTTAAATCGAGAGTAGTGTACATCAAATCACACTTCTTCATGAAAAGAATTTTGTTTCACGAAGGAGACGGGAATTCGCAATACGAATACCTAACCAAATACAAAGACAAAAACAACACCTAGAGCCACAAAATATAATTAAAACTAAGCTCCTATATGCAAAGAGACTTCCTTAATCATGAAAGTAGATTAACACGAATGCGCAACGAGTCGGTGCTCTCGTATGTAGAGTATAGAGAGTTGAGACCAAGGATTGATCTCTTCTAGTCGAATTTTTCTTTCAATTATTAAAATAGTGGAAAGTATTATCTCTTAGTTATATTTAGCTAAGAAGAGTTTCTCCTATATTTATAGAGGTCTTAGAAAAGTTTAAAGAGGCTTGAGAAAGGCCTTATAGCCGTTGGAAACAAATCTCATCAGATTTGGTCGAAATTCAAATCAAATCAGGCCGTAATTAAGTTTGATAGCAGAATCAGATGGCTGATAATTTGGTCAAACGTCTAATAAGGACATATTGGACGTCTAACATAATTTTTTAACGTCTAATTCTGAAGAATGAGTTTCTTGGAATTAATCAAATCCAAGTAGGGATTTGGTGTTAAGGGGTCGGACGTTTGATATGGTCATATAAGATGTCTAGAACTAATATTGGGCATTTGATTATGAAGGTGGGTCTTCCTAGAATTGATCAAATCCAAACAGGGATCTAGGGTTCTATTGGACGCCTAATATCAAAGGATAGTCCTCAAGAATTGATTTTCTAAGGTTCTAATGATTATAAAAGGTCTGACAATCAAGATTTAGGTCGAAATATGTTAGACGTCTCTTTATTAGACATTTGGAAAAGGTCTTGGATGTCTAGAAATAATAATAAAATATTATTTAAGAGTCTCAAAAAGATTTTGTTCTGATAAGAGATATTTAGGTCCAACGGTCCTTTTATTAGACGTTTGATAAGGTCTTTAGATGTCTGTAGATAGATCTAGACGTCTAGAAAGAGATGTGACCATCTAAAGTTGAAGGCAAAACAGGTAAGATCAGGCTACTTGGGCACCAAATGTCTGATTATGCTATCAAATGACTTAAAAGAGATTATCAGACATCTAATGATTATTGTAGATGTCTAATAAGGGCTAAGTTTATTGTTTTGGCTTTTTAACTGGATTTCAGGATTTGCCTAAGTGTCCTAAAGATAGGTGAGTGTGTCTAGGACCTATGTAGTTATATTTTGGGCTCTTTAACTTGAATCTAAGGAAATAAAGAACAAAAGACAAATACAATGAATAGAAAGGAATTAATCTATCATATTCTTCTCAAACTTTAGCTCCAAGAAAAACTCCAACTCCATGCTCCTTGATGCTTTTGTTCTCCATCAAGCTCCTCCGTTCCTTCATGAACTTAAGCTTGAACTCCATCACACTTCCTTCCATTTGCATTTTAACCTGAAATCTTAATCTCAAATGCAAACATCAAATAACAAGTATTTTTGTTATCATCAAAATCAATAATCGTGATGCATTTGCACCAACACCCCTCACCCTAGCCAGCTTGATTCTTCTCCTTTAGACTTGTATATCTAAGAAGGAGAGGAGAACATGGGTCCCCTTGTGTAAGCCCCTTAAGATGCAGAGAAACCCAGTTGAAACACCATTGACCAGAGGCAAGTAGCTTGGGTCCCAAATGCAAAATTTAATCCATGAATTCTAGGTGTCACCAAAGACATGAGACTGAAGGATTCTAATAATAAAGTCCCTTTGCATTGTGTCAAATGCCATTGAGATGTTCACTTTGAGACATAATCTAGGAGTCGTCCTAGGAGAGTTGAATCTGGACGAGAATCCCTAAGCTAGAAGAGAGCAATCCATTATGGACCTATCGTGGATAAATGCTCCTTGATTAGGGACCACCAACTTAGGCATAAGCTTTCCCAGCCTGTTAGTAAGAATTTTAGAGACGTACTTGTAGAGCACATTGCAATGGGCAATGGGCCAAAAATCTCTAAGGCAAGAAGTGGCAAGGATGAGGAAAGTGCGATTTAGTTGCTTGACCAGGTCACCCCCTTCTCAAAGAAAGAATTGGATCCCCAAAGAGATGTCCTCACCGATAATATTCCAAGCCCTTTTAAAGAAGTAGGCATTGAACCCATCCAGGCAAGGGGCTTTATTGGGCCCAATCTCCCATAAGACCTCCTTGATTTCTAGAGTCGAAGGGATAAATTCTAGCAAGTCATTTTCCCAGGAAGAGGGACAATGGGGGAAGGCTATCTAGACGTTCTCAATGGGTGACTCCCTCCCATCCTTGGCAAAAAGCTTCTCATAGAAGCTAAGAAGGAAGGCGATGAAATTTCTATTCCCCCTTATCCTTGTGGTGGTAGCAAAGAATTTGGTGTTTCAATCACCAAGTTTCAGCCAGTCCACTTGGCTTCTTTGTCTCCAGTAACTTTCTTCTTCAAATTTGTGGATAGCCAAGTGGTTCCTTGTCTCTGCCTAATCAAGGTGTACTTACTCATTACAGGGTCCACAGCCAAGAGATCGTGGATGCCCATGAGCTTGTAGGTAAGCTCATCGATTCTCCTTGGGCAACTAGGAACCTCCTTCTCCCATTTCTTCAAGGCTTCTTTCTCATGTGCCAATTTCTTGATACACAAGTATAAGCGGTTACCATAGAAAATGGTCCCCCAGGCATTCCTCACAATCTCATTAAAGTTGGGCCTCTCCACCCAATAATTAAGGAATCTGAATGGCTTTCTTCTCTTATGGTGGTTCACCAACTTCGGGACCAAGGTTGCATGGTCGCTGAGATCGGTCTGCGAGTATTGTAAGCCTACCATGGGGAAGAGCTCCACCCATTGGGTGTTAGCAAGGCCCCTATCAAGTATGGACGCTATCCTTCTCTCTCCTAAGGCCATGTTAGACCAAGAGAGGGGGTTACCGGTGCAGGCAACCTCAATGAGGCTGCAATCATCGATGTTGTCATTGAAGTCATGCAAGCCTCCCGTGCAACTAGGGGCACCGTTACACCTCTCATCCCTCCAAATTGTAGTTGAATTGAGGGAAAAGTAGCATTTTCTTGGACAAGCATGCTAAGGTCAAAATGGAGCTGATAGATAGATTTTCGCTTATTTATGAAGATGATAGCAATAAATTGATATGTCATTGTGTTTTATGTGGTGAAAAATCTCTCAATCAAAAATTAAAATAAATATCAAATTTAACCACAATAAAAATGTCGCATCCACAGGGAGGAATAGAACCAATAAATTCACGAGTAGAGGATTATAATGTTTGCAGACAACTTTGCAACTTCAATTCGAGGAATATGCTACTCTAAATGGAACTTGCAATTTTCTTAAAAGTTCAAAGCTATTTATGCAATTTTCATGTCAGGAATCAAGCTCCCTGAAGTATGTATATGACGCATGTGTCGTGGCATATCATGTAAATTTGACTTGCATGCAAGTCTGATTTGAATTTCAATGTTGAATGATGCACATAACACTAGTTTAAGTTAATTCACGAAACTATAAGTGCATCCATGTAATATGGCCTGAATAAAATAATAATATTAAAGTGACAATGGCATGCAACGTAATTTTTAATTGAAGCAAAAACAGAGGAAACTTCCTCTCTCTTCTTGTCGCGCGCGAGGAGGCTTCGTGGGAGGAGTTGCTTTGCGAGAAGGCACGTCTCGACAAGGGCTACGTGATGGTGGTGACGCAACGGCCGGAGGTGGTCGGACGTGGCTGGACGGCGGAGGAGGATGCCGGCCTGACGATGGCAGGTGGCTGCGCGATGGCGCGAGCACAAGGACGTGCAAGGGCGCTACACTGCCTGCAGGTGCATGGCTACCTGCAGGCGTGCTTCCTGTCGATGCATTGGGTTCCTTGCTGCAAACAGTGGAGGCGTGGAAAGAAGATGAAGAAGAGGAGCGCGGTCTGCACACACGCACACAAGGGCGGCGAGGGGATGCGCTGCCTGCGGGTGCGTGGAAGGTGGTGTGTGTGCTTGCAGGGCGATGGCGCACTTGCAAGGGCTTGGCTGCAGGCGCATGGTGGAGGTTGGGGTGGAGTGGTAGCAGGGTTGCGGTGACTGCTGGAGTGCACTTGCAAGGGTGCGGCTGTAGGAGAAGATGAAGCGTGCACTTGGAGGGGCTGCGGTGACTGCTAGAGCGCGCTTGCAAGGGCGCGCAGTGGCAGGCTGGAGGCAATGGGAGAGGATGGAACGCGCCACTGCTATGTGGAGTTTGGGGTGAAGGCGCACATAGTGCACCCCTTCTTCACAGTGCACGCAGTATCTTTTCCCCGATGTGTCCCCCCTCTAAGCCCTTCAGCTTTTCCTTTATCTCCTACCCGGCGCAAGTCAAGGGATTTTCAAATCCCTTACTAAACTTGGTCGGCAGTTGTTGATGGGGTTGTTGAGGTCGGCTGGAGGTTGAGAGATCCGTGGGAGGGAAATTTCTCTTCACCACCCTTTTCTTTGCACAAATTATTCCTACAATAATGAACATAAAATAATCACATAATAAGTTCTAGAATACAATATAATAGATGCAATTATTTTATGACCTAATGTAGGTATTAACAAACATAAAATATGAGAATAAAGTTAACTTAGGCAAAATAATAGTCCATTAAAATGGACTCATTAGGAGCATCTGCCTCTCCCTTCGGATCTTGGAGGGGAGGCTCCTTTGTAGGTACCTCGATATCTCCCTCCTTTTATGGTCGTTGCAACAACCCTTCCCCACTCATTGAATGAGCAAGGGATCTTTGTAGCAAATGGAAGAGGAATCTCCTCTCTAGAATAAGTAGAATCAGATAGGTGTCTTGGGGCCTTGAAGGCTGATGGGAGACTCATCATAACTCTTAATTATCCCTAATTAACTAATTTCCTAGTTAATTAGCTAAGAATATACTTAATACAGGGTTAATTATATTATAAGGGATTGAATAAGGACCTTCAAAATAAGTTTAAAATACTTAATTAAATATCAATTGATCTTAATAATAATTTAATTAATAATTTGGACTCAAATATTAAACATTTAGCATTCTACTTAATATTTAAACCAACTCTGTTAATACTATGACTTAAATATTTAATTAACTTAAGTAAATTAGTCACTTAATTAAATATATCTAAAAAGGAAAAAAAACATAAATTTAAGGCATAAATATAATATTTACCTAATTTATAATCATATATAAAAGGTTAAAAGGGAAATAAATTAAATTAAGCTTAAAAATCAACTGTCTACGTTTAGGTCCTTAATTTTTATGTCAACTGAGTCCTTTTCTCACAAATAGATCCTTAATTTTCATTGCATATAGGTCCCTATGTACACAACACCTGCATCTCCTTCTTCTTCTTCCTCAGGTTTGAATGGCTGAGGAGGACCGGTGTCCACATCATCCGATTACCCTCCATCTCACACCAGCACAACTCCTTCCTTATCGCCAACCTTCCGCTCACCACCACCTTTTAATCCAACGACCTCGATCCTCCTTAACCTAACAAACTCTGGCACAGTGACTTCACCGTCTCCAGGGACGAAGGACCTTAAGCCACTGCACCTGGACATGATTGCATCCAGATGCAGACCCCTTACCCTTCTCTACCACCTATAAATACCCCCCTTGACTTTCGATTTGAAGGAGCGATCCCTTCCCACCTTCCCCCAATTGATTGCTCAATAAGCTATTCGTCAACAACCTCCGGCGACTCCTAACCACCTTCCTCCGGACTTCTACGAAGCCCTGACCACCTCTCTATCTCCGCCTTCCTCCGCTGCACCTAGCAACAAGGCTGCATCGCGTCTTCTTCCCTCTTCTTGACACTTTCTTCTTCGCTGGAGCTCTACCTTCCAACCTTCTGATTTCCTCCGTCATGACACTTCAACGGAGATCTCTACCTCCTTCGTCCAGGTAATAGTAGAATTAAGTTCTAGTTTAGTGTAGCTTAGTGTAGTTTAGTTAGTTAGTTAATTAGTGTAGTTTAAATGTCTTGTATTCCGTCATCTTCTTTAGCTTCAGCGAGCTCCTTGAGCTCGTCAGGAGCATTACTTTGTCTTTTAAGATCACCGATCACACTCTTCAACTCTCCACGATCATTTCTAATTCATTAATTACATGTTTGTATCACCTAAACGCCAAATCCATCACACCTCCACTGGAGACCTCCGTTATCCACGGCGAAGGTATTATGGCATAGAACACACTCACTAGGGGCCCTTCATCACTTCTACACCACTTCAAGGCTCCAAACCTATATCTAATTCACCTAATTACTCAACGTATAAAAACGCCTAATTTCATTTCAACATTCTGAGCTCGCTGTCAATGGGGGCTCAAAAGGAGTTTTATCACCTAATCACTCATTCTTTAAGCATCGCCAAACTCTCTTGAGTCTTTTCCCTCACTCAATTGAGTGAGAGGAATGATCTTGAGTTCAGGCAAACTCAAGAATCTACTTTTAATGAATTCAAGATAAATCCTTAAGTCTGATCACTAATTGGAGCAGTTGACTTGTTCCTGAGGTTCCTTGTGACCTCAGGAAGCTTTTAAGATCATTTCTATTATGAATCATTAAGAAATTCACATCCAGAGTTATCACATGGTGTTCACCGGAGCTCCAGCAAGCTCCGACGAACCAAATCTACACCTCAGCCTGTAGAACTCTTTGAGAAGCTCCAGAATACTTCTCTATGACCTCAGGAACAAGAATCAAGAGTTTAATTTGTGCTTTAATAAGAAACATTATCTGCTAGACATCATCTTCGTCAGCTCCGGCAGAGTTGAAGAGACCTAATTAGACTACTCCTAATCCTAGCGATGGGTCTAGAAGCTTCAGTAGGTCTACAGGAAACTTGAATTGGATTTAGTTATGACTAGGAACTCCTGAGTTGGTCTACCGAACTCATCACTTTCACATCTCAAGCGATGGATCTGGGAGCACCTCTAGAGTTATCAAAAAACTAAATTTGAGATGCACAATAGCTTTCCGAGGATGAAGTTGTTGGTGCTAGAGCACTGCGATCGTTTGTTTTGATGATAACAAAACATGTGTCATTTAACATTTGCACTTGGAGTATTAGATTTCAAGTCAATTGCAAATGGAGATATGATTATACGAAGTTCGAGCTCGCATCCAGGACGGATTGGAGGAGCTTGATGGAGAATAGAGGAGATTTGCGAGGAGCGATAGATTGAAGATGGAAGGACAAGAAGAATATGATAGAATTCTGTTTATTTCCTTCTTGTACCTTTATCTTTATTTCCTTGCTCTTTTTGTTCCTTAGAAAATCATGTTAAAGAGCCTCAAAGTACCCTAATAGTAGTCCTAGGAACACCTGCACAACCCTAAGATACTTAGGTTTTCTATAGAAAACTTAGAAAACCAATATAGGGTTCAAACAGCTTTTCCAGACGTCTAATTCCAAAATCAGACGTCTGATAATGTGTTTTAAGACATCTGATTGTTGATTCTGCCGTCTGATAACATTTAGGCTGCGTTAGCCGGTTCTGTCCGATGAAATCAAACGTTCAGACCATAGTCCAAACGTCTTAGAAGACGTCTGATGGACTTGCCAGACGTCCAATTAGTGGACCGTTGGTTGGCTTAACAAACACTGGAGGATATGACCGTTAGAGCCTTATCAGATGTCCATAAGCCTTTTCAGACGTCTGATAAATGATTGTTTTGCCTCGGCTGACCCAAAATCTCTTTTCAGAGATTTTCTAGCCGTTGCAACTCTTGAAAATCCATTCCCCCAGAAAAACTAGGTTTCCAGACGTCCAAACATAGTGCCAGATGTCCTATATGTCGTCTGATGGACTTGCACTAGAACCCCATTTAGATCTGATTCAAGTCAGGAAGAAACCTGCCTAAAATTAGACGTCTGACTTTTATCCCAGACATCTTATACTGATCCTCCAGACGTCTGATGCCAGGATCAGACGTCTGATAACCCTGTCAGTGCAATCATTGTTCCTGATTTCGGCCTGATTCTCTTGGGCTTTGCACCCAACGGCTATGGAAGCTTTCCAAAGCCTTCCAAAGCCTTCCTAAGGCCTCTATAAATAGAGAGGAACCTCTTGCACACAAAGACACACCTAGATACACAAGACACACCCAAGCAACACACTTTCTACTCTTTTGTGCCCTAAAGAAGCTCTTAATCTCCAAGCTCAAGTTCTACATCTTGAGAGCATCAAGCCTTTGCGCACCCGCTCTCCCGCCGTAGTTCACGAGAGCGACATTGCGCCGTCGCGTGGCTCACGCACCGGCGTCATCGATTCGACGCACTCCTTGCAAAGGGAAGTTTCCTAATTCCTATAGAAGCTAGGTTTAAATCTTTATTGGCTCTATAGGACTATATTTGTTATTTTATCTTTGTTATTTGATTGGGTATTTGCTTTGCCAATTCACGTCTCCTTCGTGGGACAAAATCCTTCTTGTGAAGAGAAGGGGTTAAGGAACGCTACCCTCGCACTTGTAGCGTGGTTGTAATTTAGGTTGAATCACACTCGTTTAAGTGATTTGTTTAGTGGATTTGATCAACTTGGTTAATCGGGAAATCCTAATTCGAGAGGGTTAGGTGGTGGTTTTCACCCGGTTTTGGTTTCCACCTAAAAATAATTGTGCACATTGTGTGATTGAATTTTTGTGAGATTGTTTATTTTCAATTTTGCAATTTATTACATCACCCTCTCCTGGTACGGCGAATCTACAGAAGTAGACCTGTTTAGGTCGTTGATTTGGTTATAGGAGCCTTAGATCTAAAAGTCAATTTCGAGCTTCTTAGGTAAAACCTAGACTGAATCTAAGGATAAATTCTTTGAATCTTTGATTTTTAAATAAAATGAATATCTGGAGTGATCTAGAAAAGTTTAGAATTAATTTGAGCAAGTGTTATTGAGGAAACCGGGAGTTTGAATGATCTGTGCATTTTGGGTTAGTTTTAGAACCCAACATTATTCTTTGGGTTTCTGATGAGATTTGGAGTTAAAATTTACCCAAATCAATTCCAACTGACCTCTCAATTTGACCTAAGATCTCTCATGAAGTTTTAATCTCTGTATGATAGATCAGAGCTTAAAACTAAGCTCTGAGCTTTATGTTTGAAGCTCTTCTCTTCTAGAGCTTCCTACAGCTCTGACTATCCTCAATTCCTTCTCAACCTATGCGGAAAGCTACACTAAAGCACCTCAGATCCTCAATTAAGGGTAATAATTCCTCTTCAGGTCAAAAGACCTAAGATAGCACCCCCTGAGACACTTTTCAAGAATGGTGAAAGTGACACGATCTTCATATGATTCTTTGGAATAATCATAATCAAACTATCAAATTGATTTCAAAATTAGAAACTAGACATCATCAACTTTCGATCGAGCCCTTGATTGCTCAATTTAGTTCAGCAATTGTCTAGAATCTTCGTTTGAAGATTCAACTGATGCAGCTTTGCACAGAGGGGGAAGTCGAAGTTTTGTCCCACCTAAGGGAGATGCAGACACACGCCTTAGTATAATTGGTTTTTGTGAACCCAGCGCTTCAGTCAACAACGCTGGGCGCACGAAACCTTACCTATTCCTCTGAGCATGATTGGGCGCGTGCGTGCACGTGCATGTGTGTTTGCATAGGCGTGTGCCTATGTGTGTGCCCGGGTGGGTGAGCGAGCATGGTGTTGGGCTTATGATGGGCCTGAGACTGTGCAATGGGCTAAAATGATAAAAAAAATGCCTAATATAAACTAGGCCCGGGATGAGTAGGGTCTAGTCCCACCCTACGAGGTGCTGTGTATCCTCGAAAGGCTTGGGCCTCCCATCAACTATTGGTGCAAGGGCATCACGATCGTTAATTTTGATAATAACAAAACACTTGTATTTAACATTTTCATTTGAAGTCTAAGATTTCAGCTTATTTACAAATGGATACAAGTTTGAAGGAGAAGTATGAAGAGCTCATGTCCATGGTGGATTGGAGGAGCTCGTTGGAGGTGAAGAAGCTTCACTTGGAGCGAGAGCTTGAAGACAAGAAGAATTGGATAGATTTCTATTTGTCTTGTAGTCTATATTTTTGTCTTTACTTTCTTTGCACTTTATTTTTGTCTAGATATATGTTAAAGAAACTCAAAGTAACAATATAATAATCGTAGGAACACTTAGACATTTCGTAGAAAACTTAGAAAACTAAAGTAGGCATCAGACAGCCTGATCAGACGTCCAATCTAGACTTCAAACGTCTGATCTTGACTTTTAAGATGCATAACTGTTGGATCAAACGTCCAAAAACACTTAGGCTGGAAACCACTCTCTGTTTGCCATGTTTAGACATCCAGCCCTTAGTCCAGACATCTTAGCAAACGTCTAATGTTTTTGCCAGATGACCAATTAGTAGAACATTGACTTAGAAATATAATCGTTGATGATTGACCTTTAATCTTATATCAGATGTCCGTAGAGGACCTCAGATGTCTGATAATAGACATTTGCCCTCGATTAAGCCAAAAACACCTCTCATCAGTAATCTAGACGTTTGTGCCCTGGGAAATCCATTCCCGCAGTTATCAAGGTTTCTAGACATCCAAACTTGGTGCCAGATGTACGACAAGTCATCTGACCGACTTAACCCTGTTTAGGTTTGAACCAAGTCAATAAGGAAATCCTTCTAGGATTAGATGTCCGATTTAGCTTCCAGACGTTTTAAGAATAGTTTCAAGATGTCTGATATTTTTCCCAAACGTCTAAAAACCCTGTCAGAATCATTATGACCCTAATTCCAACCTATTTTGCCTTGGGTTCATCCCCAACGACTACCTAGGGCTTCCACAACCTTCCTAAGCCTTCTATAAATAGGAGATGCCCCTTCCTTTGTTAAATACACTTAGAAACACCAAGAAATGTCATTTCCACATCCATTTGTGTCCAAGAGAAGAAAGGAATCACCTAGAAGTGTTGTTGCTCTCCAAAGATCATCTCACACATCTTGTGAGCATCATCCTAGTTGTGCACCCGCTCTCCTGCCATCGATTACGAGAGCGACATTGTGCCGTTGCGTGGATCATGCACCCGCATCATTTACCGATGGACTTCCATCAAAGGAAAGTCTTCTTTGCCTATAGTAGCTAGTTTTATTTACATACTTTGTGGCTCTATAGGACATTTATTTATTATCTTTGGTTGGGTATTCGCTTTGCGAATTCCTATCTCCATCGCAAAACAAATTACTCCTCGTGAAGATAAGAGGTTTGATGTATGCTACCCTTGTGTAAATAGTGCAGTTGTATTGAGGTTGAGTCACCCTCGTTTAAGTGACTTGTTATGAATTTGATCGACTTAGTCGATCGGGAAATCCTAAATCGAGAGGTTTAGGTGATAGTTTTTACCCAAGTTTTGGGTTTCCACCTAAAAATTCTTGTGTTCTTGTGATTGTTGTATTTTATGAGATTGATATTATTATTTCTGCTTTATTTTTCGTATCACGCAGATCTCACCCCCTCAAGTGGGGAATTACATTAACAAATTTTTGTTAAATGGTTGAGTGTGGGTTCGTGCACAGTGAAAGCTAAGTCAACAAAGGAAGAGAAGCCAGAGATGAACTTAAGTGAAGAGAAGGGACAGAGGGGCAAAGGTGAACCTAAGGGAATAAGAGATGAAATGTAAAGAGCGAGAGAGATTAAAGTTAAATAAAAAGAGAGGTTAAATTGAAAAGAAACAAATGAGAAGGCTGAGAGAAGAAGCTTGGGCTTAAAGAAGGTACTTTTATTCATTGTAACATTTCTTTTATGCCTTACATTTTTGTACAAATTGTAATAAATAATCTTAGATTTTATTGCAAATCATCCATATACATTTCTCTTTTATAAATGGAATAATTACATACTTTAATTATCTATTCTTTGTGCAAATATTAATGTGCTTAACATATGTTGTAATTATATGTTGTAATTATTGTAGTAATTAGTTAGTTATTAATTTAATTAATAAGATTGGTGAATTAAAATTACGAATATACCTCCCAGTGAACGACCTGAACTCAACCAGTTAAAAAAGAACTTAAACCTAAATGTTAGGTTAACTTAGCCCTATACTACCTAATTGACATCAATTCAAGTTAACCTAAGTCATTTTTCACGATTAATTATGACTTTTAACATTAATTAACTGTGTTGAGAAATTAAACATCAAAGGCCTCATATTTTTACTCCACAACTCGGTCATTAGGAAGGGGGCCCTTGACTCACTTAAAAAATGGTCATGAACTTTATATGGGATGGTAGTACCCATCTTGTTTCTTAGAAGGACATTTGCCGCCACTTAGATGAAGCAGGTTTGGGGATCTATTACTTTGTGACTTTAGAGAAGGCTGCTATCACCAATAGAGTTTGGAGGCCACTCAATCAACCCTCCTCCCTTTGGAGTTGTTAGATGTCCTCCGGGCATGGGGATTACACCATTGTTGAGTCGAGGAGTTCTGACACCTCTATCTGAAGGAAAATGTTTGCCCTCAAACCCCTTCTCCTCGACAACTTTTGGAGAGGGGGCTTCTAGTCTTAGCCTTCCACTTTAGAGAGATCACTCTTCTCGACTGTTAAGGATGCATTAAGAGACAAAGGTACAAAGTTTGATATTTGGAGGCTCATTTGGATTAGAGGGCACATCCTTAAGTGGTCCTGTTGCACCTCACTGGTGGCAAGGGATTATCTACTCACTCGCTCTAGACTCCATCTACACGTTGACACAAATTGCTTATTGTGCAATGATGAGGTAGAATCTGCTCACCACCTTTTTTTTCCATTTCTCATTCTCTCGTCTTGTTTGGAAGCACATCTAGGACTGCCTTCTTTCTCATCTACATCAACTTGATTCCCCCCTTGGCGCATAGGAGGTCACTCGTCATGCCAATGTTGACAACAAAACCTTCTTGCGGATTCTCTCAACCTCAATTTGGTACATATGGAAGGAGAGGAACTCGAGGTTCCATGATGACCACCACTCCCCCCTAGGTGTGGTGAGTGCCGAGATTATTAGGAATGTTTCTCTTATTTGATTATGTTGTTCTTTTGTTTGCCTGAGGATTGTTCTTGTTTCTCGAGTGGGGATGTAAGAGTGCTTTACCTGCATCAAGCCAGTTTGACCGTTTTGGGTAAATATAATTACCCTTTACTAAAAAAAAGGAGAAATGGTTAGCAAAAATCATAAGCTATGACCAAATCCATGCATCTTGCCTTTTTGAGGAATTTTTGGTCAATTCCAGGTTAGGTACCTGCAATGTAGCCTCACCACGTGGTAGGATATAGCCTACACTTGATAGCCATAACTTATTTTGCATATTTGTTTCCTATGCAAGAAGGAAGATTAGGTCTTACCGATGCTTTGGTGGCACTTGGAAGCTGTGTTGTGTGTTGTGTCCAATGTGTTGATGTGTCTTAACGTGTTGGCAAAAGGTTCCCAAAGTGGTGGAGAGCATTATTACAAGCGACATAATTTTCCTAACATTACCACTGGTTAGTCCTTTTTTAATTTTTTTTTTTATTGTAAGTAGATGTCATTTTTTTCTTTTTACTTTTTTCTTGCATACGTTTTCTCTTTAAACGTGTTTGTTTGTTTGTAAGATGCATTTAACGATTTGTTTTTCAATGTAGTTTAGTAAGGTTTTTTGTCATCAATCTCCTTATTACATGTTGTGCTACATCTATATTGTGAGAGGTTTGTCTATTTTGAGTACCTTTTATGAATCACGAGTCAACATTAACGAAGTGTTGTTGTAGTTTTTCTTGCACTATGCTTATGGTATTATATTTATAGTCT
The DNA here is from genome assembly GCA_037157565.1 of Thalassia testudinum. Classification (NCBI taxonomy): domain Eukaryota; kingdom Viridiplantae; phylum Streptophyta; class Magnoliopsida; order Alismatales; family Hydrocharitaceae; genus Thalassia; species Thalassia testudinum. The sequence continues at coordinate 131,893,194 of JAZHRO010000055.1, forward strand.
TAAGGAAACATTAATCAACTTAAACTTTGCATAATGAAGTGGGGATTTCATAAAGAAGATTGTAGGCAAATGTGCTACATTCTCATCAGTGGTGAATGTATGTTTTATATTCCCATTGTAGGCACTTGACCACACCGTCGATCAAAATTTTCATGATTTATTACATTCAATTTCAACATTGCTTTGTTCACATTCACATAAAATGCCCTATTTGTACCCTTGTAAAAAAAAATCAGTCCCACGTCTTACATAAAAATCCCAAACCAAATTCTCCATAGACCTTCTGTTACGAACGCGCGCTTCAGACGTCTGCACGCCTGAGTGCGCAGACCCGCGTACACTCTCTCTCCCTCTCTTTTTCCCTCTCTCCTGCCGCCGCAGACCACCTTGTCCCGCTCTCTCTCTCCTTGCGCGGCCTTAAAAGGCCACGCCCTCCCCCTCACTCCCGTCACCTCCGCCCCCTTCCTCTTCTCCTTCCAATCGGTGCGCGAGTGAGCGACGGCGGCGACAGCCGCGGCGGGTGCGGGAGGAGGTGCTGCGCGGGGGAGGAGGCGTCGGTCGTGAGGGCCCGAGCCTGCCGGGGCAGCGGGAGCCGGCCGGCAGGGGCGCAGCAGACGCGGGGTGGCGCGGGAGGCCTGCTGCAGCTCGAGCAGCAGGCGGAGCACTCGCAGCGCGGCCGTGCGTCGCGAGCGGAGGGCGAGTGGCGCCCTGATTCTGGAAATTTTTCCAGAATCAGACGTCTGGGCTTCCAACTAGAAAAGACGTCTGGAGGACTGTCCAGACGTCTGAAAGGTGAGTTATTTTCATACCTTCTTCCTTTCCTACGACCGTCCGTACTGAGAGAGAGAAATGGGTACACACAGGTTCGGGGATTCGCATCCAACGCGAATCAGACATCTGGCTGCAGTGCCAGAAGACGGGAACGACTTCCAGACGTCCTGGGTGACAATCGGACGTCTGCGAACTAGGCCAGACGCCCCCGCAGGCTTCTGGACATCTGAGAGACCATGCAGAGCAAAGGTAACCCATGATCCACTTTTTAAGACGTCTGGAATAAGTTCCAGACGTCTGATTTTGCACTGTTTCGTCGTTTTCGACCCGTTTAGGGCCGTTCGGGGTCTGTTTTCCGCGTTTTGAGTTGCGTGCTTTTTGGAATTACATCCTTTACCCGTCTACAGTAGCTGTATACTATTTTGAGAAATTCCTTGTGTTTAATCCTTGTGATAGGACCCCGTTCCGTTGCAGTCTCGGGGGTTGCGGAGGCACGCGGGATTCCCGACCACGCCCCTAGTTCGCCTGTTGCAACCGGTAGAGTGGCTTTAAGTATAATCTGTAAAATTATGAAACCATAAATAGAACCTAAGACATTACATGAATCCTAGGAATGAGAAATAGATTGAATGGTAGATCCTAGGGTGTTGCATGAATCCTAGGGCTGGAAAACTAGATTGTATGATAGATCCTAGGATATGGCATGAATCCTAGGACGGGAAAACTAGTGGAATGTATGAATACTGCAGCCTTGGAAAATGTGGAAAGGGCTTAATAGCTGCCTGTGAATTGAATTAAACAGCTGCCTGTTATGAATAAATGAACATGATTAAGAATATGGGATGTATGAACGTGAAACTGGAAAGGTGAAACCGGAATGCGCTGAGTTAAAGAGCTGGAACCCTACGGGGAATTAGGAGTAGAACTCCTGGAAAGTGAATGGAATAGAATTGGGGAAGTGAGCTGGCCCTTGAGTACGGAGTACCAAGGAGAGTGACTGTCCCCCTATTTAGTGCAGTGAGGAGCCAGCCGCCCCAGGGACCCGGGGTTAGGACTGGCCACTCTGTACCGACTTGCTGGCCCTCGTGTACGCAGTACCGAGGAGGGCTACTAGTGTAGGGAGATACTAGCTACCCCACGGGCCCCGGGGTTCTGCTAGCCTCCTACACCGACTTGTTAGGCCCACTGGGGCAAACCAGGGTAGTCAGGCGAGGGTGCGCGAACTGTGGAGGGGCAAGGCCCCTGTTTGGTTACTGTGGAGGGGTTGGACCCCTGTTACTGAGAGGGCTCTGCCCTGTACTGGTTCCGTGCTGTGCTTTGGGCGCACCCGTTAACGGAAACTACTGACCGCGTGCCAGTGCGGGTTAGCTATCCGTGCGTTTACCGCGTGTGCCGTAGTCACGGTTACGTCTGTCAGTGACCTTGGGGTGGTTGACTGAGAGTAGGATTACCACAAGGGACTCTCCCGCCCAGGAGAGCACCATGTGCTACTTCTACTGTTCGGAAAAGACTGCAATCAAGATCGTTCCCATGAGGAACATTCGAGATCAAGTGAAGGATCTGAGAAATAGATAAATTGTGAGACAATAGAAAGACGTAAATAAAGGAAGAAAGAAAATTAAAACAGCTACTGTGCACTTTACTGTTTCTTTAGTTTAGCTGCCACTCTACTCAGCGTTTTGCTGACGTGTACACTCGTTACCTTTCAGAACCAGGTGTTGAGCAGCCAGGGTCAGCGGCTGCAGAGGACGCTGGGCCGAATAGGGTCCAGTAAAGTTACCACTGTTCTCTTGTTCCTCTTTTTGGTTCCACTGTAGTGAGTAGTTCTTGTTTCCACTGTACTTTTCTTTACCTGCAGTTCATATTATGTTATGAATGTTGTTCTACTGTTGTGGTGGTACATACTATAGTGGTTTCTTTCCTTACTGCTTTATTTTCGTACTGTTAGTTATATTCATGCTGAATGTGGTTTATTTTACTGCTCTTTTGTTTACTTACTCGTTGGACGACCAGGTCTTGGGATTAGTCGAGTCGATCCGGTTCTCGTGTCTCGTAGGGACTCTGGAATCGGGTCGTTACAGCTTCCCCTCCCTCTCTTTATTTTTCTAAAGTGTAATAAAAATGCACATCGATCTCATTCTCTCCTGCCCCCCCCCCCCGAACACACACACTATTATTTGTGTTGTTGTTCCATTCAATAGAATATGCTACATAAAAATAAGTTTAAAAAATGATAGGTACATTAACAAAACCTATGAAAAAGATATTCTCTCATGATATCTTGATATTGCATTTCTTATTAGATTCTTAACTAATGAAGTCATGTTATGAATATTGATTTCACTCTCGCTTGTGTTACATGTTCTCTATTTTTTTACTCTTTTGCAATTAAGAATCAATTTTAAAACATAAAATCACGTTGTGATCAATCATGAGTTACTTTCGATTAGTGACAACCTCTAATATGATTTTGATGATTTTTCAAAAAGGATAAATAATAAATTAAAAAATATTCTTATTGCATAATCGTGCATAATTTTCGTTTGCAGGAATTTATATCCTTGTTGAAGAAGGAAGAAAGGAGTTGCTTTGTGAAGACTTTAAAGTTTTTCATTTCCTGTAAATGTTGTTGTAAAATTTTATCATAAGCTTTTATTTTTTAGATATATTTGTAAAAGAGCCCAAGTTTACCTTAGTAGACTTAGGACTCTAAGGAGACCTAGCTAGACCAAGTTAGGAACCTTCATGCAAATCTTAAAATGGCTTATGTACCTTATCTGATGACCAATAACTTGATCAGATGACTTACAATGCAAAACAAGTCATCTAACCACTTGGCTAGTTGACACCTAAATCTATCCATTATAATCTAATGTCCACCTCTTTCTTCCAAATGTCCAACTTTATGGTTAAACAACTTAACCTTTTATCAGACATCCGATCAACCTATCAAATGACATATAAACAAATGTTACAACCAAATCATTGCATCTTGGAACCCAGCAATCCAAAGATTTGTGTTAGAACCTCGAATCAAACTTGATTACTTAATTGAACATCTAAAAAGTCGTTCAAACATCATCCAAGGCAATCGATCATTTGGACAATGATCCTTGCATATCGTCTAATCTCTTGACCCAAGTCTAATAACTCTTGGTTATTGATGTGTATATATCTAAGTAGCCTAAAATATTTATTGATGCATGTTCTTAGTATCATAGAAACATCACGCATTATAAATAGTGCATAATATGCATCATCATGCATTTAGGTAAATTTGTATAAATTGTATAGTAATTCGCCTCTTTTTTTGGCTAGGGACAAGGTAATATTTATCGGGGCCTCAAATTGAAAACCCAACCACACGAATTTGGTCAGGACGACGATCGGAGTTCAACTACTTCGAGATCGCCCCAATCGAATTTCCGTAGCATCGGATGTAGTCTGAGGAAGATTAGAGGTCAAGGGGTAAGATGGTGTAAAATCTGGACTTCATATGACAAATCCAACCACACGGATGTGTTCGGATCGACAATCACTGCCCAATGGTGCGAAAATTGGTCCAATTCGACATCCGTGGCATCACCTATAAGCAAAAGAAGATGGACGACTCAGATGATGCACGTGGCACCATCCTAGCCGTCCACGTCACCGCAGCCATCACCGCAGCACTCCTTCATAAAAATCAAATTGACCTCCATCATCAGATCATCATCCAATGGTGGAGAGTGCTGAAGGAAGAAACCAAGAACTCGACAAAGTAGCGGCCATAACACAACAGTTATGACCTCAAAACGCGAGCTGAAGGCACAGGTTCGACTCTCCACGCGACTCAAATAAGGCGAACGAGCGGGCACGAGCAAAATACGCCCGTTGGATCACAATCGGGCAGCGAAGTGTGGCTACGGGCGCCACCCGAGCACCTGATTCGCCCATGCGCGATCTGACACCGAGCTACACGAGCGATCATACGCACTGGCGTTGTGTGCGCTGAGGAGGCGAAGCGTGCGTGCGTCTTTTAGGTCATTCGATCTCTTGATCGGACGACTGAGATCTCGAGATCGTGGGAGCACGCCTCAACACATGAAGATCAGGCGACGTCTACATGGCTGCCTCTGAGACGTCGGATGAGAAGCAAGCAGCGGGGATGAGTCACGTGGCTACAGCGACGTGCGTCTTCAATGATGCACGTATCCATCACTAAAGGCAGCAAAGTTTAATGTTGAAAATTAAAATGCCTCTTTTGCCCCTATGTATGCAATTATATAAAGGCCCTACACCCTCCACATTTTCTTCATCCCTTCTGTCATCTCTCTCCTTCTTTAAGAGCTAAGAACTCAAGTTCTAAAGCTCACTCTAATGCTCCCAAGCTATGGGAAGCTTCGCTAGAGTAAAAATACAAAATTTTCCACCTCTCATCCCCTTTGGGAAACTCTCGCCAACCGTCTTCTCACCCCCATTCTGGAAGTGGATCTCGCACTGCCAACACCTACCTCACCCCCAGATCTTCCAGATTCGTCCATCTTCACTCTCCTTCTAGGAGACATCCGTCTAGCTTGTCCTCCAAGCAGCTGTTGAGGAGGATAACTTCTCACCCTCCTCTCTTTATCGCTTTCTAGATTAGATTTCCTACTTTTTAGTTGTACATGTAATGACATTATTTTTAGTATAAAAGTTGTTTCTCTCTTTCTTTCTCTTTATCTCTCTCTCTCTCTCTCTATAGTTTTAGTGTTTATATTTCAAATAGAATAGCGATCATTGTTAATGTCTCATTTATAAACAAAAATTACAAAAAAATATAACTGCGGATTCCGAATTGACGTAGCCTTCCCATGTTCGACCCTAGACTCATTTCGAGTTTCGGTAAAAAATTATCTGATTGACGGATTTTCTTAGGAATCACACTACAATGACATGTTTTCTAAACTCAAATCTTTTTGCAACAAATTTTCGACACATCAACCGTTTCATCAAACGATTGATTCTAAAATCAGACAACCCTTATTATAAAATAAGTTGTCTTATCTTCTTGCTAGATGTCTGATATTTCACCTTTTGTTAGCCTTATTTTTTATGTAACTCAAAATGCCAACACTCATTCTTCTCAAACGACTAATCCTTACTCATCAAATAATTGATGACTCTATCAGACATCTGAGTGAGCACTATCAGTTGAAAATCTTTTGTAATCTTTTCTATTCTCGAAAAAATCCTTGTCCTAATCACCTCCAACAACTACTAGATCCTCTTTAAGCTTTCTTAAATCACTCTATGGATTTTATAAATACCACACAACTCTCTCAGAGGCCTAAAACACACTTTCTGGCATACTCTCTTAAGCTCTCAAAGCTCTCCAAACTCTTCCAAGTTTTTTGCTCAACATTTGACAACACTCTTTTTGTGAGGCTTAACTCTAATTACACACATCAAAGGGAAGTAATTCTAACACATAAAAGTTAGTATTCATATTCACATTGTGTCTATGTAGGATTGTTCCTATGTTTTTCATTTTGTTTGTTGTCGTATTTAGACATTCGACTTGGTGGATCCCTGCCTTTTCTTACCTGAAAGGATAAAACTCTTCAGTTGGAATTGAAGAGAGTCATTATATTTAAGATACTCTACCCTCATTTTAAAGTGACATGATTTGCAAATTATTAATTACATTATCCAAAAGACACATGCTAGCGGTAATTTTTTTATGACAGTTCTTAAACCATGGCTAAATCCAATATTCGTGATGATTTTAAATAAAATTGTCACCGGTAAGTCGTTTAGGTCATTCCGGTAGGTAAGCTATTGGCGAAGATTTTATAATTATCAGTAAAAGTTTTTCATGACAAATTTGAAAAAAGCGTCGCTAAAAAGCAACATAGGCCATTTCGAGGCGGGTGTCCTTTTTATCATTTTACCATTTGGACAGCCAACCGCGGTCACATCCATGCACAACCGCACCCTCGCCATCGATGCCTCCCTTCAGCCGCAGAACACCAGCCACCGGTCCTCCACCCACGCGATCGATGCCTCCCTCCCACGCCAACCGTTCTCCTCTGCGGCCCCGCCTCCCTCGTCGATTCCTGCCGATCATCGACCCACGCCATCGACCCCTCTCCTTTAACCCTTCGTTGCCCCTTCCCCTCCCTCTCCGACGCCACCGTTGACGCCTACCCAGATCCTTCGCCGCCGCCGACGCCGCCGCCGCCAATCGACGACGCCCAGCACCACCAGACACCTCATCCCCTCTTCCCAAACCCCTCGGTCTCCACCCGATCCCCATCTTCCCCCCTCCTTTCCTCCGCCCTGGGCCACGCTCCCGCCGGTCCTCTGCTGGAGCCGGTCATTCTCGAGGTTGCGCGAAACATCGCCGTCGAGCGAAGCACCACCGCCGCCACGGTCAAGGTTCGTTGCATTCATTGATTGCTTGATTCTCTTTCCTGATCTATGGATTCAACTTTGTTTCATGTGGATTTTGAGTAAGAAGGTGCCGTGATATGGTTTCTGTGTGGAAAGATGTGGGATTTCAAAAGGAAGCGGGTGATTATATATATGGATTTCAAGTACTGGAGAAGACAATGACTAGCTTTATGCAGATAGGAAAGGGCTGGGGGTGTGCATTGTTTTCAGTTTGTGATTTAAAATTGTCGATCTCGTGGTTTGATAGTTGCATTACGTGAAAATCATAGTTTCATGAAGGATGCATCTGGATGTAAATCTATTATTGTTGTCAAATTTTGCTTTTGGAAGTTGGAACTTTAGATCCAAACACACATAAAAAATGCTCGTTGCTTCATGATTAGTGTACACAAATTGACCATAAGATACAAAAACTTGCAACTTCAAATGCATCTTGAGATATGTAAGAAGCAGTGACTTTTCAGGATTGATTAAGATGCAAACTTAGCGCGTAGCACCGATCCATGGTCTAAAAGGTGCTTTGGGTGGATTTCATTTCTGGAGAAACACACTAAGAAAATGGGGCGCAATTGTTGTTGCTTTTTTGTTTATATGTGATGTTACTAGCTTGAATAGTTTCACAATGTCTGCTCTCTGCTGGAATTGCTCCAATCTTCTAAAGAACTTATGAAATCAAGCTTACTCGTTGATGGACACTTGTACTGCAGGTAAAAACAATGGTGGTCAGTACCTATCAGTCTGCAAGTGGTGCAGGTGCAGCAGCCATTGAAGAGCTTGAACAGCAGACCCGTGAGGTATACTCAGATTTTTTGTCCCTTGAAGGGGTGTTTTGTTTATGGTAGGTCCCCTGATTTAGAGAAGGAGGATTGATGGCATTCCACTTTACTTTTATCATATACTAGGTTCTTGCTGGCAAGGCCCCCACTTGTAGGATATTTAAACAGCAGGTATGTAGTTTTTTATGCAGCATTTGCTGAGCAGATCAGGAATATATATTTTTTAATCTTACTGGGATCCGTTGGGTTATTTCCTTTTATGCAGTATGCATTTAATTTATTCTCTGATAACGCACCAATTCAAGAAAATGGATATAATGAGGAGGAAATGAAGATGGTGAACGAAACCAGGAAAATACGGGTATGTTCTTTTCTTATATGCATGTTATTTTGTCCAAGGCTCTTTTATCTGTTGTTAGAATTTGTATGCTTTGTACTAGTATCAATTTAAAAGAATGGCCCAGTTGTTAAAGTGACTGCCAGTTACATCAGAGCGCCTGTCATGCATGCCCATGCTGAAAGTATCAATCTCCAATTTGAAAAACCTCCTGATGAGGTAAGAATGATCACTGCATTTCATTTGTTGGATAGGTGTAATGAAGCAATGAAAGCTCTTGAAGTCATTCTTTTTAGAATTCTAAACGTTGCTATATATGAAAAAGACAAGCTTACGATTTTTGAATCACTGATCATGCTTTCTTTAAAACTTGGTTGCATATCCTAGGAAATTGGTAATGTTGGATTCTTTGGGATTGTCCATGGTGCTGAGACATGAAACTATTATGTGATAAATTAATGTGCATGGTTGATATGTGTCAATGCTATTAACTTCATATTAGCTCTACAATCCAATTTTTCCTTTTGTGTGGCAACTAGGACAATAAATGTGAGAGTAACCATCCATCAATATTATTATTGACTTCATATTAGCTTTAAAATCTAATTTTTAGTTTTATTCTTGCTTTTAACATAGTGGATGGTCATTAAGCTCATGTGACCATCACTTTCTTCTTCATAAAAGTAGCAAGGCCAGAGTAGCAAGCCTTTGCTTTATCCAGCCTATTATGGTTATCCAATATTGGTTCTTAAGTGGCATTAGTTTTTTATACATTACAAACAAAAAGATTTCATTTTATGTTTTTGAAGTAAAAGAAATTAAATCATGGTGCTCTTACACAAAAGTATGTTCAAGATACTTGCTACGAGATAGTTGTTATGCCATGGGTTTTTTGTCTCTTGATCCATAACAGTTTGCTTTGGATATACATTCTAATATTCTATTTATTTTGCAATAAAAAGTGGATCTTTGTGTTTTGATCAAGGAGAGAGATAAATGTTCATTATGAGAGGAGCATTGCCTCTCTGATGCAAGGTAGATTGAAAAGCCATAATGGCATTTGCGACTTATCTTTTTATTGGAAAATGGTAGGGTGACTACTTTAGCTTTATAATGCCATGACTGTATAGGGCTACACACCAGATAATATGACAAATAGGACTCACTTACTAGGCTACTACAGAATTCTTACAGTTGACAAATATAAATAAAGCGGAAGTAATAATATCAAAGCAATAATAAATGCATAATGCTTAGGTTTATGTGGAAACCCCACTCACGAAGAGTACGGAGAAAATCATGAGAGAAGTGCCCCGATAGGACGTGTATCTCTGTATTTTTTCTCAAAAGAATAAGTGGGAGGTATACACCTATTTATAGGTCACCACACACAATACAAAGTCTTGTTTCACTATGTGGGACTAAATAACTATTACAATTCTCTGAACACTCCCCCACAAGCTGGAGCATGGAATGCTCAGTTTGTAACACAAAGAAACCCACTCTATGCAATAGAACACAACCTTTGGACTGGTTCTTGCTCGTAGGTGGGTGTGTTGACGATGACACATCAACGAGATTTGGAGCTATTGGACGAACTATAACTGGCTCTAACAAAAGGCCTCTCTTCTGGAGACTTGGTGCTGGTGGTTTCCCATTTAGTATCCCTGAAATAGATCTTCCTCTGAAGACCTTGAAGTTGGATCTCTCACATAGAAATTGATTGGACCCTTCCTCTAAGGACCTTGAAAATGGATTTTCCTTCTCTAGAGATCTCGAAAATCTGGATCTTGACCTCCCAGATTTTGGTTTCTCATGTGATGATCTGTAATTCTTATCATCCGTAGTGGTAATCGATGTCACCTCAATTGCTGGATAATGCTATCGCGCCTTAGTATATGAGAAACAAAAGAGACTCCTAAATGGAGGTGATTACAACAAGCTCAACACTCCCCCTTCTCCCATACTCATACGAGAGAATAAAATGACAAGAAGAAGAAATACAATAAATAATGATCATTATAAAAAAAAACTAAAGAAGACTTCTTCACATCTTCTCTTTAATTCAAACTCACTCTCTGTTTTTATTTTTTTTGTATATTTTTCTTCCTTTTTTCTCCTCTTTTTTTCGTTCTCCTCTCTTTTTTTCTTTCCTCTTTTTCCTCCTTTTCCCTTTTTTTTTTTAAACCTTTCCAACGTGGAAATCCAGATTGAGATAACATAAAAGAAACCTAAAATACCACAGGACCGAAACTTATGTCTAGAGAGACCTCACCATCGACTGCTTCTTTGATGCTGATCATTGCTGAGTTCTCCGGTGCTTCCTTGCCGAGATCATCTCTCCTTCGACCTCTCGACTTTGCGTGCTACCTCAGCAGTCGTGGCAGGGGGAGGTGGTGCTGGCCACCTAATCGACTCCGTCTACAGCGTCGAGCTTGCCTCCGACACCTTCTCCATCATTGCCTTTCGCGTCAAGCCCCCTCGCGAACCACGTCGACGAGTCCCAAATCAGGGAGGACGCGTCCTCCTTGTAAATTGACTTCAACTTCAAGGAGGCCTCCTCGGTAGTGCCGTCGATGGCAACCACAAGCATGGCGTACCTACTGCAGCCGATGGTGCTCTGCGAGCGAAGGCACGAGGCCTTCGAGGCGTGCGTGCCGACAGGCCGCTCCTTGATCTCCATCATCTCAAGGCACAACCTCTCCATGTCATGGTCCTTCACGATGTGAATCCACACACATCAGAACAAGAACTCTAGCAAGGATAAAACAAACCCAAGAATCAAGGGGAAAAATAAAATGAACCTAAGAATCAAATGATCTGATATCAAGTTGACAAATATAAATAAAGCGGAAGTAATAATATCAAAGTAATAATCAATACATAGCACTTGGGTTTACGTGGAAACCATACTCACGGAGAACGGAGAGAAAACCATGGGAGAAGTGCCCCGATAAGACGTGTATCTCTATATTTCTTCTCAAAAGAATAAATAAGAGATACACGCCTATTTATAAGCTACCACACACAACACAAAGTTCCACTTCACTATGTGGGACTAAATAACCACTACAATTCTCCCAACACTTATGTCATGCAGGAGATGAGACTCCTTTCAAAAAAAAAGTGGGGATGAGACAAAATCTAGCCCCTCTGCATAAGTTCATTCTATTTGGAACACAGCAACATTGATTTCTTTCAGTAGAGCGCTTGGTCAGCCCTCTCTCACCTTGGATAGGAAACCCATCAATCCTGCCATGCTACAAACCTTTGTAATTTTTTGCCAGTTATCCTTTTTTTGCCGCTGTTCCCTTTGAGCTACACTTATTGTAGATATATTCTCTTTCTGTTTACTTGAGTCAAGTGGGCAAACATGTAAATCATAGTTACCATCCTAAATGTTCAAGAAACTTCAAACAAAATCTTGAAGGGAGCTACTAGAATTGTTATCATTTACGACCGGGCATCTAATCACTCTCTTTCCAACCCCCTTAGAGGTCCATCTCTTTCTCATACCCTCCCATATAATAATATTCCCCCTTTTATTCTATTGTATCCTCAAGAAGGTTGTTAACATGTGATGATGGGGTAAAAACAAAGCATGCCATTCCTCTCTCTGCTGTTATTGAGAAGGTCCATTAACATTCCTGACATTATAACTGCAAAAACTGGTACCTTGACTATAAACCTACTGTTAATGCCACCTACAGGAATCTAGTAAAGATGATATTGCAGTTGGTCACATTTGGCAAGATATTTCTCAAGATATTGCAGTTGGTCGCATTCGTCACTTGGTCATATTCCTTTGTGGTGATCGGATTTGCAAGGTAGCTGCACTCAATGTAGTCCAGATAGTTGAGAAGCTGCTCCAAGGCTATCTCAATTTTGATGTACATTATACTTTCCAGTATGAGTTCTTGATTATCATCGTGATCTACTAGTGAGTTAGAATGCAATTTTGAGCTACCTATGTTTTGGATATGAGGTTTCTGGGTAATGGGAGGGAACAAGATCGTGCTTTATGTTAGTAGCGGTAAGGGTTTCCCATATGGCAAGACTACCATTTTCATTATTCCATGTTTCTTGCCTTTTCTTTATGCTAATGTATGGAGCCACTTTTTTCTGTTTACAAATTTTGTAGTGGTTAATTATTTAAGTTTTGGTGCTCCATTTTGAATCCTAAACATGCTGGCTATTGTCCTGCATGGTTGTATGTGCTGACTGTGAATATCTTAAAGCTAGTCATGGCTGTATGTCGATTGCAGTTTTAGTGCTGGTTTTGTACATTTTTCTTGTTTTAATTTTATTTTGATGAAAGGTTAGTATTTTGTTAATGACGAGATTTAAACGTCAATTCTATCAGAAATATTGTAAGATTCCAAAATAAAATAGTACTTAATATTTCTAAAATATCTTTATATTTACACCAACGGTGTTTTCGACAGACATTTGTTGGGGTAGCTACAGATTGTTGTAAGGTTTTAAATATTGATATCATAAGTCGAAAAGAATACATTGGGGATGTATCGTAGATATTGATGAATTATGAGGAAATCGCTCAAAAAGGCTTAAAATGTTATAAAATGTCACAAATTTGATGAAAATTAACATTTTAATAACTAGTACTACTTAAAAGACGAAAATCATAAATTTTAAATTAAAACATAATAAAAATGTACTAGTCTCATATTAACAAAGTTATATATGAAAAGAAAATGTATATAACATGATAATAATTAAAAAAATTTTATCGTAATGCTACTCACAAAAGGAAATGAAATATCAATAATGTTAGAGTAGCAATTGACCACACCAAGTACGAAAGCACTAGCCAATGTCACCAAACCAATACTAGGTTGAGTTTCGACCTAGCTCGATATCTCTCCTCTGATTATCTTCTTCTATTCGTAGTACTCTAACATATTCACAATATGACTCGCACCATATAGCTGTATCGAATATTGTATTCATTGATGTATCGTTGATAGTTTTTATCATTGCAAAACAGAAGTATTCCAAGACGTGGATATCAATTGTGACTGTCGGACGAGCTGCTCCTACTTCTAGTTCTAGATCTACCCTCAGTAGACTCATCTCGATGTTCTCTTGAATCTGTGGACTCGGTGAACCACCTCTTTTCAATGTAGAACTTGACGGTTCACAAAGTTCACACTCTCATCAATGAACTTCGTGGTGCTCGAGGAAGTGGTGCAATAAAGTGGGAAAGTTGCTAAGAAAATGGTTCAAGACCTTGAGATATAAAATACTCAGGGATTATCTTATAGTCATAACTTGCAGATATAGGATCACTTTAGTACTATCGCTTTGGTGGCGACTGATGAGAACCTCGTCATAAACCTTAAACTAGCACCATCTAACCCAGATTTGCAAGAAAAAGCTCCTACATAACTATAGAAAGGCTTGACTCAGAGAAATTCTGAGTTTGTGAAGAAAATAAGAACTAAGGGGTAAAAATGCAATTTCACCAACTCAATCTGAAAACAGGGTAACTCAGGATCCAAACTTAGGTCAAACCAACCTAATAAGAAGAAAAGTGGGATGAAGTGATCCAATAAGGGCTACAGCAACTCCAAGGAATAAAATGACATCCTGTAACCCTAAGAACAAACCCACTTCAATTCACGAGGTTCAAGGCAAAGAAAAAATCGACTAAACCCTCTAAAATTCATAGAAAAATAATATATAGGGTTTAGAACCTTCAATTTGGCCTTGAGAACCCATTTTGACCTACATTGAGAACCAGACCCAATTAATGACTTAATTTAGGTTTTTACGTAAATTGACCAGTCAAACAAGGTCTAATCTAGAAATAAAATTCACCATTACAATCCTCAGGTCCTAGTTATTCATGTATAAACACTTGAGCCTAAGAAGAGACCTTCTTGACCAACTTTACATTTTGGTCCTCATCCATTACTTTTTGACCCTCAACTTTTGAAACCCTCGTATTTTGGCCCCTAAGTCTTCTTCGTTCTTTGCATTTGGGTCCTCCCTGCAAAACCCTGAGCAGCACCATGCTCCGGCGACTTTGCGTGGAGCATGGCACCGCGTAGGGTGAGGGAGACCCTCTGCCAAGACAACCGGGGGTTCCCTGCGACGTCTGCTGTCACAGGGACACCTCCATGGTCTCTGCGGTTGCCCATACCTCCCGTGCGAACGCACGGAAGGTATGGGTCTCCATCTCCGGCGTCCTCCGGCGGAGGGAGGCGCGAGGGAGGCACGTCGCCTCCCTCCGCCCTCCTCTCTAATCTCACCTCTATAAAAGCCGCCTCAGTCTGCCGCACTCAGCAGCTCGGTTCTGACGGAGAAACACCCCCCTCCTTCCTCTCTTCCCTCTCCGGCAGAAGCCCTCCAGCTCCGGCGGTTCTTCCTCCTCCTCCTTGTCGCTCTGCCGCAATACCAGCAGCAGAGCCGCCTTCGCCTGCTCTTCCCGCGTCGCGCTGTACGCAGCGCGCGCTCTCCCGCTCTCTCCTCGCCACCGCCCCCCCTCTCTGGGCGCCTTCTTCTCCGGCGACAGTCGAAACGACTGCGGCCCTGCTCCGTCCCCCTCTCGTCCCCCCAAGTAGGTACAGTTTTTTCCTTTCCTTCCCTCTTTCTTTTTCCTACTTCAATTTGCTCAACCACCCTTCGACCGCGCCCGATCACCCTCACCTTCTCCATCTCCGGCCAACCTCCGGCAACTCGCTCCCATCATTCCACCACCCCACACGACTCGCCGACCGACCTAAAACCTTCGCCTCATCACGCTGAACCATTTCCGCCCCTTCATTTCCTGCCATTCGCCACCTAAAGACCCCCCGAACAAACCCATTCCCCCAGCCACAGTCCAACCTAGGGCAGCCCCTGCACGCCGCCCCACGACCTGCTAGACCCCGCACCACCTTCGCCGTGCCACGGCGAAGGTCCCCCGCTTGTCTAATTAGGCCGAAGGGCCGTATTTCTGTGAACAGGTCACCCGTCCTCCGCCGCCATTGCTGAATAGGTGGAGCTTCTTTCGCCTGCAGCTGCAGCGTCGCTTCGCCCAGGCTTGCGCTCTAGGACACGCGCCTCGCCCTCACGCGCCTGCCCAGGTCGGCAGCTGGGGTGAAAGCCTCGCACACAGCCGCGATTGCCTGCAGCTTTCTCAGCTGCAGGCGCCAAATTGGGGCGGGACATTTAGTCCCACCTCGGTAGTTCTGAAGGCCGCGCACCCGCATAAATGCAAAAAGTGCTATAGGCTTATCGCCTCAGCACACGGGGTGAGGTCCCTCTCACCCATTTACCCGGCCTCGTCAGCGACCACCCCCCATGGACCTGGCCCGACCCGCTTACCCGACCTGCACTCCTCTCCCACCACCGCACGCCGGTGGGCCTGGACCCGGGCGCAACCCGTACCCGATTACCCGGAAGCTCTGGGAGAGCTATCCTACGAGGGAAATTTGAGAGAGAGAGACGCGGGGGAGGGTAGGGTTAGGTTTTGCCCTGACCAAGCTGTGAGTGTGCAGGCTTTGCAGAGAAGAAGAAGAGAAAGAAGGAAGGAGCAGCTAGAGCCGTGGCTGCTTGAAGCAAAGCAGAAGAAGAAGGACTGCGAGAAGAAGAAGAAAGAAGGAAGGAGGACACACTATAGCAGAGGCTACTTAAGTTGTCTGATTGAAAAATCAGACGACGCTCTGCAGAGAAGAAAAAGAAGAAGACAAAGAGCTGGAGGAGAAAGAAGAGAGAAGCAGAACACGAAGGGAAAGAAGGAAAGCTTGGAGGCAAAAGAAAAGGAACATAAGAACATAAGAGAAACAAGAAGAAGAAAGAAGACTGAGGAAGATAAGAGAAGAGAAGATGAAAAAGCCAACAAGACAAATCTCTCTCTCTCTCTTTCATTTTTGTAATAAAAACTTTGTACTTCTAGAATACAGTTTGCTCCCTGAGTTCGACCTCGGGAAAACTTTTATTTCCGAGTAAGAAATTGTATTAAACTGGTAACCGCTTCTCTATACTATACTGTGACGAAATATTAGAACTATAGACGAGAGTAGCAGCCAGTTTTTGGCGCCGTTGCCGGGGAGCAACGGCTATTCTAGAAGTTATAAAAGTTCTATTCATAAGTTCCTAATAAACTCTCTCTTTGGTGCAGGTACAGGAAGAAAGAAAGACGCAGCCGCACCACGGCCACTCCAAGGACAGGTAACTTCCCGTTAAACCCTAAAATTGAAAGAGGAAAAACAAAGAAAAACTAGGAGTAACCTGTCTTTTCATACATAGTAATAGCTGCATGTTCTCAGAACCACTATTCCTGCACACAATTTTAAATGGTAATTAAGGGCTAACACATCCTTGCCTGAGCCCTAATTACCCAAACAAGGAGTTAAATGGACCAAGTAGAGCCAACATAAGGTCAAACATTAGGATTTCAGAGACACACCCCTTAATCAAGAATTGAGAAAATCCAAAAGAGGTGTGCCCAAGCCATTGATTGAAAATAATTAATAAGAAAAATCCTAAACAATTGGCTCTCTCTAAACACTTGAATCCTAAAAACAAGGCCTAAATTCTCAAAGGAACCAATGGGTGAAGTTGACCCCTAAGGTCAACCAACCTTCAAATTAGGCCACCTTGTTCACAAAAACACCTAAGAGTTCAAGTGAAACCTTAAGCACCTTGATCTTAAAGTAAAAGAGGTAGACTTAAGAGGTCAAGATCACCATTCTGGTCTACCTGGAACCGCAGTGACAAGAGAGGTCGGGTGGGGGAAACCCTGTAACCCGTGGGGACGCTCTACCATGTAGGGGTCTTCGCGAGACTCACCCTCTTTGGCTGCCCAAGTAATTCTCAGGTGGACGATCTTTCTGATCAAGGGGTCCATCTGTCCTGCACCTCTATAGTCACCCAACACATTTTTTGGGTGTCTTGATCGGGTCCAGCACCTTCTAAACTCCTCTATTCCAACAGTGCATGAACGGTAGGAGATCCTTAAGACCACGCTTAAGATCTCCTTTAGGAATTCACTCTCATCAAGGCCAAGCCTCGACGCCCGTGTTTGAACAGCAATTCTACCCCATCATTCTCTCATCTGATTCTGAATCAAGCTCTTCTTCTTCCCCCATCATGGCTCAGCCTGTTGAGGAAGAAAACAATCTGGAGCACCAGCTCCAGCGACTCAACAACCTCTTCCAAAACTTTGTGCACCCACCGTAGCGTCCTATGATGCGGGACCATTATAATCCTGCTGCAGTGGCCATCGAGCCTCGAGTCAGAATCCCGACTGGATGACCTGATTCCGAATTAAAGCCCAACATGATTCATGCTATACCTAAATTCTATGGGCTTAATTCCGAAGATCCCTTCCAGCACATCAAGCAACTAAAGCATCTGGCCTAAACTTTTGGGTCAGATGCGCAAAATTGGGATATTCTTCTCATGAAAATGTTCTCCTTTTCTCTTATGGACAAGGCCGCTCATTGGTATCAAACTCAGACCCGGCCGATCAACACTTGGGAAGAACTTCAGTCCGAGTTTTCGAAAAGGTTCTTCCCCGTTAGTCGGACCAACGCCTTGCGCCATCAGATTACGCACTTCACTCAACAAACAGGGGAACCTCTCCATGAGGCATGGGATCGTTTTCAGGATCTCATGAGAAAGTGCCCTCATCACGGAGTTCCTAAATGGGAACAGGTCCAATCTTTTTACCAGGGACTCCGTGAGGATATCCGTCTTTTCGTCAATGCAACCTGCGGAGGAAATATCATGGGTTAGCATGAGGACACCGTGTGGGAGATTCTCGAAAACATGTGCGAGAACTCCATCAACAATGACTCCATGGGATTATTCGACAGGACGAATACCCGCGCGTCGACGAATCTTAGGGGAGCACATGAGACGCAGGGCCTGTCCGCATCAGTCGACCTGGAATTAATGGCCAGTCGATTGGACAAGGTCTCGATTATTGAAAAGAAGGTGGATGAGCTGACTCAGCACCTGCAGCGAGCCACCTCTGCGCATAACCTCTTTGCACAGCCTCCTTCCACAAGGGAAACTGTGCAAAACATTCTCCATCGACCCTCTCCTAGGATGGATCCATCATCCGAATCTTTGACCGGAGGTCCTTCCGATTCTTTCTACACCAGCCCGGGGAATACCATCCCCTCTTTCTCTGACTTTCTGGAGATTCCTCAGACCTGTGAGGACCTCAATGCCATCCAGAACGACCCGTTCTCCAACACCTATAACCCTGGATGGCGAAACCATCCCAACTTTCAGTGGGCGGGAAATTCCCACACCCAAAGACCACCCTTTCAGCCCCGTCCACAACCCCCTCGTCCTTACCAGCCGCCTCAGCCTCGGCCCAACCCTACTTTGCTGATGTAGTTGGGGAAGTAATTAGATGAACTTTGCGCCTCATCTTGGAGTTGGTACTTAGGGTTGGTGTAATGAGATTCGTAGTCACCATAGTAACTTGATGATGATCTTGGATCACCTCTAAAGATTGATTCCACTGCCATATTGAAGGATCCCACTGATAGATTTAAATCATCGATGAACATCATAGAATGACCTGAGGCATACCCATACCATGTCCTTGCATCATAGTCATGAGGTGGACTTGGCATGGGGTCTCAATGTATATTTGTATATCTTTGCGTGTATTTATGTTGGGTATCCTTTTTATTAGGACTTTGATGATGATATCCCTCATCTCTACCACTACTTTTTGCCTGTGGCTTATCAGCCATCATTGCATCATCATCTCCATCAGCATCATCATTTGTCCATCCGCATGATAATTTAGTCTGTCAGCAAATCATGTGTCATGTGAATTGCACAAGTAAGGGGTGGAGAAAAGAAATGAAAATAATGTGTGTCCATATGAGTTGCACAAGCAGACAAAGATATGTAACCAACATATCCCCCATATCGGTCACATATCACCACTTTAAAGGAAAAATTGAATTGCAATACTTTGTTTTTGGCAATATATCGTCGATATCCCTCGATATTGGCGATATCATGGAAAAAGATATGGTACATGACATCGATATGCTTCAACCTGTTAATATTGATATATTGGTGATATATCACTGATATGTCAAACCTTTCTGAAAGGAACTATTCTTTGTCGATGTTTATGCAACTGTTGCCAAAATGTTTTCGCGACAGTTTATAAATTGTCGCCAATGGTTTAACTAATCTTGCTTTCAACTTTTATCAATCTTTTAGTGATGGTTTTTAAATTTTTGGCGACGGTTAACAACGATTGTCAAAAGCTTGATTCTGGGGTGGTGAGGGAGTGGACTATTGGCAACAGTTTTTAGTACAAATCATTGGAAAAAAGTTTTGTGATGCAACTTTTGGTGACACTTTTGGGCAACGATTTTTTTGCTTTTGGCAATGGTTTAGAATTGCCGTAAAAAGCCCTTCTTGTAGTGTCATCTTTGCAATCAGAAAAATCCTCAGTTGAGGAGATTTAAATGGTGATTTTTATCCTTGGATTTTCCACTTGAAAATCTTGTGGCTTTTTATGGTGTGATTACTTTTGTGCAATTTTTAATTTTTATTCATTGTTTTATTCAATTACACTAAGCCCTCCTCTAGTGCACTCTTAATTGGTATTAAAGCAGGCCCTTGTATCTTAGGAGTAACTTCTGACAAGGATCAATGGAGGAACAAGTCACCGTCGTAGGATGCAGTGAGAAACAATCAACTACGAGGTCACCCTAGTTTGATGGTATGAATTATAGTTATTGGAAATTGAGAGTGACCATGTGGTTGCTGGACAATATCTTCGCAATATGGGAAAGACGTGAATTCCCATATGAGCTACCCAAGAGATGCACTATGGGATACATGAAAGAACAACCTTGAGAGTTAAGGTGAGTGCAAAAGCAATGAACATATTGTATTGGATACTTAGCCTAGAAGAATTCAATAGCGTTTCCCAATGCAAGACGGTGCACGAGATTTGGAAAACACTACAAATCACAAAATGAAGGTACAAATAAGGTAAAAACTGCAAAAATAAACCTCTTGACACAGAGTTTGTAGCCTTCATCATGAAGGATGATAAAAAGATCAAAGGATATGCACACAAGATTCACTCTTATGATGAATAACCTTAAGTTCCTTGGGAAGACCTTCATAAAGGGGGAACTTCAAGTAAAACTCCTCCAATCTCTTGGACTAGAGTAGGAGCAAAAGGTAACGATGACTGAGGAAATGCAACAAATTAAGGATTTGGACATGGACGACTTACCTAGAAACCTAACAGCTTATGAGAGCAAGATTGAGCAATGGAAGACCAAGAAGGGATCGACTGAACCAATGAAAAAATCACTTGCCTTCAAAGCTAAAATTGACTTTGAAGTAAGTTTTGACAACGAGGACTTTTCTTGATTAGGAAAATATTTTCGAAAGTTCATGAGAAATAGGAAGGAAAGGAAAACAGGAACGAAGAAGAACCAGTGGTGTGCTACAGTTATAAGAAGGGACATATCCAAAAGGATTGCCCACTCCTAAAGAGGGAAGAATACAAGAAAATTAAGAAGAAGATGAACAATAAAACCAGCTCAAAGACACATAAGTTCAAATCTAAGAAGGATCTACAAGCCACTTGGGACGACTCAAGCTCAAGTGAAGAAGAGGAAACCGAAGAATCCTCCGTGGAAATTTCTTGCCTTGGTCTCATGGCACTTGAAGATGGAAGTGAAAATGAAGAAGAAATTGAGATACTCTCATACTCTTTTGAAGAACTATAAGCTTTTGAATTCTTGTATAATGAATATAGAACTGTAAAATATGAAAATAAAACCCTCACAATTGAAAAGAAAAATCTTTTGTTCAAAGTTGATATCCTAGAAGAAGTAAAATTTTTCTTAGATCAAGAAAATGGGATTTTACAAAATGACATCAAGTTCTTTAAGAATAAAACTAAACAAATTGGAAAAAGAAATAACCTTTCTCTAGGAGAAGTAAAGTCAATTGCTTGAAGACTTAATCAAATTTACTAAAGGAAAGAAAAATTTGCACAAGTGAATTTGCCAATCAAAAACATTCCTCTAGCAAATTTGGATTAGGCTATTATGAACCAAGTCCATCCATCTCTAGTCAAAAGGTTGGCAAGAAAGAATTCCTAAAATGGGTCACACTAACAAAATCGGATCTAAAATTCTTAGATATCGAAAAAGGATCTTGAATCTTGTTTTGTAGGACACATTGGAAATATTAATTTGCAAAACTAGATTTATATCGTTCAAGATGGACAAGTTCAAAATGTTAGAGAAAAGATTGGATGTAAAAAGGCTCATCGCAAATAAAGAAACTCAACAAGAAGACCTTTTGTAGGAGCCAACAAGATGATGAGGAGGCTGATGGATCATGGATTCAGGATGTTCCAAGTATAGGACTAGAGAGAAGCACCTCTTCTTGGAGTTGGAACCTAGGAATTGAGGCACAATCATGTTTGGCAATAACCACAAGGGTCATATTGTTGGCCTTGGTAAAATCGATAATTTGAAATCTATCTTCGATTTCTCTTTAGTTAAAGGTTTTAAACACCTTTAACTAAATTGGCTAAGTTAATGCAACCTTCTGACTTTAAATCCCATGAAGATCCAAATTTCATGTACAAACTAAACAAGGCACCATATGGTTTGAAATAAGCTCCTAGAGCTTGGTATCAAAGGTTCAAAAGATTATTTACTTGGTGCAAACTTCAATATAGTAGAAGCCGATTCAACCCTTTTCATTAAGAAACAAGGTAATGATATTTTTTTAGTTCAAATATATGTGGATGACATTTTATTTGGTGTGACTAATGAACAACTTTGTCAAAAATTATCTAAGTTAATGCAGGAAGAATTTGAAATGAGTCTTATAGGAGAACTTAAGTTCTTTCTAGGATTTGAAATAACTCAACTAGTGCATGAGAATTTCATTAACCAAGCTAAATATACAAATGAGATGCTCAAACGGTGAAGGATGGACGAAACCAGAGGAAAGAGCACACCAATGAGCACCTCAACATCCCTAGATGTTGATGAAGAAGGTACAACTGTTGATACAAAACAATATCGCATTATGATTGGGTCATTACTTTATTTAACCGTAAGTAGGCATGAGTTTCTATTTACTACTTGGTTATGTGGTAGGTTTCAAGCTAATCCTAAACAAACACATCTAAATGTTGTAAAAAGAATCTTTAGGTGCTTAGTTGCTATAATTGATTATGACCTTTTCTATCCTACAAGTAGTTCATTTGATTTAATTGATTATAGTGATGCAGACTATGCGAGTAGTTGCATAGACAAGAAGAGTATTAGTGGAACATGACAATTCTTGAGTGATTTGCTAGTCTCTTGGTTCTCCGAAAACCAAAACTAGTGTAGCCCTATTTACAATAGAGGTTAAATATATAGCTGTCCCATTAGCTTGTTCCCAAGTTTTTTAGATAAAAAAATATTTTGAAGGATTTTGATTGTCATTTAGTAAAATCAAAATACTTTGCAATAATACTAATGTTATTAACCTCTTTAGGAATTTACATCATTTCCTTACCAAGCATATCGATGTTTGACATCATTTTTTGAAGGATAATCTACTTAATGGGGAGATCGAGGTCGAGTTTTCTTGTGGTGAGTTGTAGTTTGCTAATATTTTTACTAAACCTTTGAATTATGATCATTTTAATTTTATTTATAGAAATTTAGGTATATATAATCTCTTTGATACTTGAAGGACTTAGTGATTTGATTTTTCTTTTTGTTTGTGTTTGAACATTGAAGGCAAATTGATTTAATGAAGTCAAGTGCCTTTAGTCTATTTACAAATCAAAAGAGACGTTACTTAAGTAGTTAGACATTTGATACAATTATCCGATGACTTATTTAAAGAAATAGGACATCTAATGAAAACGTCATACAATCTTTGGACTAATAAGTATTTTTTGATTGTAAGGGTTTGGATGAATGACAAAAAATTTAAGATGTCCTCTAGGTTTGCTTGAGTCTTGCTTGACTTAGGTCTTCAGATGACTTACAACAATGTCACATTTCTTCTTGGGAGATGTGTGTCAACTGACTGGGGAGTCAGATGACTGCTGGGTTATATTGCCTTGGCTTAATTGTTTGGGTTGGACGACTGATAATATCGTCAACTATTTGCTGGACACATAAGGTGAGTGCCTAGCCTTTGTTGTTTGCATTTATTTGCAATCTATTGATTTTGTAGGGACCCTCTTGCCATCTTGGTGGATTAAAGTAACCTAAAAACTTGTAACCCTTGGCAAAAATGCTCTATCTCCCTTCACCTTCACCCACAATATTGTAAATCCCCGAACTTGGATTATGGAGTCATTGTGGACTTAAGCATGTCAACATGAACTCATCAACATTTGTTGGGCATGAATCTGGTCCATGTACTCTAGAAATAAGAAAAATGCATATTTTTGTCAAACTTGATTAACCTGGTAAATGGGCCCAAAATGTGTCATAAATGATACCATTGGATTTCTCTTATAATAAGCTTTTCAACGACTTCTATTTCGTGAAAATTCGAGTTGTGTAACACAAGTTATGCACGAAACACATTTTACAAGGACATAGGTGCACGTAAACTGAAACTGGGAGTCCTGGAGGTCATCTTTGTCAAAATATGTGTTTTGAGTTATTTTTTAGGTGGTCGCATTCTTTCAGACCTATTGGTACTCGTAAGGGTCGAGTTGGGTCAGAACATCTTGTAACATGTGAAAATTGCATAATTGTGGTCAACCCTCAAGCAAACCATTTCAAAATGGAGTCATATGTGGTATTGTTGGATTCCTGTCATCGTAAGCTTTCTAACGGTACTTGCTAAGTGGAATTCTGAGGTCTGTAGCAAAAGATACACAAAAAGTATGAAAATTAGAGTGGAGACGTAATAATACCCTTAACCACGAGGTATTTGGGCCATTTTGGGACCTCTAAACCTAATTAGGTTTATGGTACTCTATAAATAGATCACATAGGGTTCAGAGCCGTCATTTATTGTGCTTGGGCAGCGTGGTTCCCAACAAAAAGAGAAGAGAGAGTAAGAATGGAAGGAGAGAGTGTGTGAGAGCATTGCATGGTGAGACACACAGGTGGGCATGCAGTCGCGCACAAGGGGCACAAACGTCGCGAAGTGCGTGGTTGCACTAGGGCGAGCAAGGTGCCCAACTATGTTGCGACGTGAGATAAGGGAGGTGACTAGTGTGTGATCATAGCATGATCGGGTATGGTGACAGGCCCGAGTTTTGACGCGGATGTGTGGCGTGTATCGCTTGGAGGAGGGTGTGTGTGACCGTGTGAGCACGAGGTGCGCTAACGTGCGTGTATGCGAGTTTCCCCTTTTGTGCCTATTTCACGTTTTGATCGGTTCAAGGGTCAAACGACGTCTGATCTCTATGATTCAGGACTCGTTGGAATCGTCTTTTCACAAATTACACGTTGGTAAACCCTAAACTTCTTTTTGGGAATTAACTACTACGTGAAAATTTCAGTAAAGCCTCTATCGTGATTTTGATGTATGCCTTTGCGTGTCTTGACACAGATTCGATCCTCGGAGCATGTACGGAATACATGGGTCCCTAAAGCGATAGTGAGGGACCTCTGGCGTGCATGTCAAAGTTAGCGGACGTCTCCTTTGGCATTTGGTAGAGTAGTCTCCCGCCTTTTCAATACAAGGTATTATTATGCCCCTTTTTTCCATAGTCATTATTTTTATGCACATTTTTACTCTTCTTGAGTCTCGAAGTTCGTGAAATATTATGATGCCTAATTTTCTCTCGTGGGTATTGTAAATATGTGAATGAGATCCTGAAAGAAGATGAGAGAATATGCAGTAAAAAGATTAAGTTGATAATCTATGCCCTATTTATAGCAATTGGCATTGATTTATAATTTTGGATAATTAAATTGAGGATATTACGAGAGAAATAAATGTGTCAAATTTAATGAATTAAGGAGATGATACATTGCTTCTTTTGTTGGATTAAAGAGATAACATGATGACTTTCTCTATTGCATCAGTGAATAACTTGTGAATGGATTATAGTTAGAATTTTTGTAAATAATCCATGAGAAAAAATGATGAATTAACGAGATGTTATATTATTTTCTGATTTTTAGATTAAAGAGACAATATGTTGAATATTATTATTACAGTAGAGAATATCATGAATGACTTACACATGAGAATTGTTAATTGACAGTTATCCCTACGATAAATGAATGTTTTTGGGTATGATCAAATTGATAAATGAATACGGATAATTGGATAAGATGGTTTGGCTGAGTTGGTTGGTGGATTAAGGAGTGGGTTAACCTCCCTACGAATATGTGATAGGCCCATTGCTCAACCGAGCAGTGAGGTAGGGGTACGTTGGTAAAGATACAGATATGATATTTTGATTGGATACATACCTAGGTCATGGAGAGGGCTATCTACAAGCCAGTGTAGGTCGCATCCATGCATATAGCTCATAGTATGCAGGCACCACACTGCCTATGCTAGGACCCCAAGGTGATAGAACAAGATGTTGAGTGAGTGCAGAGTTTCCTTTTGGTTAAAAGGACTCTACATAGTTGTCATGCTTCTTGGAAAATCACAATAAGATCTTGTGCCTTTCGAGGAATTAATATGGGCTAAATATGACAGTAATATTGAGGGTGACACACTAATGGGATAAATCGAAATAATTGAGAAATGAACTGATAAAGAAGATTTATAAAGATAAATTAATACCTAATTTCTTGTGCTCTTAGTTTTTATTGCTTTTCCCTTTGTACTATTTAGCATTTGCTGACATCTACTTTGAACTCTGTACTCAAGTACATTCTGATAGCGAATGTCAGCAAATTCTCTTGGGGCTCATCTGTACTTGCGTTATTACAATCTGCATTATTTATTCTAGTCGTTAATTTGTTTATTTATTTAATTAATGCATTATAAATTGTTTGTTGGCTATATTTGTTTTATGATTATGTACGTGTTGGGTAACTTCGATCCTGTTTGAGCTTGATTATCTTACTTAACGACTCGGACTCCACTGAGTTGGTTTGGATGGCGGGGTTCGAGTTGTCATAGATAGTGTCAAAGCAAGGTCACCCCATTAATCATAAAACAGGTCTAGAAAAGCCATACAAACATTCATATCGTGTTGGTGGCGTGATACTCAACCACATAGTGACCTAGTATCCTTCCTTACAATTTCCGCACACTCTAATTCATGTTTCTGTTTATCTCATAGTCCATGATTCCTATGTTTCTTGAACTTCGCCATTCCAGTCTTACAATTTATTACTCTTGATCACCTCTTAGCCTAAGTTGTTGTCTTCATATCCTTCTAGCATTCTTATCTTAAATGGGGTAATACCACAAGTCCCTAATTAGAGAATAGCTGTGCCTTCCTATATGAAAATGAAGATGTGTTTCTTCAATTGTGGCGATGCTTTAGTTGAGTAGATCCTTGTTCCCTAACCAGATTCTAAAAGTTTCGCACATCTTCTTAGCATGACTAGTTGATTTCTATGCCAAGGTGGTCCTTCGTGGGTGCATAACTCGAAGGGTTTGCAAATTGCCATTCGAATAAGTCCTAGTTACTATGATAGGTAGTTTATATATGTATGGAAAAAGGACAAGTTTCCCTTACTTTTCATGAGGGGCAAGTAGAGAAGAGTTGCCCTTTTGTGCTAAGATCATCACTTAGTTTCCAAACAAGGCTGCAACATTGACAGTTATGCACGCTCTACCTTATGGATGACCTTGGCTTCATGGACATTGGGAAGAGACGCTCTGGCCCCTCTCTTTGTTGTGGCAGGTATGGTTACATGAGAGAATCAAATGGTTTTTGTCCTCTTCGATTCTGGAGCATCACATTCATTTTTATCACTTGAATTTTCTACCAAGTTGAACAAACCCCGAGCACTGTTAGATGAGTCGTTGGTGATCAAGGGTCCAACATGACAAGTCATGACTATTGTGACAATCCTTAAAGACTATGTAGTTTTCATTGGGGGCTACAAGTTGTTAGCTAACCTAATGGAAATTGAAATGGTAGACTTCGACACCATGCTTGGTATGAACTAGCTATTGGTACAGTATGCACTTATTGGCTGCCTTGAGAAGAAGGTGATCTTCTCTATACTCGGTGTACTATAGTTCGAGTATTATGGTCGAGTGGAGGATAGACCTATCAAGTGCATTTAGCCTTATGAGCAACATGACTACTAACTTGAGGATGTTGTGGTTACTTGGCCTGTGTACAGCTACCCCTTGGGAGAAACCAGAACTGAGTAGTATGCCAGTAGTTCGCGATTATCCAAATGTATTCCCAAAAGGTTTTCCTGGGCTTCCTCTTGATCGTAAGATCGAGTTCGAGATCTCACTTATTTTGGGTACGAACCCGATATCTATTACTCCTTATTGTATGTCACCAACAGAGTTGAAGGAGTTGAAGACCTAGTTATTGAAGCTACTAGAGAAGGGTTTTATCAGGATGAGTGCATTGCCCTTGGGAGCTCTAGTGTTATTTGTGAAGAAAAATGATAGCACCTTATGTCTTTGCATAGACTACTGACAATTGAATAAGGTCAACATCAAGAATAGGTGTCGTCTCCCATGGATCGTTGACCTATTTAACCAGTTGTGTGGTGCGACTATCTTTTCCAAGGTCAATCTGCGATTTGGTTACCACTAGCTCAGAATCAAGGAATCTGACGTGCTGAAGACTGCATTCTTAACATGCTATGGCCACTATGAGTTTCTTGTGATGCTATTCATACTAACGAATGCACACATTGCATTCATGGATGTGATAAACCATATCCTTCAACCACACCTGGACCACTTCGTGGTGGTTTTCATCGATAATGTTCTAATTTATTCCTAAGATGAGGGTCAACAAGAGCAACACCTTCACTTGGTTTTAGAGACACTGAGGAAGCACAAGTTGTATGCTAAGTTCAGCAAGTGCGAATTTTGCCAACATCAGGTGACCTTTTTGGGCCATGTAATCTCCAGCACGGGTATTTTTGTCAATCCCACTAAAGTCAAGGTTGTGCTGAAGTGGGAGCACTCGAAGATAGTGATTGTGGTGTGTAGGTTTCTAGGGATGGTTGGATACTATAGATGATTCGTTCATGGATTTTCACATATTGTCTTTCCCTTGACAACCTGACTCGGAAGGATGCACCTCTTTCTTGTTAAAGGACTATGAGGTGAGCTTCCAGATGCTGAAAGAAAAGTTGACGTCGTCTCCTGTTTTGACTATTGTAGGCAGTGGTGGTGGATTTATCATGTTTGAAAATGCATCTCATTAGGGCTTATGCTGCATATTGATGCAGCATGGACATGTGCTTGTTTACGTTTCGAGGTAGTTGAAGCCCCATGAGAAGAATTACTCAACTCACAATTATGAGCTGGCAGCTATTGTGATTGCTTTGAAGATTTGGTAGCACTACTTGTATGGTGAGACCTTTGAGATCCACACCAATTATAAGAGCTTAAAATATATGTTTGGTTAGAAGGACCTCAACCTGCCATAGTGTCATTGGATGAAACTGCTCAAAGATTATGATTGTTCCATTGTGTATCACCCGAGAAAGGGAATGTAGTGGCTGACACCCTTAGGAGGAAGCCACCAGCAAGGTTGGTGGTACTCAGACAGCGATGGAGGCAGATGACCGAGTTGGCTTGTTGGAAGCCACAGCTACTGTACGGTCACCTAGGGACCTTAACTATTTTGAGGAGGCTACACCTTGAGTTGGTAGACTATGTGGTCAGCAGATAGATGGTCTATCTAGAGTTGTAGGTGATCCATGATTGAATTCTGGCAGGAGATTTGGACGACTTCACTTCCACAAAAGGAGTCCTGAGGCTGCATGGCCGGTTGTGCACTTCTCGAGATGATGCTCTACGGAGAGAGCTACTTGCATAGGCTTATTGCAGCAGTTTTACCATCCATCCCAACAACAACAAGATCCACAGTTTGAGGAAGGAGTTTTGGTGCAGTGGAATGAAGAAAGACATTGGGAAGTACATGCAACGATGTTTGATCTGCCAACAAGGGAAGGCATGGCACTAGAGGCCAACGAGACAATTGCAACCTCTTCCCTTATTGAAAGGGAACTGGGAGAGTATCTTTATGGATTTTATGGTCAGACTGCCCATGACACAGAGAGGACACAATGTCATATGGGGGTGGTAGTTCATAGATTGATGAAGTCCGCACGATTCTTGTCCATTAGAGTGACCTACAATTTGTCTCAGCTAGTAGGGCTGTATATCAAAGAGATTGTGTGACTTCATGATGTCCCCAAGGAGATCATATTTGATAAAGACTCCTGCTTTACTTCACAGTTTTAAGAGGGATTCTAGCAGGCCTTGGGGACTCGACTGCACTTCAGTATAAAGTATCATCTATAGAGTGATGGCAGGACAGAGTTTACCATGTAAACTTTGGAGGATCTGCTATGGGCATGCATCCTTGAGTGGAAGGGCTCATGAGAGGATCATCTGCTACGGTGGAGTTCACTTACAACAATAACTATGACACTAGCATCAATGTGGCCTCGTATGAGGCATTATACGACGGGAAATGCATGTTCCCCTTCTACTGGGTAGAGATCGGAGTGAAATGGGAAGTGGACCCCAAGCCTGTTTAACAGAGTAAAGAAATCCTTGAGTAGATACTGAGGAAGCTTCTTATAGCCTGAAGTTGACAGAAGAGTTATGCAAACCATTGGTGAAGGAAAATTCAGTTTGACGTCGGTGACTTCGTGTTCCTCTAAGTATCTCCCATGAAGGGCATACAATGGTTTGGAGTTAGGAGCAAACTAGCACCGAGATTTATGGGTCCCTTTGAGATCCTGGAGTGAGTTGGGCTGGTTGCCTACTAGCTCGCCTTGCCACCATAGTTAGCTGGTGTGCACAACGTGTTTAACATCTCAAGCCTACACAAGTACTTTTCAAATCCCAGCCATATTCTTAGCTATGAGAATGTGGGGATTATCGAGGACTTGACATATGAGGATCAGTTGGTGCGGATTTTGGATAGATCGACGAAACAATTGAGTAACAAGGAGGTTCCCTTTGTGAAAGTGTTGTGGAGAAGCCAAGAGTTTGAGAAGACGACCTAGGATCTTGAGGTTGCGCTGTGGGAGAGACACCCAGAGTTATTTGCTAGTGATTCCATAACACTCCAGTTTGTTCTCTTTAACGTTGTTATGGACTGCTTGTTTATACATTTCTTCCCTTACCTAAACACGCTTACTTAAGTTTTAGGGGCGAAACTTCCATTAAGGTTGTTATATTTGTAAATCTCGAACTTGGATTTTGGAGTCATTTTGTACTTAAGCAATCAAAACGAACCCGGCGGCACTTGTTGACCGCGAATCGACTCTGTGTACCTTGGAAACAAGAAAAATGTGTATTTTGGTTAAACTTGGTAAACCCTTAATAAACGTATCCAAAAAGTATCATAAATGGTACCATTAGATTCCTTTTATAATAAGCATTCTAACAGCTCCTATTTCATGAAAATCCAAGTTATGTACACATGTTATGCATGAAACACGTTTTACGAGGATGTAAGTATATGTAAATTGAAACCAGGAGTCCTAGAGGTTCTACGAGCATGTACAGAATACTTGGGTTCCTAAAGCGATAGTGAGGGACTTTAGGTGTGCATTTCGGAGTCAGCGTGCCCCTCCTGTAATATTAGGTAGAGTAGCCTGCCGTTTTACCAATAAGAAGTATTATGGTGCCCCCTTTTTTCTATAGTCATTATTTTATGTGCATTTGTACTCTTGTTGAGTCTCAGAGTCCGTGAAATATTATGATGCCTGATTTTTCTCTTATAGGTACTGTAAATATTTAAATGAGATACTAAAATAAGATGATAGAATATGCATTAAAAAGATTAAGTTGATAATCTATGCCCTGTTCGTAGCAATTGACATTGATTTATAATTTTGGATAATTAAATTGAGGATATTACAAGAGAAATAAATGTGTCAAATTTGATGAATTAAGGAGATAATACATTGCTTCTGTTGTTGGATTAAAGAGATAACATGGCTCTCTCTATTACATTGGTGAATAACTTGTGAACGGATTATAGTGCGAATTTATGCAGGTAATTCATGAGAAAAAGATGACAAATTAATGAGATGTTATATTCTTTTCTGATTATTGGATTAAAGAGACAACATGTTGACTATTATTTTTGCATTAGAGAATATCATGAATGACTTACACGTGAGAATTGTTAATTCACAGTTATCCTTGTGATAAATGAATGTTTTGGATATAATCAAATTGATAAATTAATATAGATAGCCGAACGAGATAGTTTGGCTGAGTTGGTTGGTGGATCAAGGAGTGGGCTAGGCTCCCTACGGATTTGTGATACCATTAGTCAACCGGGCAGCGAGGTAGGGGTACGAAGGTAAAGATATAGATATGATATTTTGGTTGGATACGTACCCAAGCCATGGAGAGGGCTATATACGTGCTAGCGTAGGTCGCATCTGCACATGGTTGATGTCTACTTTGGACTCCATACTCAAGTATATTTTGATTGCGAATGTCAGCAACTGCTTTTGGGGCTCATACGTACTTGTGTATTTACAATTTGTATTGTAACGTCCCAAAATCTAGACTCCGAGTTATTTCAAAGTGGTTCAGGTCAATTTGGACCTGGAAACCTGGTTGTAGTTCAATGTTGGTATATTTCAAGTCCAAACATGTATTTCGAGTCAACCATTGGTCAAACATTGTCTAAAGGGTGCCATATGTGGTACCATTAGATTCCTCTCGTCACAAGCTTCCCGGTGATGCTTGTTTTGTACGATTCCGAGGTGTATATCTCAAGTTTTGGCCAAAACAAGTTGAAAAGGACCTAAATGTAAGATAAACCCAACCCTAGGGGTATTTTAGGTATTTCACTCTTCTAATTCTAATCTCAACAACCCTTGGGCCTATAAAATGACCCCCTTGGGTCCTTGGGTCATTATTAGCCTCTAAGCCTCTCAAATTAAGAGAGGACAATGTTAGATTTTCCTTTTAAAAATTAAAAAAAAAATCATTCTGGGATCTTTTCATGATAATTGAAATCCAGGCTTCCCACTGCAATTTTTGCAGCGTCGGCGGTGATAGATGTGGGTCGTGTGATCTGGCAGCACACGGCGGATGGCCACCACGTGGCGCGACAACAGGGGGCGCAGCGCAGGCGACTTCGTGCGAAGAGGACTTTGTGCACGAGAGTTCGGGGCCGCCATGCGAAGAGGACTTTGTGCGCGAAGAGGACATGTGGCGATTGCACAGTAGGGTGTAGGCAGGCACACGGGCGGGTATGCGGGCAAGCACAATCCGCTGCGTGTGTGGGGGCCAACTGGGTGCGGACATGTGTCCACGGGTGGGCACGCGTGGACCAGTTGATCGGTCTAGTTGAACCAGTTCTGTTCAGGGCCCCCTCGTTCTATTTCGATTGGTTCAAGGCCTTCTCGACCTCGGATTTCGACAAATAAGGTAGCATTGGTATCGTATTGATGGGTACCACACGTTGGTATGATTTATTTTCGTTGTTGAGTACGTTATCCTTAGTAAA
This sequence comes from Thalassia testudinum, assembly GCA_037157565.1. Lineage (NCBI taxonomy): Eukaryota > Viridiplantae > Streptophyta > Magnoliopsida > Alismatales > Hydrocharitaceae > Thalassia > Thalassia testudinum. Next base: position 131,926,102 of record JAZHRO010000055.1, read on the forward strand.
AAATTAGAAATGTAACTAAGTGTTTCTGACCTTATTTATGGTCTGTTAGAATCAGGTCTTGCCCTGGTACATGTACGGATTTTGAGACGGGCGTGGATAGTGCCCCCAGGTCCTATGTACATGGTTCGAAGTCACCGTGACCCTCGAGTGACATTAGGTAGAGTAGTCCCTCTCTTTCCATGTGATTTGTTTACATGGTGATTTTCTTTACATATTGTATCGTTTAGTGTGCGTCCTTACCTCTTATTGAGATTGGAACCCGTCTTCGTGTTTCTTGCTATTTGGGGTACTTGAATATTAAATATAAATGTTGTAAATCAAGTTGATGACTTGGATTGTGAATAGTTAATTGGATTGAATTAACTATTAGATTAAGTACAAGCGACTCTCATGATTTAACGAATTATACAGCAATTGGATAAGTCCTTGTCATAGCATACGTAAAACAACTCTGATATTATTCTCTAATTTACAGGCATTTTAATGAGAAATAACTAGATTTTATGAGAAAGATTAAGAGTTGACGGCCTTATAATGTACCTTGTTATCACATGTGTGAAATAAGATTCGTTTTTCGTAAAACAAGTTCTGCAATATTCTTTATTAAACAGATACTATGGGATCACTGTTAGGAACTCAGAAATACTGGTAAATGAATGGGTGGATGATAACAAGGATTTTGCTAATCCTAGAATTTGTAAAATGAAATTTTTAAGGATTTTTCGGACCTATGTGAAATCAGTTCTATCAAAATTGGTAAATAGCATGGAATCACCATCATAATATGGAAACTACTTGTAAATTGATAATATTAGAGGTGATATGCATACCTATTTATCCTGGACTTAAGGATGTGGAATTCTTAAATAAGACTGGATTTAACAAGAACAAAAGATATGATTATCTGAAAATGATTAAAGAATAAGTATGACAGATTTGTCGAGTATTTAAGGAATCAGATATCTAGTTTCAGCTCGCTACTCATCAGATTTGGCTGTAGCTTTGGTCTACTAGACCAGTTCTAGGCTGGTTTAGGGAGTTGCTGGCTTTCGTACAACTCTTTGGTTACGCTTAGGGGCCAATTGGGATAGAGGATTGCAAGGCTCGAGGGTTAGGGTGGTTTCTTTATTGGCCGGTGGTTGGGTCATTGGCCGTTTGTGGTTCAACGTACATAGCGTGTGTACATATTCACGTTACACGACGTAACCGCCATCCCTTTTCACAATTACCCCAGGGTGATGGAGAGCAGCGACTTGATAGATATAAGCGGTCTTCTCAGCCAGGAGGGTAGCTTATACTGATCTTACATTGCAGAAAGTTACATGAAATCGTCTCATGCCCTGAGATGTCGATTGATAAATTGAGTATTATATTAAATTGGGCTTCCAATTTAAGAAACGGAATCGAATAACGAGATGTCTCATAAATAAATTAATTAAAGGTATAGTACCCATTTTCTCTTGTGCTTAGTTACTGTTGCACTCTACTATTGTTGTTTATGCTTTACTCAGTTTTTACTGACGTATTTTTGGGTTTCGTACTCAGGTATACTTAGCAGTTCGCAAGGAGATTTCCATTGTACATCCCCTTGGACTTATGTACTACAGTAATTCTTCCGATTAGTATTCAATTTATGTTCCCTTAAATTTTGCAAAATAAATTGTTTGTTGGCTATGTTTATATTTTATGATTATGTGTTGAGTGACTGCAATCTTGTTGGAGATTTATGCTAGTGTTAGCACACGGAGACTTGGGTTTCGTCACTTGGTGGGACTTGGGTTGTTACATGTATTACTTATTCCAGTTAGTAATTTGTTCATTTATTTAATACTTTATAAATTGTTTGTTGGCTGTATTTATGTTTCACGATTTTGTGTTAGGTGACTTCGATCTTGTTTGAGCTTATTATCAAACTCGGCAGCTTGGACTCCTCCGAATTAGTTTGGATGGTGTTAACCCTTCCCTCTTCATCAGACAACAGCTAAGAGTGAGGGGTAGCACCCAAGTCCTTCCTTGGTAAGATTCCCTCCTTTTGTTATATCTATTTTGTTTCTTTTGATCAAATTGTGACTCTTGGTGCATTCTCTTTTCTATTTTGTAGCATTTCTAAGTTCTAAAAACCTAGTTAGTCCTTCTGCCATATTCGATTTCTCTCGAACTTTTGCCTTTTTTTTCTTTTTTTGTTGACCTAATCCATGCTCAGTAGTCTGTTACCCCCTTCCTAGCTGACGATGAACCTAGTTAGTCAACCTTCACTAGGAGTCTTGAGTGCCCTCTCGATGTCTGTTCTTGTTGGGAGTAGACCTTACCCTAAGGCACATCTACTATTGCTACTAGAGGTCTGATGTCTAGTATGGCATCCTAGAAGTCGAAGAAGTCTTAAGGCTTCATCCAGTTCCTTGGCCCACATTCTCGCTGACTAGATCATTAGTAGTGGAGCCTTAGAAAAATTCCAAAGTTTTTCCAATTCCAAAGTCAAGAACTCTTGTCCCATTCTTTGGCCTGATTTCAAGTTCTTGAACCTCAAAAGTCACCTTGAGGACATCCACCTAGCAAAATATTTTGATTGGTCCATTCACCCTGGTGTAGGTTGTATGGGGATCTACTTGGATTTGGTTCACCTATTCTATGCAAACATGTTGGAAACTAATGGAGATGACTCCATAGAACTTCGAACCACTTTCCTTAGTGTAAAAATTAAAGTCACTACTGATCTTATTTCTTCCATTCTAGACCTTCCCAATGAAGGAAATGAAGAGATTGACCGGATCGAGTTGTGGCATCGTGGTAGTATGAAAATGACATTTTAAAATTTCTGAAATCGAGATAGAATCGATGGCAAAATTGATCAAGAAACGAAAGAGAAAATGTTCTAAATCAGAACCATATGGGGAAACTAATTTTCTCCCGCTCCGGGATTCCATGAGATATCGGATTATACTTTATGGGCGACGTAGAATAACACCCCATGTATGGTGCCTCCTACATGAAGTCCCAACAAACTTGAACTCCTCAACGGTCGGATGCGATCCTTCATGCCGAGGAGATCAAACCACGAACTCTTCGCAAATTCGAAGTGACCCTCACATCTAAACCACGTGTGTGTGAAGAGATGACCTCCAACATGGTTGTGAACACATGACTTTATACTGGCCAGTTGACAAACAAGACAAGTTGGTTGACTGGCTTAGGAGGGAACTCTTTGTGGATGGTGGAGCCTTCAATAGCCGGATGGCCAATATCAGAATCAGATGACTGGCTATAATGTGGTCGGTCGTTAAATTTGTTGACTGGGTGGCACTCTTAAGAGGAGAGGCCTAGAGTGCCTCTTCCTCTTTCTTCTTTGGCGACTGTGGCTCTTGAGATTGTTGTGGTTGATTGAAATCAAATGATTTGCATTGATTGGAATAAGGGTTTGCAATTAGTAGATATTTATAGGGATTCAAAATCCTAATACTATTAATTTGATGGGGTCCATTATATCTTCATCCTATGGTGGGGATTAAATCCTACTTAAATTTTGCATGATTAACTTATAACAAATTATGGGGTGTTTAGATCTAATATCCAAACATAAATTAATTGCAATCCAACCCTTGGATTTTCTACTTAATCAGATTAAGTATAATTAATCACTAAATCAAATGTAAATTAACTCTTTAAATTACAATTGATTTATCCTTTAAGTAGGAACCAATCAAAATTATTATTGTTTCATTGCACCAATAATGAAACTTTAGGATTCCTGGAATTTTGACACTACGTTTTCTCAAGTATTTAAAATACTCGTGAATCTTTACCATGTGGAGGATAATAGTCTAATCCCATTAGACTATTATTATTCCTTCTTAGATAATATTATTTTCGACATCCCTTTCTATCATTAGGACGAGAACGAAGATCAGATTCTTTCCCAAAGTTCTAGTTTCTTCTCTTTTTGCATTGAGTCTGATCAGGACTTGACTACATGTGGAATTGTCAGTTCGCAATATACGTGGAACGAGCTCGTTCCTCCAATCTGTAACATACACTTATGTACTAGATTTGTGTAATCCCTTCAAAAGATGAATTGAACCGCGCCCAAAATTTGGAAATGGCACCTAAACCCTAAATTTTTTCCATCGCTTTTTCATATAACCGATGGCAAAGTGTCAATTATAAGACGTTTAGAAAAAGTGTCAGACGTCTAATACTAAGATTCTTCCCTTGCTGTTGTCACAAAATCGAAACAGGGTTCTAGATAAGTTGTCCAGATGACAGGTCGGACGTCTGACAATATGTCGGACATCTGGATAGAGAAATCACTCCGAAAATGGATTTAGGACAAACAAATACATTCCTTTACCGTCCCTTATTACATCAACCGACGAAAAAAATATATTTGCCCTCAGTTACTAAAGCGACGTCGAATATTAATGATAGCTGCGTGCCTGATCGCTTTTCTTCAACCGACGATTGGTAGAGTACAGGCATTTGCCATCGCTTATTTTAATAAGCCATGGTAAAAATAGTATTGCCACCGGTTACTAAAGCGACGTTGACTATTAATGACAGCCGCGCACCTGATCGCTTTTCTTCAACCGGCAGTTGGTTGATTATAGGCCTTCACCATTGCTTATTTTAATAAGCGACGATAAAAATATTATTTCCGTCGATTTTATAAATCGACGGCGAGAAACCGATGACATATCACGTATTTCTAGTAGTGAGAGATCATGCACCTCATGTTCCTTCCCATATACACCAGCTTTCAGTATTAGTACTAAGGTGGGTGCATTTACTATCGGTCTACTAAATTCATGCATTTGTGAACGGAGACACATATCTATCTTAGGTCCAAGGATATGCCTTTTCCATGACAGCATTGGAGAAGGACTTCGACTATCTCTTGTTTAATCAAGTTAACTCCTTAACTCGACCTGCGTGATAGTTCTTGAATCTTCATTCAAGAACATAAATCAGGTGACGATTTCTAGAGAGGATTGTTATCATAACTCAGACTAGAAACAATTGATCGAATCAAATGGTTTCTTGATGTGCTATCGGATCCTCTAAACCATTTAGATTTCTCAAGCAACACACATTAGGTTTATTTGATCTGGTTAAGTACATCACGTTATTTGTACTAAGGGACCCAATTCATTTACTGGAAAACAATCTAATTCTTTTATTCAAATACAAAAAGTAATCATATTACATACTCGGCTGGCTCTTTTAGGGCATGCAAAATCCAATAGGAGACTATCTTCGTGAGCTCCATTAGTGTTCAACACCGAAGGGGTCTATAGGGAACTCTTCCTTCCTGAGTACTATCGACCTAGTCTTACTGCGATGCAAAGTAACAAACTCAAACCCCTTCCCTGTATGCTTGCCTACATTTTTGGTTGGGACTTGCACAACAAATCTAGAGGCTTCGACTATCTCTCTTGGCATTTCACCATGATTCTTTTTGCTATTGTGAGAAAAATCCAATTCAACTATTGCCACCTCTTGTGAGGTCAAATCAACATAGAGGATTGGCGAATATTGCGTGCCTTTCGGAGGGTCAGTGGACGAGAAAATGAGCAAGAGGGGGAGTGAGAGGAGGGAGGCGGGTGGGGGGGAGAGGGTCGATTATGGCTGGATGGTGGTGAGGAGGAGGTCGCGGAGGGGAGAGGAACCAGTGAGGTGTTTCAAGTGCCTTAGGAGGGGGCATGTGGCGGTGGGCTGTAGGGAGCCGGTGAGGTGCCTGTGATGTTGTGGTCTCGGACATCGGCGGTCGGACTGCAAGCTCCGTGGGCTGGGTGGCGGGGCTTCTCTGAGGAGGGCGAGGATGCTTTCACCTCCCTCGGAGGGGGCACCTCTTGTGGAGGTTGAGGTGCCTTGGTCGGAGGAGATTGGGACCTTGGAGGGGAGGTTGGCGTTGGCTATGGTGGTGGTGGTGCTGGAAGGGGAGGTGGATGTGGGGGACCTGAGAAGGGTAGTCGCGTCTTTCTTGGGGATTGGCTGGGGGTCCTTTGGGGTGGCTTCACTCAGGAGAGGCTGCTTGTTGTTGCTGGGGCTTGGATAGGAGGAGCTACGACGCCTGGCCTTCAAGGAGTTGTCGTGCGACCGGGCTGTGGTGAGGTGCCGGTGGCCGGTGAGGTCGGATGGCACTATGTAGGAGCGACTGCCAGTTGGCGCGAGGCAGAGGGTGCTGATTGAGGGGGTCCCTCTCTTCCTCCGTACGGTGGAGGTGGCGGCAGCAGTGGTCGCTCCATTTGCGAGGCTCCGAAGCTGCGAAGGCTTGGGTCTGAGATTAGTGGACCTGTCGAGGTTTGGGGCATGGGTGGAGATGAAGTCGGGGAAGCAGCTGGCGAAGAAGGTGGTCCTCAGATGGGGGAGCTCCTCCTGGCTAGTTCGGGTCTCGCGGGGATCAGGAAGACCTAGGTCTTCGTTGAGGCGGTGGTTGCCGGTGCGGCGGCGGTGCTTGGTGGCGGAGGTGGTGGGTGAACGGATGGGGGGCGGGCTGCTTTTGGGATGCCCGAAGGTCGTGGTGTGGATGGCGTGGCGATTGCAATCCCCACGGCATGATATGAGGTAGACGAGAGGGTTAGGGTTTCGGAGGATGGTGCGGGATTTGCAGAGGAGGTAGTGGAGTCTGTGGCGTTGAGGGCGGAGGACTCTACTGAGGTGGATCGGGGTCTTGTGGAGCGCTATCGTGGCGGATCCGGGTCAGACGGGTTGGATCCGATAGTGGGGAGCGGTGGCTTCGGTGGGGTACTCGATTTGAGCCCCACTTCGCGTGAAGATTTGGGACGGTTCTCCTGTGAAGGCCGCGGTTTAGGGGTTGTGGTTGAGAGCCCTCGACACGACCTCGATCGGTCTGACTGGGCAGTGGTGTGCGATGCAGATGACGAGGTGGGGCACGCGCGGAGGTGGAGGCCGCGAAAGTCGGTACCGCAGCGACTTACGTACAGGCTGCGATGGTCCTACCGGAGAGGGCGAGCTGCGACCGCCCCGACTAGGGGCGAGGTTGGGGATGGCCAGCGTCGGAGACTGGTGGAGTTGGGCGTCGTTTCATCTACGGGTGGGCGGGGGGAGGTGTCGACGGTGGGCTTGGTAGGGGGCGGAGGTGGGGCAAGGGCTGAGGTGGGGGCTACTGTTGGCGAGGTCAGACAGCGGGTGGTGGGAGTTGGTTTAGGTGCTGGGGCGCTGGAGGGTGCAACGGACGTGGAAGGGGCTAGTGTGGCGGAGGTGTAGCCCGTGGAGGGGGTTGACTCGCAGGGGGGCGGGCGCTGGAAGTGGTCAAGGCAGATGCTGTGGGACAGGGTGGACGAGGGGCCAATGCTGGGGGGGGGGGGGGGGGGGGGGGGGGTTGGGGCTACCCGGTAGGCTTGTGGAGATGGAGGAGGGAGAGGTGGACAGGGTGGCTGTGGAGGTGGGGTTCAGGCGTACGATGCAAGGAGGAGTTTCTCGAGGTTCTCCATGACTAAGGTCCTATCGTGGAATGTGAGGGGATTAAATGACCCCTCAAGGCAGGCAGCTTTGCGTGGGTATATTTAGAGGTGGGGTCCTGAGGTGGTGTTTCTCCAGGAGACAAAATGGGGGAGCTGTGACAGGAGGCTGTGGAAGGAGGTGGGGGGGAGAGGTTTTGGGGAGTTCTTGGCCCTGGATGCGGTTGGAAGTGCGGGTGGAATTGTTGTTGGGTGGAAGGACGATGTTTTCTCCTTGCTGGACTCAATGGTCGGGTCCCATGTTGTTACTGTCAGGTTACAGAGACGTCGGGACAATATGTGCATGCTCTTCTCCTCGGTTTACGGTCTGACGGAGGGTGGGAGGCACGCCCTGTGTGAGGATTTGGGTCAGGTCGCGGCAGCGTATCAGGGGATACCTTGGTTGATCGGAGGTGTCTTTAATGTCACTTTGCTGGCGGAGGATAGACCGGATGGCCGTGGGGGGGTGGACCAAGGTTCTGAGGCTTTTGCGGGATTTGTTACGGAGTAAGGGCTGGTTGACATGCCACCCTCATCCTGTCACTTCACCTGGAGGAACTCTAGAGGACAGCGGTCCCGGATTAATAGATTTTTCATCTCGACAATGATGGTGGAGTTGTTCCCTATGGTAGTGGTTAGACCCCTGGAGCGGCTGTTCTCGGATCACACCCCCTTGTTGTGGATGACGAATGAGGACTGGAGACATGGAATGTATTTTAAGTTCGACAGGGCCTGGCTCCTTGAAGAGGGGTTTAGGGGGCTAGTAGAGGAGCGGTGGAGGTAGATTCATGCGGATGGCTCGGCGGCTGTTAGATTGGAAGCTAAATTGCGAGACTTGAGGTCATTCCTCAAGGTCCATAAGAAGCAAATTAAGGAGGAGAGTGGGAAGAGGAAAGATGAAGCTGTCAGTGAGATTGCACGGCTGGACTTGGTTGAGGATGTTGGTCTCCTTTCGGATGTTGACAGGGTAAACAGAGCGAAGCAATTACAGGTGATACAAGAGAAAGACCGGAAGGTGGAGATGGAGTGGAAGTTGAGATCCAGGCAGAGCTGGCTCAAGGAAGGCAATTCTAGCACTCGATTTTTTCATATGGCTGCATCAGGAAGGAGGAGGAACTGGATCGATAGGGTGGTGGCTGGGGAGGAATTTGTGGGAAGAGAGGCGGTGGGTGGGGCTGCTGTGAGGTACTTCAGAGAGTTTACCGGGAGAAGACATGGGGGAAGGTGGAGGTGGTTGGGGTCCAAGGTGCCACGGATCGGGGATGCAGAAATCTGTTTCTTGACGGGTTCATTTGAGGAAGATGAGGCTCACAAGGCAATCTGGGGGCTGAATGCTGATGGATGTCTGGGTCCGGATGGTTTTCCGGTTGCCTTCTATAAGGAGTTTTGGCTGGTGGTGAAGGAGGATGTAATGTAGGTATTGCAAGAGTTTAGCACTAGAAATTCAGGCTTCAACAGATTGAACAAGTTCTACATGTTCCTGTTGCTGAAGAAGGAGGGTGCTGAGGAGATCCAGGAGTACAGACCAATAGCCTTCTCGAATGCTATCTACCTGATTGTGGCTAAGCTCTTGGCAAATAGGTTGAGGAGGACCTTGGCTAGGATTGTGGATCCAGTGCAAACGGGTTTTATCCCTGGCAGAAATATTTTGGAAGGATACGTGATGGCCTTGGAGATCCTGTCGTTTTGGAAGAGGGGTAGGAGGAAGGCTTTCTTGTGGAAAGTCGATTTCAGTAAGGCTTATGACTCAGTGTAGTGGTCTTTCCTTTGGGCGTCCTTGATGAAGAGGGGTTGTCCACCGGTGTGGATTGACTGGATGAAGAGATGTGTCACCACAACGTCTTTCTCGGTCCTTATCAATGGAAACCCGGCAGGGGGTTGGATTCAGCAGAGAAGGGGGGTGAGGCAGGGGTGTCCTTTGGCTCCGATGCTTTTTGTTATTGCAGCAGATGCACTTGCGAGAGCGGCTAAGAAATCATGTGAGAGGAACTTGGTGAGGGGTTTCTTTTTAGGAGATGGGACGAGTATTCCGTTGCTACAGTATGCAGATGATACGATTTATTTCATTGAAGGCAGGGAAGCGGAAGCTAAGAGGATGCGGATCTTGCTTTTCTTGTTTGGTGAAGCTTCAGGTCTGCAGCTTAACCTGTCTAAGTCAGAATTTGTCTCGTTCAATTTGATAGAGGCGGAGGCGAGGGGGTGTAGCTTGGGTCTTAGTACAGAGCAGGTGAAGCTACCGATCATATACCTGGGTCTGCCGTTGACGGATGGTAGGATTCTGGTGAAGGACTGGGCTCCCCTTGTGGAGAGACTGGAGGGGAGGTTGGTGGGGTGGGCATCCAGGCTTTTGTTGAGGGGTGGAAGGCTGGTCTTGCTCAAGGCGGTTCTGGCGGCGATGCCGTCGTACTTCACCTCTGTCCTGAAGCTACCTCGGTAGGTTGTCTTGAGGATAAAGAGGCTTATGAGGAACTTCTTGTCCAGTCTGGGGACGAATGGACCTAGTGCCAGGTTGGTAGCATGGGAGGAGGTTTGCAGACCGGTGGAGGAGGGGGGGCTTGGGGTGAGGGATCTAGGGGAGGTCAAATGACAGCCTGTTGGTGAAGTAGGTTGGGAGCCTCTTGGAGTGTAGGGAGGATTTGGTGGGCAGGGTGTTCAGGATGGCTTATGGTGGCCCACTGCGTTGGGATCTCCTGATATCTCTGCCAAGGAATGCTTCTCATTTCTTGAAAGGTTTGTCGGTGGTAGCTCCTAGGGTGCAAAATTGTTTTGTACTGGTGGTGGGGATGGGAGAGATCTTCAGGTTCTGGCAGGATGATTGGATGGGGCAAGGTGTGCTTGCTAGAAGATTTCCGAGATTGTTTGCTATGTCCCAAAACAAAGAGGCGTCACTGGCCGAAGTGTGGGAAGGTGGGTGGTGCCCATCCTTTGCAGGGAATCTTTCAGATGCGTGAACTCACGATTTCCAGAGACTGTTTGAAGAGTTAGAAGGTCTACAGCTGGCTTCCAGAAATGATATGTTTGGATGGGATGGAGGTGAATTCTCGATGGGGGCTACGTACAAGAGATTGTCCAGCGGAGACTCCACAGGTGACTTGGATCTGGTGAGAGATTACAAACAGGTTTGGAAGGTCGCGTGTCCATTGAAGGTCAGGATTTTTGTTTGGCTTCTTAGGAGGAGGAGACTCATGACTAAAGTTTGGAGGGCGAGATGGGCCCCTGGGGAGAGTAAGGTTTGCCAGTTTTGCGGAGGTGTGGAGGAAGAGGTTGACCACCTTTTCTTCACCTGCCCGTTTGTCGTACAGATATAGAGCCGGGTGGGAGCGGGGTGGTGGAATTGCCGGTCTTTTGATGGGTTTTGGTGCAGTTTCAGAGGTGGAGGGGGTAATGCTAGGCAGAATGTCTTCCGTACGAAGAATGAGAGGGCCAGACCGTTGGCGGTCTTATGGGGCATTTGGTTGGGCAGGAATGCTGTGGTCTTCAGAGTCCAGAGGCCTTATGTGAAGAATTTTGTGGAGTCTGTTACTATTTTGTTTAATCTTTGGAGTGAATCCTTGTGAGTGGGAGACCTTGAGGTTTTCCTTTTGTATTGGCGGAGGCCGTTGATTCTCTCTTTAATATATTTGGATAGTTATCATCCTGGATAACTACCCTTTTCTTTTTCAAAAAAAAAAAAAAAACTACTACCATCTCTTTATATCTGTCATAAATGAAGTCGATGGCGCTTCTCTTTCTCTTGGCGTTCTTGTTAGTTCTATCTTCAAACACTTTAGGGTCAATTTAGGCAACCAAACTATCAACAAAAATGTTGAACCCTAACATCATGACATTGCATCTAAAATAGGCATACTTCCTCCTGAAAATCAAGAACATGCCCAAGACGAGGAAATGCCTCCTTTTCCCCCTTAAAATCCACCCCTTGCCTTACCTACACCACACTCCCATTTGTCTACCTCATGGCAAAAGGGTTAGTGAATTTATGGACCTAGCTCTAGTAGAAGGTATTGGTCAAGGAAATCAGCATGAACCTTCTCCATCTCTGCAACGACAATGGTCGCGATGATTGTCGAGTCTCTTCTTTGGAGTAGGATAGGGAGCAAAGGATGCAACGCCACTGAATGAAGACCCTTGGAAGGCTGCTGCTAGTGTTTCTTGTTTTCTCTTTTTTTGTCTGTTGTGTTTATTATTTTGGTTTGTATTAAGAGGTTATAGCCCCATATTTTATTTTGGGAACATGGTAGTCGATTCGGGCACTTAAATGTGCCAATCCTTTTCATTTCTTCTATGTGCTTATTATCATTGTTTAAAAAAATATATTTATTTTGGTTCTAGTAAATGATATCGATGATGTTCCCTGCTCTCATTACATGTTCTTGTTTCTAGGAGTTCTTGTGGTCAATGACATCAATGTTGCTCTCAAAGCTGTATTGATGTTTAAATTGTAGTCGTTGGGTATTATGGATCCTAGTTTATTTTTCATGTTACATCTTTTCGATGAATTTCAAAATGGGGAAGAATTAAATTAAGAGTCAAAAACGAAATGCGCTTTACGTCAAAAAATCCTCACTTTTCGAAATTGCCATATCTCTTCTCAAACGTCAAAATTTTCATTTTGCAAAATCATTCCGTAAAATTATGTATTTATCATCAAAAGAGGGAGATTAGATTAAGGGGGAGTATTCTACTTAATAAGGTTTTAAAGATCGTTAAAAGAGGAAGATTGTTAGTGTCAACCCTTCAATATGATTTTGATCATATCACAAAAAGAAAAAAATAAAAAATATCATTGTTCCATATTTTTGCAGAGTCTTCATTTGGAGGAATTTATATCCTCATTGAAGAAGTAAGAAAATATCAATACAAAACCTTTGCGAAGACTTTAAAGGATTTTATTCCTTGAAAATGTTGTTGTAAAATTTTATTATAAGCTTTTTATTTTTTAGATATGTTGTTCATTTTGTTTATTGTTGTATTTAGGTATTCTATTTGTGTGATTTCTCTCTCCTCTTGTGAAAGGGTAAAACTTTTCGATTGAGATTAGAGAGGGACTTTGTATTTCAGAAATATCACTTTTGTTTGAAAGTGGTGTGATTAGTGGATTGTTGATAGTCTTTACGATTGAAAAAATCTTAAGTTAGGGAGATTGAGATGGTAATTTTTGTCCTTCACGTAAAATTCCTGTGGCTCTTTGTAATGTGATTCCTTTTGAATAATTTTTAATTTTGATAATTTTATTCAATTGCAATAATCATCTCCTGCCGTGCACTCTCACTTTCTACGTGTTCTTATTTTTTTTCATTATCATCATCTTTAATTTCTCATTACTATTCTTTAAAAAATTTATATAGCATATATTATTTTTTGGGTGGGGTAAAAAAAATGTAAAAGTACATGTATTTTGTAACGTAGGTGTGAATGGGTCCCTACTTGATGGTTATTATTTAATGTAAATGATCTTCACTTAATAATCGATATTTAATGTAAAGAAAATAAAAAATAAAGTTTTTTTACAAAGTGGGTTCTATCTTAAAAAAAAAGTCACCAACACTTTCAAGTAAAATGCAAAGTTGTAAAATAATTTTATATCGATGCAAGATAATGTAAAATGGTGATGAAAGCTACCACCACTATTTTAAAGCAAAATACACAAGTGTAGTCCCATTTTGCACTTGTATAAAAATGATTTTGGAGTGATATTACATCAGTGCAATCTCATATTACGCTAGTTAAAAATGGTTTCGAAGTGGTTGTGCTCCGGTGTAATCTCTTTTTTGCATTGGTGTAAGATGATTTTGAAGGTGATTTTGGGATTTTACACCGATGCAAAATTATTTCGTTATTGATTTAGAAGTGATAATAACTTTTTTGAATAGTGGTGAACCCCACCACCCCCGCCACATGTTAGTGGTGTGATCCTCACTTCTCAATTAACTTTTTTTTTGCCCCCACATGCCTACATTGCAAATGCATCACATTTCATGTTTCTTTACATTTTGACTTATCTTTTTGTTTAGCATGCCCAGATCAAATTTTTTGGTTGTGCCACTAATTCCCAAGTATGACGATTTGATTTCGTTAAAACATTTAATAGTAATTCTGTATCTGCATAATGATGGGATTGGTGATATAGATCACCTACTTTAGGAGATTCCCCACACAATTTTCTCTACGGACTTGGCTCTTCTCACCCAACTACCTTCGAAAACTGAGAGCTTTGATACCTTTTCCTGTATGCCTTCTAATTTCACGCTGGGTCCGGATGGCTTTAATGCGGAATTTTACTGCTCTTGTTGGGATATTATCAAAGGGGACGTGGTCAAGGCCATTGGTCATTTCTACTTTGATCATTCTACCCCGAGATCTTTCAATTCTAACTTCATTGCCCTCATTCCCAAAAAACCTATTATTAATGACCTCACGGACTTCAGGCCCATTAATCTTTGCAATTTTCTCTACAAGATTGCTTCTTCCATTCTTGCATCTAGTTTATCTACCCTCGTGCCAAAAATCATTTCCCCTAAACAAGCTGGCTTCATCCATGATTGTTTCATCTTTAATCATATTTCTGCCACCTTTGAGCTTTCCTAACACTTGGACCACAAGGTCCACAGCTCCAATGTGATTTTTCAGTTAGACTTGAGGAAAGCTTTTGATTGAGTGGAATGGGAAGCGCTTTTTCGTATTCTCAGTAAATTTGGTTTCTCCGTTTATGCCATCAACCTCATCAAACAATTTGTTCGGCACGACGGCTCTTCTATCTTGGTTGACGGCTGCTCCACTTCTTTTTTAAAGGTTTCTCGAGGCTTGAGACAAGGTGACCCTGTTTCTCCCTTCCTCTTCGACATCTTCATGGAACCTTTCATTCGGGACACCAAAGAGTTAGCTTTCAACGGCCAAATCTCCCCCTTCTCCATCAAGAGAGGAGTCCCTTCTTCTCTGACCCTGCTTTATGTGGATGACATTATCCTTTTCTTGAATGGGAAACTTAGATCCATATCCAACCTCAAAGTCTTCATTCAGAATTTTGAATCTCATTTTGGCCAAAGGCTCAACTTGTCTAAGTGCTTCTGCTTCGTCAAAAAGCACTTCCTTCTTGGCCGACTTTCTCGAATTCTTGAAATTACTGGTTTCCAATTGGGTTCTTTCCCCTTCACCTACCTCGGATGTCCTATCTTCACTGGCCATTCCAAAATCTCTTATTTCTAGCCTCTCATTGATAGTGTTCTCTCTAAACTTACGGGCTTGAAAGCTAATCTCCTCTCCAACGCAGCTAGACTTCTCCACATCAAACATGTTCTCACTTCTATCCCCATACACATCTTGGCTACCATCAAGGTCCCCAAAACTATCATCAGGAGACTAGAGTCTACTCTTGCTAATTTCTTTTGGGGCTCTTCTAATTCTTCTAAGCACCACCACTGGATTGCTTGGAGTCGAATATGCCATCCTACCCACTGCGGAGGACTTGGGGTCTAAATATCTCCCTGGTCACCCATGCCTTCAGAATGAAACATGTCTGGGACATTCTCTTTGGCGACTCTCCGTATGCCACCTTGATGAGAAATCTTTATGGCCACCTCTTTGTCTCCTCTCCTCGTCTCCCCCCCAGACTCAAGCCCCTAAAGAGGGTCTATCGGGAAATGCTTCCTTTCCTTCGTTGGAATGTGAAGGAGGGTATGATTGATTTCTGGATGGATCTTTGGATTGGCGACTCTCCTCTCAGAGATTTTCTTCCCCCGGAATTCCCTCTCGAGCCTGTTTCAGTTAAGGATGTCATCTTAAATCCCTCTCAGGTTCAGAATCTTCATCATCTCCCCAATCACATAGTGTACCAAATTTCGCATACCCCTCTCGTGGACTCCAAGGATGAACCTATTTGGTCTCCTTCTCCCCATGGCAACTTCTTGATCTCCTTTGCCTATCTCCTCAACTTCACCAACTCCTCTCACCACCTAATCTTCAAAACCCTATGGAGACTCAAACTCCCTCTTCGTATGACCCTCCTTGCTTGGAGAGTTATTCATAATAGGTTCCCTACGAATGATCAAATCCAACTTCGGGGTATTCCCTTGGTCTCTATGTGTCTTTACTGTCCCAACAACCCCAAAGTTGAAACCTTGCGCCATCTCTTTTACTCTAGAGACATCTCCTCGCGCATCTCTTCTTGTGTCTTTCATCTTGCGCATCTTCATCCTATTCCCCCTTACCTTCACCTAGGCATTCTTAAAGAGGACTGCCCTCAGTATGGTTCCAAAGGTATCAAGGGCATCATCTTATTCATTTGGTAGCACATTTAGTGGGCCAGGAACAAATGTAGAAATGAAGGTGTTGCCTTTGAGGGGATCCCTTATTTTCTGGAGCAAAATTGGAGGAGGTTCAATATAGTCTCTTGGTTCCATCTCTTCCGTCCCGCTAGTTTTTCCCTCCCTTGGATTTAAGGTTAATTTTTCAGCTTTCCTGTCCAGTTCTTACTCCTTTTTAGCTTGGGTTGCTCGTGACTCTTTGGGTAATGTCTCTAAGGTAGTTGTGGCTAAAATTCCCTCTCTCAACAATGATTTAGCCATTCTCAGCTCCATCCATCACTTCCTCAGTTTTTGGCCCCACAGAAGCACCCCTGTTATCTTAGAAGTGGATTCTTCCATGGTTTAATGGAAAGGCAACCTGAGAGTTCCTTGGAGGGCTCAATGGCATTACAACCATGCTCTTCACCTCTTGAACCCCCACCTGTTGTTGCAATTCATTCACCCCTGTGCGAATAGCCTACCTAACTCGCTCGCTCCTTCGGCTAATGGGCCTTGGCGTTTCATCAATTTGGATCACCTTGACCCCAGATCCAAAGGTCTCATTAGGTTGGATAAAATCCATTTCCCCTACGTCACTGGCTGAGCTTTGACTTGCTTCGTTCTACTTTCCTCTTTTTTCTTTGTTGGTATTTTCTGTACTAGACCACGAGTCATGATCCTCTTTCATTGTACTTGATAGGTCTTGGTCTTATCCCCCTGCCTTTTTGTTGCCTCCAAGGAGTAGGGGATGAATAATATTGACTCCCGCTTTTCTTAAAAAAAAATTCCATATCTACGTAACATTCATTAGAGTGTATGTTTATTTTGTTTTATGAAATTAGTGAATGTGAAAATTTATTAATATGATTTGATGATTTGATGAACTCAAGTTGCATTTCAATAGAACGTTGAATGAGAATAATTTTGCATTTTCATAATGTTAACTAGTGTGAGCTACTCGCACTTTGCGCAAGCAGGCATCTCAATATATGACATGACATTCTAAAATGTTTTGGAAGTAAAGTACTGATACATATCTATATTTGCATAAAATTTCTTATTCTCTCACTTTTCTCCAAATATTTGAAATAAAAATCATTTTAAATACATCGATGATTTTTTATTTTGAAATGATAGGTTTTTTTAATAGCCTTTTAGGTAATTTTCTATTTTGAACTAAAACGCATTGGTAATTTTTGATTATGAACCATTTTGCACCTATTCAAGTTGTTTGGAACTATTTTGTACTGGTACAAAATCAAATTGTACAGGTGTAAAATGGTTTTGCACCGATGTAAAATAGTTTAAATTTAAATTACATAGGTGTAAAATGTCAAATTTCACATGTACTATTTGCTTTTGAACCATTTTGAATCAGTGCAAAAGAAAATTATGCAAGTGTAAAATGGTTGATTCTAAATCATTTTGCATTGGAGCAAAACCAAATTGCATAGGTGAAATATGTGAGGAGGAGAGAGGGGGAGAGAGAGAGGGAGGGCTAATTAAGTGTGAGGAGCACCGTTGAGGGACAAAAAAATTGAAAACTCAATAGCGATTAAAGTGTCACCATGTCATAATCAGAACTTTCTTGTGCAAAAAAATAAATGAACAGTGACTAATACTAATGTACATATCTATATTTGAATAAATTTTTTTATGCTCCCACCTCTTTGTAAATATTTGAAACAAAAATAATTTTAAATGCATTAGTAATTTTTTATTTTGTAGCAGTTATTTTTTTTTATGGCATTTTAGGTGATTTTTTAATTTTGAACTAAAAGGTACCAGTCATTTTTTATTCTGAATCATTGTACACTTTTACGATTTGATTTTGAATCATTTTGCACGAGATGTAAAATCAAATTATCAAGGTGTAAAATGATTTTGTATAGGTATAATTTGATTTTGAATTATTTTACATTTATGCAATTTAGTTTTAAACTATTTTGCATCTGTATAAAATCAAATTGCACCGATGTAAAATGGTTTAGAACCAAATTGCACGACGCAAAAAGTGAGGAGGAGGGACAGGGAGAGATAGATTGAGCTAATCAAATGTGAGGAACACTGTTGAGGGACAGAATATTTTGGAAATCGATAGCATCTATAATACCATATTGTCATAATCAGAACTTTGTTTTGCAAAAAAAGAAAGAATAATGATCGACATTAATGCGTACAATACCATATAATGACTATTTATTAGTACTAGTTGGCTGCCTACTCTTTACTACAAGGTCTTCTACTCCATGCTTTAGTAGCCCTTGATGTAAATGCAACCAACTGTTTACACTTAGAATGAATATAAATTACCAACTAATTTAACTAAGTAGAGAATAATAAGATTGGAGAGGAGAGAGAAAAGACATGAATGAAACCCACAACTAACTAAACAAATAATAATAATATCAGAGAGGAGAGAGAGGGGGACATATTTTGTTGTCCTTCCTTTCTTAATATGAATATGTGACATAAATGAATATTTTGTCGTGTTGGGTTGGGTATGATGTTGCTCTCATTTGAGGCATATGACTCAATGTTATTTCTACCATGATAATTGGATTTTATTTTTCTTTTGTAATATATGTATATCTTGATTCTCCTTTCTAACATTTTTATCCATAGTGAGTTCTTGTATAATTAATTTTGCAATAGTGTGATTAAGATTTTATTTAAGACAAGAACTAATAAAATCCCATTTTTTTATGGGATCTTTGAGTAAAAAGACAAGGCATTTTGAGCCTACGAACAACATCTAAATTAGACCTAATAGCTCCCACGCACACTGACCATCAACTCATTTATGTCTTGCCTCAGATTTGTAGGCCCATTGCCTTCTAACCCCTATTTAATTTTTTTTTTTTAAGATTTCTTGGTTGATGCGTGCCAATGCGTCAATAAAAAATATACGACATTATTTGGATATTTTTTATCATGCACAACATTTCCTTACGTAATTTCTAACCGATAATGGTATTCTGTTTGATCGAACCTCCCCAATTCTTTCAAGTCACTTCCTGAGGCATTGAAGTCATATGAAGGGTTAACCTTGTGAAGGTGAGTTGTGGAAGTAGAAGGTGTCGGGGGAAAATTATGGGTTGCACTTCATTGTGGATTTAAATAAATGAAAAGATCACGTTAAAAAGCATTTACCACATATAGAATAGAAAAGAGGAGGCCGATGTTCGGCATCGGCCTTGGTGGACCGCAAGAAGTTTTGTTGGTAGAATTTGATAGCAAGTAAAAAAGGAAAATGGCCTAACTGCTTTGAATTAATCCAAGAGTCATTTAATGAACGAGGGACGGGATTTGATTGGAGAGAGGAGAGAGGAGAGAGAGAGAGAGAGTGGAGTGAAAGAAATAACACTATGCCTGCTCTACGTCGATTCATATATATAATAAAATAGATAGATAAAGGATTTGAGTGTAAGTTTATTTTGTTTGATGAATTAGTGAATTCATGTGAAAATTTTGTTAATGGGTTTTGTGCTTTGGAATCTATGTCAGTTTGTTAGTGATGGATGTAGATGAAAACGTTAGTGGTGCCTGAATTTAAGGTATTTTCAACTTGGTGAGGAAGGTATGCTTCGGTTGGTGTTCTTTATGTTATATAGTTAATAATGTGTTAATGCTTGATGTTAGTGTCGTTTGTGCATTACAGTGTTTAATGAGGATAAAGTTGAAGGGGTCCTTGCTTTTGTTGATGTTGATGGAGAAAACATTCTTGTTCATTGAGGATATCAATTAATGTGATAATGTTTATTTAGTAGGAATAGAGGGTTGTTGCACAAGTAATGGTCATGGTGGTGAAATGCAATTGTGGATACTCATGGGCAATTGATAAGGTAAGGGATTGATTTTGCACTATGTATTAATATGGAGTTTGATTCCTTTGAATTATATTCACATTGTCGAGTTATGCCCAAGAAAGAAGTTTTAAGCTTTTAACACAAACTTCAGATTATGATGAGAAGGATGAGGATCATCTATGAAGGGTTAGGTTGGCATGTTCTTGATGTAGCCATCCACTGAAGAAACCATTCGATCCATTTTTCTCAAGATGATTGATAAGCAAGACAAATTCTGGATGTTAAGTGAAACTGAAACTTTGTGGTAAGCTTAAGTATGTTGTTCATGTGAGGTTGGAGCATAACCATGATATTTTGGAGTGTTCTTTGGCTTGATACTTTCATACAAAGAAGAAATTGGCTATTAGTAAGAAGTGGAGGATTGATGTGAATAATAGATTTGGGATAAGATTGTTAAAAATAATGTCCACTTTTGTTGCAGAAGCCAATGGGTATGATGACATACTTTTCACCTAAGAGGATGTTGGGAATGAATTGAGGAAGTTGCTCCAATTGAGATTGGGATAAGGTAATGCAGAGGCAATCCAGAAATACAATTTATGAATACAAAGTATTACTTCCCACTTCTACATGACCGACCTAGAAGACAAGTGTTGTGTGAGACATTTTTTGTTTGGACAAGTAGTGTTGTTTGATACTACGTACTTGACTAACAAGTACGATATGCTATTCATTCCCTTTCTCAGAGTGAATGACCATTTGCAATCTATTATATAGGTTCTCTCGGGTGTGGGAAATTGGGTTCCTAATTAGGCTAAGTTTAGGGTTTAAGTGGGCTAGGATATAGGAAATAGGTTTAGCCCAATTGATGTAAAGGAGCTTAGAATGATTCTACATTCAAATGGGGCTTTAATTAGTTTCAAACCTAGTACTTGCAAACATATAACAAGTCTCATCAAGGTACCAAATATAAGTAACAGTAAAATTGCAGTAAAACCCCTAAAAATGTAATATTTACAAATGTTGCAATATGACTAATTTAACCTATGCATTGCAATATGACCAAAATCACCCCCAAACTACCAACAATTAGGCAAAAATTAAGCAATTAAATATAAATATATCACTCATCACTGATGGTTCTAGGTAGACAAGGTCCTGACTTGATTCAACTAAGTCTAATTTGACTTAGATAATTATCTAACTTAATTGGCGTGTCTACTCTTTTTTAAGGCTTGGGTAGAGTACTGCTTATGGAATCTTGTGGGAATTAGGGGGGTAGTGCCCTTAATTATCAATTTGAATTGTGTAAAGTGCATGCCAATCAAGCAAACAAGGCCTCTTAATTTTGTCCAAGGATTTTAGTGTTTTAGCCTTGTTTTAGTGTCTTTTAGGGTTATCTTATTACCAGTTCAGTTCAGGTCAAGTGAGCATAACAAGTTTTCGCAAACATAGGTTTGAATATTTTCCTTTACTTTTAAGTCCATAGTTGTGTTCACTATAGGCAAAAACCCTAAATTGATTTCCCTATAGCATGCAACTTCTACCAATTTTAGGCACTTGGTGAATCAATTTTAATCCTTGGTGGTGAAGCTCAGTTCAATCAGGAAAGAAATTCTAGGTTTGGTTACACCACCAAGGCAAGATTAGGAAAATAAATTTTAAATAATTTTTCTAGGGTTAAAATGAAATTTTAAGTGCGGGACAGCCAATTAGATTGAAAATACCCCTAGCTAGTGTAACGAGCGCGTGCCCCAGACGTCTTTTAAGACGTCTGGGAGGTGGGCCAGACGTCTCACCAGACGTCTGGGATCGTTTCCAGACGTCTGGAAATCAGTTTTTCTGGCACGAATCTTCGTCTGCGCGCCTCAGCGCGCAGGCCCGCGAATATCCGATATTCTCTGCGGCTGCAGACGCTCTGCCGCGCCTCTCCCTCCTCCTCGCGTGGCCTTAAAAGGGCACGCCTCCCCTCACTCCATCACCACCGTATCCCTTCCCTTCTCCTTCAGCCAGAGCGTGAGCGCGAGGGCGGCAGCGGCGGCCGCAGTGAGCGCGGAGGAGGTGCGACGTGCGAGAGCGGAGCTCTGCCGTGAGGGCGAGCTCGCCGGAGCGGCTTGGCCGGCCGGCGGAGGGCGCAGGGGGCGCGGAACAACGCGGAGCGGGACCTGCTGCAGTCTGAGCAGCAGGCACGCGAGGTGCGACGCGGGCGGCATCGCGGGCGGAGGCCGAGTAGCGCCCTGATTCTGGAAAAATTTCCAGAATCAGACGTCTAGGTTGATAGGCAGACGGCGAGGACGACGTCTGGTAGCTCATACAGACGTCTGAAAGGTGTGTATTCCGCTTTCTTCTTCCTTCCTGTCGACCGACCGTACTAAGGGAGGGAGTTGGTTGTGCGCAGGTTCGCTGATTCGCCATCCTTTGCGAATCAGACGTCTGGAAGTTGTACCAGACGGCGGGAGTGACCTCCAGACGTCCGGGGTGACCATCAGACGTCTGGGAGCTAGGATAGACGTCCCCGCAGACTTCTGGACGTCTGGGAAACCACACTGAACAGGTAATTCTCTGATCCACTGTTTAAGACGTCTGGAAGAAGTTCCAGACGTCTGATTTTGCACAGTATCGTCTTTTTCGACCCGTTTAGGGCCCGTTCGGGCTCCGTTTTCCGCGATTCGAGTTGCGTTCTTTTCAGAATTAATTCCTCCACCCGTCTACAGTAGCTATACACTGTTTTGAGACACTCCTTGTGTTTGATCCTTGTGATAGGATCTCGTTCAGTTGCAGTCTTGAGAGTCACGGAGGCACGCGGGATTCCCGATCACGCCCCCATTACTCCCGTTGTACCTGGTAGAGTGGCTTAAGTTATTATTAAAATCTGTTAAAGTATGGAACCATAACTAGAATCTAGGACATTGCATGAATCCTAGGAATGAGAAATGTATAGAATGATAGCTCCTAGGTGATGCATGAATCCTAGGGCTGGAAAACTAGTTGTATGCTAGATCCTAGGATGTGGCATGAACCCTAGGATGGAAAAACTAGTGGAATGTATAATACTGCAGTCTTGGAAAAATGGAAAGGAATATAAAGCTGCCTGTAAATTGAATTAACAGATGCCTGTTATGAATAAAGAAACATGATTGAGGTCATGGATTGTGAGAACGTGAAACTGGAAAGTGAAACATATGATGTTCTGAGATAAAGAGCTGGAACCTTACGGGGAATTAGGAGTGGAACTCCTGGAAGGAAAAAGGAATGGAACTGAGATGTAGTTTGTACTGTCTCTTGGGTACGCAGTACCAAGGGAAGTACCTGTACCTGTTTAGTGCAGAGTGGGGCCAGCCACCCCAGGGACCCGGGGTTAGGATTGGCCGCTCTGTACCGACTTGTTGGCCCTCGTGTACGTAGTACCGAGGAGAGCTACTAGTGTTAGGAGAGTACTAGCTACCCCACGGGCCCCGGGGTTCTGCTAGCCTCCTTCACCGACTTGTTAGGCTCACTAGGGCAAACCAGGGTAGTCAGGCGAGGGTGAGCAGACTGTGGAGGGGCAAGGCCTCGGTTTGGTTACTGTGGAGGGGTTGGACCCCTGTTACTGAGAGGGCTCTGCCCTGGTTCCGTGCTGTGCTTTGGGCGCACCCGTTAACGGAAACGACTGACCGCGTAACAGTGCGGGCTAGCTACCTGTGCGTTTATCGCGCGTGCCGTAGTCACCGTTACGTCTGTCAGTGACCTTGGGGTGGTTGACTGAGGGTAGGATCACCACGGGGGACTCTCCCGGCCAGGAGAGCACCACGTGCTACTTCTACTTTTGGAAAAGACTGCAATCAAGATCGTTCCCACGAGGACATTCGAGATCAAGTAAAGGATCTGAGAAATAAATGAAATAGTGAGAAAAATTGAAAGATGTGAATAAAGGAAGTAATAGAACATAACAGCTACTGTACACTCTACTGTTGCCTTTAGTTAGTTTGCCACTCTACTCAGCGTTTTGCTGACGTGTTACACTCGTTACCTTTTTCAGGACCAGGTGTTGAGCAGCCAGGGTCGGCGGCTGCAGAGGACGCTGGGCCGAGTAGGGTCCAGTAGAGTTTACCACAGTCTCTTGTACCTCTTTTGTTTCTGTTCTAGTGAGTAGTTCTTGTTTCCGCTGTACTTTCTTTACCTGCATTCTTGTTATATGATAAATGTTGTTCTACTGTTGTGGTGGTATCTAGTGTAGTAGTTTCTTTCCTTACTGCCGTACTTTCTTACTGTTAGTTATATTCATGCTGAATGTGGTTTATTTTACTGTCTTTTGGTTACTTCCTCGTTGGACGACTAGGTCTTGGGATTAGTCGAGTCGGTCCGATTCTCGTGTCTCGTAGGGACTCGGGAACCGGGTCGTTACAGTTAGCATCTTATCTAAATAGTTAAGATGATGTGTTTAGAAAATTGTCGAAGATTTATCATATAAACTAGATTTGATAAAAAATCAATCAACATCAATTTTAGGAAATTTGGAGCCCCACAAAAATCACGAAAAATCCAGAAACTTGGATTTTTCACGTTTTGTTTTTAGTATGGCCCAGTGTTAGTTAAAGAATTTTTTGAAAAAATATATAATGAATTTTTAAATGAAAAATTGTGGGTTTGTTCTTGTTTTCAAGGGGAACAATAAAAAAAAATTCAGGATTTTTGGTTTCTCCTAATGCTCGGAATTAATTTTTGAAATTGGATTACAAGTTTGATTTGCGCACTACATGTGATCTTTTGTAAGAAAAAGATCGCACCTATCAAGAGAAATGTTCTTTTTAAAAAGTTTTCTATTTTTTTTATTATCTTAATGCAACCTAACTACAACCTAGCTATCATTGAAAAATTGTGTGATTTGAAAACGTGAATTAAGTCGTTGTAACACGTACTTCTGATTACTTTTAAATTTATAAACCGAGTATCGTGATAAGTATTCGGGTCATCTAAGGGAGGTAGGTTAATGTAACAAATAATGAATCTTCTGTTGCTTGCTTGAAAAATCACTTTTTGGCTCTTTTATATTTTGTACGTTTTAGGATTTTGAAAATAAGGCAACGAAGATAGTGAAACACCTAATGAAAGTTTTAGAATTGCAAAAGTAAAACCTATCCTCCCTAAACTCATCCTAGGCATGTGTAGCCTAGGAAAATTAGGAGGGAATTGAAGATAACTATGGAAACTGAAAGATGTACAGAAATGGAAAGCACAAATTGAAAGGCAACGAGTGTAACGCTTGAAGAACTCACTTGTGTGGAAGAGTTCCACATAAGTAATCTCCGAGGTGAAAAAGTGAAACTAGCTACTACCAAAAGAGAGAGAAAAAATGTAGAGATTGAGATGATGGTCTCCAAAAGTAGTGTTCGAGACGATTTTCACTCCAAGCTTGGGTCCTCCTGGGCTTGAAGAAGATGCTCCTGTTGCTCCAATGATGATGCTAGCTCTAACGTGAATCAAGGGTGGTTGCCCACCCTTCCTCCTCTCCTGGATGTCCTCCACATGTGGGCTCCTTAGCGTGGCTCCTTGGAAGATAGAGTAGACGTGTTGGAGACTAAAGGGGGGTCGTAGAGATCCCCCTATTTCCAACGTCCACCATCCCTTCAAAGGTTGATGGGAGAAGTTTTTATGTAGAAATTTAAGGTAGCCAAGGTTAGGTTAATTGGTGGTGGTTGCAAGGTTTAAATAGGGAAGGAGGGGGTGGTGGTTATTGGTAGAAAGGGTGCTTAGTTTTGGCACCACTTGAAGGGATGCCATGGTGGTTGGTAACCACTAAAAGTGGCACCAAAATGGTGGTGGTTAAGGAGGGTGGAGTTGGCATGGAGGCTTATTGGCAGTTGGGTGAGAAGTGGTGCCAAAAGTGGTGGTTAAGGGTAGAGTGGCGTGGAGTGTGGTGGTTATAGGGTTAGGTTGGCGCCAACTTGAAAGGGTGCATGGAGAGTTGGTGGTTGGTGGTGGTTATAAGGGGTTTTGGTGCCAATTGAAGGGGTGTTAGAGGCGGTTTTTAGGGCCATGGTGAGGGGGTGTGAGCATGGTGTTTTGGTTCCAAGATGAAGGTGGTGATTGAGGGAGAGTTGGTGCCAATGGTGAAGGGATGCAAGGGAGGTATAGGTGGTATGGATGAGGTGGTTGAGGAGTGGACTGAAGAGCTAAGTAGTAGGAGTAGTAGGCAGACTCAAGTGGACTAAAGTATCAAGTTGAAGCTAGTCAGGAGCTAGGTAGAACTTAGTGGAGTGGGTGGAGTTGACTAGGAGCTGGAAGTAGTTGAGAGTGGAGCTTAGAGAGCTCCTATGAGCTTCCTGAGCTGGAGTCTTCTTCCTTTGCTTCTAGGGATTGCCTTTCATTTAGTCTGTCAGGGTTTAGATGATGTTTTTGAGTCCTACATACCTGACAAACCCAAAAATACAGAAAGTAAGATAAAATGTCATAACTACCTAGTTATTTATGTAATGTTCCTAAAATGCAAGTATGCCTAATGCATGCCTAAACTTGTAGTGAGAGTGTAAAATACCTAGGAATTAATGTTGAAATGTGCATGAGATGGATGATAAATAGGACTTTATCACTAACTAAGATAGAGGTACCTGCTTGTCTTCACCTGCAAATCCCACTTCACCACTTTGAGTTTCACGAAAGTGAATCCCACGTGCTACCTACAAGAACACAAACGAAGACAACCAAAACAAGTTAATAAACCAAATATGAAACTAACCTAAATGCAAATAAAGTAACTAAATCTGTTGCCTCCTCAGCAACGACAACAAAATTGACGTTCATTTTTTGTGAAGTGATAACTAAGCTTTCGTTGTAGAGCGGAAAAATGAAGCCAAAATAAATGAAACTCGTGACTATATTCAAGTGAAATACGATGAGACCAAGTCGAACACAAGAGGCGCATGTCTTAATTACTGAACTAAACTAAACTACGCTAGCATCAATCATAAAAGCAAATATAAAGCATCAAAAGAATATTTTGTTTATAATTAAAGGATTGAGTTTTATAACTTGAAATTAAGAACTTATAAATAAAAGACTATTTTATTTATAATCAATAGCCCTTGTAACGAACGCGTGCCCCAGACGTCTGGAAATCCGTTAATTTCGACACGCGCGAGTCATCTGCGCGCCTGAGCGCGCAGACCGGATATTCACTTATTCCCTCTTTCCCTGCGGCTGCAGACGCCGGCCGCGTCCTCTCTCTCCTCCTCGCGCGGCCTTAAAAGGCACGCACTCCCTCCCGTCGTCTCCACCGTCTCCTCCCTCTTCTCCTTCCTATGGGCGAGAGCGAGCGAGCGCGAGGTTGCTGCAGCGGCAACGGCCGCAGTGAGCGCGGAGGGGGTGCTGCGTACGAGAGCGGAGCTCTACCGTGAGGGCGAGCTCACCGGGGCTGCTAGGGTCGGCCGGCGGAGGGCGCAGGGGGCGTGGAACGGCACAGAAGGGACTGTTGCGGTCTGAGCAGCAGGCGCGCGAGGTGCGACGCAGGCGATGTCGCGAGCGGAGGCCGAGTGGCGCCCTGATTCTGGAGGAATTTCCAGAATCAGACGTCTGGGTTGATAGCCAGACGACGAGGGAGACGCCTGGAAGACCTTCCAGACGTCTGAAAGGTGAGTTTTTCCGTCTTCTTCTTCCTTCCGGTCGACTGACCGTACTGAGGGAGGGAGATGGGTGTGAGCAGGCTCGGTGATTCGCCATCCAACGCGAATAAGACGTCTGGCTGTTGTACCAGACGGCGGGAGCGACCTCCAGACGTCCGGGGTGACCATCGGAAGTCTGGGAGCTAGGCCAGACGTCCCCTCAGACTTCTGGACGTCTGGGAAACCACGCTGAACAGGTAATTCTCTGATCCACTTTTTAAGACGTCTGGAGGAAGTTCCAGACGTCTGATTTTGCACAGTGTCGTCGTTTTCGACCCGTTTAGGGCCCGTTCGGGTTCCGTTTTCCGCTATTCGAGTTGCGTTCTTTTCTGAATTAATTCCTCTACCCGTCTACAGTAGCTATACACTGTTTTGAGACACTCCTTGTGTTTGATCCTTGTGATAGGACCTCCTTCAGTTGCAGTCTTGGGAGTCGCAGAGGCACGCGAGATTCCCGATCACGCCCCCATTACTCCCGTTGTACCTGGTAGAGTGGCTTTAAGTTATTGATAAAATCTGTTAAATTATGGAACCATAAATAGAACCTAGGACATTGCATGAATCCTAGGAATGAGAAATAGATGGAATGATAGCTCCTAGGTGTTGCATGAATCCTAGGACTGGAAAACTAGATTGTATGATAGATCCCAGGATATGGCATGAATCCTAGGATGGGAAAACTAGTGGAATGTATAATACTGCAGTCTTGGAAAATGGAAAGAGATATAAAGCTGCCTGTAATTTGAATTAACAGCTGCCTGTTGTGAATAGATAACGTGGTTAAGAACATGGATTGTAAGAATGTGAAACTGGAAAGTGAAACCTGGATGTTTGAGTAAAAAGGATGGAACCCTACGGGGAAGTAGGAGTAGAACTCCTGGAAAGTGAATGGAATAGTTTTGGGGAAGTGAGCTGGCCCTTGAGTACGGAGTACCAAGGAGAGCGACTATCCCCCTGTTTAGTGCAGAGCGGAGCCAGCTGCCCCAGGGACCCGAGGTTAGGACTGGCCACTCTGTACCGACCTGCTGGCCCTCGCGTACGTAGTACCGAGGAGAGCTACTAGTGTAGGGAGGTACTAGCTACCCCACGGGCCCCGGGGTTCTGCTAGCCTCCCACACCGACTTGTTAGGCCCGCTGGGGCAAACCAGGGTAGTCAGGCGAGGGTGCGTGGACTGTGGAGGAGCAAGGCCCCGATTTGGTTACTGTGGAGGGGTTGGACCCTTGTTACGGAGAGGGCTCTGCCCTGGACTGGTTTTGTGCTGTGCTTTGGGCGCACCCGTTAACGGAAACGACTGACCGCGTGCCAGTACGGGTTAGCTACCTGTGCGTTTATCGCGCGTGCTGTAGTCACCGTTACGTCTGTCAGTGACCTTGGGGTGGTTGACTGAGGGTAGGATCATCACGGGGGACTCTCCCGGCCAGGAGAGCACCACGTGCTACTTCTATTTTTTGGAAAAGACTGCAATCAAGATCGTTCCCACGAGGAACATTCGAGATCAAGTAAAAGATCTGGGGAATAAATGAAATGTTGAGACAATTGAAAGATGTGAATAAAGAAAGTAATAGAACATAACAGCTACTGTACACTCTACTGTTGTCTTTAGTTTTAGTTGCCACTCTACTCAGCATTTTGCTGACGTGTTACACTCGTTACCTTTTTCAAGACCAGGTGTTGAGCAGCCAGGGCCAGCGGCTGCAGAGGACGCTGGGCCGAATAGGGTCCAGTAGAGTTACCACTGTCTTTTATACCTCTTTGTTTCCGTTATAGTGAGTAGTTCTTGTTTTCGCTGTACTTTTCTTTACCTGCAGTTCATGTTATACGATAAATGTTGTTCTACTGTTGTGGTGGTATATACTGTAGTAGTTTCTTTCCTTACTGCTGTACTTTCTTACTGTTAGTTATATTCATGCTAAATGTGGTTTATTTCACTGCTCTTTTGGTTACTTCCTCGTTGGACGACTAGGTCTTGGGATTAGTCGAGTCGGTCTGGTTCTCGTGTCTCGTAGGGACTCGGGAACTGGGTCGTTACAGCCCTGATGTAGCTTCCCTGTGCCTACTCGCCATCAAAGGTGCCCTCCACGCGATCCTCAACCATTGGATCTCAATCCAACGGTTCACATTCGTCCTCGGCCACGATAGCACAGCAGCAAACATGCAGTGCTCTTACACATGTGACGCAGGTTTGATTCTTAATTTGTGAGCGCACACCTAGATTAGTTTAGCCGTGAGATTGTGATTGAGTGGAATAGATCAAGCCATGTCATCGCATTACTTGGCTGAAGTACGCGCTCGTGAAATCTTTGTCGCACGATTCGAATCAAGCTGCGTAAGCAGTGCCACGTGGTATCGCAGATGATGAGATTGCGATACGCGCGATCTCACATGCTAAAGGCGCAGCTTGGTGAGTGCAAGCCATGCGTTGTCATGGCCCTCCTATCTCCATCCTACGGTCATGGCTGCTCCTCTCCTGGCCCACGTGATGCCAACGTGCGCCACGCTCTATGTGTGGGCGCTACGCGTGCAGTGTGTGCCCTATGTGCAGGCTTTGATGCCTTGGTACTCTATTTGGTCGAGAAAAGCTCCTCTCCACTACTATATAAACCCCCTACCCCTCCCTTAGCCTCTCATCCCTTCTTACTCCATTCCTCACCTCCCTAGAGCTTAAAGAACCCTTTTAAGCTCAAATTCTAGTGTCCCAAGCCCTTGGGAAGCTCCACTAGAAACAAAAATAATTTTTGGTCCTTCCTCTCACCTCGTTTCATGGAACTCTTGCGGGTCGTCATCTCATCCCTATTCTAGGAAGTGAATCACCACGACGTCACCTTACCTCTCATCTTCTTCCTCCAGCTCTGTCCCCCTTCCTCCATCTCTGTTCTTCGTTGTCCAGGCGTTGTTCAACTATTCCTCTCCCAAGCAACCATCTAAGGAGATATTCTTGTAGTTTCCCTGGTTGGAGGTGGTGAGATATGCATGACGTAATAAAAAGAAATTACGGAATTAAAATATACAATCGCACAAAATAAGCAATCTCACAAAAGGCACAAGTATTTTTAGGTGGAAACCCAAACCAGGTGAAAACCACCACCTAACCCTCTCGAGTTAGGATTTTCCGATCGACCTAGTCGATCAAATCCACTAAACCCAGTCACTTAAACGAGGGTGACTGAACCTCAATTACAACCACACTACTTGAATCGAGGGTAGTGTACCTCAACACCCCTTCTCTTCACAAGAAGGAATTTGTCTTGCGAAGGAGATGGAAATTCGCAAAGCGAATACCCAGCCAAAGACAATATAAGATACAACAATCCTATAGAGCCTCAAGTATGTAATCCTAGCTTCTATAGGAGTTAGGAAACATCCCTTTGGTGGAAGTGCGTCGAAGTGACGACGTGGATGCGTGAACCACGCTTTGGCACAACAGCACTCTCATAACGTCGGCGGGAGAGCGGGTGCACAGTAGGATGAAGCTCTTAGGTGTGAAGTGAGTGCTTGTAGAGCTAGAGCTTCTTCTATTTGATCTTCTTCTTTTAGACACAAGTGAGTGGAAATATTCTAGCAAGGGTGTGTCTTGGGTGTATATTCAAGCCAAGGGGTCCTCCTCTATTTATAGAGGCCCTAGGAAGGCTTTGGAAGGCCTTGGAAGGCTTCCATAGCCATTGGGTGCAAGGCCCAAGAGAATTAGGCCGAAGTCAAAATTAATCATGATTCTGATAGGGTCATCAGATGTCTGGTCCTGGCATCAGACATCCGGAAAACTTGTTTAAGACGTTTGGGAGCTAAGTCAGACGTTTGATTTTAGGCGGGTTTCCTTCCTGACTTGAATTAGATCTAAACAGGGTTCTAGTGTATATCCATCAGATGACATAATTGATGTCTGGCATAAGGTCTGGACGTCTGGAAACCTATTTTTCTACAGAAATGGATTCCCAAGGGAGTACAACGGCTAGAAAATCTCTGAGAAGAGATTTTGGGTCAACCGAGGCAAAACGGTCATGTATTAGACGTCTGGGGTCCTCTACGGACGTCTAATATGAGGCTAACAGTCATTTCCTCAACGTTTGCAAAGGAAGCCAACGGTCCACTAATTGGACGTCTGGACTAGGGTCTGGACGTTTGATTTCATCAGACAAAACAAAGTCGAGCCTAAATAATCGGACGCCTGAGTCAACAGTCAGACGTCTTAAAAGTTTTTATCAGACGTTTGAAATCCAGATTAGACGTCTAAAAAGGCTGTCTGAACCCTATTATGATTTTCTAAGTTCTCTATAGAAAACCTAAGTATCCTAGGATTGTGCAAGTGTTCCTAGGACTACTGTGAGGGTTATTTGAGGCTCTTTAACATGAATCTAAGAAACAAAAATAAAGAGCAACAAAAGAAACAAAAATACATAGTACAAAGGAAAGGAAATCTATCATATTCTTCATCTCCTTCCTTCTTCAAGCTATCACTTCTCGCGAAGCTCCTTTGTTCTCCATAAAGCTCCTCCTATCCTCCATGGATGCGAGTTCAAACTCCGTCTAACCACGTCTCCATTTGCAATTAACCTGAGATCTAAGACTTCAAGTGTAAATATTAAATGACACGTGTTTTGTTTTTATCAGAATAAACGATCGCGGTGGTCTACCACCAACAATCTCCCCCTTTTTGATGATGACAAAATTATAAATAATAATGCATAAAATCCTCCCCCTTTTTGACATTATTAAAAAGGTATAATTGATTTTAAATTTCCTATAACTCGCCCTTAAAACATGTTCTTCTATAAGTGGGTTGAATTTCTTTTAACAAGAGTAATATCCTCCTCCTCTTTGTAACAACATGATGGCTATTATTTTTCTCCCCCTTTCTAAAGTAAATATAGCTAACTTAATAAGATCTCCCCCATAATGATTGACAAATAGCTTATAATTTTAACTCCCCCTATCTATATGCTAATGATAAAAAGATAGGGTTAAGGGTTACCTCACCTAACATGGCCAATAGAATGGCCCAAATGGAGGTGGTGGATGCCATATCGGATGGGGCTCCCATCCGCAATTTGGAGACCCGGGCATCGGTGCCGGTCTCCAGTCTGGCGGACGATGTGCGGCGGGTTGTTCAGTTGTTCGTCGTATCGTCGGTCTTCTTGTCCTTCTCCTTGGTCTACTCTTTGGTCCTCCCAACTCGAGTTGATCGTTCTTGAGTTTGTAGGTCCAATCTCTTGTATTATAGTCACCCTTGAAACCTACAAAATAAGATTCCAAGTTTTTCTTCGGTATCCAAGTGAGCTTGGATCCAGATATGTTAGCGGGTCTCCTTGACGGAGATCCTTTCTCAACCTTAGGGCTATATAAGCTATCTACCTTATTTATCAAATTATTTGACTTCTCCCTAAGACGTGCAAGTTCACCTTCAATAGCATGCATCTTGGTTTTTAAGCTAGAAATTTCAATTTTTAAACTAGTGTTTTCCTCAATCAACTTATTATTTTCATTGATAAGGTTATGATTTTCTAACAATAAGTCATCATTTTTAGGACTAGCTTCTAGATCCTTAAGTTATTTTTCTAACCTTTCATTTTCATTTTTAAGAAAACTAAGGTTCTTTTTAATATTTTTATTTTCTACCTTAAGTGATTTACTAACTTCAAAAAGCTCATTGAATGCGTTCTGTAAATCGAAATTTACCTCGTCGTCGGAGTCACTTCCGCTTTCGCTGTCGCTTTCTCCTATGGCCATGAAATCAAAGCAAGCGGTTTCTTCCTTCTCAGAATTTTCTTCTTCCTCTTCCTCCGAGCTCGAGTCGTCCCAAGTTTCTTGGAACGCTTTCTTCTTAGACTTTTTCTCCTTTTCCTTCTTCTCCTTTTTGAGAAGAGGGCACTCTGGTCGTAGATACCCTTTCTCATTGCAGTGGTAGCAATGTCTCAGGTTTCCTTCTTCTCCTTCTTTTCTTTCTTTGACTCCCTACAAAACTTGGAAAACTTTTTAAGTAAAATCTTAAAGTCTTCGTTATCGGAACTTACCTCGCTATCTGATGCAGCTCTGAATGCGAGGGTCTTCTTCAGTTTTGGCTCTAGTGTATCCTTCTTCTTCTGATTCAGCTTTGTCTCGTATGCCATTAGATTACCTACGAGATCTTCCATGTTGAGCTCCTCCACCTCGTTCGCCTCCTCGATGGCGGTGACCTTCTGCTCCCATTTCGGTCCAAGGGAACGAAGAAGCCTCCCTTGAAGCTCCCCCTTGATGAAGGTCTTCCCTAAAGCTTTCAAATTATTTACTATGAGAGTGAACATAGTGTTCATCTCATTTAAAGTTTCGTCAGTCTTCATAAAAAATGATTTAAATTCTTGTGAAAGTAAATTAATTTTAGAAGACTTTACCTTAGAGGTACCCTCATGAGTTACCTCGAGTGTGTGCCAGATCTCGAATGTGGTGGCGCACTACGAGATTCTGTTAAACTCTTTCGGACTCAAAACGCAATACAATGCGTTCATTGTTTTTCCGTTTAGAGAGAGCTCCCGGATTTGTTGTTGCGGGTAGCCTCCCGCGGGTTTCTCCGGGACGTCAAACGGCGTCTCGCATCTGACCCAAATTGTGAAGTCATTGGCTTGCAGCCAAGTCTTCATCCGCAGCTTTCAGTAGGGGTAGTTGGTCCCGTCGAAGAACGGCGAACGGGTCGTAGACTGGCCCTTGGAAATCCAGCTTGTGGAGCTGCTTCCCTCCATCGGATCGTCGCCAATGTGTAATGCCGAAAATGTGGAACCTGCTCTGATACCAACTGTAGTTTCCCTGGTTGGAGGGGGTGAGATATGCGCGATTTAATAAAAAGAAATTACGGAATTAAAATAGACAATCTCACAAAATAAGCAATCTCACAAAAGGCACAAGTATTTTTAGGTGGAAATCCAAATCGGGTGAAAACCACCACCTAGCCCTCTCGAGTTAGGATTTCCCGATCGACCTAGTCGATCAAATCCACTAAACCCAGTCACTTAAACGAGGGTGACTGAACCTCAATTACAACCACACTACTTGAACCGAGGGTAGTGTACCTCAACACCCCTTCTCTTCACAAGAAGGAATTTGTCTCGCGAAGGAGACGGGAATTCGCAGAGCGAATACCCAACCAGAGACAATATAAAATACGACAATCATATAGAGCCTCAAATATGTAATCCTAGCTTCTATAGGAGTTAGGAAACTTCCCTTTGGTGGAAGTGCGTCGAAGTGACGACGCGGATGCGTGAACCACGCTTTGGCACAACAGCACTCTCGTAACGTCGGCGGGAGAGCAGGTGCACAGCAGGATGAAGCTCTTAGGTGTGAAGTGAGTGCTTGTAGAGCTAAAGCTTCTTCTATTTGATCTTCTTCTTCTTTTAGACACAAGTGAGTGCAAATATTCTAGCAAAGGTGTGTCTTGGGTGTATATTCAAGCCAAGGGGTCCTCCTATATTTATAGGGGCCCTAAGAAGGCTTTAAAAGGCCTTGGAAGGCTTCCATAGCCGTTGGGTGCAAGGCCTAAGAGAATTAGGCCGAAGTCAGAATTAATCATGATTCTGACAGGGTCATCAGACGTTTGGTCCTGGCATTAGACGTTTGGAAAACCCGTTTAAGACGTCTGGGAGCTAAGTCAGACGTCTGATTTTAGGCGGGTTTCCTTCCTGACTTGAATCAGATCTAAACAAGGTTCTAGTGTATGTCCATCAGGTGACACATAGGACGTTTGGCATAAGGTCTGGACGTTTGGAAACCTATTTTTTTGCGAAAATGGATTCCCAAGGGAGTACAACGGTTAGAAAATTTCTGAGAAGAGATTTTGGGTCAGCCGAGGCAAAACGGTCATGTATTAAACGTCTGGGGTCCTCTACGGACGTCTGATACGAGGCTAACGGTCATTTCCTCAACATTTGCAAAGGAAGCCAATGGTCTACTTATTGGACGTCTAGCAAAGGCATCAGACGTCTCCTAAGACGTTTGGACTAGGGTTTGGACGTCTGATTTCATCAGGCAGAACTAACTAAGTTCAGCCTAAATAATCGAACGTCTGAGTCAATAGTCAAACGTCTTAAAAGTGTTTATCAGACATCTGAAATCCAGATTAGATGTCTAAAAAGGTTGTCTGAACCCTATTTTGATTTTCTAAGTTCTCTATAGAAAACCTAAGTATCCTAGGATTGTGCAAGTGTTCCTAAGACTACTGTGAGGGTTCTTTGAGGCTCTTTAACATGAATCTAAGAAACAAAAATAAAGAGAAACAAAAGAAACAAAAATACATAGTACAAAGGAAAGGAAATCTATCCTATTCTTCATCTCCTTCCTTCTTCAAGCTATCGCTCCTCGTGAAGCTCCTTTATTCTCCATCAAGCTCCTCCAATCCGCCATGGATGCGAGCTCGAACTCCGTTTAACCACATCTCCATTTACAATTAACCTGAGGTTTAAGACTTCAAGTGTAAATGTTAAATGACACGTGTTTTATTATCATCAAAATAAAAGATCGCGGTGCTCTAGCACCAATAATTCTATTACTTAGCTTAGTCTCAATTGGTTATTCTGTCTTATTCTACTACTTAGTTTAGACCCGTTCTTAATTTCTTCCTTATCGAAAATATCACAAAAGGTGAAAATACCAAAAATAAATAAAACCCTAATGTAGATTCATAATCAAACGTCACCTTCTTGTGTTCGACCCGGGAGTTACCAATCTCGATTAAACTTTATTTGATCTCAGATTTTCGCAAATACTACAACACAATTTTCAAAACCTTAATCTCCTCATGACTTTTCTGAGCATCAGTCATACCAATGCTCTCTCTAGGAGCATAGACTTTAGGGGTGTTATCTCAATCCACCATCAAACAAGATCTCAACCAATCCCCTTATGGTGCCTTAGCATCGTCTGCATATGCAGGTGCCTCCCAAGCTCTCGCTACGAGTACTAGGTGAGAATTCTCACCAAAGAGGGGTGAATAGTGTGGTATAAAAAATTTAATGCAAATAAAATAATCACATAAGCATTCATCACCATGAGACAAGTAATTTTAGGTGAAAACCAAACTTAGGTAAAAACTACCACCTAAGTTTCTCAACTTAGGATTTCTCGATCTACCTAGTAGATTAAATCCACTATACGTGCCACTTAAATGAGGATAGCACAACCTCAATACAGCCACACTACGTTAGACTGAGGGTAGTGTACCTAAAATCCCTTTTCTCCACGAAGAGAATTTTGTCTTACGAAAAGATAGGAATTGATACTGTGAATACACAACAAAAACTACAATTCAAACAACTATAGGCTTAAGAGTCTCTCCTCAGATCGAAGTAGATAGGCGTGATGGTGCAGAGGTTTGGCACTCTTTGAAGTGTACTAAGAAGCTTAGAGAGCAATGGAAAATTTCTCTCCTTTGATCTTCTTACAATAAGCCTAAAGGTGGAAATAATTGATGCTTAGGTGTCATTGAACAGAGGAGAGCCTCTCAACTATTTATAGGTGTGTTAGGAAGGTTCAAGAAGGCTTGGGAGAGGCCTTGTAGCCGTTGGAATCAAATCGAAGAGGATTTGGTTGAGATTCTAATTAGATCAGGGCAATAGTCTAACAACAGAGTTAGATGACTGTTCAAATGTCTGATATAGGGATTCTGGATGTCTGACCATAAATTTGGATGTCTGAAAATAAGGGTTAGTTTCCTTGGAATTAATTAGATCTAAACAGTGTACTTGTCCATATAGATTGGATGTTTGGATGTGTATTTTAAGATGTTTGGGAGAAAGTTTGGACGTTTGAAAAAGAGAAGATTGGTTCCTGGAAATGATAAAATCCAAACATGGTTCTTGTATTTAAACATCATACATCTGTAGTACATTTGGAGTAGTGATTTAAATGCTGGCGGCATGCCGATGAAATGGTGATTTTTGAGGATATGCCATGTCGACATGCTTAAGTTGTCAAAACGCAGATGTTTCGCTGGCATGTTGGCGAAATCGTAGGCATGCTAGCGGTAAGCTTGGCATGTCGCCGGCATGCTGCTACTACCGGTGTTGTTGCTGCTCCTGTTGTAGTTATGTTGCTATTGTTGCATAGGTTATGTATCAACATATTACATATAAAGTAAAAGATAGGATTTAGGGCTTAAATGGAAATATTTATCCATTGAAATAGTTATTTTTAAAATTCTAATCATTTCGACTACTTCTGTCATTTTTGTCAGCATGTCAGTGAAATGTGTATTTAGAAAATTATCGAAACGACGTCAAAGTCAACATTTCAAACCTTAGCCTGAAGAACCTATTGGACGTCTAACACACAGGGTAACATTCGAGAATTGATTTCCCAGGAATGTAATGATCAAGGATACTCTAACAAATCAAGATTTGGGTCAGATTTGGCCTTTACGTCTACTTATTGGATGTCTGGGAGTGCTTCTAAATGTCTGAAAATATTAATAAAATATTTCTAACGGGTCTCTTAAGGATTGTGATCTAGCATATCTTGATTTGGACTTGATTTGAGCCTAACATCTCTCTACAAGACGTTTGAGGTTAAGTCTGGACGTTTGGATAAGGGTATGGACGTCTGAATATTGATACCACAAACTTAGGTTTTTCAGCCTTGGTTATTGGACATCTGGTTCAAGTATTGGACAATCTAAAATGAGTTATTAGATGTTTGATGTATGTTATGGATGTCTGATTAGGCAGCCTGTTTTTTGTTTTTGATTTTTTAACTTAACTCTAGGTTTTGCCTAAGTATCATAAAGTTGGGTAAGTGTGTCTAGGACCTAGGATATTATATTTTGGACTCTTTAACAATTATCTAAGGAAATAAAAAGCACAAACATAATAAAGCTTACAACAATATTTTCTAAGACCTATTCTTCAATCTTCTTTTTAATCTTCAAGCTTTAGCTTTAAGCTTTGATTCCAAAGCCCCAACTCCATGCTCCTTGATGTTTTTCACCTCCATCAAGCTCCTCTATTTATCCATGGACTTGAGCTTGAACTCCTTTACACTTGCTTTCAATTGCATTGATCCTGAAATATTAATCTCAAATGTAAACGTCAAATAACAAGTATTTTATTATCATCAAAATCAATGATTATGATGCATTTGCCCCAACACTAGGTACCCTAACGTGATCTAGACTCGTGAGCACCTACTAAGATTTGGCTATGAGTACCTCACATCGAGTCAAGTTCAAGTACTTTCAAGTACCTTATTTCAATGGTAGTCTGTGGCTCCTCACCTCACCTAGGAAGCATCCGAGTTCTGAGGTAAATCCTTGGTACCTCCAGCCACCACATATTCTTGGGTCTTCGATTTGAATAGTGAGCCCCTCGTTCACAAGGTCAGGGCGTGCAGCTTTGTGAGCTCACCTATTAGCTCTAATCATCTTTTAGTCATGCTTATTCCACATCAAAAAGAAGCCTTAAGGACCTAATGGATTACCTGGGGTTTTACCCAATACCTTGGGATCCAAGTTTTTCTTCACTTAGACTCTAGCAAGGGTTGGCGAGATTTCACATTTTGAGTTTCGCTTTATGTTTAGCAAATTGTACGTCAGCTTTTACACGATTTCTTTAGGGGTTCTTCAATGCCTAATTTCTTTAGTAACTTAAAAGGAAGTTAGTGATTAGAAACCCTTGCTCTCATGTTCATAAATTTGTCTATTTGCTTAAGGAGTTATAACCATAACCCTCTATGGTGCCCATATTAAGAAATTAGCTTACCTGCTACATTGCAACTTTACATTGGATTAATGGCTATTTAGAACCACATTTGACCCATCTGTTAGCCCTAAAATTTGACACAAATCGAAGGTTAGGAAATGACGAGCTCATTTCAACTTAAGATAGATGCTCAACCCTTCACATTCATCATTTTTAAGAGGCCAAACACCCACATTAAAGGTCTGAAATTTGAATGTCTAAGCATCACCAATCAAGCTTGTTTGGGCATTCAAAAGATAGATCTCAAAAGGGGAAAAATAGTCCCTACCTTAGGTTGAGGATCAACCTTTCTTTCATTACAAGGTGGCTGGCCCTAAGTTCCCTAATAATCACTACAAGAATAATAACAACATCAAATAATTTTATCCACTAAATCAACCCCTAATGTAATGAAAACACCCTCAAATTCCTAAGATTGGGACAACCTAAGGCTAGAGATTTACAAGGGAGAAGGAGGGTGACACACCCACTGTGGTTGAGGCCTTGATGGGGCCTAATCTCCTCCATTGGTCATTGAAATCAGCAACGATAGCAGCAGCCACAACGATTAGTAGCAATAGTAGTTGCTAGCACACCAGTAGCTGTAGTAGCAATAGTAGCTGCAATTGCGTGCAAGGGGCTGATAGTGATAGGTGATGATAGCCAACGAGAAAAGGGGAGAAGGGGCTTGGTCTGGAGAAGGTGTGGTCGGTAATGAAGGGGGAAAGGAAGAAGTTGGTGGGAGGGGAGAAGAGTGGGGGAAAGAGGGGCCAATGGTTGCCAAGCAAAATGGGGTGTTTATTCCTGATTTAATTCACTTCATATAAGGGTTATGAAAAGATTGCACAAAAACCCCTCCACCCCAAATCAAAATTTTTAAAGGGTCCTCCAAACAAACAACCTCTCGACTTTCACCCTTAACATTCATCCATGGTCAAGCCTACACTAATCAATAGACTAGGGAAAAAGATTGGCTTAATCACACCATGACCCAATTGTTAACCATGAATTAAGGGTTTGATTAGAAGAAAGATTAACTATAAAATTCAAACCCTTACACTTGTTACCACATGTCAACTCCACAGCAACTGCATCGCTTGATGCCACCTGATGTGCATAGCGAGTGGGGCCTGCGCAGAGAAGAAAGACAATGAAGAAGAGAAGGAAGAAAGAGAAATCTCTCTAAAAAAAAACCTCTCTTGTGATTTCGTGTGTTTTTTAAGGGGTTTTCGACATGAAATTTGACGCGACGTCGACATGGGCCCCGAGGGGATCCTATTTATAGTATTAAGGTCGAGTTAGGTTTAAGAAATACTCAGGTTGGACCAAAATACCCCTCAAATATCATTCACATGTGCCTATATCTTCATTTAATGTGTTTCACGCGTAACTTTTGCTATATAACTAAAATTTTCACAAAATAGAAACTGTGGGAAAGCTTATGATGAGAGAAATCTAATGACATAATATATGATATATTTCAAGAAACTCTTATCCAAGGGTTGACTAGGTTTGGCTAAAACACATATTTTCTTTTTTTCGAGCTATGCTGACTTGATTTGCACCTAATAAGTGTTGATGGGTTTTTGACGCAGCTAATTTGGAAATGAGCTTAGATTCAAATTTTGGATCATAACAAATACTCTCCAACTTGGGAAGGAGTGACCCAACTAAAGTAATTATCGGCTAGATGTTTATCTTCAAAAGAACGAAATCTCAACTTAAGAAGATTGCTCTTCTCATTAGTATAACTAGAAAGAAGATAAGGGTAAATAATGATGTCATATTTTCCTAGATCTTAGATAGGGCCAAACCATGGAAAAGTTAAGCAAGATAGAATATGATCAAAGGAGATCACGACAGGTGACGACTTTTATTCCTAGCAAAGGAGGTGTAATAAGATGTGAAAAGATCTTAATCAGTTATAGGAAGTTTTTATCTTGTACGACACAAAAAGTAGCTTTTGTCACTCATATCATATTAACAAAAAGAAAGATCTCGATTCAATGAACAACTTCCACATTAATCAAAGAGAGAGAGGCTTGAAGATAAAGGTATAAATCACATTTTATACATTCCTCTACGATGTAAAAATACTTGTCGTATTTACATTATTATCAATCTTATGATGTAGGTATGTTCCACGAATATCTTTAAGGATTTATAAAATACAATACTTGCATTAAATCTGACGTTCCCAAATTTAATAAAATACATTAATAGAGCATAAGAAACCTTGAAAGGATATACCATTAATCAAGTGGTGAGCTTGATTAAATCCTCATATATTGCTTGATTATACCTCCTTGATTTGTACTTATCAATTCGGTATACTGGATCCGAATAGCCTTTCATTTAAGAGGTTAAATAATGTCGCCAGACATTTGCATTGTCAATGCGTGGGCATATCTAACTTGTGCTGATAATGGGAAGACAGAAATCGAGTAAAAGGGAATCAACCATTTATAAATCTAGCCAATCCCCGATTATGCTCCCCATCTCGTTGTAACCAAACTTTAACTATTGGGACACCTCTCTCCTTCTGTCGTCGTCCTTCTCAGCAGCCAACCAAAGGCAAACCCTGACGCCTGACATCGTGACCCTTCTCTTTATTAGATAAACCCCTTTCCAGTTAGATAAACCCCCCATCCATCCATCCTTCCATCGCCTCGTTCCGCTCTTCGTTGGTAAGAGATGGAGAACGGTCACTGCAGCAGCAATAATGGGAGCCCACAGCGGTCGTCGTCGTCGAACACGGTGGTGATCCTGGACTTCGGGTCCCAATACACGCACCTGATAACGAGGCGCATCCGGCAGCTGTCGGTGTTCTCGCTGTGCATCACCGGGACGTCCCCTCTCGCGAGCATCGCGGCGCTGAACCCGCGGGTGGTGATCCTGTCGGGGGGACCCCACTCGGTGCACTCGCCGGGGGCGCCGTCGTTCCCGGAGGGTTTCCTGGAGTACGCGAGGGAGAAGGGGGTGTTCGTGCTGGGGATATGCTACGGGATGCAGCTGCTGGTGCAGAGCCTCGGAGGGGAGGTGAAGGTCGGGGACGAGCAGGAGTACGGGAAGATGGAGATCGTGGTGGACCACGGGGAAGGGGAAGGTCTCTTCGGGATGGGGGAAGGGAGCAGGACTCAGACCGTGTGGATGAGCCACGGGGACGAGGCCGTCTCCCTCCCCGAGGGCTTCCAAGTCGTCGCCAGGAGCACGCAGGGCTCCGTCGCCGCCATCCAGAACAACCGCAACGGGCTCTATGGTCTCCAGTACCATCCTGAGGTATCTCTACCATGCCTCTCTCTCTTTTCTCCCGTTATTTTTCTTCATATTGCGCTCCTCTTCTCTTGTTCCCCAAAACAAAACAAAACCGCCTAAGATAAATCACCTTCCTTTTCCTTTTCCTTTTCCTTTTCTTTTTTTTTTTAAAAATAAATGCTAGGATTGTGCATGGGAAATGTTAATTAATTATGTAGGAAACATCCGATATTAAGAACGAAACGATTCTTTTAGTTAAGACCTCCAGTCCAGGGCTCTAGGAGGAGGAGGAGGAACAAAGAACTCCCTTTTTCTTTTTTAGTTTGATTTTTCTCTGGAGAATTTACTTGGTATAATATAATGCTTTTTTCTTTTTTTCTTTTTAGCATCATTGCACGGCTTTTTTGAGTGTGTGTAACGGGAATGAAACGAATCTCCTTGTTCAAATAATAGGCTAACGCAGGTTGTACCTGGTAACATGCAATGTGATTCTCATTTTGCACGACTGTTTTTGCATCCCTTTCTTTGGTGGGTTTGCCTTCTGATTTTTGGTAGTTGATTTTGCTGGAGGAACTATATCTGATTCCCGAGGGGTTCTGGATCTTGGTTATCGTTAGCCTGCTAAAAGTCAATCCATACGCAGAAGGTCCACTAGAGAAGTCTGATATGTATGCCATAAGTTCAAATTATATAATTGACATGGTTTCTGTTCTAATGCGAAGTATGCATGAGGGAACGATCTTCATCCATGGAACACGGACACGAATACATTTTGTTACCATTAAAGTAATGGTCTTTAAGATAATGACATCAGTGTTGAACAGCCACATCACCCTGAGCAAGACCTCTGCCATCGTTCTCAAAATAATAATTAATGAATCATTTGCATCCACATGCCAAAAAAGACTGATCCTTGTAGTTGTGTCCATCTCTTGTTTGGTCAGCCTTATTCCTGTACAGGTTGATTGCATGTGATATTTCCAATTGACTGCTGTGTTTAGGCTCATGGCTAGATCCAAGAGGAAGGGATTGTTTCTATCAAGCACTTCTATACTTTTTCTATATTCTGTCCCACTTTTATAAAGAGGGGGGAATGAGGAAATTTTCTCAGATCTTGAAATATGTGCATTCACAAATGTCTCTTCTCTATCCAACAATTTCATTTCCTTTTCTTTTTCACAAAAAAGAATCATTTACTTAACATAGTTTCACCGCATTACATAAATGTGGGGAGTTGAGAGCTGTGAGGAGACATAATGTGCAATGTATGTGATGCTTCAAGTCTTGAATGAAAAGTCTAAACATGTATAATATTTATGAAAGGATTTGGGATGTTTTTGAACTCATGCAGATTATGTACACTTGTAACTTTAAACATCTACAGATGTCAAGCATGCAGACCTAACTAATGGACCTTTGTCGCAGTACTCTAATAGCAGTAGGTTCTATTTGATGCAACTAGAACATCTGTAGATGGACCTAGATATGGCTTTATTTGGTTGGCTGTTGGCTTCATTTGAGGAGCATGATTTAGTGCATCGCATGAATTGTAGATAGATGTCTGATTCATTGTTGAATGGCCCCACATTATGATTAATATTAATTGTCACTCCCTCTTCTGTTTAGATTATCTGTATTCCCTGATTTCAAGTGAGTGCTGGTTCCCTGAGCATTGAATACATTTGTCCTGATTCGTGTGATTCTTAGATGGTGGCGGCACATCTGATTACATTAAAGTCATTATAATTTGTGCTGTTATCAATTGGCCACCAATTCTCTACCATGGGTTGTTCCATATTCAACTCCATGAAAAATTGCTTGACCTAAGTCTTCAGTCGTGTCCAACAGAATCACTCCACCTACTTTTGATCTGTAAACTTGATTTTGTCTTGAGTTATCTAGTTCAAGTGTGCTTCCAGGTTGTTCTTGCTTTTAGATCTAAGATCGAATGAGAGCTACTGAACTGTATCTTGAAATTCTTTATCTGTATCAGTTCTTTTGTTGGTTCCCTTTTTCATCTCAACTGACCACAACAGTTCAAAAGGTCTATTGCTACAAAATGCTATACTAGGTGTTAGGATTCGGTGAAAGTACCACGTGGCACATGCCACATGGCAGTAATCTAGAAGGTTCTTGAGCCATCGGTTTGGGTCCATAGAATCAAAAGTAGGAGTTGGTTTCTTGATTGGCAATTTGCCTTATTTAGTTTATTTGTTTTAAGGAGATTTGCAAGGATTTGGTTGTTCCAAATTTAAAAGATTTGATTAGATTTTTTTAGTTAAGTCTATTTTTAGAAGTAGGAATATATACTCTCTATTTAAAGAGAGCCTTTCCTATGATTTGAGATTTGAGTAATATAATTAATAGTTTCAAAACATTGTGCTCCTCTCCTCTCTCTACTTCTTC
This sequence comes from Thalassia testudinum, assembly GCA_037157565.1. Taxonomy (NCBI): domain Eukaryota; kingdom Viridiplantae; phylum Streptophyta; class Magnoliopsida; order Alismatales; family Hydrocharitaceae; genus Thalassia; species Thalassia testudinum. The sequence goes on from JAZHRO010000055.1 coordinate 131,970,633, forward strand.
TACAAGTAGCAGTCAGCCCTAGGATTCCTGCAGATCTGCACGCATGCCAACAGACTGGTCCAAGCCTGGACCGGCCTTCTCCAGCCCCTGCAGAAGGGTTCAGCAATCAGGCCAGACTTCTTCCTCCACTGCAGACCGGCCTGCAACTCGGTCCAGACAACCAGACCGGTTCGTCCAGCCACCGCTGGACCGGTTTTCAGCCCCTACAGGACCAGGCCGGTCCACTGTAGCAGCCACAGGGTCGCTCTCCCTTTCTGTGCGTTGACAGCCCCATCATTGGGCTGTTTTCCCCACGTATAGGAGTCTCCACACTCTGCTTCTGCGCCAATTCTTGACACTAGGCATTTAACTGCTACCTCTTCAGTTAACATCCAACAATTTCACCTATAACTGTGTTCTCTCATCTCTCTCTCACTCTCTCTGCCTTCAGAGGTGCATCTTTCTCTTTCCAACTTAGCTTATCTGAAACCTTTGTCGGCAGATGGATATGACAGTGATGGAGGCATATGGGGAATGCTGAGTCAAGGTTATTTTGATTTCCTGTTCAAGCCTATTACTTATCAGAAGATAGTATCAATTTACGAATGCTGCTAGTAAAAAAATTCCAATTGAATCAACATGATGAAGGATAGGGACTTTTTTTGATATAATCTTCCATTTTAACATCTTACTATTGTATACATACCTGCATTTCGCTGTGGGATGAGAATCAATCAACTCGATATATATAGAGTGGTATGTTGTAAGGTGACAGGTCAATGGGATGGGAATTTATGGAGGAGTTGTGATAATGGGGGCTCATTCCTTCTACTTACACATGACATGAGAGGGCTATAAAGGTCTCACTGTTATACGTTAACACATATCAACCTCTCATCAACTCCAAAGGATGTTTGTAGCCTATGGTGTTTTAGGATTTCAATTGTTGCTTTGCTTTGACTAGAGATTTTTTTCCAATTTAATTTTAAATCCTTGAGCTTGAATGCTGGAAAAGATTGTTGCTTTTTTTTTTGTTGAAAATGAAACATACTTAGCGAGAAACTAACTATAACAGAAAGCAGGAAACAACATTTTTGGATCAAATTCATACCAATAAAATTATTTTCCCATATTTTTTAATATCTAAAATCCCAATGGGGAAGAGCAAATTAGTCCAATAGGAATTTCAGTCCTAATAGATTAAAAATAAATAAATAGCAAAATTTATTATTAATCTAAATTATATTAATAAGTTACTGGCCTTTTAAAACTTAATGCTGATGATCTTTTTTTATTTTTATTTTTTTAGTTTTTTAAGTCTCACGGCAATTTAAGCTGTGTTGATCTCTGTCTTTTTTAATGACAGTGGGAGGTTGTTAACCCCCCTTTTTCCTTGTCAAAAAAATTTTAGGTGTGTTGATGTGAAGATAATCCCTAGCTTATTTCATTGAGGGAGTTACTGTCTATAGTAATTTGGGGTATTTGATGGGATAAAGTTGAGTTTGGATTTCCAAGGCAACCTATCATAACCCCACTTATGACATTATACAACTAGTCTTATTTCAACACATCAATCTCATATTATGTCCACTTACGATTTATCCCCTACGTAACCAAATACCATAACATTACTTATCCCACCCACTGACTTCTCCCTGTTACAAGTTCTCACTCTCTGCTTCGAATGTACATGATTCTACTCCTTATATGCTTCTACAAATTTTAGAAAATAAAAATATGATGCTTGGATTATATATCAAATTTTTGAAATAGTGCTTGAATTGTACGAAGTATCAAATAAAAATATATGCTTGGGTTAAGCCTACAAATGGCTCAAAATAGAGTTGAATAGAGGCAAAGAATCTGTTCAGCGAACTCCACTTAATGTGGGAAAAAGCGTTGTTCTTATTATTGTTAGTGTTGGAAATCATCTAATGCTACCCAATTTTAAGTTGATTTAGAGAAATGGGAGATCCCAAGAGAGAGAGAAAATGAAATAAAGTGGAAGAGAGAATGGATGGGTGAGGGATAAAAGAAGGCATGAACACTGTCGGCTGTGAAAAACTGATTAATGACATAGGGAAAAACTGGGAAAGGGATCTCGTATGCCACGTTTGATGAGGAGTTGACATATGTCAACTTAGCACTTTGTTTTAGTTTATATAAATATCGTATCATTGTTATTTTTATCTGCAGTGAGACTGTCATTTTTGTTTCGCTCTTCTTTTAAGAATGTCAGCAAAATGCCAGATACTTCGAATTTGCCATTTTGGAGGCTGTGGATTTTTTTTAAAATAATTTTTGTGGCTTTCTTCCAGTAAAATGCTCTCCTACCCAATATCTGATGTAACGGATTTTGTATGAAGGTCACCCACTCATCACAGGGAATGGAAACATTGTGCCATTTCCTTTTTGATGTTTGTGGCATTGCAGCTGATTGGAAAATGCAGGATGTGCTTGAGGAAGAAATCAAAACTATTAAGAGTACTGTCAGAGCTGATGATCATGTAATTTGTGCACTATCCGGAGGAGTAGATTCTACAGTTGCTGCCACTCTTGTTCACAAGGCTATTGGTGATAGACTTCACTGCATCTTTGTTGATAATGGTTTGTTGAGGTATTGTACTAGTGTGATTTATGTGACTAGGCATGAATACTGTGTTTTTGTGGTGTAATTAATTGGCTTTACAAATTGTTGTTATTTTTTAGATGTTAGTACACTATTCTATGTTGCAGGTACAAGGAGAGAGAACGAGTCATGTCAACTTTCAAATCTGATTTGCATTTACCAGTTACATGCGTTGATGCCAGTGAAAGGTTTCTTAGCAAGCTGAAAGGTGTTAAAGATCCTGAGTGTAAGAGAAAAATCATTGGACATGAGTTTATATGCATCTTTGATGAGTTTGCTCATGAACTAGAAACCAAATTGGGTAAAAAGCCTACATTCTTGGTTCAAGGGACTTTATATCCTGATGTGATAGAGTCATGCCCACCCCCTGGTTCAGGAAGAAGTCATTCTCACACAATTAAGAGCCACCATAATGTGGGTGGCCTTCCGAAGGACATGAAATTAAAGCTTATTGAACCACTGAAGCTTCTTTTCAAAGATGAGGTACAGCAAGGCTACTACATTCCTTTAAAAATTGCCATGTAAATGGGATAGTTTCATTAAACAAAATCCTAGTGTAAGATGCATTTCTTTTTGAAATATTTTCTGCGATTTTGTTTGTTTATTTTAATAATAACATATAAGTCAAATGGCTGTACTATTCTGTGAAGGTGAGGAAATTAGGACACATATTGAATGTTCCTGAAGCATTTTTGAAGAGACACCCTTTTCCTGGCCCTGGTCTTGCTGTCCGAGTCTTGGGTGATGTTACCGAAGGAAATGCCCTGGAGATTCTAAGACAGGTTGATTGCTCAGTTCTGGTGCAATATGTTGTTTCCATTTTGTTGCAATGATCAGCTTTATTTCTGTATCCAGGTGGATGAGATATTTGTTCAAGCAATTAAAGATGCTGGCCTCTATGATACCATATGGCAAGCCTTTGCTGTGTTTTTACCTGTACAAACTGTAGGGGTTCAGGGTGACCAAAGAACTCATTCTCATGCAGTAGCGCTTAGGGCCATCACAAGTGAAGATGGAATGACAGCAGATTGGTGAGAAAAATTCCTCATTGCACTGCACTTTATTTTGTCTTGCTAGATCTCCATCGATCTATTGCACAACTAATTTTCATTTTATTTTTTACCAGTTGTTTCTTAAGCTTCAGATAAATCCAAGAATTTATTGTTATGTTTGATGGATTTTCTCATCCATGTGGTCTTTGCTAATGATGATGGGCTGTATCCAAGCTAACCTTTGTCTAGAAACTTGGCTTTTGACTTTTTTAATGTATTTAGCCAAACATAAATATTAGATCTCAATCACAACTCATATTAGAAGCCTTAGGAGAGACTGCCAGCAGATTTTGGAATCTGGGAATTCCTTAGGCAATTTAATGGTAGGTGACTGCACTGGTATGATTTGGAATCCAGAGAAAATTCTTATGAGTTGACCTTGGTATTGACTTTGTGCTGAATCTAGGGTCTGAGAGTTGGCAAGATGATGGCTGATGTGGCTGTTTCTCCATAGAAGTCTATACTGGTTGAGTTGATTCAGCTACAATAAAGCCTTCTGTTCATCATGCATTTTGGAGTATTTGGTCTTGTGGCTTTATCCTGCTTCTTTTGTCCAAATTTGCCATTTGCAAACTATAATGGTTGTCGTGTGGTGAATTCAAGACGGCTTATCATGTAACAGCTTTCTATACTCCTATGCTTCTCTTCCATGGATAGATGACTGACCATTTGTAGTGGTCCATCTTGCCTATGGAGCTTTTGGCCGAGGAGCGAATAAACTCACTTTCAAAACCATACATTGGCAAATTCGTACAGGAATTCCATTTTCTGAGTGAGGACGAGCCTTTTCTTCCCCTTTATTTTTTCTTTGCTGAAATAAGCCTGATTTTGTTTTGGCTGCAATCTTTCCAGGTACTATTTCGATCACAAATTCCTTGACAATGTGGTGCGGAAGATCTGCAATAGCGTTCGCGGTGTGAACAGAGTTTGTCTGGATATTACTTCAAAGCCCCCTGCCACAGTTGAGTGGGAATGATAGGTGATCCATCCTCCATTATTTAGCTTCAATTCTGTCTCAAACAGCCATTATCATTTAAAGGAAGGATGCTCACTCGTGCTATAAGCTGCAGGTTGTGAAGCCTGCCCAAACGTCTTGTGGTGCATAACATTAATCTTATTCCTAACCAATAATTAGTAGAATTGATTCAGTATTTTTTGTGATAATTGAGATGGAAATTTATTTCAGATTCATATTCCTGGTGTTTTGATTTTGTATATTTCCCAAAGAATTGGTTTGAGCTTTCATCCACCGGTTTTACTAAATAGAAATTGATTGATTCCATAATTTTTTGTACGTATCATGAAGAAATGTACGAGTCATATACCAGGACTGTGTTATTGCTGAAAGCGAGTGCTAATTACTAGGTCTAATTCCTGGTCCTGGCTCTGGTGTACTTGGTTGCTCATAAACATTCGACCATACTGTTTAGTGGGCGGCATGAATTAAATGCGAGATTAGAATGGGGCAAAACAGCTCCTAAGCCTCAGTGGACGGATTGAATTCGAGGGGAATCAACGGGTTCTTGTTATCAGTGTTCTAAATATGTTGGGTCTGATATAAGCTATGTCAAGCAGAGGCTTGAGAACGTTTGTAGAATTTAATCCCGCTTAGACGTAGAATTTATCGTGTCTTTGACAATTTACTCTCAAATCAGGATAGCCATAAACATGACTTCTAGCGTATAAATTGTCCAAAAAAAGGGTGGTCTCTAGTATGTTCTTGTCTATGCGTTATTTGAACTTCTGGCGATCCTTCCAGTATATTATCAATACACTTCAAAAGATCCTTACGATCCACAGTTTTAGAAGAAAAGTGATATGCAGATGTAGGGTAACATTTCTTTCCGAACGGAGATTGAACGAGCCCGTATTGGTGATTTTGTTGTCATTATATTCTGAGAGAACTGCAATTATTATTATTCTTTCAGCAAAACACGGCCATTGGATAAGTTTTTATTTCAATATAATAAAAGAAGCTCGGAAGGTGTACAACTGCAAATAAAGCTCACCAAGATAAAGCAAAATGTAGAAACACCGCCAAAAATGGTCTACTGGATGATTAGGTCTACTCCCAATTTTATTTGGTGCATAAGGGGAAGAGAGAGTTCTCAGTTGTTCAATTGCGTAATAGAGAGACAACTAACCTTTTCCGAGAGGCTTGTAGAGAGAAAATGAATTAGAAAAAAAATGCTATAAATAATTGGGATTATTATGAAAATTCAAAGCATACCGATAGTTTGACATAAAATTTTACTTTGTTTTAAAATAGAGTCCTTAGTATTAGCTTCATTTGCAAACAGTCTTATGCAGCATTCTTTTCAAACGAGTAAAAGAGTGGTTGCTAAAAGTGGAAGTATCTAGGCAGTAACATTCAGTTGCATAAAATTTTTCGTTCTTTATTCATATCTGGACCAATTAGCACAAAAAAAAAAATTTGATTCAAGAAACTAAGAGGTTGTAATTTTTGTCTTGTAAAAGTGCAACAATCAAGGAGGGTTTATATTTTCCTCCTGTCTCTCACACAAAAAGCATGTCTTCACCATAGGCTAACCCCTAAACTGGAGATCGTCAAGGATTAGTAATTTTAAAGGAGAAAAATGTGCAAGGGAGCTTCTTATTGCTCCAAAGAATTTGAGTAGTGGAAGTAACGCCACCAAGAGCCAAAAATTTATAGGCTTGTTGGTGGTATAGGAGCCACTTAGAACACAAAAAAAATAGAGGGTGTCAACATCTTTTTGAAATATCGTTGTTAATATCTATTTATATATTTACCAAGTTTTTATTGGTGTAAGAAATTTCTCTAATTGTGAAAGTGGATTAGCGTGAAGGTGCAGCGTATTGGTACTCTTGAATGTGTAGTGCAAGGCTTGGAAAGTAAGGATTAATTTTCTCCCTTCATTGTCTTGCTAAGTGAAAATGGTGAAAAGAATTGATTTTTAGGTGTGTGAAACAAAGGAGAGCCTTTAGCATAATTATAGATGTGTTGGCAAGGCTCTAGAATGCTTAAGGGAGGTCTTCTAGCCATTGGGAATAAATTCAAGGTGATTTGGTCGAAATTCAACGTGTGTGCAGAACAATCAATGTCTGACAGCATAGTATCAGACGTCTGGTAATTGATCAGACGTTTGATCAATTTACGAGACGTCTGTCCGATCAGGGAACGTTCGACATCCGACAAAAAGATTGAACATTTGATTTTGGAAGGACGAGTTCCTGGATTTGGATTGGATCTTGTGCAAGGTACATGGTCCTAAGCATTGGATGTCTATAGGATGCCTGGTCACAGTGTTGGACGTATGATGTCCATCATGTGTTCGTGTTACGAGCGCGCGGCTTCAGACGTATTTTAAGACGTCTGGGAGGTGGCCCAGACATCGGACCAGACGTCTGGAACTCCTTCCAGACGTCTGGGATTCGATTTTTTTTCGACACAACGGTTTCGTCTGCACGCCTGAGCGCGCAGACCTGCGAGCGCATCTCTCTCTCTTTCTTTTTCCCTCTCTCTTGCAGCTGCAGGCTGCGCCCTCAATCCTCTCTCTCTCCTCCTCGCGCGGCCTTAAAAGGCCACGCCCTCCCCCTCACTTCCGTCACCTTCTCCCCCTTTCCTCTTCTCCTTCCAGCCGGTGCGCGAGAGCGGGCGCGAGTGAGCGGCGGCAGCAACAGCTGCGGTGAGCGTGGGAGGAGGTGCTGCGCGTGGGAAGAGGCGCTCGGCCGTGAGGGCGAGCTCACCGGGGCTGCTAGGGCTGGCCGGCGGGGGAAGCAGCGGACGCGGGGTGACGCGGGAGGGCTGCTGCAGCTCGAGCAGCAGGCGAGCGAGGCGCGGCCGAGCGTCGCGAGCGGAGGGCAAGTCGCTCCCTGATTCTGGAATTTTCTCCAGAATAAGACGTCTGGGCTAACAACCAGACGGCGGGGAGGACGTCTGGAGGACTGTCCAGACGTCTGAAAGGTGAGTTATTCCGTCTTTCTTCCTCTTCTTCTACTGACCGTACTAAGAGAGAGAGGAAATGGGTACGCGCAGGATCTGAGATTCGCATCCAACGCGAATCAGACGTCTGGCTGCAGCGCCAGACGACGGGAACGACTTCCAGACGTCCGGGGTGATCATCGGACGTCTGGGAACTAGGCCAGACGCCCCCGCAGGCTTCTGGACGTCTGAGTGACCACGCAGAGCAAAGGTAATCTCTGATCCACTTTTTAAGACGTCTGGAAGAGGTTCCAGACGTCTGATTTTGCACTGTTTCGTCTTTTTCGACCCGTTTAGGGCCCGTTCAGAGTCCGTTTTCTGCGTTTCGAGTTGCGTGCTTTTCGGAATTACATCCTCTACCCATCTACAGTAGTTGTATGCTGTTTTGAGAAACTCCTTGTGTTTGATCCTTGTAATAGGACCCCGTTCCGTTGCAGTCTCGGGGGTTGCGGAGGCACGCGGGATTCCCGACCATGCCCCCAGTACTCCTGTTGTAACCGGTAGAGTGGCTTTTAAGTTTATTAGTATAATCTGTTAATTATGAACCATAAATAGAACCTAGGACATTGCATGAATCCTAGGAATGAGAAACTAGAATGAATGGTAGATCCTAGGGTGTTGGATGAATCATAGGGCTGGAAAACTAGATTGTATGATAGATCCTAGGGTATGACATGAATCCTAGGATGGGAAGAACTAGTGGAATATATGAATAACTGCAGTCTTGGAAAATGTGGAAAGGAAATAATAGCTACATGTAAATTGGTTTAACAACTGCCTGTTATGAATAAATGAGCATGTCTGGGAATATGGGATGTATGAATGTGAAACTGGGAAGGTGAAACCTGAATGTGCTGAGTTAAAAGAACTGGAACCCTACGGGGAATTAGGAGTGGAACTCCTGGAAAGAGAAAGGAATGGAACTGAGAAAGAAAGACGTGGTAGAGTGCTATCTCTTGGGTGGGAAGTACCTGTACCTGTTTAGTGCAGAGCGGAGCCAGCCGCCCCAGGGACCTGAGGTTAGGACTGGCCACTTTGTACCGACTTGCTGGCCCTCGTGTACGTAGTACCGAGGAGAGCTACTAGTGTAGGGAGGTACTAGCTACCCCACGGGCCCCAGGGTTCTGCTAGCCTCCTACACCGACTTGTTAGGCCCACTGGGCAAACCAGGGTAGTCAGGCGAGGGTGCGCGGACTGTGGAGGGGCAAGGCTCCTGTTTGGTTACTGTGGAGGGGTTGGACCCTTGTTACTGAGAGGGCTCTGCCCTGTACTGGTTCCGTGCTGTGCTTTGGGCGCACCCGTTAACGGAAATGACTGACCGCATGCCAGTGCGGGTTAGCTACCTGTGCGATTATCGCGCGTGCCGTAGTCACCGTTACGCCTGTCCGTGACCTTGGGGTGGTTGACTGAGAGTAGGATCACCACGGGGGACTCTCCCAGCCAAGAGAGCACCACATGCTACTTCTACTGTTCGGAAAAGACTGCAATCAAGATCGTTCCCACGAGGAACATTCGAGATCAAGTGAAGGATCTGAGAAATCGATAAATTTTGAGACAATAGAAAGACGTAACTAAAGAAAGTAACAGAACATAACAGCTACTGTACACTCTACTATTTCTTTTGTTTTAGTTGCCACTCTACTCAGCGTTTTGCTGACGTGTTACACTCGTTACCTTTCAGGACCAGGTGTTGAGCAGCTGGGTCAGCGGCTGCAGAGGACGCTGGGCTGAGTAGGGTCCAGTAGAGTTACCACTGTTTTCTTGTACCTCTTTTTCGTTCCACTGTAGTGAGTAGTTCTTGTTACCGTTGTACTTTTCTTTACCTGCAGTTTCATATTATGTTTTGAATGTTGTTCTACTGTTGTGGTGGTATATACTGTAGTGGTTTCTTTCCTTACTGCTGTATTTCTTACTGTTAGTTATATTCATGCTGAATGTGGTTTATTTTACTGCTCTTTTGGTTACTTCCTCGTTGGACGACCAGGTCTTGGGATTAGTCGAGTCGGTCCGGTTCTCGTGTCTCGTAGGGACTCGGGAATGGGGTCGTTACAAGATGGTATCAGAGCAAGGTCGTCCTGAGAAGCGAATCAATTGACTGGAAAATAACCAATTCACATGTCTATAACTAGAGTAGCCACCACAACATATCTTTTGACATGAACTCTTAGACGTTTTCGTTAGGTACCGTTCCGTACTGACGTATTTCGTTTGTTTTGCGTCTCCTTGTAGGAGATGCCTCGTCGCGGGACTGGCGAGACTGGCCGCAGGCGCGGCCGAGGACAAGGTCAGCGAGGTGGGCGTGCCGTTGCCGACGCCTCAGTGGACCAGCCACTGCTCCCGGGCATCCAGGCCCAGGACCTCGCCCGGCTGATACGGGACATTGTACAAGAGGAGCTCCACCCACCGCCCCCGAGCGCCTCCTCCTGGGGCTGCAGAGGGGGAGTCCTCTGTGGGACCACACGAAGGACACGGCGCTGGACACAGGGGAGTGGATGGGCCGCTGCTGCCCCCACCTTCCTCCGACACTTCCGTGCACGAGGCACCTTCGCCTGGAGGTGCACCAGCACCTCCACTGCAGCACCACTTCGAGCTTTTTGGACAGTTCCAGAAGCTGAAGCCCCCCTCCTTCAAGGGGGATGAGGACCCGACCGAGGCAGAGGACTGGCTTGAGCAGCTGGAGAAGATCTTTGACACCCTTCGCCCCCCGGTGGAGTGCCGCGTAGCCTTTGCCACGTACCAGCTGGAGAGTGCAGCACACAGGTGGTGGAGGGCAGTCCGGGGACAGGAGACTGACGAGTCGACCTGGGATCAATTCGTCGCCCTCTTCTGCGAGCAGTACTTTCCCCAGACGTGGCAGGACCAGAGGAGGCGGGAGTTCCACATGCTCCGCCAAGGGACGATGACTGTGAGCTCGTACCGCACGCGTTTCTTGGAGCTGTCCCGCTTTGCAGCGACAGCAGTAGCCACAAAGGAGGAGCGCCTTTGGAGGTTCACCGAGGGGCTCCGGCCTGCGATCAGGGGGTATGTCAAACCCCTGAAGTTGCCTACGTTTTCGAGGGTGGTGGAGGCAGCCATGACTTATGAGGAGACCAACCCGTCCGCGCGAGACACTGACGGTGGGCGGAAGAGGCCCTTTCAGCTAGGCTTTTCACAGGGCCGGCGAGAGAGGAGACACGTCGCGTCCGCAGGAGAGCCGTCACGTTTTGCAGGGCCATCAGTGGCCTTTGGGGGCCCTCGACAGGGGCCAGTCGCCAGCACCGGACCCCCGCCCAGCCGACAGCAGGGACCCACTGAGGGCGGGAGTCGGGTTCCCCTCTGTTACCAGTGTGGCCAGCCGGGCCATATCAGGAGGGACTGCCTGTCTAGGGCAGGAGGTTAGCAGATACTCCCCGCGCAGAGCACTGGAGGGCGCGCAGGAGGCCACGGTTCCCAGGCACGAGGAGGAGGACAGTAGTCGCGAGGAGGGTACCAGCCAGCACTTGCCCGTCCGACGCAGAGTGTGGCTGCTTCGTTCGCACCTAGAGCTAAGGGGCGCATCAACGCCCTGACACACAGGGATGCCAGAGCTTCGGGCTCCGTTGTGGCAGGCATGGTTTCAGTTTTCGGTAGACTTGTTTACACACTTTTCGATTCCGGCGCTACGTACTCGTTTGTCGCAGCCAGTTTCGCAGTTAGTTTGGGCCAGGATTATACGTTGTTAGAGAATCCGTTCGTAATCAGAGGTCCGAGTGGTCAGCTGTTTGTAGTTGAGGAGGTGTACACGGATTGCGAGGTGAGCGTCGAGGGACATAGCCTGCCAGCTGACCTGATTATGATACAGATGGAGGACTTCGGAGTGATTCTGGGGATGGACTGGCTGTTCGCTTACCACGCCTTGGTAGATTGTTTTGAGAGGAAGATTGTCTTCTCCATGCCGGAGTTGCCTTCTTTCGAGTTTCGCGGACAACCAGTGGACGGAGGCTTCAGGTGCATTTTGGCACTTCGGGCGGCGAGACTTTTGAGCCAGGGGTGTGAGGGCTTCCTAGCTTGTGTGGTGGCAGAGCCCAACCCTGTGGCAGACTTCCAGAGTATCCCGGTGGTCAGAGAGTTCCCTGACGTGTTTCCAGACGAGTTACCAGGACTACCGCCCGAACATGAGATCGAGTTTGAGATCTCACTAGTACCAGGGACCAGCCCCATCTCCACCGCGCCATACAGGATGGCACCACTTGAGCTACGAGAGCTCAAGTCTCAGTTGCAGGGCCTTTTGGAGAAAGGTTTCGTGAGGCCCAGTGCGTCTCCCTGGGTAGCCCCGGTACTGTTTGTGAAGAAGAAGGATGGAACCTTACGCCTTTGTGTGGACTACCGACAGCTGAATAGGGTCACCATCAAGAACAGATATCCGCTGCCGAGGATCGACGACTTGTTTGACCAATTGCGGGGTGCCACGGTGTTCTCCAAGATCGACTTGAGGTCGGGATACCACCAGTTGAGGATCAGGGAGACCGACGTCTCCAAGACAGCTTTCCGCACCCGGTATGGACACTACGAGTTTTTGGTCATGCCGTTTAGACTGACCAATGCCCCCGCTGCTTTCATGGATCTGATGAACCGGGTGTTTAGACCGTACTTGGACCAGTTCGTGGTGGTTTTCATAGATGATGTACTCATCTATTCTAGAGATCAGACGCAGCACGGACAACACTTGCGGATGGTTCTGGACACTCTGAGACGACGTAGGCTGTACGCCAAATACAGCAAGTGCGAGTTCTGGTTGAGGAGGTGACCTTCTTAGGTCATGTGATCTCTAGAGACGGCTTGGCAGTGGACCTAGCCAAGGTTGAGGCAGTACTCAGGTGGGAGAGACCGCGTTTAGTCACTGAGATTCGCAGTTTCCTGGGACTGGCAGGCTACTACAGACGATTCATCAGAGGTTTTTCACAGATCGCGCGTCCTATGACACAGTTGACCCGGAAGGACGTGCCCTTGGCTTGGACAGACGCCTGTGAGGCGTGTTTTCTGGAGCTGAAGGAGAGGTTGACCTCGGCTCCCGTGCTCACCATCCATGACAGTAGTGGCGGGTTCGTTGTGTACACGGATGCCTCCTTGCAGGGGTTAGGAGGTGTGCTCATGCAGAAGGGTCACGTTGTCGCTTACGCTTCGCGGCAACTGAAGCCCCATGAGCATACCTACCCTACCCACGACCTAGAGTTGGCAGCGGTTGTCTTCGCGCTGAAGACCTGGAGGCACTACTTGTACGGTGAGACCTTCGAGATTTTCACAGATCACAAGAGCCTCACATATCTTTTTGATCAGAAGGAGCTCAACATGAGACAGAGACGTTGGTTGGAGCTCCTGAAGGACTACGACTGCAGCATCTCCTACCACCCGGGAAAGGCCAATGTGGTGGCTGACGCCTTGAGCCGTAAGGCGCCCGCGCACTTGGCCAGTTTACAGTTATAGAGTTGGAGCCTTTTGGAGGAGGTGGGCAGTTGGCGACCCCTGGAGTTACATGGGCACTGTAGGGCAGTGTCGGTGACACGACAGACTGGGCCAGAGCTGATAGACTGCATCATCACAGGACAGATGGCCTATCCGTACTTGCAGTCCTTGCGCGACAAAGTACTGTCAGGAGACCCAGGGGACTTCTCTTTCATAGACCAGGTGCTGCGCCTGAGGGGACAGTTGTGCGTTCCCAGAGACGAGGAGCTGTTGAGAGAGCTCTTGACTGAGGCACACAGTTCCAGGTTCACCATTCATCCCGGAAACACGAAGATGTACCACGACTTGAGACGCTAGTTTTGGTGGAGGGGGATGAAGCGGGATGTGGGTGAATTCGTGCAGCAGTGCTTAGTGTGCCAGCAGGTGAAGCCGAGCATCAGAGGCCTGCAGGGCCGCTACAGTCGCTTCTAGTGCCAGAGTGGAAGTGGGAGAGCATCACCATGGACTTGGTGGTGGGCTTACTTGTTACCCAGAGAGGGCACGACGCTGTCTGGGTAATTGTGGATAGACTGACGAAGACGGCACGATTCCTACCGATCCGAGTCGCTTTGGGACCAGCACAGTTGGCAGAGAGGTACAGCCGCAACATGGTACGACTACACGAGCAGATCCACAGGCGACTCTGCATTGTCAGGAGTAGACAGAAGAGCTACGCGGATCGGAGCCGCAGAGAGGTGTAGTTTGAGGTTGGGGATCACGTCTTTCTTCGTGTTTCGCCCATGAAGGGCTTGCAGCTGTTTGGGGTGAGAGGGAAGCTCGCGCCGAGGTTTGTGGGGCCCTTTGAGGTCCTGGAGCGGGTTGGACCCGTTGCTTACAGGCTTGCCCTCCCCCCGCAGCTTTCTGGTGTGCACGACGTGTTCCACGTGTCCAACCTCAGGAAGTACGTAGCTGATCTCAGTCACGTACTGAGTCACGAGAGCGTCGAGTTGGGCGACGACCAGACCTACCTCGAGCGGCCAGTGCAGATTTTAGACCGAGCCGTCCGCAGTTTGAGACGAAAGCAAGTACCCCTGGTAAAGGTTTTGTGGAGGAGCCAGCGGTACGACGAGGATACCTGGGAGCCTGAGGCGGCAATGCGGGAGCGGTACCCGGAACTCTTCGCGGGTACGTCTTTTTGAACCGGCTTCGGTCATCTTTGAGTTTGTTATGGTTATTTTGACGTCTTTCCCGCACCCTAGTTAGCGCAAGTTTCGGGGACGAAACCTCCTTTGAGTTTGTTATATTGTTACGAACGCGCGGCTTCAGACGTATTTTAAGACGTTTGGGAGGTGGCCCAGACGTCGGACTAGACGTCTGGAACTCCTTCCAGACGTTTGGGATTCGGTTTTTTTCGACACAACGGTTTCGTCTGCGCGCCTGAGCGCGCAGACCTGCGAGCGCATCTCTCTCTCTCTTTTTCCCTCTCTCCTGCAGCTGCAGGCTGGGCCCTCAGTCCTCTCTCTCTCCTCCTCGCGAGGCCTTAAAAGGCCACGTCCCCCCCTCACTCCCGTCACCTCCGCCCCCTTTCCTCTTCTCCTTCCAGCCGGTGCGTGAGAGCGGGCGCGAGTGAGCGGCGGCAGCGACAGCCGCGGTGAGTGTGGGAGGAGGTGCTGCGCGTGGGAAGAGGCGCTCGGCTGTGAGGACGAGCTCGCCGGGGCTGCTAGGGCCGGCCGACGGGGGAAGCAGCGGACGCGGGGTGACGCGGGAGGCCTGCTGCAACTCGAGCAGCAGGCGGGCGAGGCGCGGCGCGGCCGAGCATCGCGAGCGTAGGGCGAGTCGCGCCCTGATTCTGGAATTTTCTCCAGAATCAGACGTCTGAGCTAACAACCAGACGGCGGGGAGGACGTCTGGAGGACTGTCCAGATGTCTGAAAGGTGAGTTATTTCGTCTTTCTTCCTCTTCTTCGACTGACCGTACTAAGAGAGAGAGGAAATGGGTACGCGCAGGATCTGAGATTCGCATCCAACGCGAATCAGACGTCTGGCTGCAGCGCCAGACGACGGGAACGACTTCCAGACGTCCGGGGTGATCATCAGACGTCTGGGAACTAGGTCAGACGCCCCCGCAGGCTTATGGACGTCTGAGTGACCACGCAGAGCAAAGGTAATCTCTGATCCACTTTTTAAGACGTCTGGAAGAGGTTCCAGACGTCTGATTTTGCACTGTTTCATCGTTTTCGACCCGTTTAGGGCCCGTTAGGAGTCCGTTTTCTACGTTTCGAGTTGCGTGCTTTTCGAAATTACATCCTCTACCCGTCTACAGTAGTTGTATACTGTTTTGAGAAACTCCTTGTGTTTGATCCTTGTAATAGGACCTCGTTCCGTTGCAGTCTCGGGGGTTGCGGAGGCACGCGGGATTCCCGACCATGCCCCCAGTACTCCTGTTGTAACCGGTAGAGTGGCTTTTAAGTTTATTAGTATAATCTGTTAATTATGAACCATAAATAGAACCTAGGACATTGCATGAATCCTAGGAATGAGAAACTAGAATGAATGGTAGATCCTAGGGTGTTGGATGAATCATAGGGCTGGAAAACTAGATTGTATGATAGATCCTAGGGTATGACATGAATCCTAGGATGGGAAGAACTAGTGGAATATATGAATAACTGCAGTCTTGGAAAATGTGGAAAGGAAATAATAGCTACCTGTAAATTGGTTTAACAACTGCCTGTTATGAATAAATGAGCATGTCTGGGAATATGGGATGTATGAATGTGAAACTGGGAAGGTGAAACCTGAATGTGCTGAGTTAAAAGAACTGGAACCCTACGGGGAATTAGGAGTGGAACTCCTGGAAAGAGAAAGGAATGGAACTGAGAAAGAAAGACGTGGTAGAGTGCTATCTCTTGGGTGGGAAGTACCTGTACCTGTTTAGTGCAGAGCGGAGCCAGCCGCCCCAGGGACCTGAGGTTAGGACTGGCCACTTTGTACCGACTTGCTGGCCCTCGTGTACGTAGTACCGAGGAGAGCTACTAATGTAGGGAGGTACTAGCTACCCCACGGGCCTCGGGGTTCTGCTAGCCTCCTACACCGACTTGTTAGGCCCACTGGGCAAACCAGGGTAGTCAGGCGAGGGTGCGCGGACTGTGGAGGGGCAAGGCTCCGGTTTGGTTACTGTGGAGGGGTTGGACCCCTGTTACTGAGAGGGCTCTGCCCTGTACTGGTTCCGTGCTGTGCTTTGGACGCACCCGTTAACGGAAACGACTGACCGCGTGCCAGTGCGGGTTAGCTACCTGTGCGATTATCGCGCGTGCCGTAGTCACCGTTACGCCTGTCCGTGACCTTGGGGTGGTTGACTGAGAGTAGGATCACCACGGGGGACTCTCCCAGCCAAGACAGCACCACATGCTACTTCTACTGTTCGGAAAAGGCTGCAATCAAGATCGTTCCCACGAGGAACTTTCGAGATCAAGTGAAGGATCTGGGAAATCGATAAATTTTGAGACAATAGAAAGACGTAACTAAAGAAAGTAACAGAACATAACAGCTACTGTGCACTCTACTGTTTCTTTTGTTTTAGTTTCCACTCTACTCAGCATTTTGCTGATGTGTTACACTCGTTACCTTTCAGGACCAGGTGTTGAGCAGCTAGGGTCAGCGGCTGCAGAGGACGCTGGGCCAAGTAGGGTCCTGTAGAGTTACCACTGTTCTCTTGTACCACTTTTTGGTTCCGCTGTAGTGAGTAGTTCTTGTTACCGTTGTACTTTTCTTTACCTGCGGTTTCATATTATGTTTTGAATGTTGTTCTACTATTGTGGTGGTATATACTGTAGTGGTTTCTTTCCTTACTACTGTATTTTCTTACTGTTAGTTATATTCATGCTGAATGTGGTTTATTTTACTGCTCTTTTGGTTACTTCCTAGTTGGACGACCAGGTCTTAGGATTAGTCATGTTGGTCCGGTTCTCGTGTCTCGTAGGGACTCGGGAATCGGGTCGTTACAGTTCGAGAATCAGATTTCTCAAAAGTTGGGAAATGAAATTATATCTGACAAATCAAGATTTAGGCTAAATTAAATCACAACAATCCAATATTAGACATCTGGGAAGGTCTATAGATGCTTGGAAGCGGCTCTGTATGTTTGATACAAGGTATGGACGTTTGAATAACAAATAACACAAACTCAAGTTCAAGGGTTCTAGTCATTGCATGTCTGATCAAATGTCTGAACGTCTTAAAATGGGTTGTTGGATTATTGGATGTTTGGTAAAATGTATGGACATCTGGTAAGGCAGTTTGTTTGTTGTTTTGGATTTCTACCTTGATTCTAAGTTCTGGCTAAGTATCTTAAGGTTAAGTAAGTATGTCTAGGACTTATGTTATCATATTTTGGGCTCTTTAACAACATCTAATGAGAAGAAAAGAACAAAGATTATAACAAATATAACTAAATAAAACTAATTCTATTCTTTGAGTCTTCTATTAGAGGCACAAGAAGGGGGGTTGAATTGTGCAATAAAAATTAATCAAAATTAATTGCAACAAATAACACAAGTATGTATAGCGGAAATCCTTGCGGGAAAAATCTCTACCTAGATCTCTCGATCTAGGATTTTGTCCATACCCAAGTAGGAATTACTAACAAGAAGTAACATTACACATTCCCTCTTCCTGGACAAATCTTGAGAAGAGTACCCAAACAAATTAGCAAAAGCAATATAATGTAATTAATCCTAAGAACTTTGAATAATGTAGAAATTAAAATAGGCTAGAATACTCCCTTTGCAAACCAATAAGTTGAAAATTAGAGTGGGAGTAATGTAGTTCTCTGAGATGGACTGTTTTAGATGTTTGAGATGAAATAGGGTGTCTGAAAAGGCTTCAGTGTGAAAGCAATCGTTACTAGATTTTACAAGTTTGAATACAGGGATGTCTGAGCAAATACTTAAACGTCTTAAGATGACAGGTTAGACATATGAAATAAAATATAGGCGTCTGAGATGCCTACGACATTCCAAACATAATGAGTAACAGTCATAATCAATTGTGGTCAAATTGAACGTTGGATAAGAAGTGAACGTTGGTCATTTTCAAATGTCTTAAAAAGAGACCAAACGTTTGAAATATGATGAAATTTTGACCGTTGATAATTCAAAGCAAAGAGGCATTTGAGATATATCTTAAATGTAGAGATGTCTAAAATTATTGACCAGATGTCTAAGGAGAATTATAGATATCTAAATCAAGAAAATAGAGAGCATAGGTTCTGGATGTGATACTAGACGTTTGAAGGAGTAGGTCAGACATCTGAAAGATCAAATACAAACGTCTGAAAAAGGTGTAGGATGTCTGAAAATCTACCAGAGGCTAAGTCTTGAATTTTGAGTGAGAAGAGTATGTATAGGAGGGTTCTAAAGATATCCAAAGGATAATAAAAGGCTTATTTACATTCTAAAAATAAACAACAAAGAAATAAAATTAATCTTCATGATTCATTTTCCTTTGGTCTTCATTTTCCTTTGATCTTCATTATTCAAGACTATATCTTTCAAGAATTCTTGCAATACATATTAGTCCTTTCCAAAAAATGATTATTTGTCATTACCAAAAAAAATTACTTTTAATCAAATTAACATCTTCAAGCTTTAGCCCTTAGCTTCTTCATCAAGCTTCTTCCTTCAATGCTCCTTGATGCTTCTGTCCTTCATCAAGCTCCTCCATTCCTCCGTGGACTTAAAGCTTGGGCTCCTTTAAACTAATTGCAATTACCTAAAATCTCATTACTCAAATACAATTGTTAAATACTAATGTTTTTTTATCATCAAAATCAAAGACCATACTGCACTTGTACCAACAGTAGGGGCTTAATCGTAAAGATCACGGAATAAGAGTACGACTATTGTACCTAGAGTCACCGAGGGGTCACGGTGACTCCTAAAAAATGGGTTGGGGGCTCCTGATATCACTCGTACCTCCTCAATTCCCATGCACATTCAAGATGTCAGTTCTAGGTCAAACATAGAAGGAATAAACTCAGTTATGTAATAATAGAGGTATCCAAGGTAAAATCATAATTTATTACTTCTAATGTGTATTTTTGATTCACCATATTGAATTTCGTCTCGAGACAATTACAACTACAAGTGACTCATTGAAATGGGAGCATAATAGCACACTGAACTGGAATGACAAGTTAAAGTTCAATAATCCACTAAAAACTATTTTGGATTTATCACATCATAAATATGTCCAAAGCATACTTTTAAAGGCACAAGAATTTAGATTACGAAAATACGAATCCAACAGTATGTTATTTGTCAAAATCGAAGGTTAAGAAGATCTCGAATCAACCAAAAGAGTGAAAGGGGGTCACCGAACCAACCCTAGACCACTCTTAGATCAATAGTTTGCTAAAATTGGTGACCCCTCATGCGCATGCCACATGTTTCACGCCCATTGGCCCAACACAGCTCACGTGAATCGCTATAGGTGCAATCTCAACCATCAGATCCCCCGCATGTGTACGATGACATGTGCCCACATGCGCAATCCTCTACGTAAACGCCTTCGCATGTGTAGTGCGTGAATGCCACTCGAGCTCCGCACATGCGTTGCACTCACCGACCATGCACATCACCGTGTGACACTCGCATTTCCTCTCTACGCATGTTGCTTCTCTTTCTCTCTCCTCTTTCTTCTCTCTGTCTTCCTTTCAAGATTTGTGCTGCTTAGGAAAGATGTTAATGATGCAAAACCCTAAATAAGGCTTTATATAGGCTACTAATTAGGGTTTGGGTGAAGTAGGGTCCCCAAATGATTAAAATGCCCTCATGATATTGGTTCAGCCTGGCTTCAATTCTATTCATCTTAATTTTGGAGTAACTTAAGCTATTCATATCAGATTCATGCAAAACAAGTACCATTGGCAAGCTTGAGACGAGGAATCCAAGTATACTACATATGATCTCCCTTAAGAAGGTTTGACCAAGAGTTGACCAAAAATATGTATTTTCTACATTTTATGAGGTGTTTTGACCCATTATGAACCCAACAAGTACCAATAGGTCTAAAATAATGCAATTGTATCTAAAACGACTTAGAACCCATAATTCGACAAAGAGATATTCCCTAATATTTGTATCCAATTTTTCATTGAACAATGGATCAAATTCAATTCAATTTCGAGCTTAAATAATGGATTAAATCATGGTTTTGGGAAAAATAGGCACTTCTTGGACGTCATTTCGTATGTATGTGTGCTAAGATAAACCCATTGACGCTTTTCATGTGTAAATTGGAGCCTGCGCAAATTAAAAACCTGTAATCAAAGTGGAAATCCACGTCTCCTTGGATTGACAATCTGAAACTACAGTTAGCTTTCCAGTGTCACAAGGATTCTGATAGTATGTTTCGTGTAGAGATTGGACCTCGGATACCTGAAGCACGTGTAAACCGTAAGCAAACCTACATGCGACCACCTTGGAAATCACGTTGTGCAAATGACCTTGATTTGGAAATATATGATATTTGTTGGATTCCTTGTCTCATAGAAATTCCGACAATACTTTGACGTAGTTTTGGGAATGCTCGTAGTTATGAAAAAAGAGGAAATAGAATCATAGTCATTTATTTCTTTCCTCAACTTAATTTCCTTTTCCCCTTATTTCTTCCTAAACCTAATTTCCTTTTTTTCACTCCCCTTCCACATTCTCTCTCATTGACTAAATAACCATTGCTTCCTGTTCATTCATTTTCATCAGGTTTTAAAATACGCATTGTAATATAGCGACTAGAGCGAAATAAACATTCAAGAATTTATAATCTTGAAATGTGAGTTCCAAAGTCATCTCAGGAAGTAAGAAATTTGCAAATATCACTAATCAATTGAATAGAATATGAAGCACATGAGTTTGATGCAAAAGAAATTCTATCAATGTCACAATCAAACTCAAAATAAAAGAACCCTAGCTAAGGCAAAAAAATGTTTTTGTATCAACTAAGCCTCAGCAAAATCAGCACTCTTCTCTTGGGCCAAACCTCAACCAAAGCCCCTCTCTTTTCGGATCCAAAATCGAGTCAACTTGCCTATGTGTGCATGGGCGGGCATGTGCGTGCGCTTGTGTTGGGGACTTGACCCCTTGATTCTGAGAAAATAATGGGGTCGGCATTTCCTTTTGTGACCAATTGAGGGGCTACCAATACACAAGGTGGGACTAAAAGTCCCACCTTTTTCTTCGTTCCTTCACCGCGAGCTATTAGAGATGATGGCGTCGAATTGGCCCTTGGATCTCAAAATCCATGACTTGGATGTACTGCTACAAAGATTTCACAGCTGCTAGAGGTGAAGCTCGTCCCCTTCGCACCACCGGCTGCTCCGTTTGTCGCCGGAGAAGGAGGCACTTCCAGCCAAGACTTGCACACAAGAATAAAAGCCTCTCGACCCAAATTAAAAGCATCAAACGCTCTGGAGAAGCACGCCATAGCAATGCGCTAAATCTATTGGCTTCAAGAGTGGATGGAGGGTGGTGGCGGTGAACCTCGAAGGAGCTTCGATGGTGGCAATGGTAGACAGTGATGGAGGCGATGGCAGAGCTAATTGACTTAGGAAAAAGCTTGGTGAGGGTGAGGGGAAGCTCTTTCCCAGGTCAATTTGTCGAGGGGATGACAGAAGTGAGGTGGCAATGAAGGTGGAGGTGGTCGTCGGAGGTAGAGTTCGGGGTAGGTGCTAGAGGCTATGAACGGAGCTCTAAAGCTCCAGATTCCTAATTGGAGGGTTAAGAAGAAGTTCTAACCTAATTGGATGAAAGGAAGAGGGGAGTTACCTGTCAGAGGCACGCTAGCGAGGAGGAAGAAGGTGATGTCATCGGAGTGAAAGAGGAGGAATTGGGTCACAAAGCTCCGCGTGAAGCTTTGTGGGATGGAGTGAGGAAATCCTCTGCCTAATGTTCGTGGCAGAGGGCAATGTGACGGGATGGATTTGCTCCGAGGTGCTTCAATGGCGTCGGCGAGTTGAAGAAGAGGAGGAATTCTAGTCCAATTAAGCAAGCCTTGTGCTTAGGAAGGTCCAAGCCTTTAAATAGAAGAGAGCCCCGCATCAATCAAACCCAAATTTGCAAGATTTGATTGCGAATTTGGTCATTTTTGGGATGCACGACTCTTGGCCAAATAGAGGAGAATCATGCCGAATTGGAGCTCAAGATCTAGCTTGCTTGATTGGGCGTGATATGGGGATCAATCCCACCAAATTTGGTGGGATTTGATCGAGATTTGGTCAATCTGGAGTTAATCCAATTTCCTCACAGGATGGGTAGCTTTGCTTCTTGAATTGGGAAGAAGAAGATCGACTAATGTCAGCTTAATGTCAGCTAAGGACCCTAATGCAAAAGGTTTCAAAAGTTAGGGGGGGTTTTGCAATAAATAGAGACTAATGGGGTAAATTGCAAACTTAGTCAAGATAGACTCTGATTGGGCTCAAAATTTAGGAGTAACCAAATTTAGACCCAAGAATCAAATGGTGACCTCGAACTTGGGTTTTGATGAAGTTTGACTGGGCAATTTACACTTTAACAAAAAATGCGTCAATTTCCTGCCTTGATCTCTATTTGTGGTCAAAATGGGTTCATTTTGTAAAAGTGAATGTTCCAAATCGACTAAAATGTTTTTCAATGATTTTTAAAAGTTTTATATTACATTTGTTTCCACCATAAACCTTTCAATTAAAGTGAGGCTATAATTAGGATTTTTTTCATAAATTAACCTTCAGTTCTCAGAAAAATCCTGATTCAGTTAGTTCAAGCCTACTTCTTAGTACTTCATTTGACCTTTCATTAGGTACAGGCTCATCCCTTAGTTAATATGCATTTATGAATACTCGTTAAAACAACAGAATTAACTTAATTTCCATTTGCTTCTCAAATTCAAGACAGAATTGAATTCTACCCTTTTGATGATTAGTGGGATGAATTTAACCTTGGAAGTTAGATAAATTAGGCTAGTTATGGAAGATGATGGTAATACCATCATCGCCACAACACCCACCCCAGTTCTTCGTACATGTAAACGAGAGAGGAAGGGGGGGGGGGGGGGGGGGGCTGAGCGAGGGTGAGGTGTACAACAACGACCAGCTGCGGAAATGCCGCAAGCACAATGGCAGCGGTAGTGAGGCCAAGGTGAGTTTTCCCCTCTTTTCATTGCTTGCATGGAGAGAAGGAAGAAGAACGAGGGGAGGAGGTGGAAGAAGGAGATCAGGGAGAGGGGGAAGGAGAAGACGATGATGCTCGGAGGTCTATAGATCGAAGGAGTCCAACAAGAGGTCGGAGATGTGTCAAACATAACTAGTGTGGTTGTGGGTAGTGATGGGTTCCTACTTGCACCCATCGGGCAAGGGGAGGAGAGAAAAGAAGGCTAGAGAACTTCATCGGACGTTTGCATGGCTACCGGACAGTGGCTAGGGGCCATTAGGTGGCAGGATCGATGTGGAGAAGTAGAGGGTTGGGTGACTCCCTACATGCATGCATGGTGTCGTTGGGAGGAGTGCGTGAAGAATGAAGGACAAAGGGAGCAATGAAGAAGGAGAATAGTTGAGGGGTTAGGAAAATTGTAAAAAAAAGGTTCAATTTTAAGTATAATGAGTCAGTCCTTGTGAAGGGAGTTATTGTCTTGAGTAAGATCTGATGGTCAGTTTTATTTGCACAAATTGAGGGCATCCAAGGTCGGAATTCGACAATCCAGGACTCGATCTTAAGGTTCTTGAATGCATCTGTGTGATCGGATTGGATAGATTTTGCTCTGAATTCCAAGGCGCAAATTGAGCAAACACATGTGGTGTTGGGAGTCTCCAACCTGTTCTCACGAGTTGTCGTGACCCCCTGATGGCATTAGGTAGAGTAGTCTCTCTCTTTCCTAGTGCGATTTATTTATGTTATGGTTTAATTTCTTTGAGTTTTGCACCATTTAGCATGCATTCTCGCCTATTGTTGGGATCATAACCCATTCTCATGTTTTTACTGTTTTACGTACTTGAATATTAAATATTAATGTTGTAAGTAAGGTTGATGACTTGGAAAGTGAATAATTAAATTTATATAATTAACTGCTAAATTAAAAGGGATTAATTACGATTTATTTGATGATTTTCATGATTTAATGAATTATGAAGTACTTAAGTATATTAGATGTTGTCCTATCATCGCATGTACGTAACTGACGTGCTCCGGATGCATTTTTTTAAATCGGTCATTGTAGTTTGCATTTGTTGCGTCGATTTTAAATAAAGAAACGGACGTGAGTCTGAGTGTCAAACACAGGGAGGCGTGAAATCAGGTTTTTTTGTCACTTGGTTGTCACCGAATTGGTGGGTTTTGCTTACGAGAAAACGTGGGGGAAAAGCGAGTAAGAGAGGGAGAAAGAGAGAGAGAGAGAGTAGGGTTAGAAGTCTTTTTAACACAGCATTCGTGTAAATCAGGATGAGAAAAACTCAAGAGAAAGAGAGACAATAACTAGATAGGGAACATCATCATTTAACATGCAACTTCAGTTTTACAATTACAACACTAGATAAATTCTTAAGCACAAGTAAAGTCAAGCTTAGCTAGAGAGAGAGAGAGAGAGAGAGAAGGGAGACAGCGAGGTGGCCACGGCGGTGGAGGAGGGCTCCGTCGGCGGCTCGTCGACTCCGACGATTACAAAAGGGTGTTAAGGGTGGCTAGGAGTAGGGTAGAAGACTTGCAAGGGAATTGAATGCCCTACATGGGTAGTTGGAGGGGGTTTATATAGGAAGAAAGGGTTTCTAATTTAAGTATGGGCTATAGCGGCGTTCGGAACATCGCTAAAACCCTTCCCAAAATGTTGGTAAAGGCCCCTGTTTGCCGATCTTCCACGCGCATCGTTCTTCTCCCGCATGATCCACGTGATTGCGCTCTGATCCGTTCAATCGAAGATCGGATGACTGTGATTGCACGGAGGGTGCACTCGCGGATTGTACTTGTGCAACGTGCAACCCTCGCATCATCGCGCGCGTGAGGAATCATGTGTATCCGCTGCGCCGCGTGGTTGCCTCCGCACATTCGATCACGGATTGATGGCCTTAATCGGCTGCGCCTACTTGAGGAGTTGATTTGGCAGCATTTGGGGTTTCGAACGCCCACCACTGCCTTCGCAGACGAGGCGTAGCTCGGTGCGTTGCGCTCGCGAATGGTCGCGGATGTGGTGAGTGGGAGAGGTACTGGTGGCCGTTGGATGTGCGGTGGATGCATAGCTCTCAGCCGTCCGATCATAGATCGGACAGCTTAGAACCTCTCATCGTTGCGCTGCTGGTCGAAGGGCTGTTGCGAGATCTATTCTCAGTCGTTTGATCGAAGATCGAAGGATTGAGATTCATCCTACAGTGGATAGAGGAGGCGGGGTGGTGCCGATCTTGCACCATGTGGCAGTTTTGTGACCGTTGATCATTAGATCAACGGTCAGATCTTCTTGGGCCAATTGTGGGAGCTCCGGATGTTGGATTTGGTCGATTTTGAGTCCGTTGGACTCCATTCGTCGTTTTGAATCCATCCGTGTAGTTCGATTGCTCATCTAAAACCTATTTTGACATGAACTTGTACAAATGGCTATTAAAAGTGAATTATAAGTAATCTCAATGTGCGATGCATGTAATGCTCTCATGCCCATTTATGATGTGTTATGTGTGTATTTTATCCTTAAGACAAACCCCGATTGGCAGAATTATCACCATAAAATATGGCGTTATCATATCCCCATGCTTACTCCTTGCTAGTTCCTAGCAAGGTTCATTCTAGTCATTATTCTCAGTCAGAACTCAGGAAGTGATTACTTAGACATTTTGTCACTTGTCAATAGGAGGAAATATACTAAGATCCTGATCTACAGAGACTAAACAACGCCCGTGTGTCTGCCAAAATGTGAATCGTCTGAATCCTCGCTTTAAGGCATATATATATATATTTTTTTTTTTTCTTATTTCATCTTTTCTCATTTTTTTGGATTTTGGAGTTGAGAGTGCGTTGGTAACTTTTTACAGCTACCCAACCCTCCCATGACTAAAAAAAGACTCTAAGTGCTAAGCATCTTGGTGTGAAGATCGTGATAGACTCACTCAACAGTAATTCAAACAGACTTCGGGTTTCTACGCCCCTAGGTGACTGGAAAAGGAAGTGTTTTACCTAAAGGTGTATCCATTCGATCGGTAGCTTTCTCCCTACTTTTATTTTATTTGGGGTCAACACAAGGGTTTTTTCAATGTATATCTCCCTGGATTACTCTACTTCCCTGCTTTTTCCTTAAGTGTTTGGATCTTTTTGTGCATTCTAATGAGCTGGGCTCTGGACAATCGGCCAGTGGGCTGTTACCCACGACCACTTGCCAGCCATACTCATGCGGTGAAGTGTGGCTTATTTTGTTCTTTTTTTCTTCTTTTCTCTCTCTTTTTTTTAGTAGGTGGCTTCCCTAATCTCAAATTTACCTTGAGGCAATAAGAGGAAAGTGGTCCTATGGCTGGGCTTTGGACAATTGGCCAATGGGTTGTTATCCACAACAACTTGCCAACCATATCACCCTAGAAGGTTTATTAGCTACCCAATTTCTGTCAGAATCTCCAAGGAGTGAGTCAGTGCAAAAATGTGTGAAAATGCTTAGACTAAAAGTCCCTCCGAGTAGGAGGGTGGGTTGATAAGTCTTATACTTATCACCCTATTTTATTGGTGGATTAAAATAAATTAAGGTTGCAAGGATTCGAAGCTAAATTCATATTTTAACGGACACCAAGGCTGATTAAGCATGAAGGCCTGAAAAATCTAAGTGTTCAGATTCTTTTCGTATTATTTCCCACTATTGACAAATTCCTAATGCCTAAGTTTTTCTTCCTAAATTCATCATTATTTATTTATTTTATTCATACTGATAAAATGAACTTAGGACATGCAAATTACCACCCCCCATGCTTAAGTTGGACAATGTCCTCATTGACAAATAAATTGATGCAACAATGGTTCAGAAAGAAATCACCTGAGTAATGTAGTATACCTGATCAGTTTGAATCTTCTAGGTTACTTCCCAGGAAGCGCTGAGTTTAACGCCTCCAGCTAGGCGATGCTTTGTGTCAACCCTCAATGAGGGTGACAACCTCCTTTGGGGGAACCTGGGCAAGGAAGTGCTTCAATCTCTGACCGTTTACCATGAAGGTATGCCCAGTGTTCGAATCTGCAATTTCAACTGCCCCATTGGAATAGGGTTTGATCACCCTATACAACCCTGTCCACTTAGATCTGAACTTCCCGGGAAAGAGTTTGAGTCGGGCGTCAAAAAGCCAGACTTGCTGGTTGAGCTCGAAGGTCTTTCTATGGATGAGTTGGTCGTGGACGACTTTCATCTTTTCCTTGTAAAGCCGACTATTCTCAAAGGCATCCCGATGAATTTCCTCAAGCTCGGAGAGTTGGAGCGTCCTCTGTGCATTGGCTAGCTGAGAATCCATGTTACATTGCTTAACGGCCTAGTAAGCCCGGTGTTCCAACTCGACAGGAAGGTGGCACGCTTTGCCAAAGACCAGGCGATAAGGCGACATGACTATCGAGGTCTTGAGAGCGGTCCGGTATGCCCACAGGGCATCATCCAGTCGTGTGAACCAGTCCTTCCTATTAGGTCTCACAGTCTTCTGTAGAATGTTCTTGATTTGTCTATTTGAGACCTCGGTCTACCCATTGGTTTGCGGATGATACGGGGTGGCAATGCGGTGGGTAACCCCGTATTTTCTGAGTAGGGCATGGAATTGGGTGTGGATAAAATGACTTCCACCATCACTGATCATGGCTTCAGTATTCCAAACTGAGAAAAGATGTTTTGCTTAACAAAGTCCATGACAGCCTTATGATCGCAACGACAGGTGGCAATGGCTTCAATCCATTTTGAGACATAGTTTACAGAGACTAAGATGTACTCAAAGCCGTTGGATGGTGGAAAGGGGCCCATAAAATCAATACCCCAAACGTCGAAGATCTCGACGATCAGAATGGGCTAGAGGGGCATCATGTCTTTCCTGGTCATGGTCCCTAGAGTCTGGCTGTGAGAGCAAGTTTTAGCAAAGCTGTGTGCATCCTTGAACAAAGATTGCCAGTAAAATCCAGATTGCAAAACTTTTGCAGCCGTTTTCTTCCCTGAAAAGTGGCCACCACACGCTTGGTCATGGCAAAAAGATAACACACTTTGAACTTCATCCTCTGGGATACACCTCCTGATAATTTGGTTAGTACAGAGGCGAAATAGCATGGGACATCCCAGAAATAATGTTTGGCTTCAGCCAAGAACTTATCTCGTTGCTGTTTGGACCAGCTGTGCAGGGTCTATCCTACTACCAGATAGTTGACGAAGTCGGCATACCAGGGTAGTTTCCTTTCATGCACAACTAGAATTTGTTCATCACTAAAGGTATCAGTCAAGGGCAAGGAGGGCCCAATGTGGTCCGGGTGGAGTCTGGATAGGTGATCGGCCATAACATTCTTGGACCCCGCTTTGTCACGAATTTCCAAGTCAAATTTTTGCAAGAGCAGGATCCATCTGAT
This sequence comes from Thalassia testudinum, assembly GCA_037157565.1. NCBI lineage: Eukaryota > Viridiplantae > Streptophyta > Magnoliopsida > Alismatales > Hydrocharitaceae > Thalassia > Thalassia testudinum. Next base: position 131,999,231 of record JAZHRO010000055.1, read on the forward strand.
GAGCCTGGATTTAGCGTCTTTCTTGGCCAACAAATGCCGGATGGCCGAGTGATCCGTATAGATGGTCACGTGGGATCCCAGAAGGTAAGATCAGAACTTTTCAAGTCCAAAAACTATGGCGAGAAGTTCTTTCTCTGTGACCGTATAATTCCGTTGGGCCTCGTCCAACATCTTGCTCGCGTAGTAGATCACCACTAGTTTCTTATCTTGTCTCTATCCCAGGACTACGTTGATGGCAAAGTTTGATGCATCGCACATGATCTCAAAATCCTGGGACCAGTCTGGGCGCTGTAACACAGGTGCGGTGGAGAGTGATTCCTTGAGAGTGTGGTAAGCTTGGATGCAATCAGGTGTCATGTAAAATAGGGCGTCGTTGGCCAGAAGGTCGGTCAAGGGTTTCGAGAGTTTGGAGAAGTCTTTGATGAACCTTCTATAGAAGCCAACATGTCCAAGGAATGAGCGGATTTGCCGGACCGAGCTAGGTGGGGGGAGTTTGGAAATCAAATCAAATTTAGCTCGATCTACCTCATTGCCCCTATGCGATATGATGTGACCAAGGACAATTCCTTCTTGAACCATGAAATGGCTCTTTTCCTAACTTAACACCAAGTTAACCTCGATACATTGCTTCAGAATTTTCTCCAAGTTACTCAAACAATGGTCGAGTGAGTTCCTAAATACTGAGAAATCATCCATAAAGACCTCCAAGTATTCACCTACCATCTCTGAAAAGATGGCTAGCATGCAACGTCGAAAGGTAGCAGGTGTGTTGCATAACCCAAATGGCATATGACGGAATGCGAATATTCCATGCAGGCAAGTGAATGTGGTCTTCTCTTGATCTTCAGGAGCAATTGCGACTTGGTTGTATCCTGAATATCCATCCAGGAAGTAAAAATATTTCTTCCCTGCCAATCGCTCGAGAATTTGATCAATGAATGGCAAGGGGAAATGATCTTTCTTGGTCGCTTTATTGAGCTTCCTATAATCAATGCACACCCGCCATGCAGTGGTGGTGCAGGTGGGGATGGATTCACCACGCTCATTGGTGACAACGATGAGCCCGACTTTCTTGGGGACCACTTGAGTGGGGCTCACCCAGGGGCTATCGGAGATTGGGTAAATGATGTCAGCGTCAAGCCACTTGATAATTTCCTTCTTGACGACCTCCCGCATATTTGGGTTTAATTGTCTCTACATCTGACGGGAAGGTCGAGCCCCATCTTCCAGGTAAATCTTGCGGATGCAATAGGTGGGGCTAATTCCTCTCAAATCTAAGATAGTCAACTAATGGCTACCTGATGTTCAAATAGGGTCACGGTCAACCTGAGTTCCTGATCCTTGGTTAGATGGGTGTTGATAATCACTGGGAATGTCTGATCAGGTCAAAGGAAGACGTATTTGAGATTCTCAGGTAGTGGCTTCAGCTCGGGTGTGGGTGGAACAACACTTGATGGATAGGGGAAAGGTGGGAGTTGATCAGCATCAATCTCCTCGAACAGTGGTTGCTAATGGTAATCAGCCCTACAGAGGTCAGTATGCACAGTCGAGGATGGGTCAGAACAGTCGTCACAGGGTTGGGTCTGATGGTCAGCTAAGGAATTGAGGGTAAGGCATTCCTCAACTAGAGGCTCCACGAGATCGTGCTCCTCAATCCAGTCGCAATCGAAAGACTTGGTCACCTTGAAGATATCCAACTGCATCTTTCTGTCTCCGAAGGTGATTTCCATGCATCCCGTGTCACAATTGATGTTCGCCTTAGCCGTAGCAAAGAAAAGCCTACCTAGGATGATGGGTGTGTTCTGTAGCTGTTCAGGGACTTCCATGTCGAGCACCAAGAACTCGACCGGGAAATAGAAGTCCTTGACCCGAACAATCACGTCCTCGACAACCCCCTTCGGGGTCTTCACGGATCTATCAACCAATTGGACGGTCACAGGTGTAGGCGTCAACTCTCCAAATCCAAATTGGTGATACAGGGCTGTCGGTATCAGATTGATTGAAGCACCTAAGTCCAAGAGCGCTCTATCAAATGTCATGTCCCCGATATTGTTGGATATCAGGGGTGCTCCTGGGTCAGTTCGTTTGATGGGAAGGTTGCTTGATATCACGGAACTTACTTGCTCTGAGAGCACAACCTTCCTAGGTGCTTGGGGTCGTGGCTTACGCTTTGGCATACAGGCGTCCTTTAGGAACTTAGCATAAGTCGGGATGTGCTTGACTGCCTCGAGGAGTGGGATATTAATCTGAACTTGTTTGAAGATTTCCAAAAGCTCCTCATTTTCCACAGCAACTTTCTTTTTCTTTATCTTCTCCACAGCCTCGGGATATGGTGTCTGGATGTGAATAGGGTCCGTCTCTAGGTCCTTGAGTCTTTCCTGCTCATCTTCAGAGTCGGGTATTTCAGGGGGAGAAGTCTCGAGAGGGGTCAGCCATTTGGGCTCCTGGGTTTTAGCGTCGTTTCTCAAGGTCACCGCATTTGCAGAGGCATTGGGACCTTCGGTTGATCCTTGAGAAGAAGAGGAAGAAGAGTAATCGAACCCAGAGGGTGTTTGTGGGGCTGGTTGGACCATGTGGGCATGCCCAAGATTGCCTTGGAACCCTTGCGAATTGGGGCCTCTGTTAATCATGTTTCACGGGTTCAGTTGTGGCTGAGAAGGAAGGGATCCCTGTTGTTTACAATCCAACAGCTTGCTCAACTGTCCCTTCACTAAAGACATTTCCTCTTGGTGTTTTTGGTTCATTTCAGCCATCATTTTTATCAAGGTGTCTATTTGGTTTTGTGGGGGAGGGGCCACCCTATTTGGGTTATAGGGGGTCTAACCGGTGGACCTTGCTGATAGGAGGGTGGATGTGGTTGATGGTTTGGCCTGGGCTGGTTTTGGAATTGAGGCGGTTTCTGGTTCGTCCAAGCAAAGTTTGGGTGATTACGCCATCCGGCATTGTAGGTGTTGGAGAAGGGGTCAGGTTTGGAATAACCTTGGATAGCCTGGACATCTTCAAAGATAGAAGGTGTCGAGGGGGAGGGAAGAGAAAAATCAGGGGTTGAGGGAGCAAAGGTCCCTCCCTGGAACATGATCAGGGGTTATTCTAGGTGCATCTAGCTTAGTGGCTGGACCAGGTCAACATTGTGAGCTCCTTTTGCAAGGGAGAGAGTCTGTAGCGGGTTCCTAGTTTGGTTCAACAGTTCATCTATTTTCTTATCTACCGATTCCACTTGATCCAATTTCTTAACAATGATATCCATGTCAACTGTTCCAGAATTCGCTCATACCTCATAGATCCCACCACGGGGTTGACGGGATCGACTAAATTGGGTAATGGAGGCATTGTTGAGTGAATTTTCGCTCATAGACTCGAAGAGCTCAAACGCGCTCTCGTTTTTGTTCAGGAAGTTTCCTCCACATGAGGCATTGACGAAGTTCCGAAGGTTGCCATCCAGACCATGGTAGAAGATCTGGGCCAATTGTCACCTCGGAACCTCATGGTGTGGGCATTTCCTCAATAATTCGTTAAATCTTTCCCACTTCTCATGGAACTATTCCCCGCCTTGGAGTGTAAAGGTGGTAATGGCTCTTCTGAGGGCATTGGTCTTTCCTATGGGGAAGAATTTCTTTAGAAATGCATGCCTCAGTTCTTCCCAGGTGGAGATAGGTCTTCCTAAAGTTCTAAGACAGTGAGACGCTTTATCTCTCAACGAGAAGGGGAACATCTTGATTAAGACAATGTCTAGTATAACGTTCCTGGGTTCTATAGTCCGGGTGATCCGGTTAAGGTCCTCTAGGTGTTGGAAGGGGTCCTCATTTGAGCTCCCATGAAAGTGGCTCTGAATCGAGCTTAGGACATTTGGTTTCAGCTCAAAATCATCTCCCCCCTAGGGGACCCTAAGGTGTGGTTCAATCCGAATTGCAGAAGGATTATAGAAGTCGCGGAGGGGCCTAGGTTGGCCCTGGAATTATGGTGGATCAAGTGGTGGTTGCCCTTGCAGGGCCTGCAAAGGTGGTGGTGGTTGCCCCTGCGAGTTCTGCAACCGGTGTATGGGTTGCATGATAGTGTGGATCTGTTGCTGTTGAAGCTGGTGGTTTGCATTGATCTGGGCCTGGATGATGGCCATCGTATCTGGTGGAGGCTGGTCCTCAACCTCATTTACTTTAGGTTCGACCATGTCTCTAGCAAGATTAAGTCTTCTAGATTCCCGTCCCAAAACAAACAACTCAGGGTGATGTGATTGTCTCCCGTGCATACACTAGAGAAGAACAGGGGTGGGATGCGGAGAGAGACAGATGCGAGAAGCGTGTGTGCACAACCAAGCTGACAAGCCTAGTCCTTACAGTGTATTCCTTAGGGGACCTACAAATCTCCAAAGGAACGATCAAGTCTATAGGCACGGGACCGCCCTTCCCAAAGCTAATCTGGCTAGGTTGATTACGAGGGGATTGTGGGGAAGGTTCTTTCGTTGGCTTGTGTCGCCGGTTCCGTAGACCCCACAACCGCGGTCGTTTGACACTTCCCTGCAGCCTAGTCACCAGATTGTATTAAGGGAATGAAAGCCAAGTGCCCAGCAAACAAAACCACGACTCTTGAGACTTAACCCAGTCCTGCTTAGGGCACGTCTACGCTGTTTTAATGGGGCTAAGGCAGTGCTTGTGCTCAAGTTGTTTGATGAGGCATTAATTGGGGTGGTGCCTCTTAGTTATCCAATTCAGATGTGTGTGCTCCTAACAAGACATGATTTTCAAGCAAGGATTTAAGATGTGGTGTCTTTTAACATTTGTCCTTACTTTTGTGTCTTTTAGGGTTGACGTGTCTTAGTGTTTTCAGGCAAGTTTCAAGTGGGCACGCCAAGTTTTGCACACAATAGGTAAGAGTGAATTTCCTTTAGCGTGATGAGGCTCTAAAACCTTAATGTGCTCATCCTAGTGTTCATGCAGTTTCTACCAGATAAGTCGATTTTAAGGGTGAGTGGTGCAGCCCATGTCAAACCATGGTAGCTTCGTAAACACCACTCAAAGAAAAAGAAACACTCCCAAAAGATTGTCTTTGAGAATGTTAGTGTATATGTTTTTTTTCGTTGGGTGATGACTTAAGGATGAGGATCAGGCGATCATTCACCACGTCGATTTTTTTCTGATTTTAAAATTTTTTTAGATTTTTTTAAAGCAAGCAAACAACCACAGGAAAAGAAATACTCATAACCGATCCTTACTGCGTTTACTCCATCTCCACTGTCATGAGTCACGCTTCTTCGCTGTCCAAGCGCCGAGTTCTTGCAACCATCAAGTAGAGGGAGAAAATGCGTTAGATGATGTGAGCATAGATGCAAAATGGAAGTGACAAAATAAATCTATTGCCTCCCCGGCAATGGTGGAAAAAACTTACGGGCTCTAGACGCATTTGTTTAAATTGGTTGTTGTAGCTCGCGTTCGCTGTGTCGATTTTAAATAAAGAAATGGACGTGAGTCCAAGTATCGAACACAGGGAGGCTTGAAATTGGATTTTTCTGTCACTTGGTTGTCAAGGAAATGGCGATTTTGCTCGCGAGAAAATTTCAAAGAAAAGCAAGTAAGAGAGAGAGAGAGCGAGAGAGAGTGTGTGGGGTTAGAGTTCTTTTTAAGACAACATTCGTGTAAACCAGGATGAGAAAAACTCAAGAAAAGGAGAGACAATAACAAGATAGGGAACATCATCATTTAACATGCAACTTCAGTTTTAGAATTATAACACTAGATAAATGCTTAAGCATAAGTAAAGTAAAGCTAAGCTAGAGAGAGAGAGAGAGAAAGGAGACGGTGAGGCGGCCACGGCGGTGTAGGAGGGCTCCATTGGCGACTCGTCAACTCCAGTGATTATAAAAAGGTGCTAAGGGTGGCTAGGAGTAGGGTAGAAGACTTGCAAGGGAATTGAATGCCCTACATGGGTAGTTAGAGGGGGTTTATATAGGAAGAAGGGGTTTCTAATTTAAGTATGGGCTTTTGCGACATCCGAGACGTCGCTAAAACCCTTCCCAAAACGTCGGTGAAGGCCCTTGTCCACCGATCTTCCGCGTGCACCGTTCTTCTCCTGCACGATCCGTGTGATCACGTTCTAAGCCATCTGATCGAAGATCGGACAGCTGTGATTAAGCGGAGGACGCACTCGCGGATCGCGCTTGCGCAGCGCGTGCCCCTCACGTCATCGCGCCCGTGAGGAATTGTGCATATCCGCCGCGTTGAGTGGTTTCCTCCGCGTTGTTCGATCGCGGATTGATGGCCTTAATCGGCCGCACTTGCGTGAGGAGTTGATTTCGAACGCCCGCCACTGCCTTCACAGACGAGGCACTGCCCGCTACGCTGCAGTCGCGGATGGTCACGAACGCGATGAGATGGAGCGGTGTTGGTGGCCGTTGGATGTGCGGTGGATGCGCAACTCTCAACCGTTCGATCGAAGATCGGACGGCTTAGAACCTCTCATCGTTACGCTGCTGGTCGAAGGGCCGTTGCAAGATCTGTTCTCAGCCGTTTGATCGAAGATCGAACGACTGAGAACACTTCTGCAAGTGATGGAAGAGGCGGGGCTGCCGGTGATGAGGCGCTGCGAGAGTTGTTCTCAGCCATTCGATCAAAGATCGAACGACTGAGATTCATCCTACAGTGGATAGAGGAGGCGGGGCGGTGCCGATCTTGTGCCACGTGGAGGCTTTATGGTCGTTGAAAATCAGATCAACGATCAGATCTTCTTGGGTTAATTGCAGGGGCTCCGGATGTCGGATTTGGTCGATTTCGAGTCCGTTGGACTTCGTTCATCATTCTGAATCCATTCGTGTGGTCCGATTGCTCATCTAAGGTCTGTTTTGACATGAAATTGTACAAATAACCATTAATAGTGAGTTATAGGCAATCTCAATGTGCGATGCATGTAATGCTCCCATGCCCATTTATGATGTGTTATCTGTGCGTTTTATCCTTAAGACAAACCTCAATTGGCAAAATTATCACCATTAAATGTAGCGTTATCAGTAACGAACTCTATTTTGAGTGAAAACAACATCATTGTGATTGTTAAATAATAACTTAATTGGGACCATTGTCAGAAATGAGAAAATAAGTAGTTTAATGGTTACTTTTGGAAGTGATGTGATTTGAACTCTTTCATAACTTTGAAATAATGGTTTTAAATGATGAGATTTATGGGTTAATTAATTGACATTATTAATTTAGTTATCCAAGAATAAGTTATCAAATTTATAATGACGTATTGGTTGGAAATAAATTAGATGATTGGTTTAGCCCTATTACTAGTAGGGACTTTGGCTATAGCTTTAGCTTTTTAGATTGATTTTGAGTTGGTTTAGGGAGTTGCTGGCCTCGTTACGACTCTTGGTTATGCATAGCAACCAATTGGGATAGCGGGATGTGTGACTGGAGGGTTGGAGTTGGCTTTTTTTACTATATTGGTAGGTGGATCCTTGGTTGTCTATGGTTTAGCATGTGTAGCTAGCACGTGTTCACGTCATACGAGCAGCCGTCTTCTCGGCCAAGAGGGTGTCTTATATTGATTTTGCATCTTAGGAAGTCTCATGAAATCACCTCGTGTCCCGAGGTGCTGTTAACGAGATTTTGATTGTAATAAGTTGGGCTTAACTTATAAAATGAATAGAATAATGTGAAGATTAATAGAAAGATCAATTTATGAGATGGTACCCTTTCTTTTTCTCTCTCTATTATTGTTTTGTACCCAGTTATTTTTACTTTACGCAATTTTTACTAACGTACCCTTTAGGTTTGTAATTAGGTGTAGCTGAGCAGCCAAGGGTTTAGGTTGTGATTGTTCCTTCTGCTATAGGACCTAACACAGTACTTGGAGACGGTTCGTGTAGACAGTAATGTTAGCTACTTAGATTTTCTTTTTGGTTTTCTAGTGATTGTACTATGTTACTCTAGTACTCTTTTCATTTTATTGATTTCTGTTGGTAAACTCTTACTATTTTTGTCAACACTATTTTATTTGATGCATTATGAATTTATGTTTGGCTATTATTGTTGTTTTACGATTATGTGTTAGGTGATTGCAAGTTTTCAATCTTGTTAAGTGTCAGATGCTATTTCGTATTTGGCGACTTAGGTCTCATCAGGTTTACTAGGTTGGTGGGGCCCAGGTCATTATAGTTTTGGGCAAAATAGACACTTGTTGGACATTTGATAAGCATATTAGATGTCTAATTTTTGCGCAAGACACATCCTAAGAACATAAATAATTTTTCCACTTATCACACATCTAACAGCTTTATTAAAAGACTTAAATCATCATTTAGGTATCTGATAAGCTAATCGGATGTTTAATATTGCCCTTTTATTCACATAGAGAGCAAAACAAACTTTTGGTTATAAATCAGATGTCTAACCTCTTTATTAGACAACCTATATAACAAAATAAATTGTCTAATGTGTATACAAGACATCTAATTACTCAACTACTAGCGTTAAAGATAGAAAAAAATTTCCCTCTCATATTGGATGTCTGACAACCTCATTAGATGACCTCAATCACATTTTAACTCATATGATAGATTTGTTAGGAATCCCTTGGGTGAATATTTTGAAGTTTGCGACTCTCGTATGACTTCAATTAACCCCTAACTCTACAAATACAATTTACAACTTGAAAATCTTGCATTTAAAACCCTAAATGTGTGTTTTTACACAAATTTAGATCAACATAGGCTCTGATACTACTATTAGGGATTGAATGGTTTGACCCTTGTGGCATCGTGGAAGCATAAACTAGGTCGTTTCAAATTTTCTTTGATTCAATGAATGGCTTGATGCTTAAAAAATTCAATAACAAGAATCGAAAACAACCACAACCTAGATAACTAGAATCACATGGGAGGATCTAGTATCTTCCTGTTCTAGGATCCCTACAAGTATCAAGGTATACATAAGGGGTCAAAAAGCACAACACCCCACGTGTTGTGACTCCTATAATAAGTCCTAGCTCTATGGGACTCCCTTCTTCTTATCAAGCTAATGAGATGCTATGCATCAAGAACAGTTGATCCTAAGTGTGCAATGTGAATCCCTTTGTGCACTGTGAACCCCTTCGTGTTCCCCGAGGCAACACTTACCTCTAACTTCCTCTAGATGTTAGCCTTGTAGATCGAAATCCATGGCCAACAAAGATTGGGTCATCCAAACAATGTATCAGACTTCCAAATTGCATTCTGGAAGTCTAGTGAAGATGAAAGACATCTAGATTGAAGAAATCTGGACATCCAGAACAAGGATAGGCCTTCTGATTAGAGTACAAAACTTCTGATTAGAAGCTTGTTAGTGTTCTGGTTAGGGCTAGTTCCGTCGTGATGGTTATTAGATTTGCAATCGTTGTAGTATATGACAAAACAACTACCAGATTACTATAGAAATTTTTTTACTCGAAATAATAAGTTTTCCCAAGGTCGAACTCAGGGAGCAACCATAATTCTAGAAGTATAAAAGTTCTCAATTATGTTACAAAAATAAGAGAGAGAGAGAGAGGGAGAGAGAGGGAGCAAAAGTTTTCTTAGCTTCTTCTTCTTCTCTCTTCCTCTTCTTTGTCTTTCAACTGATCTTCTTCTCTTTCTCTGCTTTCTCCTGCAGAGTCTTCTTCCTGCCTTCTTCTTTCTTCTTCTTTCTCTTTTCTTCTTCTTTTCTTCCTTCCTTCTTCTTTCTTCTTTACTTGCAGCTGTGCCTTCTTCTTTTCTTCTTCTTCTTCTCTGCTTCCTTTTTCTGTTCTTCCTTTTCTTTCTTTCCTTGCTTACGGCTGTGTCCTCTCTCTCTTTTCTTCTTCTTCTCTGCTTCTGCTTCTTTTCTTTTCCTCTTTTTTCTGCTCTGGCCGCTGACTTTCCTTCCTCTTTTCTTCTTCTTTTGGCTGTTGCCCTTCCGACGTCTGATGCAATGCTCAGAAGGCTTATCTGTGCATTTTCTACAGTACTTTCCTTCCTTCTTCTTCAGCTGCTCAGTGCGGCTAAGGCTTCGGCCGCTCCTCCCCTCTTCTTCTTCCTTAACTTGCTTCTTCTTCTTCTTTCTTTCTTTCTTTCCTGCGTGCACACACAGTGGTCAGTGAAAAACCTACCCATACCCCTTCCCCGCATCTCTCTCTTTCGCAGAACCTCTCTTAAGAATGCTCTCCCAGAGCCGGGTAATCGGGTTCGGGTAGCGCGCCCGGGACCAGGCCCACCGGCGTGCGGTGGTGGGCGAGGAGTGCTTGGTCGGGTAGTCGGATCCAGCCCAGACCTGCGGGGCGTGAGCGCGGGCGAGGGCGAGCGAGCACGTGGTGCGCTACGTGCGGGTGAGAGGGACCTGACCCTTGTGTATCGAAGGCAACCAGCCTGATACACTTTTTCAATATAAGTGTGGGCACCAAGCCGCACACTTACGAGGTGGGAGTAAAGTCCAACCTCCAGATGTCGCACCCGCGGCCGAGGAAGCTGCTGCCAATTGGGGTAGCTTCGAGGCTCACGACCCAATTGTAGGCCTGGGTGTATCCGCAGATGCAATCCGCGCTGCCTGGGATGCGCCTGGGCTGGGGAATGCCTAGAGCTGCGAGCAAAGGAGCTGCAGCAGCTTAACAATGGCGGCGAGGGGGCTCTGACCTGAAAGCACAATGACGGCCTCTCGGCCACATCAGAAAACGTGTGAAGCTTCGCCGGAGTGCGGCGAAGGCAGTGCGGTGGTCGGCGAGGCGCAAGAGCGCCTATGGAGGTGGACCTAGGTCAGAATGTGTGCGGGAAAATGGGTCTGTTCGGGGGGTGGTCGGGCTATGAATGGCGGTGTATAGAGTGGGGGAAAGGGTTGAGTGGAGTGAGGGGGAGCTTCTGGGGTAAGGTAGTCGGCGAGGGGTGAGGAGGTCTGTGGAAGTGGGATGGCCTCGCCGGAGAAGGCGACCGAAGATGGAGAAGATGGAGTTGGACAGTGGCGATCGGGTGGTTTAAATGGCAGATTAGAAGGGGGAAAATACAAGGGATAGAGAGAGGAAACTTTGTACCTAATTACTCGACGAAGGGGGAGAAAGTAGCGCCCGGCTCGTGCCTGCCGGATCTGAGGACGAAGATGCCTAGGAGGAGGGTATCGGCGACGAGGAGGCGGTCGAAGGGCGCCAGCTGGTACGACCTCGCATGGGCGACAGGGCAGAGTAAACTCTGCTGCAGGTAGGGCAGCAGAGCGACGAGGAGGAGGGGGAGGAGATCGTCGGAAGCTCAGGCGCTCTGACCGGAGGAGGAAGAGATGAAGTGCGAGGTATTTCTTCGCCAGAGGAAGCTTGAAGGAGTCGGCAGACCTTGCCGCTCCTTATAAAGGCCCTGGCGCGGAGAGGGGACCGAGGTGGCGACGTGCCAGCCTCGCCGGAGAGTGGCCGGAGAGGATACCCATGCCTTTCATGCGTTCGCACGAGAGGCATGGTTGATGGCAGAGGGCAGGGGAGGGTCCCTACGACAGAGGACGTCGCAGGGAACCCCCCGTCTGTTCTAGAGGACGACCGCCCTGCCCTACGAGACGCCATCCTCCGCGTATGGTCGCCGGAGGCATGGCGTTGTGCAGAAGTGGCAGGGAGGACTGTTCTGCAAAGAACGACGAGAAGTTGGGGGCCTAAACGTAAGGGTTTCAAAAGATAAGGGTCAAAAAGTAAATAAAGAGGACCAATTTGTAAAATCGGTCAAGATGGTCTTTTCTTAGGCTCAAGTTTTTATACCAGACTAATTTGAATCTGAGGATTTTAATGGTGAATTTTGATTTTAGGTTGGGCCATAATTGACCGATCAATTTGCGCAAAAACCCAAATTAAGTCATTAATTGGACATGGTTCTCATTTTTTGTCAAAATAGGTTTCAAACGCCAAATTGAATGTTCTAAACCCTAGGGGATATTTTTATATGAATTTTAGAGTATTTAGTTGATTTTTATCCTACCTCGAACCTCGTGAATTAAAGTGAATTTGTTTTAGGGTTATAGAATGTCATTTAATTCCTAGAAGTTGTTATAAACCTTTTCAGATCAGATCATCCCACTTCCCTCATTGTTAAGCTTGTTTGACCTGTGTTTAGACCCTTAATTACCCTGTTCGCAGACTGTATTGGTGAAATTGCAATTTTACTCCTGATGATTTATTTTATTCTTTAACTCAGAATTCTCTGAGTTAAGCCTCTCTTTGGACTTTGTAGGAGCTTTTTCACACATATTTGGATTAGATTGTGCTAGTTAGGGTTCATGATGAGGTTCTCATCATATTTATCTACAACAAAATAAGAGAAGAAGCCCTAATGGTGGTAGCTTTCTTTCTTCTCAATGGAGGGATTTTGGAGGAAATTGATTGTACTCTAATTACATCAATTAAGATTTCCACATTGCCACTCAGAGATATAAATAAGGAATCCATGAATTAGTATTGTGATGGTGGCTATTGGATTAAATCCAATGATTAAGGATTAATCCTAATTGATGTAACATTAGCCCTCTAAATAAATTGGGCAATTGGGTTTAAGTACCCAAAAGCATTTTATTTTCATTCAAACCCCTTTGAATAAAGAACAAATCATATTTGGATCAATTAAATGCCAAATCAAATACTTATTTAACTCCTTAAATAGTATTTGATTTCTATTCAATTAGGAGCCCATCAAAATATTATTAGTTTCATGCATCATGCCAATAATGAAGGGTTTAAGAATTAGGATTTTTAGCACTATGCCTCCCTTAAGTATTCCAAATACCTGTAAATCAACAATCAGACGTCTGGCTATAATCTAGCTGATCTACTAGCTGTGAATCTAGTCAAAAAGTTAGAGCACAGAAAACAAGGTGCAATTAAAAACTCTAATTTTGCAATTTTTCACAAAAATGGACCAAGTTAAGCTCTGATCCACTATTGGGAAATTTCGGGTCCCCATGGGGAACTCCGCTCAACAATCGAGAGGTTGGGAGTCAAACGATTCGATCCCTGATTTTCCGTGGCATCACAAAAGTGTGAAACACAAGTGTTTAAAATTTTTCTCCAAATCGAATAATCAGGTCGATGCCCGTAAAAGCTTGAGTAATAGAAACGAGAAACAATAAAACAACAAAACCACATGAACAGATGTAGTATCTTTCTGTTCCAGGATCCCTATGAGTAAGAAATTAGTATACCTGTGGGTGGCATAGTACAACACCCTGCATGTTATACCTCCTCAAATAAGTCTCACCTTAGGGACTCCCTTCGTCTCAGCAGGCAAATGAGGTCCTTGGCACTGAGGACTACTGATTCTAATGTGTGCAACATAAACACTTCGCATCGCGTGAACTCCTTTGCAGGCAGGGACGCGACTCTTGCCTTGAAATCCACCAAGAGAGGCCCAAGAGGATCAAATCCTCACGAGTGTGTAGTAGGAAGTCAACTTATTTAGTGACTTGGTCAACTTGCTACTTAAAGAGAGGAAGAACAATGTTCATCGGGGTCAACATCCTTGTCCCATGTTGTAGCAAGATGACTTGCTCGCTTCCAAGAAGACTTGCTACTATGTAGGAACTTGACTAAAAGGCAAGCAAGAAGACTTGCTACAACATGGAGGAGAGTCACCAGGAAGAACTACGATCCTCAATAACCCAACCCTCAATTCTAGTACAAGCAAGTTGCTTGCTTGCTTCCAAGAAGACTCGCTACTATGTAGCAAGTCCTCTTCCTCTTCTTCAACTAGACTTGTTGCTTCTTCTCCAAGGTTGCAAGAAGAGAAAGGGAACTAGAGAAGAAGAGGAACCGCCAACCTTTGGCCGGCTACTCTTCATCTTTATTTATAATCTCCTCTTATTTGGAGATTAAGGCACACAATCAAATCATTTGATTGATTTGATTGGGAATCAAACTAGGGTTTCCTTTTTGACTTGGGCGATATTTTTAAGGTTCCTAATCAAATTCTAATTTGGTGTGAACCCTTGGATCTCCATCCAAGGGTTGAGATTAAATCCTTCTTGATTTTGCATGATTGGCCCATAACATTTTATAGGATGTTTACATCAAGTATTTGAACATTAATTAATTATAATTCAACTCTTAATTTTGTACACGATCAAATTAAGTGCAATTAATTGCTAATTGAATGCAATTTAACTCCTTAAATCAATTCAATCAATCTAATCAAATGGAACACACCAAAATGATTATTGGTTTCATCACGTCAATAATCAAGTGCTTAGGATTAGGGGAATTATGGAGCTACGCCTCCCTCAAGTATTTCGAATACCCATGAATCCTTCACACCAAAAGACATATGTAACTCTTGGGATTGAATCCCAGATTCATTGTCCATCCCATCACGGGTTACATACTTTTCACATTTTCTTTGTACTATGGGGACGAGAACAAAGACCAGATCTTTTCCTAAAGGACTGTCTTCTTTTCTTTATCTATGGGTCTAATCAAGACCTATACAATCATGTATGGAATTTTGTACTTCCCAACATATGCGGAGTGAGCTCGAGTCTTCCGATTTGCTGCATACACCTATGATAGCAGACCTGAGTGATCCCTTTGAGAGATCATGTGACTCCTCTACCCTTGTATGCGCACTAGCTTTCTAGTTTCAACACCAAGGTAGGTGTATCTTCTATCAATCCAACAAATATGCATACTCAGACACAAAGACATGTCTATCTTAGGTCAAAGGATATGCCTTCTCCATGACAGTGATAAAAGGACTTCTACATCTCCATCTTATTGAGTTAACTCCTTGACCCATCTTATTCAGTCATTCAACAATCTCTAGAGAATATTTTCACTCTTCTCAGCTTGGAGACAACAGTTGGATGTCATCAAGGTTCTTGATAACATATCGAAATCCTTGATCCAGACCATTTGGATCCTTCAATACTTGTCATCAGTATATCCAACATGGCATTGTACATTATCCCGATTGTATTGAGGGACTCATCTAACCATATTAACGTGTCCATATGATCTGGCACTCAGATCTGAATCACCAATCCAGTGATTCAACTCAGGTTGGTTCGTTTAGGACACATAACTCCAATAGATGTGTGTCTCTGTACTTGAATATGTACATTTGGCAGACTGATAGTCAAGGCACCTATCATGGTGTTGGATTAAAAAGCTAGTGTATATATGAGAGCATAAGATACATATGATCTCTTGAAGCAATTATACAGATCTACTATCGTAAGTATACATAGAGAATCGAGAGACAATGGCTAGCTTTGCGTAGTCGTACAGGTCCTAATCAAACTCATATATGAAAGAGAAGACAATCCTTTGGGAAAGAATTTGGACTTGATTCCCAATGTTACAAGAAGAACATAAAAGTATGTAACTTATGATCAGATGGACAGTGAAAGAACGATCTTCATTTTCGATGAAATTCGTAACATAAAATGTCATGTTGTTGTATTTAGTTGTGTGGTAGAAAATCACTTTTTAAAACATTTAATACTTAAAATCTAACTACGAAAATAGTTAGGTCGTCTCCACAGGGAGGAATTAACCTATTAAATTAGTGAGTGGTGCCTTGTTTATTCGGAAATAATAATGGGTGTGCGTACTAATTAGGGCAACTCATTTCTAACATAAATTCTCATTCTAAACAATTAATCAAGAATGTAGGTGTTCACATGTAAAATCACCACAATATAATATTATGTTAACAAGTGAACAGTGATCTTGGCATATAGCAATCAGTGTAGATATTAATCTTCAATAGAATAAATCGTATCCACTACAACAAGCATTTCATGATTTAACGATATACTCATTCATTCATGCAAAGAAATCAACGAGTAATTAAAATGGATGCAAGGTATACTCTAGCAAATTCACCTTCATAAATTAATTATATCATAAATGAATAGGGTTGCAATGGCAGTTAATGTAAATTGAAGTTGGATTGGAAATAGGGGATTCTTCCTCTCCCCTCCTCGCGCACGGGAGAGAGGACTGTCGGACCGATGGAGCTCGGAGGAGATTGGCCGGGACGAGGGCTTCCCGATGAACTTGCCAGCGTGATTGGAGATGGTCGGAGGTGGCTGCTGCACATGGATGACCGACTGTCACGCCCCAAAAACTCATACCCCAAAATGAGGGTTGAAGTCCTGAGGGACGAAAAGGAAAGAGGTGCTTGTTTATTTAATTCGGGTTATACCTAACTAAGTCAAGCTAAAAAGAGTTCCATTTATGACAAAAAATGGAAGAAAGTGTGAAAAGAATGACACATAATTGACACAAGAAAGCAAGAACAAAAACACAATTTGTTGTAAGCCAAAGCATAAAAATAAATGTACCTATCAACAGAACACGCACAAACTTGCACAACAAAAAATTCTATACGTCGACAACCCACAACGACAACCTAAAAGTAGGTCACAAAGTAGGGATGAGCCAATCGGCTCAGCATGGAACAATTATCTACTGTATCTCAACCAAACAAGATAGTGTAAAGTTTCATTTACTGGCTAGTTCCTAGCCCAAACCCACACTCTAGGTTCTAATTTCTCGAACCCTACTTGGTACGACCAATCACCTTGGTCTAGTAACCCATTAATAAGTTACCCAAGTTCCTTCCTCAATTAGGTGTAATAATTTATTCCCTCACTCGCTTCAATGATCAGATTCTAGAAATCATCCCTCTCTACTAGAGGAGATTAAGACGTATCCTTTCCTTTGAATCCCAACCTGATAGTCTCACCCTGGCCAAGGGAGAGATTAGCAGTCTGTTAATCCTCTAGAAAGGCGTGCCCATACTCGATGAACGTTACTGACTTCAGTCAGAAGAGTCGGGCCTCTTGAGAGCTTCCCAGGCCTATGGCTTGTGATCATGAAATGAGCCCAACAGTGTCCAACAAGGACTAGTTACAAGAACAAACCAGATCATTATCGCAGGATTGGCCGAAATTACCGAGCCACACCAATGCTCTTGCTAGGAGCAGCTCCCTATAGGAGTGCAATCCTCGGGTGTGCCTCTCAATCAGCCATCGAATGAGATCTCAACAAATCCATCACAGTACTCCGGCCATCTCTGCATATGCGGGTGCCTAGTGAGCCTCTTGCTCGAGTACCTTTACATCGAGTCAAATTCGGGTACATCCAAGTACCAAACACAAGTGACAACCCCAAGGCTTGTCATCGAACCTAGGAACCTTCCTGTTCCAAGGCAAATCCCCTTGGTAGCCTCTTGTTACCACATCGGCTTGGGTCTTCTACTCGAGCAGTAAACCCGTAGTTCACCAAGTCTAAGGGTGCAACCTTACGAGCTCACCTAATTGACTTACCATCTCGTTGACTTCATTTGGGTTCCATGCCCGGAACGCAGTCCTAAGGACCTAGTAGATCACCTGAGGTCTTACTCAAGATCTTTGGATCCAAGCATTTTCTCTTATTAGATTCGGATTGAGTCATAGGTGTCATCTCATGAGATTCAAGCCATTACTTAGTCAATTCATATTGCTTTTAATGTGTTTAGGGAGCTTCATACTCAAATTGTAGGTGTACACACACATGCACCCATACATGTGCTTCACCCCTCTAGGGTCTAATTGCATTTTCCCATTCATCCTTATCCATTGGGGTACCTGCTGGACTCCCAATTAGGTTCTAACATTTCACGGGATTTCTAATTATCAAAATCACATAGTTCAATACAATTACTACATTTAAAAACTATCAAACATCAGGGACCTGCTCCTTATCATTAGTACACCCAAATAGCATACATCTGTTATTAGGTAATCTTGACTTAGTGCTAGGTCAAGTTGTTTGTCTAAACCAGGACTACAAAACCTGCCTTTTGTACCCAAAACCCGAGTTCTGCACCACCAAGACCATTTGTAATCCAGACCACTAATACATGCACACATCTGTACCCTGAACCCAAGAGATCCTTGATCTCAATATTATGGTTTCACCCTTAACTCAATCTATTCAATTAATCTCTTCACAAAGTTCAACGATTTAGAATGAGCACACCAGTACCAATCCTAGTCTTAGGTACCGATGCTGGTCACCCTCACTGCCATGGCTATTAAACTCACAAGGTATCGGTACAGGCCACTACTACCAATAAAAGGTGCCTTTAGTACCAGACTTAAGTCCCTTTTTAACTTATTTCGATTCAACAAGCACCAATAAATGTCATCTCTACTAGTACCGGGCATTTGCCGCTCCCAATCCCCGGCTTAAACCCTCTGTTTGATTACCCAATTTATAAAATTAACAGAGGGGTGGGTAAGTCCTGCAACCTCTCAATATGGCTATTCCCGTGTAGGGGCAAAGATTCACATGAAACTTGTATTAACAGCCCATTGCTAGAGTCGATCCTCTCCTCACCCAGGACTTACACTAGGTATAGGAGTACCTCCCGCGACATACGGTTAGGACCCCAAATATTTATTGTTACAAAAGTTCCTAATGGAACTTCCCTTCCACCATTACAGGATTGTGCTTATCTAGCCCGTTAGGATTTCTATACCTTTACCAAGACCCATTATGTTCAGTTTATACCACTCATTTTGGCCTTGTGGGTATTCTGGTGACATGGCCTCATGCATTCACTTTAGAATCTTCTCTTTATTGTTTCCAAATTAGGATTTGTACCACTAGAGGGTTTGTTTTATTTCCATTCAGGACCAACCACCCCAGGTCCTAAGTACGCCCAAAATCCGAGTTTCCTGATATTAGATGCTAACCAGGATTCTTAGCTTACATTCATGGTTACTAGGCCGGGGTTTAACTAATTAGATTAAGCTCCTGATTCCCGTGGGAAAATTCCGTGCGAAACGGAACCACAAGCCTCAAATTGGACGTCTAACATCATGTGTCAGACGTCCGAGAATAGCATCCCACTTTCGGCAGCTACCGGTGACCAGTTGATTCCTTGGTTAGACGTCCGAATCGAGCATATTGGGCGCTCGATGTAATATCAGGCATCCAGTCACTAGGACGTAGTCCCTGGAACGGCAATCTAGTTGCAGGGACGTTTAACCAAGGGATTAGACGTCAAGATCAAGGGTATCAGATGCCTAATGGATCATCAGACGTCGGATAACCCACTCAGAACTGCATCTAAGTGCAGGATGAGTTCCTAACATCCAAAAGTCACATACAATAACCTTGACTCGAAGGATTATTGTTTACAACCTGAATTCAGTTTATAACTACATACAACCACATGTAATTTGCACATTATGTTCTCAGACTCAACTCGACCAACCAGTACCAGTACTAAGCTTTAGTACCAGTGCTAGGCAACCCCAGTACCAAATTCACAAGCTCCAACTAGTATCGGTACTGGGCACTAGTACCAGTACTGCATGCCATCAGTTTTGTATCAACCTAACCCAGCCAGTACCAATACTAAACCGGTACTAGGCACCACTGGCCTTGTACCAGAAACCCAACCAGTACCGGTATTGAACACCAGTACCGGTACTGGGTAGCCCTAGTTTATCGATTGGAATCATCCAATACCGGTATTGATCACCAGTATCAGTACTAGGTGCTCTCAATCCCCTTTTCAGTGTGTTACATTGTGGTGCTAGGTCAACTAGTATCGATACTGATCATTAGTACCGATACTAGGTGCTCTTAGCACCCAGTTAAACATATCAAAACACCCAGTTAACCTTAATCCAAACTACCATTTACGTCTACAACCTGGAATTTATGGTAAACACGTAAAACCACATGAATTTATAGACCTCAACATCAATTTCAACCCACAATGGAAACCCTCTCTCTCTTTCTCTCTCTCTCTCTCTCTCTGAACACCAGTATCGATACTGGGTAGCCTCAGTTCACCAACTGGAATCATCCAGTACCGTTATTGATCACCAGTACCAGTACTGGGTACTCTCAGTCCCCTTTTTAGTGCGTTACATTGTGGTGCTAGGTCAACTAGCATCGGTACTGATCATTAGTACCAGTACTAGGTGCTCTCAGCACCCAGTTAAACATATCGAAACACCCAGTTAGCCTTAATTCAAACCACCATTTACGTCTACAACCCGGAATTGATGGTAAACACGTAAAACCACATGAATTTATAGACCTAAACATCAATTTCAACCCATAATGGAAACCCTCTCTCTCTCTCTCTTTCTCTGAACACCAGTACCGATACTGGGCAACTCCAGTTCACCGACTGGAATCATCCAGTACCGATATTGATCACCAGTACCAGTACTAGTACTGGATGCTCTCAATCCCCTTTTTAGTGCTTTACATTGTAGTGTTAGGTCAACTAGTATCGATATTGATCATTAGTACCGCTCTCAACACCCAGTTAAACATATCAAAATACCTAGTTAACTTCAATCCAAACCACCATTTACGTCTACAACCTAGAATTGATGGTAAACACGTAAGACCACATAAATTTATAGACTTCAATATCAATTTCAATCCACAATGGAAACCCTCTCTCCCTCTCTCTCTCTCTCTTAATTGTCAGAAATTAGGGGACATAAATATTAATGATCCAAAAGGAAGAGAAATTTCTGCAAACAACAAAGGGAGATTTCAAAGAAAAAAAAAAGGAAGGTAAATTTGTGCAAACAACAAAGGGATGATTTTTAATGTCAGGACAGGAAAGATTAGATATTGATCTAACATCTGAAACAACTATATAAAGGTAACAAGGATTTTTCCTGAACGTAATCATAAACTTATGAAATTAAATAATTACCAATATAATCTTCATATTTACACAAAGGACATCATAAAGTTGATTACCTTAACAATAGTGTCACTCAAATTAGGCTTCGTCAAGATGATCTACTCTTTTAAATTAAAAACATTAATAGATTGCATCATAACCTTTAAAATAATGTAATCGCTTTGATCCCATTGGTGATCTTATCAACTTATCCTCGTATAACTGAAACACCTCAATGTGGCTGTCCGACATCCTCGAAGAGAACGCTTCAATTAGCTTTTTGCCTCATAGCCTTTTTTTAACATTTTTGGTTACTTAGATGTGACGAATGTCTGCTATCACACTAATTTAATTGCATTATTACCAAAAGAAACACGTTTATGATGGCTCATGTAATATTAAAAGTTTTTGATAGCATTTATGTTTTTTTAAACAACTTATGCTATTTAAGTAGAAACTCTTAAAGAAATGTATGCTATCTTCAATATTTAGAATTATTGTGAATTTTGTGGCAACGGTGAGCAGCCAGGCACCCCCAAGTTAGTTGATTCTTATTAGAGATGGGGAGAGGCTTTCGAGTTTGGCGTGGGGTGGCGGTGGAAGGGTGTGTTTTTCCACTCGTTAGCACAGGTGTCTGAAATTTTTGTTCCGATGGGTGCGGCTATCTGATAAACCTTTCGTATGGTGCTGCCGTGTGGTTCCAAGCAATTTGTTGGTCATTTATAAATTTACGTTTGTGTGAGGGAACCGACGAAGTTGGAGGCACGTAATATATATATATATATATAATTTTTTTTTTTTTTGGTAAGACCTTGGCATTTTGCTGGGAAGCGCACTGGGATGGATATTTCTCTGCGAATAGTTGGATCCGGCTTCTGTTGGATGTCAAAGTGATAGTCTATGCCGCAAGGGAAGGGATAATTCGGTGAAACAGGGCTTAAATAAAGTTTAGATGGTGGGTGATCTATAATTTCAAGTTTTTGTTGGGTGAGCTTCCTGTCAAGAGAAACTTAGTTGATATTACTTACAAAGCAGCAAACTTCTTTGGGGGTACCCGGCACCCTAAACCCTAAAAAGACTACCAATTAAACCTTTCGGGAAAATGGCTTCAAGAGTCGATAGGAAATATTCTCTTGGTGGTACCCAGCAGCGAGGGATCGGCTTTGTTATTATTGACTTTGTGGTACCTGGTGTGCGAGTAAGCAGAGACCAGGAAACAATTTATTCAGCTTCCCTAATATTCTCATAAGAAATATAATATACCCCGCCGTATTCGCCAATTTTTCAGTAGAGTCCAAACAAAAACATTTGATTTCAATTACCTCTTGTTTACACAATACAGGATCATATGGCTGGAAATAACACTTTGAAATGTAATTAAACATTTTGCATTGAAACCAAATACATCGTGCCAAGCTCTTTTTTGGGCTCGCTCGACATCTAATAGATACAATGTACAGCACGAATCCAACCCACCTCCGAGACTCCTGGCCCTGGGAATTGTTGCTTTTCCTGCACCCAGGTACACCGCTAAAGCAGCTTTTCCAGGCCGAAGATCTTGGCCAACAAATAAAGGAATGAAAGTCATCAGGGTGCTTTCGTTAGAAAATCATCAACAGCAAGGCTAGCATCCCCATGAGCAACAGCATCTTCTGGCTCAGGCATGAAGAGAGTGGATGAAGATACCTGAAACAGGAAATAAGGCCTGGTCAAACCCATGCACTAGCTCGCTAAGCCAAGCTAAGTTTGAAACTTCTCAAGCTAGATACAAACATAAATCACTAAGATCATCTCCTTGAGTAGACAGTTGCTCAAATCTTGCCTATTTGAAAAATACGCCTGCCGATACAATCTTAGAAAAATCACAAGATGCAGTTTAGTTAAGGGATAAGGAATAACGCCAATGCAGTAGTCACCATTTGATTTGGTGCTTTGTGATGCACAGACTAATTGAAGACTAAGTTAGATTTATCCTTATTTCTGAAGAGTACTTATCAGATAATCAGCGCAAATTAGCTATTATTTGCAATCACTGCTTATTTTATTTGTCAAATTTAATTAATACTTCATTGGCTATTTTTCTCAACTTGTATTGCTCATTATCTTTAAATTATTCACCACCTATTTCTCTTCCCCTCCGCACTGTCTGCATTTAGTATCTACCCCTCCAGTTAAATTGCATGGATGGGGTCCTCTTTCCTGGTTCCCCTCTCTCTGCACTAACCTCTCCAATTCATCTGTGGAACAACCTACAGAAATCCGATTCTACTGATCAGAAGGAAGTAGGTCTGCACTTCTGAATGACATTATATATACTTCTTGAATGACTGACACCAAGCTGGGATATTCAAGCAATCTGCATCCCTCTTTCCAAAACCAGGCTCACATTTCTTCTTCTTTTTCTGTTTTTTTAAAGGGAAAGCAGGATCACATTTCCAAAAAGGACTAGATGTAAACAGTTGTTGGTTAGTACTATGAATAGCCTATGCATCATTTACAATTGAAAGATGGGTAGGAAAGGACAACTCACAAAGACACACCAAAACAAAGGCATACCTTGGTGTCCAGGTGCTTTTCTCCGTTGGCACCAGAAGTGAGGCTTGCTCCATGAGACATCAACCAGTACTCACATTCGACATGACCATCTGTCTCTTTACCATCCAGGACTGTCTTAGAGAAGCCCAATACTTGAGCAACATATGCCACAGGAACAGTCAGACGATATGATTTGCACATGCACTTCACAGCTGCAAATCGCATCTTCTCCACATATAAATCTGCATTGTCACAGAAAAAAAGTGATGAACGCTCCAAAGCAGGAAATACTCAAACTAACAAATTGTAGGTTAGAATTACCCATGAGGCAGGTATTCAAATTTGGGGCCTCCTTGTAAAGTCTGAAAAACATAATATAATTTCCCGAGGTAACTGCCTCACGTACTGCTAAAGCATGCTTTACAGCTTCATCCTTTTTTGCTTCAACAGATAATCTAGCAGTAAAAATGCCTTGTTATTTCAAAAGATATCCAACATCTAAAGGCAAGTATACATGCTCAAAAAGATTAGTTTCATGGATAACTTTATTTGATTGATGTTCAAAGCACAATGTTTCTGTGTCTTTGTTTTTGCATTCTTGAGAAGCATAATGACAGTTACTTGGCATGAACAACCAAAGGCTGAAGAATTCTTGCTAGAGCATTGCACACAGCACAAGGACTTGACCAACTTTGAAATCATTTAAAAGTTACAAGTAGAACTGTTGGCATAGTGATATTTTTGGTTCTTTGATATTTTTAATTTCATAGAAATGTATGCAATTTTCGTATTCCCTCTTCTATATATATAAGTGGCTCGGGTTTGCTTTTGGAATAAGAAACTTCATTTTCTCCTACATGATATCAAAGCCGCAGTCCTAGGCCGATGTTCAATACCTTCTTGATTCTCAAACCCCATTCTTCTCCTCTTACATCAATCCACCATCACCACCGTAGTTGTTCCCCTCTCGAAGCATAGTAGAGCATTGGGGAACGTGTAACATGGCACAACGCATAGTGCACCCAACGCCGTGCCACACCACATGCAACGCACACAATGCCACACCACACATTCCTCATGCATAGCACCACCGCATGCAAGAAAGTGCATGTTCTAATTTCTTTGCACCTTAAAGAAGGCTCAATTCTCCCTGTGACGTGTTCTTGCTCCACTTACCTCTTCGAGGTCTTTGGATGATTCGATCTTTCTCTACAATGGCCGTTAGGATTTGCTCTCTTCTGCTAATTGGGATTATTTCCCAATTCCTGCTTAGAATTGTCTCCTACTACTACTCAGGATTATTGTTCCTTGCTATCTTCGTCTCAGTATACTACCTCCTTCAGAGGTTTCTGTTCAGATGGATCTACTATAAAGATTTGTTAACCACATGTACCGAGAGTCCCTATGTGCTTGTTACTCTCATTAATGCCAATGGGGCTCAAGCAAATCTAACGTCTACCACTATTAGTAAGTAGGTAATTGAGGTGCTTCTACTTACCTTACTAGCTATCCTAAATCTATGTGCGAGACTCAGCCAGCCAAAGTAGTTACATATGTGAAGCGGGTCGATGGCTCCTACTCCACGGTGACTACAATTAGTGATATCCAGTTCTCTTCCAGATTGCAATTGTTAAACATTCATTGTGCACCCAAGTTCCCTATGAGTCTCCTCTCAATGAGCAAGCTATGCAAGGATCTGAAGTGTCATGTCATATTTGATGAGCATCATTGCTACTTTCAAGACAAGCAAACCAGTCAAATCATTGGTGGTGAATATGAGAGGGATGGACTATACTATCTCGATATCCCCATTCATTTTGCAAGAGCTACCTCTATTTCTGCAGATCCACTACTCTACCATCGTCGAATTGGTCATCCCTCCTTTAGTAAGCTTCACTAGATGCTCTTGGATCTGCCCCTATCTACCAAGTTTGATTGTGAAGCTTGTCAATTAGGCAAGCATCACCAATCTATTTTTCTTCTATGAACTAAGGAACGCAATTGATCTGCCTTCCAATTGATCCACTTTTGATATTTGGGCACAATCTAATGTAACTAGTACTACATGCCACCAGTACTTTGCAATGTTTATTGACGATTACAGCAAATCCACCTAGTCATTCCTTATGGACCAATCTGAGATCCTTCATATAGTGAAACTGTGGAGAATCAAAAGAATACATTACTATCAAATGAAACCCTAGCCATCTAGAACTGGGCTAATTACATAAGTACCCCCTCAATATAAATAAGATATCATGCACCCCCTTACAACTCAACACTCCCCCTCAAGTTGGGGCGTATATATTAATGAGGCTAACTTGTTGCTAAAAAAATCATGGTGTTTCCTCTTGAGAGGCTTGGTGAAAATGTCAGCAACCTGCAACTCAGAAAATATATAAGGGATACTTATCTTTCCCTCTAGAACATCCCGTATAAAATAACAATCAACATCAATATGCTTCATCCTCTCGTGAAAGACAGGATTAGAGACAATGTATGTTGTTAACTTATTATCACAATAAAGTAGAATCGAGGTATCAACTACCACCCCTAGATCTCGCAAGAAACCAACCATCAACATAATCTCATAAGCAGCCTATGCCATGGACTTGTACTCTACCTCTGCACTGGAACAGGCGACAACACTCTGTTTCTTGCTCCTCCAAGAAACCAGATTTCCTCCCAAATAGACTACAAAGCCTGACGTAGATCGCATGTCCCCTATTGATCCTACACAGTCTGCATCAGAGTAAGCCACAAGATCAAGAGTGCTACTCACATTGTAATACAGACCTTGCCCTAAGGTGCCCTTCAGGTATCTCAGGATGAGACACATCATGCCAATGGTTATACCTAGGACTCTACATGAACTGACTAGCACAACTGATTGTAAAGTTAATATCTGGTCGAGTAATGGTCAAATATAACACATGATCAACAGTACTGCGATACCTGGTAATATCTTCAAACAAGGGATCTAACTCATCAGAGGTATGACTAGCTGGTGCCTCGACCGATATCCCTTATGGCTTGGACCCAAGTAGTCCAGCCTCCTTAATAATTTATAAGGTATACTACCTCTGTGATAAGGATAAGCCATCCTCCTAACGAACAACCTTTATCCCCAGAAAATAGTAGAAATCACCCAAGTCTTTGGTGACAAAAGTGGATGAGAAAGGCTCTCTCTGCTATCCCATCAATATCATAACCTGCCAGGATCATGTCATCAGCATAGACTGCTAAGATAACTCTCCATGCTCCACCGTGCTCAGTCTTCCTAACAAATATAGAATGATTAGTAATAGATCTCTAGAACTTAATCTTCTTGATCTAGAAGTTGAGCCTCTCAAACCAAGCTCGTGGGTTCAGCTTTAAGCTATAGATGGCCTTCCGTAAGCAGCAAACAAACTCCCCTAACTGTCATAACCTGATGGTTGTCTCATGTATACTTCCCAGCAAAATGAAGTTGCAGAGCGCAAGTTGCGTCACATGCTTGATATTGCTAGGACCTTAATGTCTCATATGAAAGTTCCTAAGCAGTTTTGTCTAAATAATATAGTCCACCCCTTTCTATTCCACCACCAATAATATCACCCGTGATTTGATCTTGGAAATAACAATGCCTCTCATCAAAAAATAACATAGCACCCAAGATCCTTACAAATTTTACTGACTGACAGAAGATTCATGGGAAACTCAAGAGTATAAAATACCTGTTATCTTCATCTTGGATGTAG
This sequence comes from Thalassia testudinum, assembly GCA_037157565.1. Taxonomy (NCBI): domain Eukaryota; kingdom Viridiplantae; phylum Streptophyta; class Magnoliopsida; order Alismatales; family Hydrocharitaceae; genus Thalassia; species Thalassia testudinum. Next base: position 132,026,147 of record JAZHRO010000055.1, read on the forward strand.
CATCTACACATCCAATGGCAGTCAGAAGGGTAGTTACTCCATTGGCTACTCGTACATCATGAATTCCATGTGATGGCACATGATTCTTCAGGCGATCTCTATCTCTAGTAAGATGAACGGACGCACCAGAATCAATTACCCATGCACTTCTGGTCCTTTGTTTCCTCATGCCAATTTCATGGGCTGCAAACGCTAACCCAATCGAATCTGAACTAGACCTACTCAGATCAATTCTCCTCAACATCGGTGAGAGAAGACTCATCACCATCAATGGGAGTGAGAGAAGGCTCATCACGCACTCAAGGCCACAAACAAGGTAATCACTGGTAGCAATAGCACTTGTTGTCGACAACCGCAAAAGCCAACCGATACCACCACCGATGGCAGACCTCTTGGCGTCAACACTGCCAGTATTGGCTGCCCTTGCCACTAGATCGCTCGCTAGGCTGCCACGCTGCACTGTCGCTGCGCCTTTGCCATGCTGCGTCAGTCATGCGCCGCCCATGGTGGTGGTACCATCGTAGACAATGTTGTCCATCAGATCACCCCCAAGTTGGTGATTTAAACATGTTGTGGTGGATGTTTGGTGAGATATAGGAGCATCGGCCTAGGATTGCTGCTCTGATACCATGTGGAGAATCAAAAGAATGCATTACTACCAAATGAAACCCTGGCCCTCTTTTATAGAAAAGAGAACTAAACTAACTACATAAGTACCCCCTCAATATAAATAAAATATCATGCACCACCTTACAACTCAACACAAACAATTCTTTACTGAGGTACAAAATGCCTACTGCCATCAAGAAATTTCACAAAGACAATGCTCCAAAATTCATGCAGAAGGGACTAGAGTCATTTTTTATTACAAGTGGCACCTTACATTAGATGTCATGTGCCTACACCTCTCAAAAAAATGGTATTGTTGAGAGGAAAATAAAGCACATACTAGACATCACTAAGACCGTCGTGTTCGTGAAGGTGTCAAAACAGTTTTAGAGAGATGCTACACTTACTACTACTTACCTAATCAATTAGGTTCCTCCATCAGTCCTCAAAGGGGAAATCCCATTCCACCTGCTACATCCAAATGAAATGCTATTGGACAGCAGGACAAGCTGTCCCCACGAGCACTCAACGTGCATCTTCCTTAGCTACTCGTGCACTCAAAAAGGGTACCGCTTCTATGATCCTAGTAGTCGACGATATATAGTTCCTGTAAATGTGACCTTTAAGAAGATCCCTTTTTTCTAGGAAGGGACAAAGATTGAGCTCGTTCCTCGTCAGCTACAAACCTATCACAAACATCAAGGAGCCTCTTGTTCCATTACCTACTGTGGTAGCAACTCTTGATGACATGTCTTCGCCAATATAGAGTCAGAATAAAGATGAGAGATTGATTGCTTTAATGAAGGTTGTCTACTTGCAAATTATGTAGTCTCACACTTCACGTGCATAGCTAATTTGGATCCTTCTATACAATGGCTTTCTAGTGCATTACTTAGCACCATCATCCCACGTGACCATTCATAAGCCCCTTACTACACGTGGCACATGCAAGCTTGCTCCATGCACACAAGGAGCCAAGATTATTGATTGGAAGTGGATCTATATAGTAAAGTATCGTGTGGATGGCAATATCAATGAAAGAATGCTCGTTAAGGGGTTCCAACAGACATGGAGTCGACTACTTTGAGACATTTTCTTTTGTAGCTTGGGTTACTTCCATCCATGTCATCCTATCAGCTTTTGTGAACAGAAATTAGCCACTATGTCAACTTGACATAAAAAATGTCTTCCTCTAGCGATCTAGCCAAGGTGTATACAAGGTAACCTCTTGGTTACGAAATTGAGGCGGAGCATGTATGTAAGCTGAAGAAAGCTATATATGACCTCAAGTTGTCCCCGTGCTTGATTTAAGACACTGAAATGAGGTGAAGGTTGGGTTCAAACAATCCACATTTAATCAATCTTCATCAGGACAATTACCTCTGGCATGGTCATTCTTCCTACGTATGTTGATAACATAACCCTAACAGGAAGTGACTACAAGAGGTCTTTGTGGCAAAATACCTTGGAGAACTGCAATATTTTCTAGATATATAGGAAGTTAGAGACAAATATGACTTGGCACTCTCATAAAAAAGTATGTCTTAGGAATACTTGAGGATGCTAGATTTCTTGGAACAAAACCCCCAAGTATTCTTGTCAAACAGAAGAGATATGGGGAGATAGGATCCACTCTTTGAGAATGTCCATAGGTACAAGAGCTTCGAGGGAAAATTGCTATATCTAACCATTACACATTCGGAAATTAGTTTCACAATAAGTAGAGCAAGTCAGTTTATGGACAAACCATGCTATAATCATAGACATGATATTTGCCTTGTTCGGAAGTATTTGAAAGGATCTCCTGGAAACGGGTTGTACTAAAGGAACAATAGACATCTAAATCCTCATTTCTATTCTGATACAAACTATGCAAGATTAGTTGAGAACAAAAGATCTACCACTTGCTATGCCATATTTTTTGGGGGAAATCTTGTTTCATAGCATAGCAAGAAGCAGAATGCTGTAGCCCATTCTAGTGTTGAGGCAATTCATATTGCGTGTGAGGTCATGTGGATCACTTCCTTTGTGAGTGATCTTGGTATCCAAGTAAAGAGTCCAATTCCTATGTACTACGACAACAAATTAGCCACCTACATTGCCTCCAATCATGTCTTTCATGAGAGGACAAAACACATTAAGCTGGTTGGATTTGATAAACATTTATGTTCCGACTTGAGGGAAAGTGTTAACATAGTAATATTTATAGTTCTTTGATATTTTCTATTTCTGGATGTTTATGCAATTTTTGTAATCCTTTCTCCTACAAGAATCTTTGATTATTAGAATAACAAGAATTGAAATCCCATCAACATGGTACCAATTTCTCTCCTTACACTAAAATCCCATTCTCCATTTGTGGAGGAACTGTAGATGGCTACTCAAGATCAGTACCCATCAACCATATGATCAATTAGTTCGAAAGTTGTCTAAATGGACACCAAACACAGCAAAAAATGTAATTTGACATTATCACCACTTCAAAAAGTCCACTCTGCTCAAGAAGTCTTACCCTCTCTGATGCCAACACCTAAAAAAGCCATTGCTACCAGTCTGGCCACCCATAACTCCATTGACCCCACTGACAGCAGCTCTCCCCCAACCCCCAACCCACCTGCACACAAACCCTAAGGACTATTAGCTCCAGTGGAAGTGACTGACCCAACCAAATGGTATGAAAGACCCACCAGCAGCAATTACCCTGACCACAAGCATGCTTCCTCCAAGGACTTCACAGCTGCTGGCCGAGCTCAAAGTGCAGCAGCATGGATGCCTTGTTTTTCCTCTTAACCCTGCATGGAGTTTCATCAGAGGGGAGTTATGTCGTAAGCATCCTGAACCCTTCTATTTATGTTCTTCAAGCATCAGCCAAAGTGCTCTAAAAATCTACATTCCAATCAAGAAGCTATCTGAAGTAGCAAAACAATCCAAAAGTTGCAATTATTACCAAAACAGCCCAAGCTTTTCAGGTTTTGCACTTTTATTCCACTATCATGGTGTGTTGTAAAAATCAACCAACTAAATCGACTACCTAGTCAAGTAGTCCTAATCGATCCCCCCACCGACTTCAATACCTATACTCGATCCAATACTCAAACCAGCTCGACTACTCAGCCGAGTAATCGGCCTAGTTGATTGACTAAAGGGCCAATTCCTACATACGAGTACATTACTAAGCCCCAAACCAACCTGATAATGAGTTACAATGATAAGAAAGTTTGAGCTTATGTTATTTATTTCCTTTGGGCTTATGGTTTCTATATTATTTTCATTACCTTGAGTTTTAAACTAGTTTACCTTTATGTGATAGTATGTTTTACTTAAACCTCTTGAATTGTGCAACAAAACACACCTTATTAACATATTTTATAAACATGTATATTTAATATTAAAAAAAGACCCGACCGAATATTCTCCGACTACTCTCCCGCGCACCATATACTCCTTAGTCATTAACTTAGCCAACCGAATACTTACTATTGACTTTTACAACACTATGGTAATATTCAATTCAGTCCAAGACTTTTTGGTAATACATTTCTGTACAATTTTTTCCACTATGGGAAGTCCTGAAAAGTCACAAATCAGCATGAACTTGGGTTCAATCATCTTTTGGCATAGTTTCAAGTCTAGCTATTTTCGAATTTCTTTCGGAAGTATGAATTCTCTTGGAATGTGCTTGTATTGATTTAGCCGTTGTACCCAGGGTTGGAGTCCCCTATCCTGCTCGATCAAATTAAGCAAGGGATTTCAGGGGATTTTTGGTTTTGCTTTTTGCCAGTATGTATCAAGTCTTAGGTTCTCATAGTTTGAGAACTAAAAAAAGTGAAAAAAAAAAGAAATAAAAAAATGGAGAGAAAGAGAGTTCACAAAAGTGACTGCAGGGAAAAAAAAAGGAAAAGAAAATATTTAAAGAAGAAGATTTGGAGAACCTTTTCTTTAGAACACTACCTATTTCTTATTTCTTTCTAGTTAATTAATACCTCTATCAATCAAACAAGTATGAGAAAAACACGGAAAATGACATAAACTTTTGAGATGATTGCTCTCTGCTGTTATACAACAGAGAGCTTATTGCTGATGTTTAAGGAGGACAAAAAGGAAAAATTGAAAAATGAAGAGAAGAAAAGAGAGGGTTCAGAAAAGGGAAAACTAAAAAATAACAGAAAGAAAAGAATATTTGGAGAATCTTCTTTTCTTTAGAACACTCCTATCTTTCATTTCTTCTTTCTACCTAATTAATACCTCTATCAATCAAACAAGTATGAGAAAAATAAGAAAATTACATTGACTTTTGAGATGGTTGCTCTCTACTACTATTCAACGGAGAGCTTATTGCTAGTGTTAATGAACTTCTTCTATAGGAAAAACCACTATTCTTGCAGATAGATGTCGTATTCCATCTTTCACCGTGATTGAAGTCTGTTTATGAAGCCAGGAGCTTGGGGTTGAATGGAAAATGCAAATGATTTGACAATAAAATCGAAAAACCACAGCAAAACATCCCAAACTAAATATGTTTTCTTTTTTTTGAAAGAAGGGTAGTTATCCAAAAGATAACTAACCAAAATTATTCATTAAACTTTATAAATGATCACAGGAGGTACATTACTCCCAAATTAAATATGTAAATGAGAGACAAACTTTACAACTGAATGTTCCCTGATTTTGTGTTGCAAGAAATAACTCCTGAATATGTCCAGATTAAAAACCGAATCTACTATGTTTTCAGTAGGGTTAACATAACCAAAGAAGGTGGGCAAGTTACTGTATCATTAGTAATAATTAATAATAATAAAAGGAATTGAATATTATGGCACGAATAGAGGAAGCGTGAGAGGCAAAACTTAGAATTGAAATAGCATTGGCTTCGTTGATCCTCAAAAAGATATCAAGACACTTTCATGCTTTCAACACTTGTAACTTGTAACTCTTCTGCAATTTAATATAAGGCTGCTATAATGCTTCCAAAGTGAGATTTCAGCTCCGTATCTCCCGATTAGAAAGAACAAGAACGTGCATGCATGCCAGTTTTCTTTTTTTTGTGAGGGGCAGATTAACTGCCTGTCCTAAAAATGAGATCCCTACCACCTAAAAGGAAGTGTGTACAAACCAACTCTTTTATAAGTCCATATAGAAGATGCCTACATTTTGAGCTTTCATAAAGAGAAGACCTACCTTTCTGGTTTTTGTATGCAAGAGTCTACTTGAAAACCGTTGTCTTTTCCCATCTCCAACTCAAAAATCTTTTTGACGGTTGATGTTTTATTTCATCTCTACTCTATAATCAGAAAATAAGTCCAACGAAAGATCTTCCCATTCTCCAATCTCATACCTTCCTCGTTCATGTCAATGCACACCTTTTTATATTCTTATTTTTCTTTATGTTTCCTCCATCACCTGCATGGCGTTTTTGTGTAGAAGGCTCCATATATTTGAAGATAGAGGTATTTATGTATCTCACTACTCAACTTGGAAGAGACTAAGATGCAAGGTCAGTTACCAGGCATCAGTAACAGTTCATTAAGATTGAAACATAGCTTCTTGGAGTTCCATCCAAAGATCTCCTTATTGAAAGCAACTCTTGCAACATATCCCACCCATGGTCTCCAATTTAAGAATCATCCCACTTCATTGCAGCCACACCGGCCAAAGCCGCAGAGCATTTAGTCCATCTAGGTTTGTTCAAATGTTTGTCACCTCTAAAAGCTCTAAGAAAACCATCGAGAGATGCTACAACATACATTGTACCCAAAAATTTTTGCCAAACTTCCATTAAAAAGCTACAATCAAAAGCTACAAGTGAAATGTCCCCATTGGCATGAAGCAAGAAACATCCAATTTCAGTTCCCACCTTTTTTGTCTCAATTTTGTTACCGACCTTCCTCTCCTAAGTAAACATGTAAAAATTTTATTCCTCAACGGATCCTAAAACTTCCAAAGAGTGCTGCAAACTGTAAGCTTCCCAGCTATGAATGCTTCATTTGATGCTTCACCCTAAAGAGACGGTAAGCTTTTCTAACTTCCCTTACAAGATAAGCAGTCATTCAATTCTCCTTCTTGGACTACTAGCCACAAAGCTTAGAAAGTAAAACCTGCAAGTCCTCCAAACCTTGCCTCAGATAAGTTATCCCACCCACATGTAGTGTCCAATACTCCAACACCCCGTGAACCCTTCCCAGTAATAAAAAACCAGAGCATTTTGAATTTTCAATCTACTACTAATGCATGAAGTCTTGGCATCATAGACGCCAAAGTACAATTACCAGCCCAATCAGCAACCCAGAACCTAACATTCTTCTCTCACCCAGAGCTAGTTCAATACAAAAATCTCTAAGCCGAGGGATAATATGGAGCTCAACAAGCTCCAGCTCAAGTGTTAGGATTTATGTTACAATTAAGTTTAACCATGTACCTCTGAGGATCAGAATTGGGATTTAAAGTAAAAGCACGGATCTACATGAAGGTTATCGTGTCATTGTTTCTCCATTGAGAAGATTTAATGAATAACCTAGCTCTTCAGGCCCATGATATTGCCCTTGGGGGTTTTGCACACACAAATTGATATTTCAATGTTACTTCCAGGCTGCCTCTATATATGTTCATTATCCAACATATGGCATACACACACACAAGCACGCACATATATGGCTAGAAAAGACCATTAAAATCTATCAACTGTAGTCTTTCTCAAATAAGAGTGACATGCTGGTCATCAAGGAAGCTAGTTCCAAGTGCTATAACAATCTGGACACTATAATTTAAAATGTTGAATATGCAAAGACTGTAAGAAAGAATGCACGACAAATATAAAAATAAATGTCAAGCACCTTGCCATTGATGATAAGACCTCTCTATTATTGGAATGAAGTATTACACATAGCAAGTTGTAAGCAGAAAACTCCAGATGGCATCCTTCAATTCCTTCTGCATATAGAGTCTTCAATTGTGATTGACACTGCAAAAGAGAGGCAAATTTTAGCTAAATGAAAATGAAGTGATTATTTTGATCCCAAGGTTCTTAGAATTTCTCTTCCAAATACCAAAAAGATGCATAAAAAACCCAAACCTGATTGTACTCAGCCAAATCCCCTGCCTCCAATGCTATACGGGCATGGGTTTCATATACCTAAAAGAAACAAAGGTTAGATTTATAGAATACAAGCATAATTTTAGTTCATGCTGCCAATCAGGGAAAAGCCTGAACGATCCAATAGCAGAACCAAATGAATGCCATAACCATAGCTTTCAACTCAAAAAGTCTACGTATGCATTCTGTTGTAAATAGAAAAGCTCTCCTTCCATTCATTATTCATTAATAAAAAGCTTTGAGATATTTTAGAATCACATTAGCTATTTTTAGCCTTTCATATTTTTATCAACTGCTTTATTGTAACTTTCTATTTCTCTATTTATGCCTTGATCCTCTCTAGATAAAAGGCTAAGGCTTACTTACGAATTGAACGATGAAGATTATTTTTCTCAACATAGTACCAAAGCGACGATCTGGTATCCCACCAAATATCCCCTCAGTACCTGATAACCTAACACATGCAAGAATCATGGCGTGATCATGACTCTCCTACCGAGCACATCACCCCAAACCGTGTCACCCCACTGCAGATCAAATGATCATCTCACATCAGATCGTGTGAGTTGATGTTCTGTGATTTGCTGGCATGGTCAGATCCTGTGCTCTTTCTCACAGATCTGATCGCCTAGATAGATCTGATCACCCCAGCAGGTTGGGCAATGCTGGTGTTGATGGGTGGTCTTCGCCCAACAGGTCTAATCATGTGCTTTTCCTGCTATGATCTGCTGTTGCTGACATTGCGATGATCCAATCTACTGTTTCTACTGTGTTTTTTCCCTGCCAGTGTTGTTGGTTGTTCCTTGTTGCTGTTGTTGTTGCATTCTGTATGTTGGTGCGACATTGTCGCTGTTAGTGTTCCTATTCCCCTTGGTGCTATTGCCACTAGTGTTGTTGATCATGTAAGTATATCAACAATGGAAGCGATTGGTGTTTCCCCCATTGTGCTTGGGCTCGTCTTCCCTATCGTACTTGGGATCATCTCCCAGTACCTACCTATCCTCCTTTTGACTACTGTATGATCAGTTCAAGGTTTGGTTGCATGTGTGTGGCTGCACAAAACGTCCTCGTGTTGTGGTGTACCTGTGGCAATTGTCAAAAATAGAGTACATAAGATTGTTTCTACCACTACACATGATCACTGGGTAATTGATTTAGGAGCTTCGGTTCATCTCACAAGCAATACTAATCTCCTGATGATGTCCAAGAAGTCTGAGTGTGTGAAGTCAATGAAGGTGGCTAATGGATCATATTCTCCCATTACTACAATTGGTGATGTCCAAATATCATCCAAGCTACAATTACTGAAGGTGCACTGTGCTTTAGAGTTTCCTATGAATCTTTTGTCAATTACAAAGCCAAGTTACCTTCGACGGCAGGCATTGCTTCTTCCAGGATAGACAGACTAGCGAGATAATTGACGATGGTATCGAGAAAGATGGACTATATCTTGTTGGCATCCTATCACCACTTGCCGGTGCCGTGTCTATCTCTTCAAATCCTTTATTGTGGCATTAACGCTTTGGTCATCCGCCTATGGGGAAGATGCAGCAGATGGTCTCAAACTCAAACCCTGCACCCAGTATCACCTTCTATGATGAAGCATGTCAGTTGGGCAAGTATCATCGGAGCACCTTCCCTAATCGTGCTGAAGGGAACAACACCTCTCGCTTCCATCTTGTACATTGTGATGTCTGGGACCTGCCAGGATTATTGGTACCGAAGGTCACAGATACTTTGTGATATTCGTAGACGACTATAATCAGTCTACATAGGTCTTCTTGATGAAGAATCAGCCTAAGATTCTTCAAATTGTACAACAGTTCTTCACAAAGGTACAAACTAGATACTCATCATCCATACAGATTTTTATATCCAATAATGCACTAGAATTTATTTATGCAGGAAAATCTTCAGGCCTTTGTCGCCAAGGGAACTCTCTATCAGACATTGTGTGTCCATACGTCATAGCGAAATGGTGTGTTTAAGCAAAAACTTTGAACACATACTGGATATTGCTAAGACCCTTTCCATCTTCATGAAGGTACCTAAGCAATTTTGAGGAGATACACTTCTAACAACTACTTATCAATAGAGTCATGGCAAAATTCAATATCAGTTGCTATATCCAGAGTCGAAGCATCCCTTTGCATTGCCCCTTCATGTATTTGGATGCATGTGCTATGTTTAGGCCTTTAGCCCTCAAAATAAGCTTTCCCCTCGAGCTGTGAAGTGTGTGTTTCTAGGATACTCCTGTACCCAGAAAGAATACAAGTGTTATGATCAGTATCCCAGAGATATATTATTATTGCATAAGCTTTCTTTGAAAAGGTACTGTACTTCTTTGAAGAAGGGGCTATTATTGACTTAACACCTCAAGAAACTTGGGTATATCATAGGCGGCATACCCCAGTGTCTATTACTCCCGATTCGTCCATGAAGGAGCATCCCATCATAGTGTCTTCCCCAGTGAGCTAGGAAGAAGTGGATGGTTGTCTCATGACACTTCGGAAGTCCAGCAAGTCCTGCACTTCGCATCCAATCTCCAACTAAAGTGAGTTGTGATTTGTAGCAATTCACCAATGTGCTCACTAGCACTGTGTTGCCACAGGATTATATTGAGGCCTCCCAAGATCATCCTTAGAGGACAACAATAGATGAGGAGATGAGTGCCTTGACTTCACATTGCACTTGGGAGTGGTACCTTGTTTTCCAGGTGCGACTTTAGTTGATTGTAAATGAATCTACACAATCAAATATCAGGCAGATCATAAGATGGATAGACTCAAGGCAAGCCTCGTCACCAAGGGCTTTACCCAAACCTATGAGATTGACTACCTTTAGACATTTACTCCAGAGGCACGGGTTTCCTTTATACGCATTATTGCATTAAATAAGCAACCATTGTTATATCAGTTGGTACATTAAAATGCTTCTTATATGGTGATCTTACAAAGGTGTATATGCATCAACCCTTAAGTTACGAGATTAAGGGGGAGTGTGTTTGCAAATTAAAGGTCATCTATGGCCTTATACAAAGCCCTAGAACTTGATTTGAGAGGCTTAACTTGAAAGTACAACGAATAAGGTTCAATCAGTCCTCAAATCATTCGATCGTTATAGGAAAAGATACACGGGAGATTGTTGTTCTAGCAATTTATGTGGGCGATATGATTTTAATTGGTAATGATGAGGAGGGTGTAAGACAAACCAATGAGTTCTTACACAAGACCTTTCTTTACAAAGGATATTGAACACTTGAGATACTTCCTGAAAATAGAAGCAGTGTAGCAAGACAGTGGTTTATCACTGTCCCAACGAAAGTTACTCTAGAGATCTTAAAGGAGGTACGATTGCTGGGTGAGAACCCATCTAGCTTTCCTATTGGACGCCAGAAGAAGACTGTTGTTCGAAGATGATCCGTCATTCGAAGATGTGACAAGAAATAGGGGTATAGTGGACAAGCTACTATATCTTAAAGTCACTCACCCGGACATCAACTTTGCAATGAATACAGCCAATCAATACATGAGGAAGCCCTCATACAATAATTGGCATGATGTGTCTGATTTTAAAATACTTAAAAGGGAATCTTGGAAAGGGACTCCACTACAAAAACAATGACTACTAATATTGTTTTATAGTCAGATGCAAATTATGATGAGACAATGGAGGATAGAATATCTACTACGGGGTAGGCTGTTTTCCTTGGAGGGAATCTTGTTTTCATGTCAAAGTTGTGGTATACATTCCAATGCAAAGGAGAAGTATAGAGCTATGGCACATATGGCATACAAAGTTGTGGAAAATCTCCTTGGCAGTTCTTGGGATTTCTGCATAGATGTTTTTTCCTCTGTATTGTGACAAGTTGACTACCTACATTGCTTCCAATCCAAAAATTCATGAGAGGACCAAGCACATTGAAGTAGATTGTCACTTCATACGAAATAAAGTCGTGGAAGGAAAAAATAGCTACTCCCCATGTCACTTCGGAGATGCAGCTTGCAGCTATCCTCACAAAGGAACTTAACAAGAAAAGGCTCCTATTCTTGTGTGACAAGTTGGGTCTAGTAGACATCTATGTCGAAACTTGAGGGAGAGTGTTAGAGAATAAATTAGATTTGATATTTTAGGATCATATTAGCTATGTTTAGTTGTCTTGGTACTTTTAGCCTTTCGTATGTTTGGTAAGTGTTTTATTGTGCTTTATTATTTTTCCTTTTATCCCTTGATCCTCTCTCTTTAAAAGGGCTAAGGCTTGCTTATGAATTGAACTTATTATATTTCTCAACACCTTTCATTAATAGAAAGTAAAAATAATAAAGAACATTATTCCAACAGGTTTGAAGTAAAACAAGCACCTTGACAGTTAGTTCATTCCTGATTCGCTGAACCGTCAAATCCTGACGGATAGATTTTAACTGGTCACATTTGTATAGGTAATTCTTTTGAGAGTTCTGAACCATCTGCAAGGCCTTCTCTAAAACTTCTTCCGGTCTTACCTGTAGAATGGCTTGTCCAGAATGAGAAAGGTTGCAACTTGAACATAGTAAGATTGCTGTTGATAATGTAATTAACATGCATTTTGATATGATTTATATCCACGTAGAGACAGATATTCCTTACAGTAGCAGGATCAGGAGCAGAGGTAAGGCGTAGATAACGTTTCTCAATTTCCTGGCAAGTTCCTTTGACAGTAAGTGAATCCCAATCAATATCTTCAACGGCTTTGTTACTGCTATCCTCATTTTTGGCAAGCATCAATGCACTTGTTCTACGAGCATACAAATTTGCAGCACCAACGTCTCTCAGCTGTAGTTGTCTTACTTCAGTTTGATGCTCCGTCCCTATATCAAAACGTTTAACTCGATATTCACGCTTTTTCCTTTCTTCAGGTGAGTTCATTAATGCAATCGCACTGGAATAATATCTTGTTAGATTCTGTTCTTTGTCACTGTCACTAGAAGCATCACTGCTCTCTGTATTACCATCACCATGTCGTGGCTTCTTCAGTGGTCTTGGAGTACTCATAGGTGACATTGGCTTCGGTTCAGCAGGTACAAATTTCACAGTATTCCAAACCTCCTTTTTTGCTACAGGCATCTCCTTGGACTGCATTGGTGCAGTAGCCTTAGAACATAGATAACATGACATTTTTATTAATAACTAATATCTAAATTCAAGCGGATCAATGGTAATGCTTACAAAAATTCGATGAAATGCACTTGATATAAAAAAAACATAGTTACCATATTAGATACCAATTTTAGGAAATCGAGTTCCTTTGGGATAAACTATTAGCACGTAATGTAATAAGAATATCCAACAAGAGGAGATTGCCGCTGACACAGCAATAAAAAAAACTGTATCAACAAAATTCAAATATCAGCTCAAAGTAGAGCGCAAGATGACTTAAAAGTTACCACATTGACATGGTTATTATAATGGTTCCACGCATTTTTCTCAGGAACACCATTAGCTGCCCACAATTTTTCAGAATTGTGCTCTGAAACTGGTTCCCAGCGGCTTTTGTTCCGCCTACTTGGACTCCTGTCAGTATCCAAAATAGATAGAAAGATCTGAGTCTCCCATATAAGAATCACTCATGAAATTAAGCATTGAAGACAAATTTAAACACAATCCCTTGCATGCAAACTTAATAATCATAGAACTCGATAAATATTTTGTCATAAATAACCACTTACAACTAAAAAATTTGAGCTGATGGTAGCCATAATTTTTCTGTACGGAACTCAAACTTGGCATACACATGCATTATCATTAACAATATCATAGAATAAGAGATCTTACAAACATGCATAGACAAAAAATTTCTTTCCTCTTCCTTTTCTTGTTCCACAGTCTGTCAAGCAGACCCAACACCACCCACCCACCCGTTTAATCGGGCAAGGCATGATCCTCTACAAACACTGGATCAGGCTTGAGCTGGGACATTAATCATGCTCAGGTCAAGGACCCATATCTCATCAACCAGACTGCGGAATCCAACTTTTTATGTCGGAAGACATCGGTGATAAAATCCTATAAAACAGATCGTGTTCAATTAGTTAAACCCCTTTGTTATGAAAAGGGAAAATTCAACAAATGATCAACTGTGGTTGATTTTAGAGTAAGAGAAACCTTGAACATGCGTGCTGCATTCATTGAGGTCGTCATAAAAATCCCTAAACCCACTGAAATTCCAGATGCAAAGAAGGTTGAAATGATCATTTCCACCATAATAACATGACACTGTTCACGCTTTTCTAAGGGTTGTTATCCAAATGATAATCACTCAAGATTTTCATTAATCACCAAAACAGGTCATATTACAAAGCTATATACCAAGCACAGATTAAAGAAGAGTCAGAGAAAAAAAATGATCTTATTTCTCAAAGGAAACCCTACACCTCTTTATATAGAGAGAGGTGTTGGGTAATTTGTAATATAAGTCCATTAAGGAAAAACAAAAAAGAAAACAGTCTAAAAATATCAAGAAAAAGATAACTAAAGTGCTACCCCAACACTTCCCCTCAAACTGGAGCATACATATCAATAATACTCAGTTTGGAACAGCATATGCCAAATGTGGATATAAGAAAAGGCTTCATAAATATATCCGCAATCTAATCTTCAGAAGCAACTGAAGTGGTCTAGATAATCCCACGCTATATCAGGTCTCTGGTGTAATGGCAATCAACCTCAACATGCTTCGTACGTTCATGGAACACTGGGTTGTTTGCAATGTAACTAGTAGCATGATTATCACACCTCATCTCCATCGATCCCTCCACCTAGACGTGTACATCCTGCAACATTGATCTGACCCAGAACATCTATGTAGTTGTCTGTGCCATAGCGAATGATCAGCAGAGGATCTCACAAGCCCCATGGTCTATACCTTCCTTTGATAGTCTCTAGAACCAAGCCTATAGGCTCTGCTTCATGCCATAAATGACCTTCTTCAATCTACATACACACTCTTCCTAAGTCACAACCCTGGAGGTTGTTGCATGTAGACCACCTCCTGAAGATCTCCATACAGAAATTCATTCTTTACATCTAGCTGATGAAGAGGCAAGTCATAGTAACTAAAAGTAGAATGCAACCAGTAGGAAGTTGTGCTACGAGAGAAAATATTAAAGAAATCTACCTCATATGTTTGGGTAAATCCCCTTGTTACCAATCTCACCTTGTAGCGAGATATAGTGCCATCTGGGTTGTACTTAAGAGCAAAAACTCGATGACATCCCACTATCTTGGCATAGTTAGGCAAAGTAGTCAGTTCCCACGTCCCTCTAGAGCGCAAAGCAGCTATTTCATCCTCCATAGCCTGACGCCACTTTGGATCTAGCATGGCTTACTAATAGGAAGTAGGAATCTGTGTTGCAGAAAGAGCAACCGTGAACATAGCAAAAGATCTCCCAAGATTAGTAGTAGACATTACTCCAGCAATATGATAGTGGGCACAATTGCAAGGGACCTTCCGAATAGCAATCGGAAGGTTAAGATCCTCCTCTACAAACTCAGTAGGAGTAGGTGTATCATGCTCCTCAGCAGGAGTAGAATCATCAGATGTACCTGCACAATCATCACTATGATAACTCACGTTAGTATCAACACATACTTGATTAGGGGAGACGGGTGGTTGAGGTAGTGGGGGGTGTATTTTTGTCACAATGTATACTATCTATATGAAATAAGTAACCTGTATACATGAGTAATCTCTGCCTCCCACCTCATAGTGGTATCCTCATTGTAAGTAATAGGAATCTACTCCAAAGGAACTGGTGGTATAGGCATAGGTACCAAGCCTCCCTTAAACAACAACTGATGACCATCTGTAGAGAAGTATAGAATAGGCTCATGAAAAGAGACATCTGCAATCACATAATGCTTCTTGTCTTGTAGGTCATAACATATGTATCCTTTTTGGATGCTATTGTATCTTATAAAGACACTTCATTGCTCTCAGAGCAAGCTTATCTCTACTAGGTCCTAAAATATGGACAAAGGCTACACAACCAAAAACACAAGGTGGCACAGTAAACAATTCATTCTCTGGGTAAAGGACCTACCATGGAACTTGTTCCTGAATAGTTGAGTTAGGAAACCTATTAATCAAATAACATGCAATTAACACTGCATCTCTCTAGTAGACTTGTGACACATTATGCTGAATAAGTAATGTTTTAGTCACATCTAACACATAACAGTGTTTCCTCTCAACTACCCCATTCTACTGCAAAGTATGAAGGCATGTCCAGTGAACAATCCCAAGAGATCTGTAAAAAGATTCTAACATAACTGTGCAAAACTCTTAACGCATTGTCAGAACGTACAATCTTCACAATAGTAGAGAACTAAATCTTTATTTGCAAAATAAATGTCTCAATCACAAACTCAACATCTGATTTATTCTTTAACAAAAACAACCATGATATCCTGGAAAAATCATCCATAATAAGTAAATAGAACCGATGACCCAGTTTAACACTCTACTAGAACCCTATACATCCATATGCAATAAATAAAAAACAACAGTAGAACTCTAAGAAGAACTCAACGGAAAACAGGCTCTGTGATGCTTCTCCAGCTGACATACATCACATAAGATTTCAGTAGTAGGCGAAATATGAGGGATAACACATCGCAACTTGTCTAGTGAAGGGTGGCCAAGACGACGATGCCACTGAAGAGTTGTGTCAACACTAAAAGCGACCTCGCCCTCACACATAGCAGCAAAAGGCGTCTGAATCAGGCAACACACCCATCTCCTCGTGTCTGCCACTAATCGTCCTCCCCGTGAATTTTTCCTGAAAGATACAACCCGACTCATCAAAAATGGCATGACAATGTAAGTCATTTGTAATTCTGCTAACTAACAAAATACTAATCGGAAAATCAGGAACATAAAAAACAATAAGCAGTGTCAGTGGAGTCACTACCACATGTCCTCTATCATCCACTCTGCAATGTCTACTATCTGCCACCTGAACAGATCTACCAGGAGAAACAGTCTGAACCTATCTAAAGTATGTCTGATCATCACTGAGATGTCGAAAGGCTCTTGAGTCTCCTAACCATAAAGTGCCATCAGAAATACCACTACTAGAGGTAGAAATAAAAGTTGTACTTGAGGAGGCTAATGCATCAATATCAGTAGTAGTAGTAGTCTACTGGGTCAACTGGGCAAGATGTTGGACAATAGCATCATAGTTAGCACATAGCACCATGTCACTCACCTCCTCAGAAGCAATAGCTCGTTTGGCCATAGGAGGTTTATCATGCTTTGACCAACAGGTAGCCTCCAAATACCTTGCCACAATGTGAGCATATAGTGCGAGGTCTGCTAATCGTGCCCTGACCACCACATCCTCTCCCCCTCGTAGATGGAGAACTATGTCCTCCAATGGCCACTAAAGCATAAGTTTGTCCAACGTTTCACAAGGATGGTTTAACAACCACCCTACTCACTCGACATATGCTTCCTCAAGAGATGGAAGCTCAGCAAGAGCCAGGATCTGAGACCTAGTAGCTTCAAAATCTAGTCCAAGTCCATCCACGAACTGAAGGACTGCATACTTCTTCCTGTGCACCCTCTGAGTGGCACAGGTGCAAACAGGACGACAAGCATTATACTTTTCTAGGAACTCCTTCAAAGTAGCATAGTATTGAGACAGTGACTAACCCTCTTGCTTCAAACCACCAATAGCATGATGGATCTCAAATACTTTTATGAAATTTTTCTTGTGAGAATACGTGTCACGCAAAGAATCCCACATCTCCTTGGTTGTCCTGTAGTACATGATCCCATCTCCAATCTGAGACTCCACATAGTTCATGATCCAAGCACGGACCATGGCATTATCTTCCTTCCACATGGCATTTTTCGTTGTCTTCTATTGTGGCTCCAACTCCATTAGAATGCATTCCTTAACGTGTCCTACAGTCATGAGGAACGTCTGAGATCTAGCATAGTTGGTCTCATTCAACTTAGCGAAAGGAATAAAGAAGGGAGTTTTGTAACTCCTGATGTCTGTAGCGCTAACCGATGACACCTCCAAAGTGCTTGAAGAGGACATCGAGCCTTAAGACTACCCACAAGATGCCATGAACACGATCTGAAACCAATATTCAAATATGAAAATTTCTAAAATCAAGAGATCTTGAAAATCATCCCAAGAGTCACAAGCACCCCTTAGATCAAGACTTATCGCATGTTAGGGTATAGGGAAAGCCCTAACATCACTCCTAAGAGGTGATATTCACCCTTGTCGACGAGAACTACCACCCACCAACCACCATCACCCGCAACAACAGCGGATGGCAACAACAGCAGCCCCTGTTGTCGCAACAGAGGCAAAGACCGACTGCGGGTGGGGTTGGGTGATGCCCTGCTAGGGTAGTGGCCCCCGGCTAGGTTGGATAGCACCCTGTTGGCAGCGACGTCGCCTTGCTAGTGGTCGGCTCTTGCCCTGCTAGGAGGGGGCGATGGCCCTACAAGATGGGCGGTGGTAACTTGGGGAGAGGGGGGGTGGCTGGGAGAGTTAAGAGTTAGGGTGGAGGGGTTTCGGAGGGTAATGTGGGTGGGATACCGAAACACCAATCTAGGATCACCGCTCTCATACCAAGTCAAAGAAAACAAATGATCTTATTTCTCAAAGGGACCCTGCACCTCTATAGAGAGAGGTGTTGCGTAATTTGCAACATAAGTCCACGAGAAAATAATAAATAATAAAATAATCCAAAAATATAAAAGAAAAGATAACTAAGTGCTACACCAACAAGAAGAAATCAAAGAAACATAATTATCAAAATAGGCATTCAGGAGATGAGTAGATTTTCCTTTAAAATCATTTCTAAAAAAATGAGATATTTTACTACAAAACCCTTACCCAACTTCTACAGATATTTAGATGGTGTACAATGGAATGAGAGCTTCTGCAATATTCCTTGCTCTCATTATTGAAGAAAGTGGAAATGAAAAGAGGAACAATTATTTAGAAGTTCAATGGGAAAGGATTTTTTTTTAAGAACAGGAAAGCGGAAAAAGTACATAAATATGATAGGTATCTGATATCTTTAAACTCCCCTCAAGTTGAAGCTCATCTAATAAGCATGCTCATCCACTACCAAAAATGGTTGAAAGGGGTACACAGTCGAGCCTTTGTAAAAAAATCTACAGTTTATCTAAACTAATATGGGAAGTTTGGATGTTGCTTCTAGATCATATCTCTAGTGAAATGACTACCTGCCTTCATGTGCTTCATGCACTAAATCACCTTTTTTCCCATGGGGCATAGAAGCAGTCCCTCTTTCGGCTCGGAAAATGAAATATGTATCCCCCATGCTTTAGCCAGGATTTGTGTGTAGCTTGGTCTGCAGGACTCCTAGGATCTAAAAGACCGGTTGATGTAAAGTGTCTTCCACTCTCCCACTGAAAAGGAGGTGACATTGCGATTCATCCTGGTGTCATTTTGCCGAGCCCTAACATGCCTATCATTAGCATTTGACTCAATGGTCTTGGTTATGCCTGAAAAAGCAAAGTGTTTGCAAGGGAAGCACCTGCTTGTTATCACACATCCTGTCATGGGTCCAGCTATGAACATATGCCCATCAGCAAGAGTCTATCTGAAGTTCTGAACAACATCACTCTACACCATGGCTTGATGTTTAGACTCAACATTTCAGATTTGGAAACAATTTCATGCTTCTTGATATGAATGTGCAGAACCAACTAGTAGATTTCCACTCAGCAAAAGCTCTCACACAGGCAGCACCTACAGATCCAACCATATCCAAGGGAGGGATCCTTGTTGCATAGTAATCCTTTTCTCAGAGATTTTTCATGTTTCTGAGAATCGAGCCACAATCCAAAAAAAGTGTTTTGTAGGTTCTTCTATGAACAACTGGTTTTCAAACCAAGAGAAAAATCTTCTTGTGTCACTACAATATACAGAAGGCAATGAAAACTTCTTAGATCCATCAGCTTTGGCTCATCATTATACAAACCATTTGGGAACCAAAAGAGAGAAAATGGAGTAGGTATGATACATTGTATCAACATATCAATTCAGAATCATGGGCCCAAAAAGAGAAATTCCATATGCCGAGATGCTCACATTTGGATAACATGACGAATCCATACTTATAGAACTTGTTTGTTACTACAGGGATGGTATTTTTTGGTTGTTGTTGAGTTGTTTTTGTTTATATCACCCCATGAAGGGTCCCAGATTTACCCACAGTAAGATATTACATCATTTAAGGAACCCTAGATGCTTCAGAGTAAACAGTCATCAACCAGGAAATTCTATATGTTGTACATTCTTATCCAAGACTATCATTTGATGATGCCATCGAAATTGCTAGAAACTTGTGAAATGTACAGCTAACCTAATAACAAAAGTTTTGTAAGGGGATTAGACCAAGTTACTATGAGACGGAAGATCTTTTTAAAAAGATCCCATTTAGGACTTCACTATGTGAGATGTAACATCCATGTCTCTTAAAAACAAATCAACAATATATGCCTGGAAAATATTTCAATGGACTAAGATCCTTGGTATTTTTGCAAAGAAGTCTTAGAATCAGTTCTCCCCTTCATTGCCACAACCAATCAAAGGGTATATCATCAACATATATTGCCATCACCAAAATTCCTATAGAGCATGGTTCTAAATGTCGACATATTGCCAAAATGGAGGTTTTCTGATCATACCCATATCGACATGTAAAGAGCATCGATTTACATGGCCTTTGCCGATATTTCATCAAAATATAGGACCGTGTCGCTAATATCGATGATATTGATGGTCTCAGTGCAAAATGCACATTATATTTTCGGTAAGTGGTGAAATGAAGAAGCTGCTGCTACTGTGCAACAACTCCACCCGCTGCTACTACTCCACGGAACTCTTCGGCCTCTCTCTCCACTACTGTTGCTACTGCTCTCTACATCTACCGTCCGCATTTGGCATCTCCACGAACTCTCCCATTGCAAGTGATCCCATTCGAATCTCTCTCACGATTGCAATAGCAAAGTGAAAATTAGTGATAAATTATACTATTCACTTGTTCTAACTTAGATCTAACACGATAATTACTAGATCTACCTTAGATCCATGATAATTATCATTAGATCTAGGTTAAATCCATACAATTATTCACTAATCACTAGATGTAGGTTATTTTTTATAATTATTAGATATAACTTGTTATATTTGATCATGTCCACACTATAATCACTAGATCTAAGCTCTCTAGCTTAATCCATGATGGTCCAAGATAAAAATTCATTATAATCTATTATATACATATTTATCTTTGTATTGAGTAATATGTAATGTTAATTAAAAATAAAATAATTTTTTTAAAATAATTTTTTTATAAAAAATGAAAACTTAAAATATAAAATTAACACATTATAATGTATTATAATATATTATAATGTATTATAATATATTATAATGTATTATACGATGATTATCAATAAATCTAGATCTATATGATTATACACCAATCTATATAGGTTGTTATTTGTGATAATTAGTAAATCTAACTTGCTATATATGATAATGTCCACACAATAATAACTCACTAGGCCTAGGCTATCTACTATCTAGGTTAGAATCCCATGATGATCCATAGTAAAAATGTATTATAATCTATTATATACTGTTGTGGTATATATATGAGGGAGTATTCTCGTCATTTCTTTATTTTTCTCACGTCTCCTATCTCATATAAAGGAACGTAGGGTTTTACGTGGTCAATAGATTGAACTATTTCCTCCTACTTGGTATCAGAGCCTTGGCTCTGGTATCCCACCCCCAAAACCCTAGTCGCCATCACACCGCACCTCAACCCTGCCCTCGGCATCTCTATCCCTGAGGGTCGGTCACCGGACTTCACGTCACCGCCGCCTCCTACATGCCTCTGACTCACCGTCGAGGGCTTGTAGCCACGGCGTCGAGCAGCGCGTGCACCACCATTACCCTCCGCGTGCTCACAAGCCCCGTGATGCGGTGCAGTGGAGCATCCTAGGGCGGCGTGCACTCCTCTGTCAGCCTCCTCTCGCCCCATAGTGCGCTACTACAAGGCGAAGGCAACGCATCGATGACCGACCTCCCTCTCCTACCACGATGGCACTCGTCGTAGGGGCTAGTTATGGCTTCCTAGTGGCGACGCAGCTACTGTGGGGGTCGTCAACGACGGCGAGGAGATCCACCTGCAGCTGCGGTGACAGGAACTAGGTTCTTGTTGCTGCTCTTGCTCTTCCAATAGTAGAGGTTGCAAGGGGGACTTGGGAGGGCTTGCTTGGGAATCATCCATGTGTCTTGCATGATGATTCTTACGTAAACTCTCTCAGCAGTGATTGGCGTATGATCTGGTACATTTTACAAGCTTGTATGGTGTTTGCAAAGGCACGATGAGTTCACCAGGTGCTCAAGGTGACATCGGGTACCGCTACAGATACAGGCAGTCACAAAAGTCCGTTCTTTACTCCTATAGTGAAGTTGGATGAAGCCAACTACGCGAGATGGTCTCACACTTTCCTGATGACGGTTGAAGGCCATGATAAGGAGCATGTTCTCCTTGAAAAGGAGCCTGAGCAGAAAACTGGCAAGTATGTCAATTGGAAGAAGGATGATGCCATGATCTGTGCATGGATCATGAACTCTGTTGCTCCATCAATCGAAGATGGCATCATGTACTTTGCCACTGCCAAGGAGATGTGGGACAATCTCTACGACACGTTCTCCAATGAAAAGAATTACAAACGAGTTTTCCAGATTCATCATGATATAGCCAGTTTGAAGCAAGAGGGAAAGACTCTTACTCAGTACTATACCATATTCAGGGGGATGGTTGCCAACTACGATGCTTACCGCCTCGTTTGTACATGTGCCACCCAGAGGGAGTACAAGGAGTTTGTTGTACTACAATTCTTACAGGGGCTAAGTATGGAGTATGAAGGTGCTCGTTCTCATATGTTGACTCAAGCCTCCCTTCCATCTCTGGAGGAGGCCTATAGTAGGTTGAGCTATGTCAGTGAGACCTACTCCAGAGATTCCAGGACAGAGCACTGCTTTGGTTGCTTTCAGCAGTCGTGGAGGTCCTACTCAAGGTAGGGAGTGTGGTTGTGGACAGAGCAACCGTCAGCGCACCACCTGCACCTTTTGTGGAAAGGTGGGTCATGTGGAGGCCTCATGTTGGGCCAAGCATGGCAAGTCCGCAGTAGCCAATTAGGTTGTTCCAGGAGCTATTGATCAGATGGAGATGATAACCAAGGCAAAATATGATGCACTTGCTCACAGTTGACACAGGAGACGCCTACTTCTTCAGAGAATGCAGCCTTTGCCATGTCCTCAACTAATGGTTGGTTGGTTGACTCAGGAGCATCTAGGCACTTGACTAGTGACAGAGACTATTTCCAGAATATTTGTAATCTTCCTCCAGGGAGGACTGTTCAGGTGGCTGATGGCCACCATTCGCAGGTTGAGGGTGAAGGGGAGGTTACTTTGTCCCTGAGCATGCAGCTTCCTAATGTTCTTTTTGTGCCTGATTTTCCTAGCAGTTTATTATCTATTAGTCGTATCACTAGATATCTAAATTGCAGGGCCATATTTGATGATGTGGGTTGTGTCTTTCAGGACAAACTCATCGAAAAGACGATTGGTGACGGATATGAGGGGGGGTCTACCGACCGGTTTAGACTCCTTTTGCAGCCAGATGTCAGGAAGGGATAACTCGCAGTGTTGGGACAGCTCTACAGTGGCATCGTCGGCTCAGGCATCCTTCCTTGGACCGGTTGAGACGGATCATCCCCCACTTATCACCTACTGCAGAGAACAGATGCGATGCTTGTCAGCTGGGCAAGCATCATCGTTCCTCCTACTCGCCCAGTACCACAACTGCATCTGCTGAATGTTTTGATTTAGTGCACATAGAAATTTGGGGTCCAAGTAGGATTCCGGATAGACAGGGCTACATATTTTATTTCATTGTTGTTGATGATTTTTCCAGACTGTCATGGATGTTCTTGCTTAGAAATAAATCAGAAGTTTGTGATGTCATTCAAACTTTTATTAATCAAATAAAGACGCAGTTTTAAAAAATTGTTAACGTTGTACGATCTGACAATGCATTGGAATTCTATAATAGCCAATTGTCTCTCTTCCATCGCTCTCTTGGCATTATTCACCAGACTTCCTGCACCCACATGTCTCAGCAGAATGGGGTGGCAAAGAGGAAACACAGACATGTTTTGGATATTGCTCGAACTTTGCTGATACATCACAATGTCCCATCTAGTTACTGGGGAGATGCAATTTTGACTGCATGTTATTTCATTAATCGGCTGCCAAGTTCAGACATACAGGAGCAGATCCCCTTGTGGGTGTTGTTTCCTGGTAGAGATTTATTTATGGTGCCACCCAAGATTTTTGGTTGTGTCTCATTTGTTCATATTCTTGGTCCTAATCGGGACAAGTTCACACCCCGTGTTGTGAAATGCATTTTTCTTGGATATATCAGTACACAGAAAGAATATAGATGTCATGATCTGATTGCCAGACGACACTACGTGAGTAGTGATGTTACCTTTCATGAGGAGATATCTTATTTCTCTATGAGGGGGCATAACATGACAGGTTCTTTCGCTCCTGCTCCGATGCCCATTCCACCATTACAATTAGAGGAAAGTCCAGTTACAGAGCCAGAGGTTGGAAATGGGGCAGAAGGGCATGGTACTAGCATCAGTGGGTCAGATGCCAGATCACATAGTCCAATTCCTTCCCCTCCCCTCTCCTCCACACCACCAATCCCTCCCACTCAGGTACAATTTGACCCCATTGATGTTGCTTCTAATGACTTCTGTAGATCAGGATCTCCAATTTGATGATGCTAATTATTATCTTCCGATTGCCATGAGAAAAGCTCCCCGATCATGCGCTCATTACCGAGTCACTGGTGCTCTTTGCACAGCCAATCTAAGGAGGAGCTTTGGCCAGTTCACCTCTGCCTTATCTAGTACTGAGATTCCCACTACATATCAGCAGGCCATGGACGAGGAGATGGGTGCCTTACAGTCTTGACAGACGTGGGAAGTTGTTCCCTTGCCACAGGGAGCAACATTGGTTGGATGTCGTTGGGTTTTTACCGTGAAGTATCATCCTGATGGAAGCATTGCAAGACTTGGCTTGTTGCAAAGAGGTTTACCCAAACGTATGGGGTGAACTTCTTTGATACCTTCTCTCCTGTTCCTAGACTCCCGAATATCTGGATTCTAGTATCTGTTGCCGCTCACTATGATTAGCCATTGCATTAAATGGATGTGAAGAGTGCATTCCTATATGGAGACCTCGAGGAGGAAGTCTATATGCAGCAACCACCGAGGTACGAGCTTCAGGGTGAGTGTGTGTCGCCTGAGAAAGGCTATATATGGTCTTAAGAAGAGTCCGAGAGCTTGGTTTCATAAGTTCTCAGAAGTTCTTCAAACCATTGGACTTCAGAGATCTACGGCTGATCATTCATTATTTGTTCGGAAGACCAAAGGTGGGACGCTAGCATTACTTGTACATGTTGATATGATTTTGACCAGAAGTGATGAGGTAGGAATAGCAGAGGTAAAACATCCATTGCAGGACAAATTTGTTATGAAGGATCTGTGAGAGCTCAGATATTTTCTTGGAATTGAGGTGGCACGAGGGAAAGGTGGCATCGTCATCTCACAGAGGAAGTATGCTCATGATATTCTACAGGAGACTAGGATGCTAGGAGCAAAGCCTGCAAGCATACCTGTGGGTCCCAAAGTACACATGTACGATGGGGAGTCTGCCACAGTGGATAGTCGATCCTACAGACAGCTGGTGGGTAAGCTACTATATCTTACCATCACAAGGCCGAACATTTCCCTTGCGGTTGGTAAACTCAGTCAGTTTATGGATAGACCTACGAGGCAGCATTGGGATGCTACCATGCAGGTGCTGAGGTATCTAAAAAAGGCTCCGTGGCAAGGCATAGTGTTCACCCGAGGAGCAGCCATGGATGTGGTGGGATACTTCGATGCTGACTATGAAGGGTGTCTTTTGGATAGAAAGTCCACTGGTTTTTGCACTTATGTTGATGAGAATCTGGTTACATGGTGTAGCAAGAAGCAAACTGTGGTATCCAGATCAAGTGCAGAATCTGAATACAGCACCATGGTGCAAACGGCTCCAGAGATGATCTGGGTGAAATTTGTACTTCATGATCTTCAGGTGCAATTAACTGGTCTTATGGAGATGAGATGCGACAATCTGGCAACAACATTCATTGCAAACAATCCGATGTTTCTTGAACGGACCAAGCATGTGGAGATAGATTGCCACTACACTAGAGATCTCATTCAGAAGGAAATTATCTACACCTAGTCAGTTTCTTCTGAAGACCAAGCGGCTGATGTGTTCACTAAACCCCTTAGCAAGAGTGTTTTTGATGCATGTTGTAGCAAGCTGAGTTTGATCAAGATCTACACTCCAGCTTGAGGGGGAGTGTTGTAGTATATGTATGAGGGAGTATTCTCGTCGTTTTTTTATTTTTCCCATGTCTCTTATCTTATATAAAGGAACGTAGGGTTTTGCGTTGTCAATAGATTGAACTATTTCCTCCTACTTATACCTAGTCATCCGTATAGTGAGTAATATATAATGTTAATTAAAAATAAAAATGAAAATTTTTAACAAAAAATGAAAAGTCAAAATATAAAATAAATGTATTATAATATATTATAACCTGGCCCAGTATAGCTTATAACTTGTTAGTTATAACTTATAGCACACTTAAAAATTATGGCTATGTTACGTGCAGGAACAATATGTCTAGAGAAGGCAAGGTCATTGTTGGAAAAAGTGACAGGAATCCCATAGAAGGGTAAGAAAGATATTGGATGTTTTTATTGCACAAAAGTAGAAGAAAGCAAACAAGTGACATAATGTAATTTTGTGGAAAATAATTAAAGGATGATGGAATACATGGAAAACACTGTGGGAGATAAGGCCAACAGAAATGACTGTGTAGAAACTAATGGAACAGGAATAGCTTAGAGTTTGGTTCTTCAAGGGCAAGATGACAATTTTCTCCTTAGAGAAAAGAGCAAGATGTTGATCAAAGTTTAAGAAAAATGCAATTATTCAGAGTCTAAGAAGGTGAGATCAAAAATCACAAAATGCAATAATACATAGGCTTCAAGAAGGTGAGATCAAAAACCACACATTCCCTTCCATGCGTAGGATCAAGGCACCCATAATAATAACCAAGAAAGGCAGATTTGATAGAGCAGGCTCATCACAATTAGGTCCCAATTCAGGGAGAACGCAGTTAAATGCAAATATCTGAATAGATATTGTTGAAATAAAGAATAAGAACAAAACGAACACAAAATCAAATCATTACAATGTGAAACACTTGGGTTTACATGGAAGCCCCTCTCACGAAGAGGGAAGAAAACCACGAGGGAAGTGCCCTTATGAGCACGATCTCATAATGTTTCTTCTCAAAGATAAATGGAGGATACAAGGGACCTTCATATAGGCCACCACACACCTTTCTTTCCCACTCCACTATGTGGGACCAAACATAACCTAATATTCATTTATCTCAACATTCCCTCTCAAATTGGAGCACGGAATGCTCAACTTATACAACAAAAAATCCTTGCTCTCACAAGCAAAACACAACTCTCAACTGGTGCAATCAAATCATGGCTCTCCTCTAGGCGAATTACAACAGTTGCATCCTCATTCTTTCTTGTAAATGGATGTGTTGATGATGATACATTAGCATAGGCTGTAGTCGGGTAGATGAATTGCTAAAGCTGGGTCTGATTGATCTCTCTGATAGAGATCTCAAATGGTGCTAGTACCTTCCTTATTGAAGATCTCAAAAGTGGGTCCCTCCCTTGGAGACCTTGAGACTAGACCTCTCCCGAACAAAAACTCAAAATAGGCCTCTCCCATACGGAAATCTCTCAGTAGACTTCTCTCAAATAGGGACCAAGAATATGTTTCTTTTATATAGGAACCAATGAGCTTCTCTCATGTAGGGACCTCGAAGAATGAGTCCCTCATATAGGATCTACAAAAGACTTATCACTCACACACCCCCTTTTCTCCCATACTCGTACTAGAGAAGGTACAACATAGAGAACGCAAGAGACGAGCTTCTCCCTTTCTTCTTTTCGACTTTTTCATCATTGTTTTACAATTATTTTTTCCCACCTTTTTTCTTTTTTCCCTTTTTTTCAACTCCAATTCTCTCTTTTTTTTTCAACTATACCTTTTGTTTTTTGCTTCTTCTTCCTCTCTTCCTTTTTTCTTTTTTTTGTAAAGCTAAAAGGTAAAAAAAATAAAACAGAATCGGCGAGCTAAAAAGAATGCAAAATGCCCATAATCTCTTCTCAGGGTTCTAAGGAAATCAAACAATAACCACTATCAATCGACTTCTTCTAAGCGGTCTTCTACTTCTTCTTGCCACTCTTCTCCACACCGAAAGCGTCCTCCGAGCAACCTATATCTACCAACGCAACATCCTCGCGCAACTTTCTTCTCGAGTACCATCGAGCAGCATCTTCACTCACTCGAGATCTCTTCACCGCGTTACTGATTCTGCTCGATCGTTGCATCCTCCTCTCGCGAGATGTCTCCGCTCATGCACCATCGCATGGCCCCATTGACCATCCTCGCCACCAATCTCCGTCAAGCATTTCTTCTAGCCAATGTTGAAGAATCGCTAAAGGGGATCTTGTGCTCTCCTGAACGCAAAATTACTACTGTGTAAGAACGAATTCCCCACCATCACCTGATCTGGTCATCTTCAACACCACCTCGTGGCAAAGCTTCATGATGTCGATCTTCCTAATTGCGATGTAATCACCGAGCACTGTGGCAACGAAGTTGAAGGCAACCACTATAAGCTCTGTGGACATGAAATTGGGCCATAAACTTCCATAATCATAAAAGTTTGACTCTTCACACCATCGCTGCAAGGGAAAAGGGCCTGATGCCCTGCTCGTGGCATACTTTCTCTCCTTTGGCCCGCTGAATCTACAAATCTTCTTCATTCATCTCCTTTAGGCATGTGGAGACCCAACTATACCACCTCCGAACTTGGAATCAAGATATGGAGAAACAAAAGGAATCGAAATCCAAGAACAAGGCATAAACAAAGAGAGCATCCTAAGAAAAATAAGGTGATAATCCTAAGAATGACTTGGTCTGATACCATGTTGAAATAAATAATCAAACACAAAATCAAAGCATAACAATGCGGAAGACTTGGCTTTATGTGGAAGCCTCTCACGAAGAGAGGAGAAAAAATCATGGGACAAGCACTCCTATGGATGTGATCTCATAATATTTCTTCTCAAAGACATGGGGGTACAAGGGCCTTTATATAAGCCATCACACACCTCTCTTTCCCACTCCACTATGTGGGAGTAAACAACTTGTGATTGGATCTCCCAGTATCCAATTACCCAATAGCATTCATCACTCTCAACAAATATATTGAACAAAACTTTGTCTAAAACGTACCTAGTGGGGAATTTGCTTAGCTTACAATCAACATACCATTAGACACTACAAATGTGGAACATGCACAAGTAACAAGTTTACAAGCAACAGGGTAAAAATGCTTCCTTCGACCACTCCATTTTGTTAAGAACTAAGTCATTTAATGCTGGATAGCTTGGTCCTCAAGAAATATATCAAGAGAATTAGAACACAACTCCATGGCATTGGATTTCTTATAACGCATCTTCGTTTCAATATTAAAAGTTCATATAGGAACATGACATCAAATCTTAAGTAAGAACACACACAACCTAGTGAAATCATCAACAAAGACAACATCACATCAGATTCCTACTAACAATACGAATACATCCAAATATCGATACGAACCAACTCAAAAATAGAATTGCGTAAGTGTTGACTGCAAAGAAAATTTGCTCAGGTATGCCTCCCAAGCTGCTAAGGCTCACTAGGAAGTAACTCGGACTTTCACAATTGTGGAAGGTCGCAAATGTAGCACCCACCTTGGACATAAAAATGAAGCTCGTTGAACAGCTTGATAAGAAAGAGTAGCGTGGAGAATATAAGTGTCACGTGGCACTGTCAGGCCACGTGGCAGTCTAGGAAACACCCAAAGGGGCACCAGTCCTATGGGATTTTTTGTATGACTTGTGGTCCAAGTTTGGTGATCCTTAGTTTGGTAGATTTGATTTTTAGAAGTTTATTTTAGAGGATTTGTTCTTTCTAAAAATAGGGGATATGATTTGATTAGGATTTAATTTGTTACTTGTTTTAGAGGATTGTGATAGGCTCTCTCTCTATAAAAGAGAACCTTTGTAATCCTTCTATTCTTGAGTTAATGAAACAATTCTTCCAACACATCAACTCCCTCTCTCTCTCTCTCTCTCTTCTTCACTGACTGCAGCCATCTCTTTCTCCTTCCTGTCGCGTGGACAGGGGCTGCCTGCAGCACCCTGCTGTCACCTAGTTTCTCCATGTGGAAGAGCCCCCACGCCCCCACATTGTGCCAACCTCAACAAGTAGAAATATGTATTAATTGGTTAAAGGTTGGTGTCATACAGGGCAAGGTTGAAGAGTTCAATAATAACAAGCTCCAGAAACTGCAGAGCATTTACTCTTCTTGACACTGTACAACACAAATGCAAACTCTTCTCGATGGATTCCTTCAACATAATCAAATTATATTCAATAGAATATCAATAGACATTTTGAGGGGAGTGCAATTTTGTTTCGGCAGTGATGAGGTGAAGAAGGAAAAGCAATGGGAGAAGTGGATGAGAAAAGGGAATCAGGGAGGCACAAAAGGCCGAAGAAAGAACTACAACCGGTATGTGTTAATGAATGTTTTGGTTTTTCTATGTGCGCATGTGTGCACGCACACATGGACGGGGTTGTTGGGCTGGGTAAGCAAGAAGTTGAGGATCCAAGCATAAGCATATCTTAAGATGAAATCCATAAATTTAATGATAGTTTTGAATAAGTTACCATATCGTTTACAACATGAATGGTTTTACATTTATGAAATTATATAAATACGAAGAAAGAACTACAACCGGTATGTGTTAATGAATGTTTTGGTTTTTTTATGTGTGCATGCGTGCACGCACACATGGACGGGGTTGTTCGGCTGGGTGAGCGAGAGATTGAAGGATCCAAGCATGGGCATATTTTAAGATGAAATCCATAAATTTAACGATAATTTTGAATAAGTTACCATATCATTTACAACGTGAACGGTGCTACATTTACGAAATTACATAAATATGAACATTAGAATAATTGCAGGAGCAAACAAGGGCATATATGTGAAAACAAGATTTTTGAAAAAACAAAAAAAGGTTTGATTAGAATCCTATGTAGGCACCTTCCATTTGAACATATAGGAAATAAAATAAATATCCTGCGTTTCCTATTTCATACCCTACAAATCACTGAAGATCAATTATTTCTACTAACTGAAAGAAAAAACTTAATCAGAAAGATGTCACTCCTGAAATTTGAAATCCATATTTATTCTGAAAGAAATGACGGTGAAGCGGCAGACAAAATCTTGCAACCATACTTCTTGCCAGTGGTATCATCAAAGGCAGGCAATGCAAAGATTGGCTCAGCATCCCAGTCTTGAGTAAGAAGTGTTCCATCAGCAGATGCTTTTGTAATCATCTGTATGAAACAATAACTACTGTATAAACTCAATTTATAAATGAAAAATAAAAAACTAAAACACATTTAGCTGAAAGAAGCTAAATAATACGTAAGTCATGTAAAACTGGAAAGCTAAATTAATACTAGATGCCGAAGAATTTGCCACAAACATGAAGGTAACAACTGGAGTGGTGAAATTACTAATAATTATCTTGATAACATTTTTTGCCCTTTAACAACATGTCAGATTTGCATATGATCTGCTAGAAGAATGGAGAAAAAGTATGACAGTATCCTTATCCAGGAACAAAGGAGACGTATAAAACTGTTCAAACAATTGAGGTGTCTAAGACAAGGCATACAATGAAGCTTTAGAAGAGAATACTTAAGAGGTTGAGGAAAGTCTAATATGAAAGAATTAGTTGGCTTCATGCTTGGTAGGTCTACAATGTGTATTTAGTAAAGCTATACAACCAAAAATTAACATAGAGACCAATTTTTGTAGTCATTTTTGCACCCACACATGAAAATAGTTCACATTAGGGATTAGATCTTTAATCACAAATATCACTGATGCTGACTTGCATCTTCTTCTTCTATATATAAATGCAAAAATAATTATATTTTAATCCATTCCCAACTCTGGAGAAATATACCAAGGAAATCAATATGCAATAGAATGTTATGCAATCAAATGTTCTAATATTATTCTAAAATTTTACCTCTTTATATAAAGAGAGATGGACAAATTACATCATAACTTCAACAAGAAATAAAAAGTAACAAACACACCCTTACAAACATAATAGACCAACAAAGTACAATACTCTCCCTCAAACTAGAGCATAGATGTCAATCATGTTCAGTTTGAAAAAGTAGAAATCAAAATTGGATCTGATAAGAGGCTTGGTAAATATATCAACCATCTGATTATCAATAAAGACTGGAGTTGTGTAAAGTAGCCCTTTCCGAAGTAATGGCAATCAACTTCCACATGCTTTGTGCGCTCATGAAACATGAGCTTATTGGCTATATAAGTAGCAGCCCTATTATCGCATCGCATTTCCATAGGACCATCAATCTCAATATGTAAGTCAATCAAGAGAGATCGAATCCACATCATCTTAGTAGCAGTCTAAACCATAACCATATACTCTGACTCTGCACTAAACCTGGAGACTGCCACTTGTTTCTTGCTCTTCCAGGTTACAAGGTTGCCAGCTACATACATGTAGAAACTTGTAGTGGATTTCCGATTCAAATGACATCCAGCATAGTCTACATCTAAATAGCCCATCACTATCATGGAAGTCCCTCTGGTGAATAGAAGACCATTTCCATGAGCCTTCTTAAGATATCTAAGAACAACCATTGCAACATTCTAGTGTTGTCTAGAAAGCTTGACCATAAACTTGACTCAACCTGCCAACTACAAAGGAAATGTCTTGGTACAACAACTTCCCAATTAGATATCTATATTGCCTACTATCAACAGCTTCTACCTCAGGGTCATACAAACGTGCCTTAGGATCCATGGCTATATTTGCTGACTTGGCTTCCAGCATAACAACCTCCTACAAAACATCTAGAGTATACTTCCTCTAAGACAAAACACTGTCATTTTTGCTGCAAGCAACCTCTATCCTAAGAAAGTATCTCAACAAGCCTAGGTCCATCACAAACTGATCATCAAGACATCTCTTGATCTTAGTTATTCCCTAATAATTATCTCATGTAACAATCAAGTCATCCACATAGACAAGAACAGTAATACCCCTCCATGTTTTTCTGATAAACAGGAAATGATCCACAGATGACCTCTAAAAGCCAACGGACTCCACCACTTGAGATAACTTCTGAAACCAAGCACAGGGACTCTGCTTAAGGCCATAAATGGCCTTACGTAGCTTGCATACACTCCCCTTTAACCTCATAACTTGGGGGTTGCTGCATGTACGTCTCTTCATATAGATCCCCATACAAGAAGGCATTTTTGACATTCAATTAGTGTAGTTTCCAATCTCTATGAACTACCACTATTAAAAGAATCCTCACCGTAGACAAGTGAGCAACAGGAGAAAACGTATCAAAAAAGCTCACTCCATATGTTTAAGTAAACCCTTTTGCCATAAGTCTGGCTTTGTATCTTGCAATAAACCCATCTAGATTATATTTGAGTGCAAAGACCCAGTGATAGCCAACAACAGAAGTTCCCTTAGGTAATGATGTCAGCTCCCATGTGCCTCTACTCTAAAGGGCGGCCATCTCATCCTCCATGGCTTGTCGCCACTTCAAATCAAGCATGGCCACATGATATACTACAGGAATATGATTGGCTACTAAAGCATAATAGAAACTAGCAAATTATGTTCTCATACCAACTATCACACGACTGCCTGCAACTATATAT
This sequence comes from Thalassia testudinum, assembly GCA_037157565.1. Taxonomy (NCBI): domain Eukaryota; kingdom Viridiplantae; phylum Streptophyta; class Magnoliopsida; order Alismatales; family Hydrocharitaceae; genus Thalassia; species Thalassia testudinum. The sequence continues at coordinate 132,059,979 of JAZHRO010000055.1, forward strand.
CTAGCACAACTCCGAGGAGCCTTCCAAATAGCTATCGGAAGATCAAAATCATCCTCCTCGACTGAATCAACAGGAGATTTATCTACATCACTAAGCACATAATTGTGAGTGTCTAAAGGTGCAAAGCTCATTTGGCTTAAGGAGGCCGACGGAGGAGGTGAAGGGGGGGAACCTGCAAAGTAGTATGAGGTCATGTATAAGTACGAATTGGCTGAGAAAATCTCTATAGTGCGTTCCAACAAATGCATTCCACCGCATCGCCGGTGCTCCTGCTCCACCGCATCGCCAACGCACCTGCTTGGAGTCCATCACCGAAGCCAGCTCCATCGCCAGTGCCAACTCCAACTCCATTGTGGTGCACCTACAAGACTCATTGCAGACAATTATTAAACCCCTCAATTGATTCTTCAGGGATTTTAGGTAATGTGTACAGTCCGAGTGCCATTTTTAATTTCATTTTGTTAGTTTAAGGTATGTGTATAGTGCGATTTTTTATTTCATTTTACTTTAGGGGTTTAGGGTATGTGATTTTTAATTTCATTTTGCTTCAGGGGTTAGGGTATGTGTACATCTAGCACTTAGGTTATCCATATTTTGTGTTCCATCGATTATGACAAGTCATCAATTTTTGGTTGATTTTCTATAATTTCAGACATAGCACCAAAGGCAAAAAGGGGAGGAAGAGATGGACCCAATAGCAGGTCTGACCATGGATGGAAGTATTGTACAGAAATTGAGCTAGGAGCTTAAAAGGGGAAAGGATATAAATATGTTAAGTGTAGGTTTTGTGGGAGAAATATCACAGCTGGAATTGCACGATTAAAGGAGCACTTGGCCAAGACACACAAAAACGTGGGACCATGTGCCAAGGTCCCACTTGAAGTTGAAATTGAGATTAAGGAATACTTGGTCAAGAAGGATGTTGATAGAAGAGTGCTGGAAGAAATGGAAGAAATTCGTCACATAAGTGGACATACAGTACAGGGGCCATCTGGTCATGGAGAAAATGCACCCACAGGATCAAGTGGTTCAAAAGTGCTGGTAGGTCCAATGGATTTATTTGTTGGGGTTGGACAGAAACCTGTTCCTGGAAGTAATGAACCTAATAGCACTCCACATGCTCATCCAAAGCAGGTTACTTTGAATTCCTCTTGAAAGAAAGAACTTAGAGAGAAAACATGTCTTAGTATTGAAAGATTCTTCATTGAAAATGGATTGCCTTTCAATTTGGCCACCAGTCCATCTTATTGGCAGATGTTGCAGAATGTAACTTTGGAAGGAGATTTAGAGGTCCTACGATGCATGAGTTATGAACCTGGATTTTGAAGGAAGAAGTAAAGACAATAGACATAATGGTTGAGCAAGCAAAGGCATCTTGGGTTGAAATAGGATGTAGCATATCGTCTGATGGTTGGACAAATACAAAAGGTCATACCTTGATTAATTTTTTGGTCAACAACCCTAAAGGTACATGATTTTTTAAATCTATTGATGCTTCAAAAGAAATCAAGAATGTCGATTACCTCTTCAAATTGACGGATGAAGTTGTTGAAGATGTGGGGGAAAGCAATGTTATCCAAGTAATAATAGATAATGTATCTGCTTATAAAAAAGCTGCAGAAAAATTGATGGAGAAGAGACCATATTTATACTAGACTCCATGTGCTACTCATTGCATTGACCTTATGTTGCAGCATATCATGAAGTTGCCTCTTCATGACTTTGTCTTCAAGAAAGTCAAACAAATCATCAACTACATATATGCACATGCTTGGGTGGTGGCCATGATAAGGAAGCATGCGGGAGGAGATTTAGTGAGACCTACCATCACACGATTTGCTACTGTTTTCCTTACCTTACAGAGATTACTATGTGCCAAAGATACTCTTGAGTCTTTTTACACCTCAAAAAGGTAGAAGTCCAACAGCTATGCATTGAAGGTTCCAGGGCAAGCTGTGCAAAATATTATGCTAAAAAGTAGAACATTTTGGCCTGGTAGACTCAGAACAATACCCACCAATGGGATTTATCTATGAGGCTATGGATAGAGCCAAGGAAGAGATCGCTAAAAATTTAGGTAATGCTGAAAATAAGTACAAGATAATCTGGGACATTGTTGACTCAAGAGGGGACAGACAACTACACACTTGCATGCTGCTGCCTGCTTTTTGAATCCCCAATGCCAATATGAACAAACATTTTCAATTGATTCAGAAGTTAAGATGGGATTGTATTCATGCTTTCAGAAGTTAGTTCCTAATAGGGAGGAGAGATTGAAGGCAGATCTCCAATCAGATGCATTTGTCAATGGAAGAGGGCTATTTGGATGGTCCAATGCCGTAGACACTCGAAAACAGAGGAGTCCTGGTATGAATATGATCATTAACTCCTTTCTATCATTTAGAATAGTAAGTGTAGTGCAATTTTTTTCCTATACTGAAAACATCTTTTCCATTACAACGGATTGGTGGAGAGCATTTGGTGATAAAACACCTGAGTTGAGGTTCGCCAGGCGGATTTTAAGTTTGACTTGCATTGTGTTTGCATGTGAGCAAAATTGGAATTCTTTGAATCATGTAAAAGGATCACATTTGTATTTTAAGTAATATTTATAAAGAATTTAATGAGCATCTTTGCATTGACTAGGTCCATACTAAAAGGAGGAATAGACTGAAACAAGACAACCTCAATGACTTGATTTATTGCATGTTCAACCTAAAATTGAAACACAAGGAGGTAAAGAAGAAGACAATGGAGGATCCTCTATGCTTAGAGGAAGTGGACTCTGATGATGAGTGATTGCTACGCTACAACCCTGTGAAGATGAGGTTGATGCTTATCAAGAACTAGATACAACTGTAGCTCTACAACAAGATCTCATTGACCTTAAGCAATTAGTAGACGCAATGGGAGGATTAGAAATACAAGTGAGAGGTAACAGAAGAAAGAAAATAAAAACAAGGGTAGAGACAAAGGTAACAAAATAAGTCATTTTATATTTTGAAGAATTTTAAATTTATAAACTAAGGTTTTAAGTTTTAACAAATATTATTTAAAATTATTTATTTTTTAGGTAAAGCGATTATTGATGTCGAGGAGGAAGAATTTTAAGAGAGTGACAGAGATACTGAAGATATAGAAGCTGAGGCTATGATGAAGTACATGGATGACTCATGGGATGATGTGACCAATCCTAGTGATAATAACATTGATGAGCTTGACTTTGAGTGACTTTGATGGTGTTGAAGGGGGTGGAGAATAGAATATCTTTTAGTTCTTCTTTGGAATTTTTTGATGTGCATGTACTTTCATTTTAAGTCCTCAAATGTTTAGATAAACGAAACTTGTAGTTTTCCATGTTCACTTGTTTAGTTGTTCAGTTGATCATCTTCTTATTGGAATGTCATTTTAAGTCTTTCAATATTTATTATAGAGCAAAAATGACATGGATGTGTGTTTTTTACTTTTTTTTTCATTATTAATACTTAATAAGTATATATTTATGTCATTTTTTCTTATTAGAAAAAAGGTTATGATGGCACCGATAGAGAATAAAATGAAAGAGACATGTTCAAGGTGGTTTAGACATTTAGAAAGAAGGCCACCAGAGGCTCCAATTAGGAGATGCGAGAAGTTGGAGGCTGAACCCGTTTAGAGGGGACAAGGAAGACCAAACAAGTGTTGGAAGGAAACTATTAAATATGACCTCATTTACTTTAATTTAAGTTCTGAAATGGCTGAAAATCGTTCTATGTGGAGGCAAAGAATCCATATAGCTGACCTCACTTAGTGTAGGAAAAGTCTTGGTTGTTGTTTCATCCAAACCTGAGGCTTACACCTCGCCACAATCAAGGCAAACCGCCTCAGACCACCTCACGTTTTTTAAAACCTTGCTCAGTAAAGACTATGGTGGGTGTGTCATTATCAAGAATAGCTCCAAGAGGTATAGGTGGTATAAGCCTAGGAGCAACGTCAACAGTAAGGGTTAAGTCACAACCAACAGATACAAAATGACGAGATGTAATAGGATCAAAACATCGATATCCCTTTTGTGTCTGAGAATAACCCAAGAAAACACATTTTACCACTCAAAGTGCCAGTTTATCCCTTCCACGACCAAGATGTACAAAGGCAACACAACCAAACGCCCGAGATGGTACATGAAATAACTTTCTATTAGGATGCAAAACTTGCCAACATATCAGTTCATGTAAGGCAGAGTTTGGCATCCTATTAATAAAATAAGTGGTTAACATTGCATCCCCCCAATACAATGAAGCTACAGAATGATGAATTAACAAAATGCGAGCAACATCAAGCAAATGCCTATGCTTCCTCTCAGCTACACCATTCTACTGAAACGTATGAGCACATGTAGTCTGGTGTATAATGCCATTGGACTTATAAAAGGATTTTATACAGGTAATACAAAATTCCAATGCATTATCATAATGAAACATCTTAATACCAATAGAAAACGGGGTCTTTATTTCAATGATAATTTTCAACAATGTTTTCAACTCCAAACTTATTCATGAGAAAAACCCACAAAACTCTAAAGAAATCGTCAACCATCACCAAAAAATACACGTGACCTAACCAATCAGAAATACAGCTAGTACCCCAAACATTCATATGAACAAGCTGGAAAATAGAAGTAGACCCAGTATGATTGGAAGCAGGAAAACTGGCACTGTGATGCTTGCCAAGTTCACACGTATCATAAAGAATGGTAGCGGTGGAAGGAATGTAAGGGATAGCCCGTCTAAGTCTCTCCAAGGGTAGATGGCCAAGGCGAAGGTGCTACTGAAATGGAGATCCAGAAACTCTCCCTATAACCAACAGCAGCAATAGCAACAAGTGCCCGACTCATACGATAAACCCTCCCTTCTTTACGTCATCCACCAATCGTCCTCCCCATGAGCTTGTCTTGCAAGACACATGACTGTGCATTAAATATAGCTCAACAATTTAATTTATTGGTAGTGCTGCTAATTAAAAGGAAACTGAGAGCAAAATTTGGTACGTAAATTACATTAGACAATCTTAAGGTAGAAGATATGGGAACATCTCCCTTTCCAGCCACAAGAGAATGTTTTACCATCAACAACTTGTACCATTCTTCCTAGTGCAACAATACTCATAACAGGAAAAGAATCGTGATCTTCACATAAATGTATTGAAGCTCCAAAGTCAACTAACCATTCACCAGACCTCATCGGAAAGGAGGAGCAAACCAAGTCAATACCTAAGAAGGAAGAGACAAACGTTGCAGTATCTGCAAGCTAGAGAGTGGAAGCATGTGCAAGATGGGAGAACGGCTGAAGATCATCAAATTCAACCCTAGAGACCACCTCTGGCAACGCATCTTAAGTCTTTGTCACCTGATTAGAATAACTGGTTTGCCATGCTTCTGCCAACATGTAGCCTTAGCATGCCCTAGTCGACCACAGTAGGTGCAAAGAGTCTGGTTACGACCCCCAAATCCACATCCACGGCCACAACCACGGGCAAAAGAAGTACCTCTACCATGTCCAGGGATTGCAACCAAAGCAAAGGTTTGACCTGTGGTATCAACCACTGGAGTCTGAATGGTAATCCGATTGAACCTACCACAGGTCTCCTCCAGTGATGGGAGCTCTAGTAGAGCCAAAAGTTGCTCCCTAGCCACTATGAATTTAGGACCAAGACCTGAGAAGAGCAAGGAGACCACTAACTCCTTTAAGTCACGTCACGAGGTATAGGTATAGCCAGGCCTACAAGAGTTCTCTCCAAGAGACCCTTCACAATGTAATATTGTACCAATGATTGTCCTTCCTGACGAAGATAAAACAATTCATGATAAACCTAGAACACTCTAGCGAAATTCTTCTAATGAGAATGTCTCAAGAAGAAAATCCCACATCTGCTTGGCTATGGTGTAGTACATGATTTCATCACCAATTCTAGGAATAACGCAATTCGTCATCCAGGCATATATCATTGCGTTATCTCTATCCAAATTAGTATGTGCACCAGTCTTCTGTTCAGATTCTGAGCTACTCAAAATGTGCTCATTCCCATGACCTTTAACAATCATCAAGAAAGTCTAGGACCACCAAGGATAATTAGTCTCATCAAGTTTAATCATAGGACCAAAGAACGGACTTTTGTAAGTCCCAGTGTCCACTATGGAGTCTGAAGTGACTTCAAATGAACTTAAAAAAGCCATCTCTTTCTTGCCAACAAACCCACACCACTTTAGAACTCTTCAAATCATCAACTCAAGCACCAAACATCTAATTTGTGGTTTGAAACCACAAAAATCAAAGTCACCACAACAAAAACCCCTCTAATCCAATCAAAGACGTCAAATCCAAGGCGCTCAGAGGCCAACGGGTGGCAGATCTGCCACTAGCAGTCTATCGAAGGGTAGTTCTACCACTAGCGAAGGTACTGGTGGTCTTGAATGGCCATTAGTGGCGGCACTAGGGGCTAGAATCGCTTAGGCGGTGGCGCTGGAATCAGCTAGGGCAACCCCAGTTCGTGGAACAGCAAAGACTATCGGTTAGGGCGGTGCCAGAGGCTAGGGTAGCACCAAAGATGAAGAGACCCGTCGACGTTGGTGGCTAGAACAGTGATGAGGAGGCTACTGGGACCGACTAGGCGGCGTTAGAGACCCTACAGGGGCAACGCTAGACGATCTACACCACCAGCGGCGACACTAGTGGTGCCTGGGGTGCCAACGAGGAGATCAATCGATGGGAGGAGGATTTAGTGACTAGTGGAGAGGTTTCGAAGGCTTATTTGGGTGGGATATTGAGAGCTTCGATCTAGGATCGCCACTCTGATATGACTTAGGAGAAACAAATGATTTAATCTTATTCCAAAACTCTACCTCTATATAGAAAGAGGTGGGGCAAATTACACCATAACTCCAAGAAGAAATAAAAAAGTAACAAACATACCCCTACAAACATAATAAGCCAACAAAGTTCAACAAAATCCATAAAAATTTAAGAAATCTAAACACCTTACACAAAAAATTGAAGAGGTCTACATTATTTGTTGAGGAAGTCCTAAGACTCGATATATTTGTTGTTGCATCTAACTACTAAAGGCAGTTGCTATTGAGTTGGATGCTCTTGCATGATTCTTTTATTAGGAAAAAAAAGGATGGCCACATGAGGTTAGTGACCATCCTGCCTCATTAATTAAAAAAAGGCTACAAATATATTGCAACATTAAAAATTATTTCCACAATGCTCCTTGAAGGAGGCATCCCTACAAACATTCTCCACTAAGTGGCACTTCCCCTAAAACATTGAAGCATTCTAATGTAGACATAATGCCCAGACAATGGCAAGAGGTGTAGCATGTTCCTGCCGAGATCGAAAGGTTCCAACCTAGAATGATTGCCAAAACTCCCCCAAGAAGAATGTACAAGCCATTTACAATCACACGATGCCCAGGTTTGCTTAGCGAAGGGGCAAGAAAAGAATAAATTATCACAATCCTCTGGTGCCTTGCCACCAAAATACAAGTAGGATCCAAAGAAGGCGCTAACTTAAGCCTACAGACCTTTATCATTAATCTTCTCTGACCAGGTAGACACACGAAGATCTTTACCTTTAAAGGCATAATCATTTTCCAAATCAAACAACAATCTTTGCTGAGAACCCAATTAATATCCCTCTAAGGTCATTGATAGGACAGAGACAAGAACAGAGGATTGCCAGTCATGATTGTCATCAAAAGGAAGTACATTGGTTCTACTGCAAAGCATAATTTTTGTTGTTCCACTATTCTTCTTATTGGTCTTCCTAATGCCAAAAAAAGTAGAGAATAGATTGGAGAGGATTTGTAGACAGTTCTTCTGGAGATCGTAGTGGAGTTTCCTTGGTTCCTTAGAAAGAGGTTTATATGCCGGTCTTAGAAGCAGGTCTTGGTGTGCTTCACCTATGTATAATGAACAAATCTCTACTTACGAAATGGGTGGTGAGAATTATGGGTCAAAAAGAAATTTCCTTACTTCCTTTTTAGATTCTATTTACAAAACGGTGATTAACTAGGAGAGATGAATTATTCCCAGGGACACTTCTAACTTTTGGAGAGGCTTGATGGGTGCTGTTGTGGAAGTCAAGAATCTGTTCAAGGCAAATGTGGGCAATGGTGAGTCCTTCAAATCTTGGAGTGATGATTGGGCATGACAGGGAAGGTTGGCAGACAGATTCCCACGACTGTTTGGGCTAATTCTAGAATCGGATTGTCGGATTTCTAATTGTTGGGAAGGAAATGTGTGAAACTTACATCTACCACAGGCGTTATCTGAGTAGAGACTAAATGATTTTGTGTCCTTGCAAGGTGTTTTGTCTAATTTCATCATATTACAGGAAAATGGTTTGGATGGTTAGGTGTATTTGGTTGATCAAAATAATGAATTTTCTGTTAAATCGACTTACAAAAGATTAAGAAGAGGTGGTGGCCATCAGGATGTGAATTTTTTGAGACATTGTCGGTTGATTTGGAAGGCAAAGGACCCTCTAAAGATAAAAATTTGTGCATGGTTCGTGAGAAGACGGTGATTTTTTTTATTTTTTTGAAAAGGAGAAGACAGTGAATTCTAACTAAAGCTTATTTCAATAAGATCTCCCCTTGGCTTCCACGGCTTGTTCCCTTTGCAATGAGGACATTGAAGATTGTTGCCATCTTTTTTCAAATGTACATTTACAAGGAGAGTTTGGAGTTTGGTGTAGATTGATTGGATTGAGCATTCATCTTGGGAAGCTTTTTGGAGATCGTTTGGTGGGGGATGTTTCAGATCAACTAGGGAGAGTGTCCTTCCTTTGGCCATTTTATGGGCAATGTGGCTAAATAGAAATGGGGTACTTTTCAAAAGAGAACAGGCATAGGTGGAGAATGTTGTGCATCAAGCTATGACCTTTAAGCTTTCTGGACTGCATTGTAAAGGAAGGGATGTCTTCTTGTTTTTGCACGTAATTGAAGTTTTTTTTTAATGAATAATGGAGGATCACTGGTCATGAGTGACCCTCCTTTTACTTGCTCAAAAAAATATATACTCCTCTAAGGTAGGAGTCTTCTATAAGCCGACATAACTAACAAAAGCCCATCTTCCCACCTCCAAGCATCCAATGATCCCTCTGTAGGTGCAAAATTGACCAATCTTTCTTACAAATGCAAAAATTTGACCGCCCTTTGATCCGAAAGGGCAGACCAAAAGGGTAAAGACCAGGAGTGCCCATCCTAGCGCTTGGCTACAGAAGCAACAGGATTCACTGTCGGAGCATAGATACGAGGGTAAACATCTGCAAGAGGGCAATATTGGTCCAATCTCCACCTAGAATGAAAAGTCCTTCCCATTGCCCAAATTGGCATAAAAGTAAGGAATAAAGGAGGGTATCTTATGCAGAAGTGACCTACAGAAAGCAGTCTCGTCTTGAGAACAGCATCTCAAGCCAGCTCAATATTCTTCCATAACAAGCCGTGAAGAGTTCCACAAAGAGAGAGTTCCCCTCACCCATAATCTCAACAATCCACTTGGTGAGTAAAGCCCAACTCATTGCCCCTAAGTCCAGCACACCCAGGCCAACCTCCATGACAGGTCTACACACTTCATCCTAGGCGACCAAGGAGACCCCTTTACCATCATTTTGTAACCCCTACCAAAAGAAGCATCGTCTGATAGCATCATCTTCCTTAGCACCTTCAACGACGCTATAAACATCGAAAGAAGGAAAATAGGCAAGGCAGAGAGCACATACATAAGTAACACTAGTCTGCCTCCCTTGGAAAAACACCTCAATTCAGGACCAACCCATTCCGATCCAAGGCCTTCAAAGGTCTATCAGAGAAAGGCACCTCCAAATACTTCATAGATAGATCCACAATAGGAGTACCCAACTCATTGCTACAGAGCTGACTAACGTCCTCCTTCATACTGAAAGAAACAAAAGAAGATTTTGCTCCGTTAATCCGCAAGCCAGAGACTTCACCAAACACCTCCAGAAGCACCGAAACATTTCTTGCTTCCTCCAGAAGATTTTGCATGATATTACAACCATAACAGTCTAACTATCAAGGTTATAATATGCTTCATTCATCAACTTGTCAACGTGCAAGATATAATGGTGACTACCTGTGAGGTAGTGTTTTGAGGAACTATTCCGGCACTCAAAATTTAGATAGTTAGGGTTGGTCCTCTCCATTCAAGCCAATTACCATTGACTCACAAATTTAATGTAACTTTTTATGCAGAAGGATGTTAAATATCACCAAAGGAATATATCTAAAATCATCAGTGTCAAGAAGGATAATTTCCATTACCCATTCTGCAACCGAATTATTCCAAGATAAAGTTTACAATCAAGGCATAATGTCAACTGATACCTCCCTAAAATGGGAGATCAAGGCAAACACCAAATCAGGTGAAACACACCCATAAAATCTCCAAACAATTTCCTAAATCATTCACTATCTCGACCAAACTTCCACATCAGGGTGACTTCGTTAATAAAACGAAATTAAAATCATTAAAAATGAGCATCCACGACATAGAATTGTCTAGGAAGCATTTTAAATTTTTAATAAGCAACTATTCTCAAAGAACTATTACAAAACTAGACAGCAATTTATATTATTCTTTTAAGAAAGATTAGGCATGGAAAGTATTACCTCTTTCATAATTGTTTGATTAGCAGCTCTCTGTGAATCATTCTTGCACCGAGCAAAAGTTTTTTCAACATAACGGCGAAGAGATGGAGGAATTGATCCCTGCAAACCATCTTATAAATCAAATAAGGTTTGTAGTTGGGAAGGGAATAAAAAGATGTGGTTTAAAAAAATACTAAAGATAATATTCTCATCCTATCTTGTTAGATCACTGGAATGGTGACAGTTCTCTATAAACAAAAAGCAGCATGTTGGCTTTAGAAGTTGTTCATGATAAGGAAATTTGTTTAAGAAAGCGAGGATAGAACCTTTCAGGAATAATGGAAATGAGGAAACACAAACAAGGCACGGCATATTGAGGCAAATTCTGGCTGACTTAAAAAAATAAGAACTCGTTCAATCAAGAATGAAGAACAATGAGACTTTGAGGCTCTGTTGATAAGAATAAAGTCCTGATAGTAGGCATTTTACGCTGAAAGTACAATATTAAAATTGTTCAAATACAAAATAACAGTAAAAAAGACCATAACAAGACCACGATTTACTTAATTTGACATGGAATGGTGTGACCTACTTGAGGGGAGAAGCACCCTAACAGGCAGACGAATAAATTACTTCTCATGAGCAAACAATATCCCATGGTCACGCTTATAGGCCCTGCGCAGTTTTAGATATCCCCTGAGCTAGGATCCTTGATAGGATTTAACTAGCATATAATTCTCAACAACCTCTCTCAAACTAAAGCAATCACGCTAAGCTTATAAATAAGATATAAAGAAACAATCTCTTTTTTTTTGAAAGGGTAAAGACATATAAAGAGACAATCTTCTTCCTGCTCAGTATGTCTCCCAGTCAAAGGAGTAGGCAGCCACATTAGAGTGAAGACGACCCTATAGGAAACAATGCAAAGCACACATAGGAAAAGATACCAAGCACAACATGGGTGATTTTTTTTTTTTGAAAGTCAAAGAGCAGTTATATAAATAATAACCACCCAAATTCATTTCATTTCACAAAACTGGATTACATCAGACGTAACAAAATAAATCTCCAGAACGCCACTTAGGAGGAAATCGATGAAACAAAATTCTCAACATGTGACATTTCTCCCTTAAAAATTACTCCATTCCTCCCCAACCAAACACCCCACAAGGTGACCCCTCCGCCACTTGCATCACCTCTGCGGAATGAGGATCAGAAGGCAGCCTCCTCCTGATAAACGATCAAGTCGATCCCCAACCTTTGCCAAACCTGTACCACAAAAGGGCATTAGAAGAAGAGGTGTTGGATGTCCTCATCGACTATGCTACAAAAAGGACACGTCAAGTCGTCCGCATGGTTCCATCTCACTCCCCATCGCTTCGTCATGATCCTCCCTCTTCTCAACAACCACGCAAAAATTTTCACCTTCAGAGGACACTCTGCCGCCTAGAGCAATCTAAAATCCTGCAGGAGGTCGACGTCTGAGTTGGTCGTGCCACCTATCAATCTACGGTAGACTTTCGCCACTGAGAAGTCTCCTTCCCAGGAGAAAGCATCTAGGCCATCCTCTGGTGCCCAACCTTCCAACTCCTGCAGCAGCAGCTGAAACTCCTCACATCTCTGATCTGAGAGCCCCCCTAAAAGCAGGACACCTGGCTCCATCCCAACAGCTTCCCACTGTGGCTAACGGGTCGACTACATTCCCAAAAAGGCGGGGGAACTTGTCGCCAATGGTACATCCAACCCCCCGCCAGTCATCTTGCCAGAAACGAAATGCATCCCCCACCCCCAGAGTGGGAGAGAAAAAGCATGCACCTCCCTTGCCACCGTCGCCAGACCCCTGAGAAAGTGAGAAGCTCCTGAGAGGGGGGGGGGACCAGCAGTCCCCACAATAGAAAAGGGACGTACCAGTATTGCATAGTATCATCGAAAGCCCCTGCTCCTGCCCCACCAACCTGGCTATCCACTTTGTGAGGAGGCTAATATTCACCTTGCCCACATCTCTAACCCCCAGACCCCCATTTGGCACTAGTCTACATACCTCCTCCCAGGCCACCAACCTCACCCCTAACCTGTCGATCCCACATTGGCTTAGAAGAAATCCTTCATCAGTCCTGAGATCTCTCTCAATCTGACGCAGTAATTTGAATACCGAGAGGAAATACGACAGCATGGATGATAGAACCGCTTTCATCAAGGTCAGCTTTCAACCTCTAGAAAGGAGCCTGGAAGACCATCCCGCCAACCTCCCTTCCATCCTCTCCATCAAGGGAAGCCAATCCTGCATCTTGAGCCACTGATCTGATAAAGAAAGAGCCAAATAAACCAACGGCAAGGAACCCAAGTCTGTCCCCAAGGCATCACTCAGCATCTCTGTATCTGTGGCCGACAAGTTGAACGAGACAAAACTTGACTTTTGATAGTTTATTTGTAGCCTAGACGCCTCACCAAAAAGCTCCAGAAGAATTCTCATCCTTCTAGCCTCCAACACCGTACCCTCAACCAAAAATAGTGTATCATCAGCATACTGCAAAACCGTTGTCTCCTTGTCATCACCAATCGTAAAACCTCTGATCAGGCCCCTATCACAAGCCCTATGTGTTGCCCGTGCTAAAGCATCTGCTGCAAGTACAAAAGGCATAGGCGCAAGGGGGTAGCCCTGTCTGACCCCCCTCCTGGGCTGTATCCATCCTCCTGCCGGGTTCCCATTGATCAAGACTGAAAAGGATGTCGTCGTCACACACTTTTTCATCCAGTCAATCCAGATTGTGGGAAATCCTCTCCTCAACAAGGAAGTCCATAGAAAATTTCATTGGATAGAATTGTATGCCTCACTAAAGTCTACCTTCCATAGAAACGCCTATCTCTTTTCCCTCTTCCAAGCTGGCAGAGCCTCCAAAGTAATCACAAAACCATCCAAGATTCCTCTCCCTAGAACGAAGGTCGTATGCACTGGGGATATCAAGTCACCAAGAAGATCCTTGAGCCTATTGGCCAGGACCTTAGCAACAATGCGGTATATGTCATTTCACAGTGCAAGTGGTCAGAAGTCCTGGATCGCCTCCTCCCCTTCCTTCTTGGGTAGCAAGAACAAATAGTATTTATTTAATTTATCAAAAACCCTATTTCTAACCACAAACTCCTCTATCACCTGCAACACCTCCTCCCCCGCCAGGGGCCAAAACTCCTTGAAGATTGGAAAACCATCTGGGCCAGGACACGCTTCCGCATTCAGGCTCCAAACCGCCTATCTCACCTCATCTTCCGAGAAGCCAGTAGCAAGTCTTTCCGCCTTAGCCTCCGTGATACATTGTACATTCTCCTCTCTCCACCTCCAACACCCCCTGATATGCCTCCCCGCAAAGTCTCTGAAGTAATCTACCACTGCCCGACCCATCTCCTCCCTAACTACAAAAGAATCCCCATGTATCATCAGCTTCTCTAACCAATTCCTCCTCCTCCTGGACTAAGTCATTTGATGGAAGAACTTGGTGTTAGAGTCGCCTTCTTTCAACCATCTCTGTCATGACTTCGTCTTCCACTCCACCTCTTCCTATCCTCCTCCTGTACTATCTGTGCTATTCTCCCCCAGACCTCCCTATCCTCTGTCGAGATAGAGGCCTGCTCCTCTTATCTATCAATCCTGGTAATCTCTGCCAATGCTTCCTCCTTCCTACCCCTCCTAGATGCTTTGATTTCTCTCCTATACACCTTCAAATGATCCCGCAAAGCACTCAATTTTTTCACCAGACGACAAGCTACCGAACCCTCCACATTTATCTACTTCCATTTCTCCTTCACCATACTCCTGAATCCCTCCTCCATCAGGATCTATCAAATTTGAAATAAGTGCCAAAATGTACTCCCAGATTAGGTCTCCAGATGAGAGGTGTATGGTCTGAAAAAGGTCTCTCCAGAGCAGACACATCCGCCATAGAGAAGGCCTCTGCCAACTCCACGTTGGAGAGGAATATGTCAATCCTTGACATCAAACCATTGCTATTCCTCCATGTGTAAGCACAGGATGTCGGAGCCCAATCCACGAGATCATGAGTAGAAACAAAGTCCACAAAGTTATCCGACCCAGGATCCTATCTCCCCCGACCTCCAGGCATGTCCTCCATCTACAAGGTAATGTTGAAATCACCTCCAATCAACCAAGGACTTCCATGGCATGCCGCAACCACAGAAGTGAGTTCCTCCCACATGACTCCCCTCGCCTATGTATCTGCTAGCCCATGCACCCTTGTTACAGTCACGCTGGCCCCTCCCACCTTCATCACCAACCTCGCAGAGATTACATGTTCTCCACAAAAGCAGTCTTCCAGGGAGAAGACCTCTTCCCGCCATCCAAGGATCTGTCCACCTGAGTGGCCAGACGCATCAAGGGACCGAAACCCTTCCATCCAAGAACTCCCAACATCCTTCCATACCCTGGCATAACAATCTGACAGCTTTGTTTCCTGCAACAACACGACATCCGCTCTCCATCTCCTGATATACTACCCCAAAGATGCCCTTCTCGAAGGGTCATTGAGACCCCGCACGTTCCATGTAAGCACACCATTCATTTATTAACAATGGGAGTCACCTTTACTACCTGTCGAAACCCACCTACCTCCACTTTCTTACGCACCTCCTCATCCTTGTAATCCAACACCGTCATTTGTTGTAAGCCTTGTGGCGTCCTTCCATGACTATCCACCACCACCCTCATCCTTTGTCCTCCACGAAAGCTCAACTTTCTCCTGTACCAGAGGGAGCCACGTCGACCATCGTGCACTAAGCGTGGCCCCACCTAGTCAAAGGAACCTATGTCACACCGCCTCCATCCAATCGCTGCACCTGCGAGGAAGCCTCGGGTTGGGTCTTGTTGATCATTTTCTCGTCAAGCATGGACCTCCTCCCAGCCTCGCCAGTCGAGGGGCAGCAGGAGGGTCCCCCCGAAGTCGCCGCAGCCACATCTGTCCTTGTCACTGCCTTTCTGCCCTCCTCTCCCAGCAAAGGAGATGCCATGGGGAAGCATATGTCACTCACATCAAGGCAAGTCAAGGGTCGATCTCCTCCCGAGCCGCTTCCATGCTCCAGCCCTCCCTCCGCCATCCTCAAAGGCGAGAACAAAGAGGCGGAGGAGGTCTCTTCTCAAGCGTATGTCACAACATGGGTGATAATTCCAAGCATTTTTTTCTGAAGAGGATCCTAAGCATAGTTTTCTATGTCAATTTACCAATTTCAACACTTAAAGAAATTAGCACATTGAGAGCACATGAAAGAGTATCTAGGGAATCATGGAAAAAAGAATGAACTATTTCTTTTTCAAGTTCTATTCTTGGGGACTGTAAGTGATCTTTTTAAATTGCCTACATTCATCTCACTTTCTACTGAGCCCGGTGACAATGCACCATCAAGTTGCAAAGCCAGCAATCTTTGAGATTCTCTGCACCATCAAGGATGCTGCAGAGAGAATCATTCGACTTTGCCAAGGCATATCACTATGGCTAGAAGTTTCATGCGGTCTTCCCAAGTTAGGCTCAAATTTCATGAAAGGTGGATAAAATGGATGAAAAGGTGCATTTCAACTTCTTTGATTGTTCTCCTTAATGGAAACCCAATAATGGGATGGGTTCACCCTAGAAGGGGCGTTCATCAAGGCTACCCTTTTTGCACATCTTCTCTTTGTGCTTGCGGTCAATGCCTTGGCAATCAACCCTTTTGCAGCATATGTTTAATCGGTCTATCCTCCAGTTTCTCTGGAGGCGGAAACTCTCAGGCCATGCTTCCCCTACTTCAATGTGTCGATGATACTGTCTTTGGCAAAGTAGAGAATTTGGTAGCCCAAGTAAGAGTGTTTGGAAGAGCATGTGAACTCTCTATTAATTTTAACAAGCCTGCTTATATCACCTTAGGGATGGACGAGGAAGGGTCATCAAGCCTGTGTTGTTGTCTTCTCTCGAGGGAGCATCACTAATTTCTTACCTGGGCCTATCATTGTCTACAACTGGCAGGTGACCAAACGACTTCGCCCCTCTACTACACATTTAGAAAGAAAGCCGAATAGATAGAAATCTAAACTCTGTCAAAACAAGTGGTTGACCTTGTTAAATGTTGTTCTTGTAGCTATCCTAATGGTTAAGAAAAAAAGAGCGGAATCAATTATTTCGTAGCCGTACATCCCAATATATAAAGATATGGATAAAGTACAAGAAGGTTCTCAAGAAAAAAGAAAAGACATAATAGGAAGCTTATTACACATCTACCAACACTCCACTCAAGCTGGAGCATAAATATCAATCATGCTCAACTTGGAATAACATCTATCAAAGAGAGTCTGTGGATGTGCCTTGGTGAAGATGTCACTTGTCTGGTCCTCGAAAGCCACGAGCAATGCAAATAAGTCCACATTGGATCAAGTCAAGAGTGTAGTGACAGCCAACTTCTTTTTTTTTTTTGAAAAGGGGAAGGGTGGTTATCCACGCGATAACCACCCATATTCATTGATCAAAATAATAAATTACAAGACCAGGGTAGACTCTCAAAACACCAAGTGAGAGGAGATGGACCAGACAAGATTTTCAACATATGGAGTATCTCCCTTAAAAACAACTCCATTCCTTCCCAACCATATACTCCATGACACTGCCAGGATCTTCACCCTCTCCTTCCTCGATCTAAAAATGGTACCACCCCCGCCTATATTACCACTCCTAAAGTAGCTCCAAAACCCCTCAAAGTTGTCAACTGCAATCTAGTCCATCCCCATCCTCCTTCATACCTGTCTCACAAAAGGTAAAGGAAAAAAAGATGCTGAACATCTTCATTCGCCCTACCACACATGGGGCAACCACGATCATCCATAGCTGCCCACTTAGCCCTCCAGACCTTGGTAAGGATTTTGCCCCTCCTGACAAACCAAGCAAAGATCCTAACCTTCAAAGGGCACTCCAGCAACCAGAGCAACATGCAATCCCTCAGGAAGTCAACATCCATTGTCTGTGTATGCAAAGAAATTCTACAGAAAGCCTTTGCAACAAAGAAGTCCCCTTCCTCCCAGCAAAGAGCATATCAACCACCTTCTGGTTCCCATCCCTCTAGATCCCCCAGCAAAAGCTGAAACTCTATGCACCTCTGATCCAACAACACTCCCTCAAAGGTGAGGCACCACGCACCATCCCAATAGCTTGCCACTGTCGCCTCCCTGTACACAGCTCGAGAGAAGAGCCTCAGGTATCTATCACAAAGGTGACCGCCATCCTACCAATCATCTATCCAGAAGGTGTCACCATCTCCCACATACGATGTGAAAAAGTTTTTCACCTTTGGCACCACTGTCACTAGCCCCCGTACGGAGTGTGACGCACTAGGAATAGGAGACTCAAGGGCCCCCCAGGAGAGGAGGGAGCCGTAACACCCCTGAAAAGTATCCCCCAGAAGATCTTGTTCCTGCCCACGATCCTAATAATCCACTTCGTGAAGAGACTGAGATTGACAGCTTCCACATCTTTAACCCCAAGACCACCCTCCTACACCGGTCTGCACACCTCCCAGGACACCGGCCTTATCCCTTTCCCTACCGATCCAGGACTTGACCAGAAGAAATCTCACATAAGGCCAGTAATCTTTTTCTCTATCTGACGGGGTATCCTGAACATAGACAGAAAGTAAGTAGGCAAGGAGGACAAGACAGCCTTAACCAGAATCAACCCCCCCCCCCTCGAAAGCAGACGAGATGACTATCCCAATAGCCGCTTCTCCATCCTCTCCAGCAAAGGCAACCAACCCTGCACCAAAAACAAAGTATCATCTGCGTACTGCAATAAAGGAATCTCCCCACTTGCTCCCGCCAAGAAACCCTTGAACATCCCCTTGGAGCACGATTTGGCAATCACTCTAGTTAGGGCGTCAGCAAACAAAACGAACAGGATTAGGGCAAGCGGGCACCCTTGCCTAACCCCCCGTCCTGGGTTGTACCCATCCACCCCCGCAAGGTTCCCATTCACCAAGATCGAAAAGGATGTCGTTGTGACAC
The DNA here is from genome assembly GCA_037157565.1 of Thalassia testudinum. NCBI lineage: Eukaryota > Viridiplantae > Streptophyta > Magnoliopsida > Alismatales > Hydrocharitaceae > Thalassia > Thalassia testudinum. The sequence continues at coordinate 132,078,655 of JAZHRO010000055.1, forward strand.
ATCTCTTCATCCATCAATCCAGACCTGAGGGAAACCTCTCCTAACCAATGAGGCTCACAAGAAATCCCACTAAATGGAATCATAGGACTTGCTAAAATCCACCTTCTATAGGAAAGCTGCCTTCCTCAATCTCCTCCATTCTGCCAAAGCCTCTGTCGCCACCACAAAGCCATCCAAAATGCCTGATCCTAGAATGAAAGCCATCTGGACCAATGAGATAATATCAGCAAGCAGCCCACGAAGCTTGTTGGTAAGGACCTTCGCTACGATAAGATAGGAAGCATTTGATAAGGAATCGATCAAAAATCTTCAATGGCCTCTACACCGTCCTTCTTGGACAGGAGGAAAAGATAGGATTTATTCAACCTATCAAAGCCTCTGTTCCCTACTGCAAACTCCTCCATAACATGCATCACGTCCTCCTTCACTAGTGGCCAGAACTCTGTCTAGAAGAAGACCGGAAACCCATCTGGACCCGGGCATCTGTCTGCATTGAGGCCCCAGGTCACTTCTCTCGCCTCATCCTCCAAGAAGTCAGCCGAAAGGGACCCAGCCTACTCAGTCGAGATACTCCGCACATCCTCACCCAACCACCGTCACATGCCTCTCTTGCGCAAGCCCATGAACCCCCTAAGAAAGTCTTCAAGCCAGTGAAGTGACAACCAACTTCTACATGCTTGATCCTCTCATAAAACATAGGATTATTCATTATGTAAGTGGTTGCTCTGTTATCGTACCTCATCTCCATAGAAGCCTCAATAAGAATGTGTAGATGTGACAGGAATGATTGTATCCACATCATCTCAGTAGTTGTTTGGGACATTGCTCGATATTCAGACTATACATTGGACCTAGAGACAACAGCTTGCTTCTTACTCTTCCAAGTTGCCAAATTGCCAACCATATAGGTGCAAAACCCTGTAGTGGACTCCCTGTTTACAATGCTACCAACATGGTCAATGTCTATGTATGCCACAATCTAAGGAGGTGCCTTTTTTAAACAAAATCCCCTTCCCCAATGTAAGAGTATATTTAGGGGCATTTGGTTATTTTTTTCCTTGAGGGTGTTCTCTATATTTTACCCATAGCCTCTCTCTCTACATAAAGAGGGCTAGGATCTCTTTTGAGAATCAAGACTCATTCTCTTTCAATATGGTATCAGAACGAGGTGAGTCCTAGGCAATTCGCACTCAATACCTTTTCCATCAAATAAATCCTAGAAGAACGAGATCTCTAAGTTCTCATCCGCCTCGCCACAACAGCTCATGTGCCGCCAAAGAAGCCACCAACACCGCTGTAACAACACCAGAAGCACTACCGTAGCAACACCAGGGTACCACTAGTAGCTATAGTGCTGCTGCAGCAACGCCACCAAGGCCTGTTGCATGGACCAGCAATGTCGTTGAGACTTTAGCCTCGCTACTGCTACCCTAAGTGTTGACCTAAGGAAGTTTCTCGCACTCCCTTGCGCTCTCTTCAACGTCTCAAGTTGCGGACAAATGCTGTTGTGATTCAAGACGTCCTTGTTTAAACTCCTTGGTTTTGATTCATGCTGTTTATGCATCCATTCTTGATGATCTAAGCCATGATTAGCCCCTAACATTGTCTTTGTAGCTTCTTCTGACTCCACATGACGATGTCAAGACCATCTAATGCTCTTGAAGTCAAGCCCATGACTTCCTCTGCTTTTGTCGTAATTCAAGGAACATCTGTAAGTTTAATGGTATTCAGAATTACCTACTTTGGTCCCAGGCATTCAATATATTTATTGGAGGATAGAAGAAGCTCCACATCCTTACCAGGATCCCTCCTGGTTCCCAATCTACAGATTGTTCCAAATGGGAACAGAATAACTACTTGGTTATGAATTGGATGATGAATAGTATTAAACCATAAATTGCTAGTAATATGACGTATAAGAAGACCACCAAGGAGATATGAGACATATGAGACAGCTTGGCGAAGAAATTCTCTTAGAAGTCCAGTCATGCCTGTTTAGCCGATATATATCACCAAATCTGGTCTACCATACTAAGATGGGAACACGTTTTGATTTTTTTTAGAAGGAAAAGGATGCTTACCGGAGGTCATTAATCATCGGGGAAGTTTTATTAAGATAAAATGGAACGGACTTTCAATGAGTTTAGCCAACAATCAGAAAACATAATGCCTCTCTAACAACACTTTTCAACCACGCTCTTTCCTTTCATAACACAACTGTTTCTCTGTAGCCATAAACACCAATGAGTAGCCACCGTTTTAATCCACCCTGTTGGGCCCGCATGCATGTAAGTCCTAAAAGAATTCCATAAGTTGTCCATAGATGAAAATTATGCTCCACTTATATTGCTCATCCTCCAAACATCTTTTGAGAAAGACCACTGTATAAACAAGTGATTGGAATCTTCCTCATCACTGTTGCAGATCAAGCAAGAAGCATCAATAGCCGAAAACCACCACTTCCTTTCTGAATTCGTGAGCAGCCTATCTCTTTGCAACAACCATAGGAATAACTTGACTTTAAGGGGAATCTTCAGCTTCCAAAATAGGGCACAATCAGCATTAATTTCGTCCAAATCATTACCACAATCAGTAATACACCCATAGGCTTTGGATACGACAAAAACTCCTATCCAAATCAACTTATAATCTTCACCTCTGGTTTCAGATCTGCAATCACCTTCAGTAGCCCGTGAAATTCAAAGAAAGTCACTTTCGATAACCCCTGCTGCAAGATAATCAGTATATCTTTCCTTGGTCTTGGGGAGTTGAACGTGTTCCAACCATTGTGCTACGAGCCTACAACAAGTAGATAGGGAAATGACAAACATGGCAAGTCATCGATTTCTGGATGGTGTAAGCTCTAGATACCAACCTGCACATGATCAAATACCGGCAATGGATGATATCCTTGATCTGGAGACGATGTATAGGAGACTCCAGAAGATCTGTCCTGATGTACACATCTTGACACCCATCGTGGGTCCCTCTGTTGCACCTCCAACAAAAACCTCTACCATTGTGATCTTTAGTGGGCGTGGTAGTTCTGGAGAAGGCCAAGGTCATGGTCGTGGTCGCACTTATGAGCTGTGCATCCATTGTCAACAGATAAATCATCCTTTAAAGAGATGTTGGGCCAAGTTTGGAAGGCCTAGTCGAGCCAACTCTCCTATGATTCAGGGGAGTTTATCCCTCCTGGAGCACCCTCCTTATCTACAAATAATTATGCACACCTCATTAAGCTTCTTGGACAAGCTATGTTGTTTACTACACGTTAGGATACTGCCACTTCTTTTACTGTCACAGCTCGTATTTCGGCCAATCTGGCCACAAGTCATCCATATCTTCTTGGGTGGTAATTTCAAGTGCATCTAATCATCTTAGTGATAAGAACAATGCATTTACTTCTCTGCAATGGTCACCTGCTATTACTTCTATCAAATAACTCACATTCACCTATTATTGCTATTGAAGATGTCTATTTTATTAACTCTTTATAGTTTTCTGACATGTATTGTGCTCCTGAGTTCCCACTTATCCTATCAAGTGATATTTAATGAGCACTTTGGTTTCTCAAGCCATTTACACAGGAAAGATGATCGGTGGGGAAATTGAGAGAGATGATCTCTACTATATCGATGTCCCTCAGGTCTTTGTTGGTTCTATCTATCTCTACCAATCCTGAGCTCTGCCATCATCGTTTAGGTTACCCATCTGCGTCTCGACTTTGACAGATGTTTCTGAATTCCATTATTCCAACTTCTTGTGACTATGAAGGCTGTCGTCGTGGGAAACACTATCATGTCTCTTTTCCTCGCAAAGAAAATAAAAGGAGTCGGTCTCCATTTGAGTTAGCTTATTATAATATTTGGGGTCCATGTTAAATAAATCACAAGTCTATTTTCTTGTATTTTGTCATTTTTGTGGACAATCATAATTGTTTGTTTTAGATATTTTGTTAAAGAATCAAGTTCTTTAATGAAGTTTCAAAGCCATCAAAATTTTCCATTTGAGTTTATGCAAAGGGATGTTCAAGAGTTTTTACTAAAAATGGCACCCTTCATCGGACTTTTTATGCATATACTTCTTACCAAAATGGTGTAGCTGAACGCAAGCTTTGCCATATTCTTGATATGACCCATACTTATCGCTATGAAGGCTCATAAACATTTCTAGGGGATGCAGTACTTACTGCCACTTATCTTATCAATAGGGTTTCGTCCTCTGTTGTTATTGGAGATATACCTTTCACTATTCTTCAATCCAATGTTGATTCTTTTTGGTTTACCACCATAAATTTTTGGATGTACTTATTTTATTCATTTGTTTGGGATCCCAAGGTCTATCAAGTGTGCTTTTCTGGGATACTCCATATCTTAAAAGGGCTATCATTGTTTTGATCCTGTCGAAAATAGGTATTATGTGACTGCCGATTTCTTTTTTGAGAAAGTGTCCTTTCATTCTTATTAAGGTTCCTCTCTTAGCCGGATCACCCACACTTATGAGAGTTGTCCTAAAGACCCCATGTCTGTTCCCCTTACCTTCCACACAGGTTGAAGTCCCTGAGGAGAGATCACTTAATATATCTTCCCCATCAATATATGATCTAAATGCTCCTTCTCTTCAACAGCTAAAGGATTTGCCCATTACTCTACAGTAAAGTAAAGAGTTGTACTTTATATCCTTTGTCACATTTTCTTGTCATTGATCATCTTAGTTCTGCTTTCCAAAAGTTCTCTATATCTTTATTTGCCATGGTAGTTCCTAGGAATTATCATGAGGCTATATGGGACCTAGGTTGGAGACAGGCCATCAATAAGGAGATGACAACTCTTACTATATGAGGAATATGGGAGTTGACCACTCTACCAAATGGGCCTGTTGTGATCAATTGCAGATGGATTTATACCGTCAAGAATAAACCTAACGGGACAATTGAGAGGCTAAAGGCCAAATTGGTGGCTAAAAGCTATACTAAGACATATGGAGTTCACTACTTTGATGCATTCTCTCCAGTAGCCTAACTTAACTCAATTTGTGTCATTCTTTCCATGGCTATCAATAAGCAGTAACCCCTATACAAGTTTGATACGAAGTATACCTTCCTATACAACGACCTACCAGAGGAAGTCTATAGAAGCCAACCACCAAGCTACGTGGTAAATGCAAAGAAGATTTGTTACCTAAGAAAGGCTATATACGACCTGAAACAGAGTCTGAGAGTATGGTTTGAGAGGCTCAATGGAAAAATTCAAAAGATTGATTTTCTAAGATTTACCTCTAATCATTCTATTTTTGTGAGGCGCAAAAAGTTAGATGTTGTGATTTTGGTTGCTAACATGATTCTTACCAATAGTGATGTTTCAACGATTAAGAAACTAAATATGCCTTGCAGACTACCTTTGTTACAAAGGATTTGAGCACTTCGAGATACTTTCTAGGCGTCATGCCAAAAACTCCTGTGGCATTGTTCTTTCACAGAAGAAATATGTTATGAAACTCCTTGAAGAGATTGAAGCCAAACCAACTTTTATTCATGTTGAACCCCAAGGGCATTTAAAGGAGGACAACCTATTTTTTGAAACAAGAAGACATACAAAAGCATTATTGACAAGCTACCATGACTAAGCCAGACATCAACTTTGCAGTCAACAGAGCGAGTTAGTTCATAAAGAACCCTCGCTATGGTCATTGACAAGTTATCTACCTTATCCTCAGGTACCTTAAAGGGAATCTTAGATAGGGTCTCCATATGAAGAACAACGAGCATGTAGATCTACACTCGTATTATGATGCAAACTATATAAGATTTGTGGAGGACAGGAGATCCACGACTAGATATTCTACTTTTCTTAAGGGCAATCTTGTTACTTGGAGAAGCAAGAAGCAAACTGTAGTTACTCGATCCAGTGAAAAGGCTGAGCACCGAACCATGGCTCATACGACCTGTGAGGTCATGTGGTTAGTACATTTCTTGGCAAATTTAGGGATTCATGTTTCTCTGGCGATGCCTATGCTTTATGGCAATCGCTCAGCTACTTTCATAGCCTCCAATTCTAAATTCCATTAGTACACAAAGCATATTAAAGTTGACTACCATTTCGTCAGAATCATGGTTACTACAGGGAAGGTAATTACCCTGACCACTAGAGATGTAAGTTTCGGTAAACTCATCCCGAACTAGACCCGACCCGACCTGCAAAAAATGGGTAAAACCTGACTCGAACCGAATTAGGTTTGGGTATGGGTTTTATCTGAAAAAGCCGACCAGGTTTGGGTATAGGTATGGGTATGGATCTATACCCGATTACCCGACCGAGTGCCCTAATAAAATCTCCATTTACCCAAGATAAATAACACGCACCCATCCCGCATTCCCCCAATCTTAATCACCCTCATGATTCCCTCTATGATTTTTAAAGTTGGGAGTACTTCTGAAGCCTCTATTAAACATTTATTCCGAAAATGAAAATCTTTTGTTTAAAATGTACTTGTATTTTGTCTTCTTTATATTATTTTTTATTTTTGACGTATTCCCCTTAAAGAGTTCTTTTTGTAATAATTTCAATGGGATCAATAAAATTATAGTAGTCTAAACCCCTATGTTTTGAGCTTGTTAAAAATAAGTAATTAATGAATTATGTTATAGATTTTTTTCTTTTTACTCTAATTTGAGCACGATTTGATTGTAAGATCAAATTTATAAATGTGTACCCAATGGGTAAATGGGTATTCGATGGATAGATGGGTATAGGTATAGGTTTGAATTTTTATACCCGATGGGTAAATGAGTAAGGTATATGTATGGATTTTGTAAACGGGTATGGATATGAGTTTAGTCAAATCCGATCAAAATGCGACATGTTTGCATCCCTACTGAATACTACAATTAAGCAGCAAATAGTTGACATCTTCACAAAGACACTCCCGCAAAAATGCCATGAATTTTTTACGTAACAAGCTAAATATGCTTGATATATATGCTCCGATTTGAGAGAGAGTGTTAAAATATATTTAGGGGTATTTTTGTTACTTGTTTTTTTCCTTGAGGGTGTTCCATGTACTTTACCCATAGCCTCTCACTATAAGGAGAGTTAGGATTTCTTTTGAGAATCAAGTCACTTTCATTCTCTTTCAACACCTAGGGAATTTTTTAGGCACCTTAGTACCATCATGGTAACATCACAGTGCTACTTGGTGGGCATGTCCATAAACTGACTTAACTTTCCCACAGCTAAAAAAATATCAAGTCATATAATAGTCAGATAGAAAAGCTTCCTAACTAAGCCTCTATATTGACAAGTGCCAACCAAGTTAGACTACTCATTATGCAAGTGTGCCTTCGAGTCCATAAAAATATTGGGTGGCTTAACTCCCAACATGCATGTCTCCTATAGCAAATCAGTAGCATATTTCCTCTGAGATAGAATAATCCCTCGTTTGCTGCAAGCAACCTTTATCCAAAGGAAATAGCATGGCGACCCCAAGTATTTAATAACAAAATTCTCTACAAGGCACTTCTTCATATCAGCGATGCCTTGCTTATCATCCCCTGTAAGAATGATGTCATCAACATATACCAGCATGGCAACTACTCCCTGCATTATCTTATGTACAAACAAACAATGATCAAACAAAGATCTGCAAAATCCTAATGTCTCAACCAGCTGTAATAGCTTTTCAAACCAGGCCCTGGGACTTTGCTTCAAACCACAAATTCTCTTCTATAGACGACAGACCTTGGAACACTCCTCTTAAAACTCATAGCCCAACAACTGCTGCATATAAACCACCTCCTGTAGATCTTCATTCAAGAATGCATTCTTGACGTCCAACTGTTGAAGCGACCAAATAATGTTAGACAACCAAAGAGACAAGAATTGTGACAGCGGGCGTACCACTAGGGAGGTGTCAAAGAAGTCTACCTCATATGTCTAAATGAAGCCTTTGGCAACCAAGTGGCCCTGTAGCAAGCCAATGTACCATCTAGGTTGTATTTGACTGCATATACCCACTAGCAACCAACCAGAGCTACTCTTGGAGGAAGGTCTATAAGATCCTAGGTATCATGAGAGATAAGTGTTGACATCACATCTCCATGGTTTGCTGCCATTTTGGATCAAGAAGCGCCTACTGATGAGAAGCTAAAATCTGAGTGGCACACAGAGCACTGTAGAACTGTCTGTAAGACATTCCAAGGCACGTTATTGAAACAAAGTTGCAAAGAGGATGCCTAATACAACTCCTGGGAACCTTCCTTACTGCAATGGGAAAATCCAAATCCGTAGGCAGCTATGGGTGAATATCAGGAGAGGGCTCTCGATGTGGAGCACTATCATTCGCCTACTTAGTACTTGGAGCATTACTAGGCAAAACATCGTTGGACTATAAAACATTTATGCTCACCTGAGATGGGGTTGGTGGTAGCTCAAAAGGGGCTGGACAAAGCCTATACACAAGAGGTGGATCATGAAACCTGATTGGCTCAGAGATAGGAATAGCCTCCAAAGGAATATGAGGTACAAGCATAGGTGTCGCGTCAAGAATATCATGAACATGTCTCCCACCAGCGGAAAAGTATGATACAAATTCATGAAAGGTCACATCAGCACTAACATAATGATCCCAACAAACGAGATCATAGCAACAATATCCCTTGTGGGCACGGGAGTACCCCAGGAAAATACATTTAACAGGTCGAGGAATTAGCTTGTCACGACCAGGAACAAAGAGGTGGACAAAGGTGACACACCCAAAGAGACGAGGTGGCACATGAAATAAATATCCATTAGGATATAAAATCTGTAAGGGAATTTGCTCATGGAGAGCGGAAAAGAGCATGTGATTAATGAGCTAATAGGCTATCAAGACTGCATCACCCCAGTACGTAGATGGCACACTATTATGGATTAGCAAAGTTCTAGCAACATCCAAGAAATAACGATACTTTCACTCTGTAGCCCCATTTTGCTGAGAAGTGTGTGGACAAGTAGTTTGATGTACAATACCCATGACTTGAAGAAATCATGCAAATATTGATTACAAAATTTCAAACGATTGTCAAAGTGAACAACTTTAATAATAGTATCAAACTGGGCTTGTATTTCTAAAACAAAATGTTTAGAAATAGAACTACCATCAGATTTTGCTTTAAAAGAAAAACACAAGACAACCTTGAAAAGTCATCCATGATAATCAGATAGTATTGATGACCCAATCTACAAGGAATACAATTGGGACCCCAGACATCAACATGAATTGAAACAACTCTTATGACCTAGGACTTTGACTAGTGGAATAGGTATTCTATGATGCTTTCCACGTTAACACCACAAGTAATGACAATAGTAGGGGAAATCTAAGGTATGACACAACAAAGCCTATCCAGAGATAAATGACCTAAACGAAAATGCCACTAAAGAGTTCCAGCAGCATAGGTGGCACCACCAAAACTCATTGTAGCAAGAGAAGACTGAAACAAGCTATAGGCCCCCACTTCTTCATGACCACCACCAATTGTCATCCCCATCAAGATATCCTAAAAAGTGCAAGTGACAACATCAAATATGGCACAACAATTCAGTCCTTTAGGCTTCGTTTAGATGTAGGGTAAGTAGCTGGGATAGCTGACGTGTCATGGATAAGATGAATAGTATGATGAATAGTAGTGAAAATAGAAAGGTTTTTGAGATGTGCGTCACGTCTTTTCACTATTGCAACCAATGTCTAGGAGCGTTATTCATGGTCGCACTTTTTCACCAATGTCAATTTGTCCAAACCACCGAAAAATCATCAATGATTTTTTCCCAAATCATCGGTGATTTCCCCAAGTACTGGATGGGGTGCCTTTTAGCCCAACACTAAATCATCGATGGTTTTTGCTCAAATCACCCACCAATGGTTTTTGCTCAAATCACCAACCGATGATTTTTTCCTAAATCACCGGTGATTTGTGCCAAAATATAGGAATGACATACTTTTTTATATTTGATGGTGGACCATCGATGATGTTGTTGCTACTATTACATGTGACGGTCATATCACATTAAATGGAGGTTCAAGAATCCATACACCATCACTCACAAGTTATCCATTTGTATGGGGTAAATCCTACCCAACATCCAAACATAGCCTTATTAATTCTAGTAACTGAAAGTAACCGATAAGAAAATCAAGAACAAGGGTGACACATTGTACTTCTCAAAGAGTGCCTTGAGGGTCAAGTAATACTAGGACAGAGTGTAACTTTCCGGTCTAAGGTGTGCTATCTCACTATAGATCTAGAAGACTCAACTAAAATTCTTCTCATGCGAGTAAGTATCTCTAAGGTTGTCCCACATCTCAATGGTAATCATGTAGTACATAATCTCATCCCCCTATTCTACGAATGATCAAGTTCATGATCCAAGCACGGACTATAAAAGTGGTGTGCCAATGTGATGGCTGGCAATTTGGGCTTGTCAATTACTTTTCTCCACGACTTGAATAGAAAAATCTCAATCAGGAAGAATGTTGCCTAACTACGGGCAGGGAGTCTTCCTTCTGCAAGGGGTTTTGAAGGTTTGTCCTCACCTGGCTGAGGTTTTAGCACCGATTTTGACTTCAGAAGATGATTGTGCACACTTAAACCTCATTGCATTTCCTTGATCATTTGCCTTAGTACAGGACAAGAATGCAAAGCTAATCAACTGCTGGAATGCACCTCTTAGGAAGGAAAGGAGCAACTAAACGCCTTTCTTTTTTCATGGTTGTCTTATGCTAGATTGGAGGAATTACTTCAGTTACACAAGGTTATTGGCAGCATCCATCTTGTTGGCATAGATGAAGGTGGATGGAGGTGGGAGAATGTAGAGTTCCCAATGCAGCTGACTTTCCATGCTATATGGCCAATTTCAGAGAACAGAGATGAGGAATCCTTTTTCAGAGGGGGAAATGAGGAATTCTTGGTGAATTGCAGGATAACTTGGAGGCAAAAGCTCCTTCAAAAGTGAAATTCTTTTCCTAGGAACTACACAGGCTATGAATTGTTACAAAGTTCACACAACAGATGGCTTCCTGAGGCATATACTTTGCAGAGATGGTAAAGAGGATGTTGATCGCCTCTTTTTTCTTGCCCCTTTGTAAGCCATGTTTGGGGAGAAGTGGGTATTGGCTGGGTGGGTGTGCACTATGATAGACAAGGATTAGCCTTTGTCTTATCTATGGGCTGTCTAGAGTGACAAATGGGATTGTTTTCAAGGCAAAGTACCTGAGTGTCTAGAGTGAGGCTGTCTAGAGTGAAAAAAAAAAAAAAAGGAGCAAGGGAAACGCATTGGAAAGACATCCCAAGCTCCCCGCAAACCTCCACTTCGTTACACTCCATCCAAACCATATTTATACATAGCCAAATGGCTTCCAAATTCAGCCATTCCCTCTTCCCTATAGGAAAAGATTTCGTTAACAAGGCCATTGAAGGCCACGCCATTAAGAGTCAAACAAACTACAAAGCAAGAATTCAAGTATTGAGTAGGGAAACAAACTTCAGAAACAAAAATTGATAAAGATAGAAAAAGAAATTGATAAAGATGGAATCAAATATGAATTTCTTTTTCATTCTTGCTTTAATAACAATAAAAGAGTAGAGGGTTGGGTAAGGTAATGAAATAATAAAATAATAATGTAGTTGAGTTGGATAGGGAAAAATAATAGTGGAAATAATTTTAAAAAAAAAAATCTCCACACAACATCTATTCCCTAGAACATTGCCGCATTCTTACAATATCTATTATATGTTCTAAAAGAACATGCCTGCACACACTTTATAACCAATACAAATATATCAGAACCATGTTTGCATCCCTATCCAATCATTTGGCCCCTTTCCTCTCCATGATGTACTGCATAAGGAAAAGTCTGTGTCTTCTTTCTCCATGTTCTTGACGAATATTAATGACCCAAAAATTTTCTCAGAGCCAATCAAGGGGTTTTAGACAAAGCCTACATGTGCAATACCCAAGCAAAAGACCCCAAGGGATGCTAAAAGAGCCACAAAGGAGATATATCTACACTTTGTGGAAGATGCATTTGCAACAAGATATTTTCCCATTAACAACTAGATGCCAAACAGGGGGTTACCACTCAAAACACCTCGGTGGCTATTAATGAATGTTGACTAGTAAAAGATATCAATAACAGATCTTGCCATGTTTAAAAAGTATTAGATTGCAAGTCTATTTTTAGCAAGATATCTTCAACCTTAAATTCTCCAAACTTCTATGACTTTCATATTAATCACCATGTTCAATCGTTTGTGTGCATTTGTACTAGGTGTGACACTTGTTACAGGTTTGGTGAACCAAATTAACATAATGTCTCTCTACATCAAAGAAACATCGCAGTCTTAACAAAACTATGATATATCACATACTATTTTTAAGAGAATTACAGCAATTCTAACCTCATAGGATATTTTTTTTTCTTTTCAATAAAGAAAACAGATAATTCCCTGACAACATAAAACATAGCTATAATGCCATGATGGTATCTACATCTTAGAGAAAAAGCACAACTTAGCCCCATTGTAACACAAACATAAGCACAAAAAAAGGAAGAAATCGTTGACAACCAACACTGTACTTCAATGAAAGCTCAATCCTTAACTTACAGCAGAATCCTGAGTAGGAACTTGATTGCCAGTCTTTGGTGCTGAAACACTGATGTAGGCAGGTTTTGCAGTGGCATTAGTTGCACCCATCTCCTTATCATTTTTCACAACATTAATTGACAAATTGGGGGCAATCCTCGGGTTTGTTGGAATCTGGATTTTACTTGTTTGACGGGCATCAACTCCATAAACTGTCTGCGAAGGTGACTGAAAATTTGGAAAAACCTGATTATTTAAAGAAAAATGAATATTAGGACCTTTGGAAGGTGTTGGATTGGCTTGGTAGTTCTGTTGTATGGCGTCTGCAGAAGCGTCTATTTGATTGCATTTGGATACCTCATTCTTTCCCTGGATGGAAAAAGAGATCGAAGTAAATTTGAGATTTATTCGGGAAAAATAACCTCAAAAAGAGTTTGAAATAAATTTGAGATTAATTTGGGAAAAATAATCTCAAGCAAAGGCAGGAAATTAAATCAATACTTCTCTTAGTTTTCCTTCTTTTTTTGAAAGCTTTTAGTTTTTCACTTTGCATGTGAATGTATAAACAACAACTTTATTATTATGAGCCTCAAAAAGAAAACATGTAATTTGATCCCTTTATATGGAGAAGGTACCAATACAAGAAAGGAAATAAACTCAATCTCTCTAAATCTAATCAAATCCCATAAAATCCTAAAATGTCTCTAATCAACTAAAACATCTCTAATAACTTATTAAAAACTAAAAATAGAAAACACAAAATGGGAAAACATGAAACAGGATTATCCACTTCCTAACGTGGATTTTCCCCAACACTCTCCCCCAAGTTGGGAGTTCTTGGCGGCCCCACCATGTGGTTCCTCTCATTTTGTGAGGGGGCTCTTGCATGTCCTGCCTAAAAGTGAGGCCTTTTTTCTCCCCTCATTTAGGGACTGAGGACGCTTTCCGCTTTTGGTTAGATGATTGGATGGGCAGAGGGAGATTGATGGATCGGTTCCCTAGACTTTTTGCTTTGGCTATGAGCAAGGAGGCCAAGGTGGTGGACTGCTAGCAGGGGTCATGGTGCCCAACATTCATGGGGAACCTTTCGGATCAAAGCATTGGTGAGCTTTAGACCATGCTGCAAGAGTTGCAAGATTTTACTCCAAATGAAGGCAGTAACTTCCTTGCCTGGGCGGAGGGGGGCTTCTCGGTAGAATATTGACAGGGAATGGATTGGGGGTGGATGTTGACTTCTCCAGAGATTGCAAATTGATTTGGTCTTCCTCATGCCTATTGAAGGTCAACGTCTTCGCGTGGTTGCTTCGGAGAGGTAGACTAATGACAAGGATGTGAAGAGCAACGTGGGTGTTGGACGGGGAGATCACTTGCCTGCTATGTTCGGGGGTGGATGAAGATGTGGAACACTTATTTTTTGGTTGCCCCTTCTCTGCTCAAATTTGGCATCATTTCAGCATTGATTGGGTGTCACACTCAACTTTTGACAACTTTTGGAGGTCGTTCAAACTTGGAAGGAGGTCTGCCAAGCTGATTGACTTTAGATCGAAGGAGAGGGCTAAAATCCTGGCAATAGTTTGAGCCATTTGGCTAGGGAGGAATGCGGCGGTTTTCAAGAGGCAGGCCCTGTATGAGGAGAATTTTATAATTTTATTGCTAGTATTTCTTGTTGAATGAATTTCTAGACTTCAGTTGTGTAATCTTTGGTCGGTAGGCCTATTTTTAATATAATTCCTGGTGGTTATCAACCAGATAACCACCTTTTCCCTCACAAAAAAAAAAAAACTCTACCCCAAGTTGAACATGCACACTCCAACTTGAAGTACTTTGGCAGACACTCCCCCCTTTTGATGTAGTCGAGGCTGGAGCATGCATGTAGATTTCTTTATGCACATACTTTATCTTCGACAGAAGTCGATCTTAAGCATGAACTTGAACTGGAACTTGAACATGAAAATACTTTGACTTGAACATGAGCTAAACTAAATACTTCAACTAACGCACGTTCCCAAGCACTAGAAGTCACCCATTTCCATAGAAAAATCACTTCATGATAAGAGAAGAGGAGAACTGGGTCCGGACATTTACGAATGGGGTTGAGCCTATGGCTCAATTTTCCCACCACTCATTGGCGTCTTCTACGTCAATGACACGACCCAAAGCTTCGAAGCTTTCTTTCAACCAAGCACAAGCTTTCTTTCAACCAAGCACAAGCTGCATAGACATAACTTTGACTACCTCTACAGCAATTGCAATGGAAGCAATTGAAGACAAAGACCATAGCAGAAATAGCAACCACATATGCAAAACCTTCCCAAGTAATAGTAGTGGAGGCCTCACTCCTCAATTGGTAGCAACATGGGGACTCTGGTCCCTTGAACTAGTATAGAGGCCAAAATCTTGGCCTCAAAAGTCACCACAATCGAATAGCCATGACATCATTTACATATGTACTTCACACACGAAACACGAGTTGGACCAATTGAGAGCCAATCTGCAATTCAATTTAAAGGCCTAATGTGGAATCACTGATTCACACAACGAAGATAGAGGCCCCACGCAACAAGGAAGAAGGCCAACAAGGCCTTCTTGGACTGACAATGGAAAGGGATGGGACAAAGGGACACACCTTGGCCTTCTTCGGTGACTATTGGCGATGCACAGTGTCACTAATACAAGCCAAGGGATTGATCACACTTCCCAAGGGACAGAGGAGGTCGACAGAGCTCCTCTATGATATGGTGGAGCACATGGTCTTCCCAAGAAAGACCTGCCCTAATACCATGTGAAGATTACTAGAACCGGAACTTTATTATCATGAATCTCAAGAAAAAAACAAGTAATTTGGTCCCTTTACATAGAGAGGGCACCGATACAAGAAAAGAAGCAAACTCAATCTCTCGAAATCTTAATCAAATCCCTTAAAATCTTGATTTATTACATATCTCTATTCAACTAAAACATATCCCTAATAACTTAATAAAAACTAAAAATAGAAAACACAAAATAGGAAGACATAAAATAGGATTATCCACTTCTTAATGTGAATTTTCTCCAAAACAGCCAACAAATTACAACCATATAGAGCACCTAAAAATGATATTTTATATCCAATATTCCACATCAAATTCAGGCTTTCTGTCATTAAAAATATATATATATGTGATTTATACTCCATGACTTTAGTATCTACAGGTCCTTGGCTAAAAATTGGCTTCAAGGTCTGCAAAAAGAATGCCACTGGAATTTTCACCCAGAAAATGCCACAAAGAATTATCCAAACCATTCATAAATTCCAATTTATATTTAAAAAATATCTCCACTAATCAACCATATTACAATCTAGCTTCCTCCCAAGTAAATGCAAAAACACAAATTTTCATTAACATGATAAAAATTGAAAAGGTATCCTTAACCATTCTATGATTCAACAATTATTGTAAATATACAATTTCTCTTAAAACAATTATTAAAAAAAATCAATAAATGTGCTATATAGCTATTTGAATCTCAAAGCATCATTAAGAAAGAATTAAACCATTGAAGGACAACAAAGTTTGACGACAGAGTATAGGTCAAAGAAAAGCCAACCTGCAAACAAGGTAACTTTGAAGTAAAATCTTGTCTCCATGATGTAGTCCCTGGTGGTGGCGGCTGATTGTGTCCATATGTATAGCCACCACAAATGCTCGGTGTTGGGTTACCCATGGAAGCACTGGTCACTTGTTTATTCTCTGGTTCAGGAGCATGAGGAACACTTGGGGCACTTTGACTGTAATAACTAGCCCATTGGTTATACTGATGCTGATATGACAGAGAGGCTTCGGCTGCAGTATTGGCATTTTGTGCAGAGCTAGTACTAGGAACTGTGTACTTGGGGTAATCATATGAAGCATAGGGTCCATTGTTTGTGCCACTCCATACATGAGTCTGGCTAACATATCCACTGCTTGGGTATCCTGACGTTGTCTGGTAATCACCATGATTGTAGTAAGTTCCAGTATAACCAGTAGGGCCGACATAAGAGCTTGGGTTCTGAAATGAGCTAAGAGGCTGATGATAAGCACCTGTATTTTGACCTGATGCTACTTGCTGTTGAGAAGATACATTTGCTGGCTGCTGCTGGTAGGCATAATAATGGTTTTGATAGCCAGGGTATGAATACGGTGCATGATGAGAGTAGTCATGTGCTGCTGGTGCCCCAAAAGTAGTGGAGCCATGGTTGGCTGCGCCAGAGGCTTCCCTTGAGACCACCATTTCATTATGTTGACCGTAGTGATATCCAGAAGTTGAAGAGTTCCCACTTCCGTTCAGAGCATCCACTCTGGACAAATTTCTTGAAGTGGCAGCTGAATCATCCATCACAGGCCAAGAGTGCTGAGCAGGATTTACAGATGCATAAGTAGGTTGGCACCCTTGACTTGCATCAGCAACCTGACATTTGGTGAAAGAAAGATCGAAACAGATTATTTTTGGGTCAAGAGATTTTTAAAAGCAACACAAGTCAGTCAACCAATTACAAGCATGCTGAAATGAATTCATTATGGAACTACCTATAAATAAAACTAACATAAGTTAGATTATTTACATGGATGAATTTAATTTCAGCAGACCAGTAACAGGGAATGCCCCAAGGTAACTGACATTCCAGATACATACTTTCAAGCATGGCCATTCCAGAAAAACCTCTAAGAACATTCTTACACCGATTCTAGTAAAAAAAATAGAGATATGACCTCTCATTTGTACATACCACTTTAAGTCACTTCCAATAAAAGTATTACAGTAAAACAATATGATGCCGTGCTGAAGAGAGAGAGAGAGAAAAAAACACCCTAAAAAGACAGGCAGCAAGAACAACATCGAAAGACAAGCAGCAATTAGACAACACCTGCATGAATGACCCAATGGTAATAAACATCCTAAAAAGAAAACAGAAAATCGAAGATTGAAAATGCAAAAACTTGATGTCGTAATAACAAGGACCACTTATGAGATACAATACTCGGGGAATTTCGACTCACTAAAGAATATCTTCCGAAGCCAATTCCCTAAACTTACACAGAGATGTTCCAAACCCATTTTTTTCATATCGATTAACAAATACATGCATCGTTTAAAAAATAATACAAAAACAAAACAAAAATACAAAAAACCTCCTATCTGTCCGTCTCGGGTTATAAAAACAATACCACCCAAAATTGCCATCCACGGGAACAGTAACAACAAAGGGAAGAAAGAGCTGAGACGAGAATACCTCCCGCGACTTGGCCTCGAACTCCGCCATGGCAATCGTCGCACACGCTCATCCTCCTATCCGTGCGTCTGCCATCGAATCTGGATTTCCCATGCAAGAAACGAGACAGCAGATGGAAAACCACCTAAAACCCTAAACACGGAATCCCCACTTGGTGAAAAAGGGATGATGGAGATCGATGGAAAAAAGGAGATGAGGAGGGAACCGCCAAAATCGAGGGAAGGAAACGGGGAAAGGATCGAGACGGGGAAGAAAGAATAGAAGAAGAAGATCCCGCAGTTGGGAAGGAAGTTTGGTTGGATCTGATCTAATCTATCTGTTTATCCGCAGGAGGCCCTCCTTGATGGGATGTGCGCGGAGATCGATCGATTGAGAGATGCGGCGGGCGAAATTGGGGTTAGGGAGCGGTGGCAAGCGAGAGCCGCCAGGACGGGTGGGTTCGATTTTACATGACTGGATTATTATATTTATACCCTTAACTATCATTCGTTGCATTTTCGCAGTTTGAAGGTGCGGTGAATAAATTTGCGTAATAATCAGAAAAAGTGAATAAATAATTGATTAAATGAGTTATTTGACGGATTAATAAAATAAATGAGGGGATATTTGGTGGGTTAAGTAAATTTATTTTGGGTTGAGTATTTAATATGTAACTTAATTTGCTCTTAATTTATGTTAGGATAAGTAAATTTAACTTGAGATAAAAATTATTTTATTTTCTCTCTGAGTTAACTTTAACCTATCAAAGCAACTAAACATGTTAATTTAATTATTTCATTATTTACTTAATTCCTTCCCTATTTATGGAAAGGAATAGAATAAATAGTTGGTTAAGTGAGTTTTAATGTTTAGTTGTACATAGATAGATATTTATATATATATATATATATATATATATATAAAGTGTAAATAGCATAGTTTATATTAGAATCATTTTTTATGCTTTTGCATTATACATATTTTTAAAGTATTGTATTGTTAGTATCAATTTATTTGCCCTCACTTGCATATAATTAACTTAGATTATTTACTTTATATATAAATTACATTTATTCTAATTCATTCATTTGTAAATAGTATTGATATTTTTGAAATAAAAGATTGATTTTGAATTATAGAGTAATGTATATCAGTAACTACCTCCCAATGAACAAGCTAGAATAAAATCAGTAAAAATTTCATATAAATAAAATGACATCCATCTAAATTGCACATTATACTACATACACAACTGTGACATTAAATAACCCTAATTAACTTGCATTCTAGATATTCGATTGCAAGAGTAACACCCTATTTGAAATCAACTAGAAGACCTAGGTGAAGTACATGAACATGTTATTGAATTGGCCGACCATTCCCTTGTAGTTTCTTTCGGCGCAACAAACCTCAAGCTCTATCTCCAAGTCCGATATCATCTCCTGCAACTCCGTTACCTGCGATTAGTAGGAGGTAAGCTCTAGTTGTAGCCAATGTACTTTGTCGTTCTTAGCGTCCAACCTACGTTGCAGATCTGCAACATGATCTATCAATCAATCCACACATTCGTCGGACACATTCACCCTACGCCGAATGTAAGAGAGGTCCTTCTCTGACTTCGCATATAATATATCCAAGAAGGTGAACTCCACATGGGAGGACTAAAGTGTAACGACCCGACTCCCGAGTCCCTACGAGACACGAGAACTGGACCGACTCAACTAATCCTAAGACCTAGTCGTCCAATGAGGAAGTAACCAAAAGAGCAGTAAAATAAACCACATTCAGCATGAATATAACTAACAGTAAGAAAGTACAGCAGTAAGGAAAGAAACTACTACAGTAGATACCACCACAACAGTAGAACAACATTTATCATATAACATGAACTGCAGGTAAAGAAAGTACAGCGGAAACAAGAACTATTCACTGTAACAGAAACAAAAGAGGTACAAAAGACTGTGGTAAACTCTACTGGACCCTACTCGGCCCAGCGTCCTCTGCAACCGCTGACCCTGGCTGCTCAACACCAGGTCCTGAAAAAGGTAACGAGTGTAACACGTCAGCAAAACGCTGAGTAGAGTGGCAACTAAAACTAAAGACAACAGTAGAGTGTACAGTAGCTGTTATGTTCTATTACTTTCTTTATTTACATCTTTCAATTGTCTCACTATTTCATTTATTTCTCAGATCTTTTACTTGATCTCGAATGTTCCTCGTGGGAACGATCTTAATTGCAGTCTTTTCCAAAAAGTAGAAGTAGCACGTGGTGCTCTCCTGGCCGGGAGAGTCCCCCGTGGTGATCCTACCCTCAGTCAACCACCCCAAGGTCACTGACAGACGTAACGGTGACTACGGCAGGCGCGATAAACGCACAGGTAGCTAACCCGTACTGGCACGCGGTCAGTCGTTTCCGTTAACGGGTGCGCCCAAAGCACAGCACGGAACCAGTACAGGGCAGAGCCCTCTCAGTAACAGGGGTCCAACCCCTCCACAGTAACCAAACCGGGGCCTTACCCCTCCACAGTCCGCGCACCCTCGCCTGACTACCCTGGTTTGCCCTAGTGGGCCTAACAAGTCGGTGAAGGAGGCTAGCAGAACCCCGGGGCCCGTGGGGTAGCTAGTACTCTCCTAACACTAGTAGCTCTCCTCGGTACTACGTACACGAGGGCCAGCAAGTCGGTACAGAGCGACCAATCCTAATCTCGGGTCCCTGGGGTGGCTGGCCCTACTCTGCACTAAACAGGTACAGGTACTTCCCTTGGTACTACGTACCCAAGAGATAGTACAAACTACATCTCAGTTCCATTCCTTCCCCTTTCCAGGAGTTCCACTCCTAATTCCCCGTAGGGTTCCATCCTTTTAACTCAAACATCCAGGTGTCACTTTCCAGTTTCACGTTCCTACGACCCATGATTTCATTCATGTTTCTTTATTCGTAACAGGCAGCTGTTAATTCAATTTACAGGCAGCTTTATATTCCTTTCCATTTTTTCTAAAACTGCAGTATTATACATTCCACTAGTTTTTCCATCCTAGGATTCATGCCATATCCTAGGATCTAGCATACAACTAGTTTTCCAGCCCTAGGATTCATGCAACACCTAGGAGCTATCATTCCATACATTTCTCATTCCTAGGATTCATGCAATGTCCTAGATTCTAGTTATGGTTCCATACTTTAACAGATTTTAATAATAAACTTAAGCCACTCTACCAGGTACAACGGGAGTAATGGGGGCGTGATCGGTAATCCCGCGTGCCTCCGCGACTCCCAAGACTGCAACTGAACAAGGTCCTATCACAAGGATCAAACACAAGGAGTGTCTCAAAACAGTGTATAGCTACTGTAGACGGGTAGAGGAAATAATTCTGAAAAGAACGCAACTCGAATCGCGGAAAACGGAGCCCGAACGGGCCCTAAACGGGTCAAAAAAGACGATACTGTGCAAAATCAGACGTCTGGAACTTCTTCCAGACGTCTTAAAAAGTGGATCAGAGAATTGCCTGTTCAGCGTGGTTTCCCAGACGTCCAGAAGTCTGCGGGGACACCTGGCCTAGCTCTCAGACGTCCGATGGTCACCCCGGACGTCTGTAGGTCACTCCCGCCGTCTGGTACAACTTTCAGACGTCTGATTCGCAAAGGATGGCGAATCAGCGAGCCTGCGCACAGCCAACTCCCTCCCTCAGTACGGTCAGTCAACAGGAAGGAAGAAGAAAGCGGAATACTCACCTTTCAGACGTCTGTATGAGCTTCCAGACGTCTCCATCGCCGTCTGGCTATCAACCCAGACGTCTGATTCTGGAAATTTTTCCAGAATCAGGGCGCCACTCGGCCTCCGCTCGCGACGCCGCCCGCGTCGCACTTCGCGCGTCTGCTGCTCAGACCGCAGCAGGTCCCTCTCCGCGTCGTTCCGCGCCCCCTGCGCCCTCCACCGGCCGGCCAAGCCGCTCCGGCGAGGTCGCCCTCACGGCAGAGCTCCGCCCTCGCACGCCGCACCTCCTCTACGCTCACTGCGGCCGCCGCTGCCGCCCTCGCGCTCGCTCTCGCGCACAGGAAGGAGAAGAGGAAGGGGACTGTGGAGACGACGGGAGGGGAGGCGTGGCCTTTTAAGGCCGCGCGAGGAGGGAGAGAGTGCGCGGCAGGTCTGCAGCCGCAGAGAGAGAGGGAAAAAGAGAGAGAGAGAGGAATCCCGGGTCTACGCGCACAGGTGCGCAGACGAATCTCTCGTGCGAAAAATAACTGTTTTCCAGACGTCTGGAAACGATCCCAGACGTCTGGTCAGACGTCTGGATGTGATCCCAGACGTCTGGATGTGATCCCAGACGTCTGGTCCTACGTCTGGGCCACCTCCCAGACGTCTTAAAAGACGTCTGGGGCACGCGTTCGTAACATAAAGCATAGGTTCATGGTCAATCGAACAAACCCTATACCCGCAACCCTATATTGCAAATGCAAAAGAATATTACTTCAGTTGTAACATGACTTCTACACCTAAATCGAGGTTTCCATCATACTTACTCTGTCAATCCAAGGACAAACATAATGCAACCATTGTTGTATTATCTCTTGACCGTCGATGAACTCCTCTAAAATAAGATTACAAAGATCCTGGTGAAGCGAAATTTATGCAATTTATAAAAGGGGATTTTTAAGTCGTAGTATGCGTAAATCTTGATCAACTTTTAAATTTGTAAAACCTAAATAGTGGGATGTCTAAGGTCGTTCAATGAAGCAAAATTGTTAGTTGATAATTGGTTCTCTCTCTCACTCTCTCAAATCTCCCTTTTTTTGTGCTTTTAAGATTTTGTTGTTTTTATGATTTTTGAAAGTAGTCAGGACAACATAATATGAAGTAAGGAACTACGCCTAAGTGACAAGAATGTAATTTTTCTTTCTAAACTCACCCTAGGCAAGTGCACCTAGGGTAATTAGAAAGGAAGAGTGGGTGCACTAAAGAATAAAAATAAACTTGAGAAAGAAATACACAAATTGAAAGGCAACAGAAATCTTATTGTATTGCTAGATGAAAATAGAGTCAAATGAAGAAGAATGCTTGTTACAAATTGAAGAAATAGCAAATACAAAAGAGAATAGAAGTAGATATAAATCTCCAATTTAGCTTGAGATGATTCTCGCTCCAAATGCGGCTGGTCCCGTACTTGAAGAGAATCCTCTTTGGTTCTTCTTCCTAGATGAAAGCCTGAGATGCTCCTCCTCTCCTCTTCCAAGGGTGGACGTCCAACACCCTAGAGTCCTTCCCGCTTAGCCATCCTCCGAAGTTTGCTCCTTGTCTTTGGCACAAGAAAGAAGGGAAGAAGAAGATGAACGCCAAGGAGACAAGGGAGTCTCTTTGATCAATTTCCCTCCTCCTTCTTCCTTGGGGTTATATAGGTAGAAAAATATGTAAACCAAAGATTGTTTTCATGGTGGAGTATGGGATGTATTTATAGGATAAGGTATGGCAATGTTGGTGCCACTTTGAGATGGTGGTTGGTGCCAATTTGGAGGGTGGATACGGTGGTGGTTATGGAATCAATGGCACGGGATGATTGGCACCAATTGAGGAGGTGTGGTGATGGATGGTTACGATGGCCAAAGGGCACCCTTGGTGGCCGTCCACCATGGAGGGTTGCCATCTATTTTGGCGCCAACATGGGGGCTTCTAGAAGAGGCTATCATGGCACCAAGATGGATGGTGTAGACGGAGTTTGTATTGAGGTGTAGGGTAGGGATTTTTAGGGCATATTGGCGCCAAGATGAGAGGTGGTTATGGGGGTGTTTTGGCGCCAATATGAAGAGGTGTGAAGTGTAATTCCCTACTTGGAGGTGGTGAGATGTGCATGATGTAATAAAAAAATGCGGAATTAAAATAGATAAACTCACAAAATGAACAATCACACAAAGGACACAAGTATTTTTAGGTGAAAACCCAAATCAAGTGAAAACTACCACCTAACCCTCTCGAGTTAGGATTTCCCGATCGACCTAATCGATCAAATCCACTAAACCCAGTCACTTGAACAAGGGTGACTGAACCTCAAATACAACCACACTACTTAGATCGAGGGTAGTGTTCCTCAAAACCCCTTCTCTTCACAAGAAGGAATTTGTCTCTCAAAGGAGATGGAAATTCGCAAAGTGAATATCCAACCAAAGACAATATAAAGTACAACAATCCTATATAGCCTCAAATATTTAATCCTAGCTTCTATAGGAGTTAGGAAACTTTCTTTTGGTGGAAGTGCGTCAACGTGACGCGGATGCGTGAACCATGCTTTGGCACAACAACGCTCTCATAACGTCAGCGAGAGCGAGTGCACAGCAGAACGAACCTCTGAGGTGAGAAGAGAGTGCTTGTAGAGCTAAAGCTTCTTCTATTTGATCTTCTACTTCTTTTTTACACAAGTGAGTGGAAATATTCTAGCCAGGGTGTGTCTTGGGTGTATCTTATAAGCCAAGGGGTTCTCCTCTATTTATAGGGGGCCTAGGGAGGCTTTGGAAGGCCTTGGAAGGCTTCTATAGCTGTTGGGTGCAAAGTCAAAGAGAATCAGGCCGTAGTCAAAATTAATCATGATTCTGACAGGGTCATCAGACGTCCGGTCCTGGCATCAAATGTCTGGAAAACCCGTTTAAGACGTCTGGAAACTAAGTCAGACGTCTGATTCTAGGCGAGTTTCCTTCATGATTTGAATCAGACCTAAATAGGGTTCTAGTGTATGTCCATCAGATGACACACAGGACGTCTGGCATAAGGTCTGGACGTCTGGAAACTTATTTGTTCTATGGAAATGGATTTCCAACGAGTCTAACGGCCATAAAATCTCTGAAGGAAGATTTTGGGTCAGTCGAGGCAAAACGATCATGTATCAGGCATCTGGGGTCCTATACGGACGTTTGATACGAGGTTAACGATCATTTCCTGAATGTTTGCTAAGGGAGCCAACGGTCCACTAATTGAACGTCTGGCAAAGGCATCAGATGTCTCCTAAGACTTCTGGACTAAGGTCTGGACATCTAATTTCATCAAACAAAACTAACGAAGTCCAGCCTAAATAATCGGACATCTGAATCAATAGTCAGACGTCTTAAAAGTTTTTATCAGACATCTGAAATTCAGATTAGACGTCTAAAAAGGTTGTCTGATCCCTATTTTGGTTTTCTAAGTTCTCTATAGAAAACCTAAGTATCCTAGGATAGTGCAGGTGTTCCTAGGACTACTTTAAAGATCCTTCGAGGCTCTTTAACAGATATTCTAAGAATAAAAAGAGCAAGAATATAATGATAAAAGTACATAGAAAAAGATAAATAGAAATCTATCATATTCTTCTTGTCCTTCCATCTTCAAGCTTTCTCTCCTTACGAAGCTCCTCCGCCTCTGTCCAGCTCCTCCAATCTGCCATGAATGCGAGTTAGAACTCTGTCTAAACACCTGTCTCCATTTGCAATTTGACCTGAAAGCTAGGACTCAAAAGCAAATGTTAAAAGACACGTGTTTTGTTATCATTAAAATAAACGATCGTGGTGCTCTAGCACCAACAATCTCCCCCTTTTGGGTGATGACAAAACCAAAAATAATAATGCATAAAATCCTCCCTCTTTTTGTCATTATCAAAAAGGTTTTTATCAATTTTAAATATCCTATATCTCCCCCTTAAAACATGCTCTTCTATAATTGGGTTGAATTTCTTTTAACAAGAGTAATGCCCTTCCCCTCTTTGTAACAACAAGATATCTATTATTTTTCTCCCCCTTTCTAAAGGAAATATAGCTAACCAGATCTCTCCCTTAATGATTGACACATAGCTCATAATTTTAACTCTCCCTATCTATATGCTAATGATAAAAAGATAGGGTTAAGGATTACCTCACCTACCATGGCCAATAGCATGGCCCAAATGGAGGTGGTGGATGTCATATCGAATGGGGCTCCCATCTGCAGTTTGGAGGCCCGGGCATCGGTGCCGGTCCCCAGTCTGGCGGTCGACGTGCGGCGGATCCATCATTTGTTCGCCGTCTCGTCGGTCTTCTTGTCCTTCTCATTGGTCTACTCTTCAATCCTCCCAACTCAAGTTGATCGTTATTGAGCTTGTAGGTCCAATCTCTTATATTATAGTCACCCTTGAAACCTACAAAATAAGATTCTAGATCTCTCCTCGGTATCCAAGTTAATTTGGATCCGGATCTGTTAGCGAGTCACCTTGACGGAGATCCTTTCTTAACCTTAGGGCTATGCAAATTTTCTATTTTGTTGATTAATTTGTTGGAATTTTTCCTAAGACATGCGATTTCTTTTTCTATAATATGCATCTTAGTCTTTAATTCATAAATTTCTAATTTTAGACTAACATTTTCCTCAATTAATTTAGCATTTTTATTAATTAAATCTTTATTTTCTAATAACAAGTTATTATCCTTAGAACTAGCTTATAGATCTTTGAGTTTTATTTCCAATCATTCAATTTCACTTTTAAGAAAACTAAGATTTCTTTTAATATTTTTATTTTCTATCTTAAGTGATTTACTGAGCTCAAATAATCCATCGAAAGCATCTTATAAATCAGGATTTACCTCATTGTCACTGTTGTCATTGTCGCTATCACTTCCTATGGCCATGAAGCCCATGCAGGCGATTTCTTCCTCGGGGTTCTGCTCTTCTTCTTCCTCTGAGGTCGTGTCGTCCTAAGTTGCTTGGAACACCTCCTTCTTAGACTTCTCCTTTTCCTTCTTCTTCTCCTTCTTGAGAAGAGGGCACTCTAGTCGTAGATGCCCTTTCTCGTTGCAGTGGTAGCAACATCTCGGGCTTTCCTTCTTCTCCTTTTCTTTCTTTGACTCCCTACAAAACTTGGAAAACTTTTTAAGTAAAAACTTAAAGTTTTCGTCATCGGAACTTACCTCGCTATCTGATACGGCTCTAAATGAGAGGGTCTTCTTCAGTTTTGGCTCCGGTGTATCCTTCTTCTGCTTTAGCTTTGTCTCATAGGCCATTAGATTGCCTAAGAGATCTTCCATGTTGAGTTCCTCCGCCTCGTTCGCCTCCTCAATGGCGGTGACCTTTTGCTCCCATTCCCGTCCAAGGGAACGGAGTATTTTTCCTTGAAGCTCCCCCTTGATGGTCTTACCTAAAGCTTTTAAGTTATTTACAACGAGAGTGAACCTAGTGTTCATCTCACTTAGAGATTCGTTAGACTTCATTGAAAAAGACTCAAATTCTTGAGAAAGTAAATTTATTTTAGAAGTCTTTACCTTAGAGGTACCTTCGTGAGTTACCTCGAGTGCGTGCCAGATCTCGTATGCGGTGGCGCATTGCGAGATTCTATTAAACTCCTCCGGGCTCAAAGCGCAATACAATGCATTCATTATTTTTGCGTTTAGAGAGAGCTCCCAGATTTGTTGTTGCGAGTGGCTTCCCACGGGTTTATCTGGGATGTCAAATGGCGTCTCGCATCTGGCCCAAATCGTGAAGTCATTGGCTTGCAGCCAAGTCTTCATCTACATCTTCCAGTAGGGGTAATTGCTCCCGTCGAAGAACGGCGATCGGGTCGTAGACTGCCCCTCGGAAATCCTGCTCGCGGAGCTGCTTCCCTCCATGATCTTCTTGCTGGGTGTTACTCCGATCTTGCAAAAACCTGCTCTGATATCAATTAAAATTCCCTACTTGGAGGGGGGTGAGATGTGCGTGACGTAATAAAAAAATGTGGAATTAAAATAGACAAACTCACAAAATGAACAATTACACAAAGGGCACAAGTATTTTTAGGTGGAAACCCAAACCGGGTGAAAACCACCACCCAACCCTCTCGAGTTAGGATTTTCCGATCGACCTAGTCGATCAAATCCGCTAAATCCAGTCACTTGAACGAGGGTGACTGAACCTCAAATATAACCACACTACTTAGACTGAGAGTAGTGTTCCTCAAAACCCCTTCTCTTCACAAGAAGGAATTTGTCTCGCAAAGGAGACGGGAATTCGCAAAGTGAATATCCAACCAAAGACAATATAAAGTACAACAATCCTATGTAGCCTCAAATATTTAATCCTAGCTTCTATAGGAGTTAGGAAACTTCCATTTGGTGAAGTGCATTGATGTGATGACGCGGATGCATGAACCACGCTTTGGCACAACAGTGCTCTCGTAATTTCGATAGGAGAGCAGGTGCATAGCAGAACGAAGCTCTGAGGTGAGAGGAGAGTGCTTGTAGAGCTAAAGCTTCTTCTATTTGATCTTCTGCTTCTTTTTTACACAAGTGAGTGGAAATATTCTAGCAAGGGTGTGTCTTGGGTGTATCTTACAAGCCAAGGGGTCCTCCTCTATTTATAGAGGGCCTAGGAAGGCTTTGGAAGGCCTTGGAAGGTTTTCATAGCCGTTGGGTGCAAAGCCAAAGAGAATCAGGCCGTAATCAGAATTAATCATGATTCTGACAGAGTCATCAGACGTCTGATTCTAGGAAAGTTTCCTTCCTGATTTGAATCAGACCTAAACAGGGTTCTAGTGTATGTCCATCAGACGACACACAGGATGTCTGGCATAAGGTCTGGACGTCTGGAAACTTATTTGTTCTCTGGAAATGGATTCCCAACGAGTCTAACGGCCATAAAATCTCTGAAGGAAGATTTTGGGTCAGTCGAGGCAAAACGATCATGTATCAGACGTCTGGGGTCCTATACAGAATCTAATATGAGGCTAACGGTCATTTCCTCAATGTTTGCTAAAGGAGCCAACGGTCTACTAATTGAACGTCTAGCAAAGGCATCAGACGTCTCCTAAGACGTCTGGACTAAGGTCTGGACGTCTGATTTCATCAGATAAAACTAACGAAGTCCAGCTTAAATAATCGGACGTCTGAATCAACAGTCAGACGTCTTAAAAGTTTTTATCAGACATCTGAAATTCAGATTAGACGTCTGAAAAGGCTGTCTGATCCCTATTTTGGTTTTTTAAGTTCCCTATAGAAAACCTAAGTATCCTAGGATAGTGTAGGTGTTCCTAGGACTACTTTAAGGATCCTTCGAGGCTCTTTAACAGATGTTCTAAGAATAAAAAGAGCAAGAATATAATGACAAAAATACATAGGAAAAGATAAACAAAAATCTATCATATTCTTCCTGTCCTTCCATCTTCAAGCTTTCGCTCCTCGCGAAGCTCCTTCGCTTTTGTCCAGCTCCTCAAATCCGCCATGGATGTGAGTTAGAACTCTGTCTAAACACCTGTCTCCATTTGCAATTTGACCTGAAAACTAGGACTCAAAAGCAAATGTTAAATGACACATGTTTTGTTATTATGAAAATAAACGTTCGTGGTGCTCTAGCACCAACATGAAGGTGGTGGAGGTTAGGGTGTGTTGGCGCCAAAATAAGGGGGAGTTGGTGGTGGTTTTTGTGGAGCTAGGTAGCAAGGTTGGTCGGCCATGGAGTAGCGGTAAGGTGGAGCTTAGCTAGTAGAGGAGTAGAGTAGGAGTTAGGGTTTAAATGTGAAGGAGCTGTCTGGAGCTTGAATATATCTGCATGGAGCTGAGCTGATGCTGAAGAAGAGGTGCTTGAGAGCTCAACTACTAGCTTAGCTACTAATTCATAGCTAGTTGCTAAGCTAAGTAGGGTGAGCTAAGTTGAGCTAGACTCAACTAATCTGAAGCTAAGATGAGCTGGATCTGATCTGCTAGAAGACTCTCTAGCTAGCAAAGCTAGCTAGCTTAGGTCCTGGAGCTAAGCTCAGCTGAGTTAAGATAGATTGAGTCTTCACGAGTTGGAATTGAGCTAACCACAACCGTTGAAGAATCTTCAGCTAACCAAGATTAACTAGTTGAGGAGTAGTAGCTAAGCTTAGTCAAGTAGAGCTGCCATGAACTGTGTGGAGGTAGAATGAGTTAGATCTAGCTGAGGTGAGCTGGATTGAGCTGAGGTTCAACTGGAATGAAGCTCCTATCTTATTCTCCTAGGTTTGTTCCTTTCACATTGCCAAGGCTAGGTGATTGTACTCTCATCCCTGATAATGAACGTATTAAAACAAAAAGAGAAAAAAACAGTGCAATGCATGCCTAAATCCTAAATGCCTAAATGCAACCCATTACCATAATGTAACATTGAAAACTTAGAAACTAGATGTGATTTTTAGGTTAAGAATTATGATAAACTGGTGTTTATCATATTCTCATACTTATCTTTTTGCTGGTCCCTTAGTAAAATTGTTTTACAAACCAGTATTAGGAAAAAGTTTTTTTTTTTTTTGAGGAAAACACTTTTATTAGACTTTGGTTGATTGACAAGATAAACATCAAGACTTATCCTTGTATCCAAGGTTAACATAAACAAGATATGTGCATCTTTCCCAGAATTTGACAAATTTACCCCGTCAGATTCCAATTATTCTGTCAACTATTTTCGCAATAAAAATCTCTTCGACCTAAGAAATTGATCCAAAATTTGTGTGATGATGAAAGAATCAAGTGTCATTGCTTTGTGAATGGCCAACAAATTTTTTTTAATTATATTTTGGTGTTTTTGTCATTGTCTCCCCCATGCTTATCCTCATATTAACCTTACACTACAACATACTTTTTCCGTCGATTGGAAATCGACTGCAAAATCGATATAACTAACACAACTAAGCGACGCCATTATTATCGTCACTATTTCGTTTTACCGTTGGTTAGAGGTACATCCGACGTTAAAATAATGTTTGACCATCGGACGGATTGGATATTTCAATGTCGTTTCAAAATCGACGGTAATTTTATTTATCGTTGCTTATGTCATAAGTGATGGCATATGTAAGTCACTTTTCCCCGCCTTTACGTGCCATTTCTTTATTGTTACCGTTGTTTAATTAAATCTTCCACCGCTTATATAAGCGATGACAAAAATATTTTTGCCGTCACTTTTCCTTAAAAGCGACAACATACAGGTGACTGCAAAAATAGTTTTGTCATTGCTTATTTGAATAAGCGACGGCACAGATGTGCGCTAAAAATATTTTTTCCATGCCTTATCCTAATAAGCAACAACATAAAAGGGGAATTGTGATTCTCTCGAATCTTATATGCCGTCGCTTATTAGGATAGTGATGGGAAAATTATTTTTAGCGACACATCTATGCCATCACTTTTTCAAATAAGTGACAGCAAATGTATGGGTTTTTTTTTTTAAAAAAATTACAAAATGATGGGATCTACCTACTAAACCTACGTAAAAGACTTTCTTCTATAGAAAAACAAGTAATGAAAATGAAGAGATGTTTATATTTCATAAATATAAAGTCTAGTACCTAAAAAGTTTAAAAATAAATATTTACATAAAAATGGTAACATGAAAAACATAACAAAAGAAAATGGATAAAAATCAAAATGCTGTTGCCCCGATCCTACCAGCTCCACCTGCACTACCCATGGAGTCGTTGTCTCGTTTGTAGATGCTAGGATCTAATGAAGACGGATGCTTTGATTAACCCTTCTTCAGAAGAAGGGTTAGAAGCGATTGAAGCTTATCATGCATGGCGTTCATCTTATTCTTCATTTTTACCTCTCTCTTCTCCCTCTCTGCTTTTCTCTTCTCCCTCTCCTCCTCTTGTGTAACGAACGCGTGCCCCAGACGTCTTTTAAGACGTCTGGGAGGTGGCCCAGACGTCGGTACAGACGTCTGGGATCACATCCAGACGTCTGGAAAACAGTTATTTTCGCACGGGAGAGTCGTCTGCGCGCCTGTGCGCGCAGACCCGCGATTCCTCTCTCTCTCTCTCTCTTTCTCCCTCTCTCTCTGCAGCTGCAGGCGGCCTGCCACCCCCTCTCTCCTCCTCGCGCGGCCTTAAAAGGGCCACGCCTCCCCTCCCGTCTCCACAGTCTCCTCCTTCTTCTCCTTCCTGTGCGCGAGAGCGAGCGGACGCGAGGGCGGCAGCGACGGCCGCAGTGAGCGCGGAGGTGCGGCGTGCGAGGGCGGAGCTCTGCCGTGAGGGCGAGCTCGCCGGAGCGGCTTGGCCGGCCGGCGGAGGGTGCAGGGGGCGCGGAGCGGCGCGGAGAGGGACCTGCTGCGGTCTGAGCAGCAGATGCGCGAGGTGCGACGCGGGCGGCGTCGCGAGCGGAGGCCGAGCAGCGCCCTGATTCTGGAAAAATTTCCAGAATCAGACGTCTGGGTTGACAGCCAGACGGCGAGGTAGACGTATTGAAGCCCTTACAGACGTCTGAAAGGTGAGTTTACCGCCTTCTCCTTCCTTCCTGTCGACTGACCGTACTGAGGGAGGGAGTTGGCTGTGCGCAGGCTCGCTGATTCGCCATCCTTTGCGAATCAGACGTCTGGAAGTTGTACCAGACGGCGGGAGTGACCTCCAGACGTCCGGGGTGACAATCGGACGTCTGGGAGCTAGGCCAGACGTCCCCGCAGACTTCTGGACGTCTGGGAAACCACGCTGAACAGGTAATTCTCTGATCCACTTTTTAAGACGTCTGGAAGAAGTTCCAGACGTCTGATTTTGCACAGTATCGCCTTGTTCGACCCGTTTAGGGCCCGTTCGGGCTCCGTTTTCCGCAATTCGAGTTGCGTTCTTTTCAGAATTAATTCCTCTACCCGTCTACAGTAGCTATACACTGTTTTGAGACACTCCTTGTGATGATCTTTGTGATAGGACCTCGTTCAGTTGCAGTCTTGAGAGTCGCGGAGGCACGTGGGATTCCTGATCACGCCCCCATTACTCCCGTTGTACCTGGTAGAGTGGCTTTAAGTATTAATAAAATCTGTTAAAGTATGGAACCATAACTAGAACCTAGGGCATTGCATGAATCCAAGGATCTGAGAAATAAATGAAATAGTGAGAAAAATTGAAAGATGTGAATAAAGGAAGTAATAGAACTTAACAGCTACTGTACACTCTACTGTTGCCTTTAGTTAGTTTGCCACTCTACTCAGCGTTTTGCTGACGTGTTACACTCGTTACCTTTTTGAGGACCAGGTGTTGAGCAGCCAGGGTCGGCGGCTGCAGAGGACGCTGGGCTGAGTAGGGTCCAGTAGAGTTACCACAGCCTTTTGTACCTCTTTTGTTTCTGTTCTAGTGAGTAGTTTTTGTTTCCGCTGTACCTTCTTTACCTGCAGTTCTTGTTATATGATAAATGTTGTTGTACTGTTGTGGTGGTACCTACTGTAGTAGTTTCTTTCCTTACTGCTGTACTTTCTTACTGTTAGTTATATTCATGCTGAATGTGGTTTATTTTACTGTCTTTTGGTTACTTCCTCGTTGGACGACTAAGGTCTTGGGATTAGTCGAGTCGGTCCGGTTCTCGTGTCTCGTAGGGACTCGGGAACCGGGTCGTTACAAGATGGTATCAGAGCAAGGTCGTCCCGAGAAGTGAATCAACTGACTAGAAGATAACCAATTCATATGTTTATAGCTAGAGTAGCCACCACAACATATCTCTTGACATGAGCTCTTAGAAGTTTCGTTAGGTACCGTCTGTTTTGACTTTTTTTCGTTTTGTTTCGCGTCTCCATTGTAGGAGATGCCTCGTCGTGGAGCTAGGAGGGTGGGCCGCGGCCGAGGTCGGGGCTCGAGGGACAGATGTGTCAGACTTGGAGTACTTACTACCCCTCCTCTTCTCCTGAGCATACCGTCTCCGGACCTCGTCCAACTGATACGAGAGGAGCTCCACCCACCGCCCCGAGCACCTCCTCCTGGGGTTGCAGAGGGGGAGTCCTCTGTGGGACCACGCGACGGACACGGCGCTGGACACGAGGGAGGGGATGGGCCCCTGCCACCCCCACCTTCCTCCGACACTTCTGTACACGAGGCACCTTCGCCTGGAGGTGCACCAGCACCTCCCCTACAGCGCCACTTCGAGCTTTTCGGACAGTTCCGGAAGCTGAAGCCCCCCTCCTTCAAGGGGGATGAGGACCCGACCGAGGCAGAGGACTGGCTTGAGCAGCTGGAGAAGATCTTCGACACCCTTCGCCCCCCGGTGGAGTGCCGCGTGGCCTTTGCCACGTACCAGCTGGAGAGTGCGGCACACCGGTGGTGGAGGGAGGTCCGGGGACAGGAGAGGGACGAGCCGACGTGGGACCAGTTCGTCACCCTCTTCTGCGAGCAGTACTTTCCCCAGACGTGGCAGGACCAGAGGAGGCGGGAGTTCCACACTCTCCGCCAGGGGACGATGACTGTGAGCGCGTATCGCACGCGTTTCTTGGAGCTGTCCCGCTTTGCAGCGACAGCGGTAGCCACTGAGGAGGAGCGCCTTTGGAGGTTCACCGAGGGGCTCCGGCCGGCGATCCGGGGGTATGTCAAACCCCTGAAGCTGTCGATGTTTTCGAGGGTGGTAGAGGCAGCTATGACTTACGAGGAGACCAACCCGTCCGCGCGAGAGACCGACGGCGGGCGGAAGAGGCCCTTTCAGCCAGACTTCTCACAGGGCCGGCGAGAACGGAGACACGTGGCGTCCGCAGGAGAGCCGTCACGTTGTGCAGGGCCATCAGTGGCCTTTGGGGGCCCTCGACAGGGGCCAGTCGCCAGCACCGGACCCCCGCCTAGCCGACAGCAGGGACTCACTGAGGGCGGGAGTCGGGTTCCCCTCTGCTACCAGTGTGGCCAGCCGGGCCACGTCAGGAGGGACTGCCCATCTAGGGCAGGAGGTCAGCAGATACTTCCCGCGCAGAGCACTGGAGGGCGCGCAGGAGGCCGCGGTTCCCAGGCGCGAGGAGGAGGACAGCAGTCGCGAGGAGGGTACCGGCCAGCACCTACCCGTCCGACGCAGAGTGTGGCTGCTTCGTCCGCACCTAGAGCTGAGGGGCGTATCAACGCCCTAACACACAGGGACGCCAGAGCTTCGGGATCCGTGGTAGCAGGTATGGTTTCAGTTTCTAGCAGACTCGTTTACACGCTTTTCGATTCCGGTGCTACGCACTCGTTTGTCGCAGCCAGTTTCGCAGTTAGTTTGGACCAGGATTATACACTGTTAGAGAATCCGTTCGTAATCAGAGGTCCGAGTGGTCAGCTGTTTGTAGCTGAGGAGGTTACACGGGTTGTGAGGTCAGCATCGGGGGACATAGCCTGCCAGCTGACCTGATTATGATACAGATGGAGGACTTTGGAGTGATTCTGGGGATGGATTGGCTGTCCGCTTACCACGCTTTGGTGGACTATTTTGAGAGGAAGATCATCTTCTCCATTCCAGAGTTGCCTTCTTTCGATTTCACGGGCAGCCAGTGGACGGAGGTTTCAGGTGCATTTTGGCACTTCGGGCGGCGAGACGTTTGAGCCAGGGCTGTGAGGGCTTCCTAGCCTGTGTGGTGGCAGAGCCCAGCCCTGTGGCAGACTTCCAGAGCATCCCGGTGGTCAGAGAGTTCCCCGACGTGTTTCCAGACGAGTTACCAGGACTACCGCCCGAGCGTGAGATCGAGTTTGAGATCTCACTAGTACCAGGGACCAGCCCCATCTCCACCGCGCCATACAGGATGGCACCGCTTGAGCTGCGAGAGCTCAAGTCCCAGTTGCAGGACCTTTTGGAGAAAGGTTTCGTGAGGCCCAGTGCGTCTCCCTAGGGAGCCCCGGTACTGTTTGTGAAGAAGAAGGATGGGACCCTACGCCTTTGTGTGGACTACCGACAGCTGAATAGGGTCACCATCAAGAACAGATATCCGCTGCCGAGGATCGACGATTTGTTTGACCAGTTGCGGGGTGCCACGGTGTTTTCCAAGATAGACTTGAGGTCTGGGTACCACCAGTTGAGGATCAGGGAGACCGACGTCTCCAAGACAGCTTTCCGCACCCGGTACGGGCACTACGAGTTTTTGGTCATGCCGTTTGGGCTGACCAATGCCCCCGCTGCTTTCATGGACCTGATGAACCGGGTGTTTAGACCGTACTTGGACCAGTTTGTGGTGGTTTTCATAGATGATGTACTCATCTATTCTAGAGATCGGACGCAGCACGGACAGCACTTGCGGATGGTTCTGGACACTCTGAGACGACGCAGGCTGTACGCCAAATACAGCAAGTGCGAGTTCTGGTTGAGGGAGGTGACCTTCTTGGGTCATGTGATCTCTGGTGACGGCCTGGCGGTGGATCCCGCCAAGGTCGAGGCAGTGCTCAGGTGGGAGAGACCGCGTTCAGTCACTGAGATTCGCAGTTTCCTGGGACTGGCAGGTTACTACAGACGGTTCATCAGGGGATTTTCACAGATTGCGCGTCCTATGACACAGTTGACCCGGAAGGACGTGCCTTTCTCTTGGACAGACGCCTGTGAGGCGCGTTTTCTGGAGCTGAAGGAGAGGTTGACCTCGGCTCCCGTGCTCACCATCCTTGACAGTAGTGGCGGGTTCTTTGTATACACGGACGCTTCCTTGCAGGGGTTAGGAGGTGTGCTCATGCAGAGGGGTCACGTGGTCGCTTACGCTTCGCGGCAACTGAAGCCCCATGAGCATACCTACCCTACCCACGACCTAGAGTTGGCAGCTGTTGTCTTCGCGTTGAAGACATGGAGGCACTACTTGTACGGTGAGACCTTCGAGATTTTTACAGATCACAAGAGCCTCAGATATCTTTTTGACCAGAAGGAGCTCAACATGAGACAGAGACGTTGGTTGGAGCTCTTGAAGGACTACGATTGCATCATCTCCTACCACCCGGGAAAGGCCAATGTGGTGGCTGACGCCTTGAGCCGTATGGCGCCCGCACGCTTGGCCAGTCTACAGTTACAGAGTTGGAGCCTTTTGGAGGAGGTGGGCAGTTGGCGACCTCTAAAGTTACGAGGGTACTGTGGGGCAGTGACGGTGACACGGCAGACCAGGCCAGAGCTGATAGATCGTATCATCACAGGACAGATGGCTGATCCGTACTTGCAGTCTTTGCGCGACAGAGTACTATCAGGGGACCCAGGGGACTTCTCTTTCACAGACCAAGTGTTACGCTTGAGGGGACGGTTGTGCGTTCCCAGAGACGAGGAGCTGTTGAGAGAGCTCCTGACTGAGGCACACGGTTCCAGATTCACCATACATCCCGGAAACACGAAAATGTACCATGACTTGAGACGCGAGTTTTGGTGGAGAGGGATGAAGCGGGATGTGGGTGAGTTCGTGCAGCAGTGCTTAGTGTGCCAGCAGGTGAAAGCCGAGCATCAGAGGCCTGCAGGGCCGCTTCAGCCGCTTCCAGTGCCAGAGTGGAAGTGGGAGAGCATCACCATGGACTTGGTGGTGGGCTTACCTGTTACCCAGCGGGGACATGACGCAGTCTGGGTAATAGTGGATAGGTTGACGAAGACGGCGCGTTTCTTGCCGATCCGAGTCACTTTGGGACCAGCACAGTTGGCAGGGAGGTATATCCGTGATGTGGTGCGACTACACGGAGTTCCGCGGGAGATCGTATCCGACCGGGATACCCGCTTTACGTCCCAGTTTTGGGCTGAGTTTCAACAGGCCTTGGGGACGAGGTTGAGGTTTAGCACGACTTACCACCCCCAGACGGACGGACAGTCTGAGCGCACGATACAGACACTTGAGGACCTTTTGCGTGCCTGTGTACTGGACTGGAGGGGCTCTTGGGAGGAGCACCTGCCCCTGGCGGAGTTTGCATACAACAACAGTTATCACTCGAGCATCGGCATGGCTCCCTACGAGGCTCTGTACGGACAGAAATGCACGGCACCCTTGAGTTGGGTTGAGGTGGGGACCAAGTGGGAGGTTGGCCCCAGGTTGATCCGGCAGAGTCAGGAGGTAGTTGAGCAGATCCACAGACGACTCCGCACTGTCAGGAGCAGACAGAAGAGCTACGCGGATCGCAGACGCAGAGAGGTGCAGTTCGAGGTTGGGGACCACGTCTTCCTTCGTGTTTCGCCCATGAAGGGCTTACAGCGGTTTGGGGTGAGAGGGAAGCTCGCGCCGAGGTTCGTGGGGCCCTTTGAGGTCCTGGAGCGGGTTGGACCTGTTGCTTACAGACTTGCCCTTCCCCCGCAGCTTTCTGGTGTGCACGACGTGTTCCACGTGTCCAACCTCAGGAAGTACGTAGCCGATTCCAGTCACGTACTGAGTCACGAGAGTGTCGAGGTGAGCGACGACCTGACCTACCCCGAGCGGCCAGTACAGATCCTAGACCGAGCCATCCGCAGGTTGAGACGAAAGCAAGTACCCCTGGTAAAGGTTTTGTGGAGGAGCCAGCGGTACGAGGAGGCTACCTGGGAGCCTGAGGCGGCAATGCGGGAGCGGTACCCGGAGCTTTTCACGGGTACGTCTTTTCGGACCGGCTTCGGTCCTCTTTGAGTTTGTTATGGTTATCTGGACATCTTTTTTCCGCACCCTAGTTGGCGCAAGTTTCGGGGACGAAACTTCCTTTGAGTTTGTTATATTGTAACGAACGCGTGCCCCAGACGTCTTTTAAGACGTCTGGGAGGTGGCCCAGACGTCGGTACAGACGTCTGGGATCACATCCAGACGTCTGGAAAACAGTTATTTTCGCACGGGAGAGTCGTCTGCGCGCCTGTGCACGCAGACCCGCGATTCCTCTCTCTCTCTCTCTCTCTTTTTCCCTCTCTCTCTCTGCGGCTGCAGGCGGCCTGCCACCCCCTCTCTCCTCCTCGCGAGGCCTTAAAAGGGCCACGCCTCCCCTCCCATCTCCACAGTCTCCTCCTTCTTCTCCTTCCTGTGCGCGAGAGCGAGCGGACGCGAGGGCGGCAGCGACGGCCGCAGTGAGCGCGGAGGTGCGGCGTGCGAGGGCGGAGCTCTGCCGTGAGGGCGAGCTCGCCGGAGCGGCTTGGCCGGCCGGCGGAGGGTGCAGGGGGCGCGGAGCGACGCGGAGAGGGACCTGCTGCGGTCTGAGCAGCAGATGCGCGAGGTGCGACGCGGGCGGCGTCGCGAGCGGAGGCCGAGCAGCGCCCTGATTCTGGAAAAATTTCCAGAATCAGACGTCTGGGTTGACAGCCAGACGGCGAGGTAGACGTATTGAAGCCCTTACAGACGTCTGAAAGGTGAGTTTACCGCCTTCTCCTTCCTTCCTGTCGACTGACCGTACTGAGGGAGGGAGTTGGCTGTGCGCAGGCTCGCTGATTCGCCATCCTTTGCGAATCAGACGTCTGGAAGTTGTACCAGACGGCGGGAGTGACCTCCAGACGTCCGGGGTGACAATCGGACGTCTGGGAGCTAGGCCAGACGTCCCCGCAGACTTCTGGACGTCTGGGAAACCACGCTGAACAGGTAATTCTCTGATCCACTTTTTAAGACGTCTGGAAGAAGTTCCAGACGTCTGATTTTGCACAGTATCGCCTTGTTCGACCCGTTTAGGGCCCGTTCGGGCTCCGTTTTCCGCAATTCGAGTTGCGTTCTTTTCAGAATTAATTCCTCTACCCGTCTACAGTAGCTATACACTGTTTTGAGACACTCCTTGTGATGATCTTTGTGATAGGACCTCGTTCAGTTGTACCTGGTAGAGTGGCTTTAAGTATTAATAAAATCTGTTAAAGTATGGAACCATAACTAGAACCTAGGGCATTGCATGAATCCAAGGATCTGAGAAATAAATGAAATAGTGAGAAAAATTGAAAGATGTGAATAAAGGAAGTAATAGAACTTAACAGCTACTGTACACTCTACTGTTGCCTTTAGTTAGTTTGCCACTCTACTCAGCGTTTTGCTGACGTGTTACACTCGTTACCTTTTTCAGGACCAGGTGTTGAGCAGCCAAGGTCGGCGGCTGCAGAGGACGTTGGGCCGAGTAGGGTCCAGTAGAGTTACCACAGCCTTTTGTACCTCTTTTGTTTCTGTTCTAGTGAGTAGTTTTTGTTTCCGCTGTACCTTCTTTACCTGCAGTTCTTGTTATATGATAAATGTTGTTTTACTGTTGTGGTGGTACCTACTGTAGTAGTTTCTTTCCTTACTGCTGTACTTTCTTACTGTTAGTTATATTCATGCTGAATGTGGTTTATTTTACTGTCTTTTGGTTACTTCCTCGTTGGACGACTAAGGTCTTGGGATTAGTCGAGTCGGTCCGGTTCTCGTGTCTCGTAGGGACTCGGGAACCGGGTCGTTACATCTTGTCTCTGTAGTGTGTAGATCTTCTGATGTATCTGATCGACGACACTAGATGAGACAACACATTTCCTCCCATACCAGGTGGATAACGTGTGTGTAAATCCCTACGGGAGGGGGTGAGATTTGCGGAATATATCTAAAATGAGGAATAAAATATCGCAATCTTACAGAAAGAATAATCACATAATTTATATAAGTATTTTTTAGGTGGAAACCCAAATAGGATGAAAACTACCACCTAACCCTCTCGTGTTAGGATTTTTCGATGGACCAAGTCAATTAAAATCCACTAACGTACTACTTAAAATGAGGGTAGTACAACCTCTATACAATCACGCTACTTGAACTCGAGGGTAACATACCTCAAACCCCTTTTCTTCACAAGAAGGTTTTTGTCCCACGAAGGAGACGGGAATTCTCAAAGCGAATACCCAACCAATTAACAAAGATAAAATACAACAATCCTATA
The DNA here is from genome assembly GCA_037157565.1 of Thalassia testudinum. Taxonomy (NCBI): domain Eukaryota; kingdom Viridiplantae; phylum Streptophyta; class Magnoliopsida; order Alismatales; family Hydrocharitaceae; genus Thalassia; species Thalassia testudinum. Next base: position 132,118,968 of record JAZHRO010000055.1, read on the forward strand.
GAGCCAACAAAGTAAGTATTTAAATCTAGCTACTATAGGTAAAGGATTTTCCCTTTGGTGGAAGTGCGTCGGTTTGATGACGTAGGTGCGTAATCCACCCAAAGACATAGGCGAAGCTCTCAAATGCGAGGACAGGAGAGTGGGTGTGCAACGAAGATGACGCTCTCAAGATGTGGATGATGCCTTGGAGAGCTAGAGCTTCTTCTAAAGTGTTTTTGACATAAATAAATGTGAAAATGGTATTGCTCGGTGTGTGCAAACAAGAGAGGGCTACTCTATTTATAGGTGTCCTAAGAAGGCTTTGGAAGGGATTAGAAGCCTTAGGTAGCCGTTCGGGTTCATTCCAAGGCAAGGCAAGCTGCAATCAGAATTATTAATGATTTTGATAGGGTCATCAGATGTATAGGAAAAAGATCAGACGTTTGGAAGTCACTCTTAAGACATCTGGGAACTAAGTCAGACGTCTAATTCCAGACGTGTTTCCTTCATGACTTAGTTCAGACCTAAACAGGGTTCTAGTGTAAGACCATCAGACGACGTACAGGACGTCTATCATTAGGTCTAGACGTCTGGAAACCTAATTAAGTGTAGGAATGGATTCCCAAGAGCCTAAATGGCTATAATCCCCAAAACAAGTGATTTCAGCTCAATCAAGCCTCAACGGTCACATATCAAATGTCTGGGGTCCTCTATGGATGTCTGATAGAAGCCTAAAGGTCATTTTCCTCAACGTTTAGTTTGTTAGCCAACGTTCCACTTATTGAACGTCTGGCACAACCATCAGACGTCTTCTAAGATGTCTGGACTAAGGTCGAAACGTCTGATTTCAATAAACACAGCCTATTAAGTTCAGCCTAAGTTATTGGACGTCTGAGTCAATAGTCAGATGTCTTAAAAGTCAAGATTAGATGTCTGATTTCCAGATTGGACATCTAATCAGGCTGTCATATGTCTATTTAGGTTTTCTAAGTTTTCTATGGAAAACCTAGGGTTGTGCAGGTGTTCCTATGACTACTTTGATGGTACTTTGAGGCTCTTTAACATGCTACTAAGAAATAAAAGAGCAAATAACAAAGAGATACAAAGTGCAAGATAGAAAAGACATCTATCATATTCTTCTGACTTCACGCTTTCTGATAAGTCACATTCGTGGACCATTATTTGGCCTAAGTACTCTTTAATTAGTCGTTCTTAGTTGATATTTGATTAGGAATTAAGTGGGAATTCAACTCAGTCTACGTATCATCTTATGCACCAATTTCATGTTTTATGACATATGATATGTTATGATAATCATTTGGTGGATGCAGCCTAGGCACATGACACTTGAAGGCATCAGGCAAACAACCAAAATCACTCTATAAGACGTTTGAAGTTTAATTTGGATGTCTGAGAATCTCCATCGAGAACCACTGTTATCAACACATTTTAAGATGTCCGGAACATCAATCAGACGTCTGATAAAGGGCAGCCGTCCCTTCTCTACCGTTCCAACCACTCGCATTGTTACGACTTGGTTCCCGAATTCCTATAGGACCTGAGACAGACTCAACTCGACTCGACTAATCTCAAGACCCAGTCGTCGAATAAGAAATAATCGAAAGTAGGAAAATAAATCACATTCACTATGCATGGTAACTAACAGTAAAAGAGTACATGCCACCACAACAATAGGAAAGTAGAAACAAAAGTACAATAACAGAAACGGTAACAACAGACTAAAACTCACTAGTAGAAAAGAGAGTACAACTACAACAGGAAACTACTGCTGGGCTTGATTGAGCCAAGCTGTTACGAACACGGCTTCAAGACGTATTTTAAGATGTCTGGGAGGTGGCCCAGACGTCTGGAACCCCTTCCAAACTCTGGGATTCGTTTTATGCGGCACGCGCGATTTCGTCTGCGTGCCCGCAGACCTGCGACGTCTTTTTCCCTCTCCTCCTACGGGCATAGGCTCGCCCCTCTCTCTCGCTCTCTCTCCCCGCGCGGCTTTAAAAAGGGCCCTCGCCCTCTCCCTCACTCTCATCACCTCCGCTCCTCCTTCTTCTTCCAGTGAGTGTGAGCGCGAGCGAGCGGCGGCGACGGCAGCTGCGGTGAGTGCGGGAGGAGGTGCTGTGCGAGGGAGGAGGCGCTCGGCCGTGAGGGCGAGCTTGCCGGGGCTGCTAGAGCGGCCGGCGGGGGAGCAGCAGACGCGGGGTGACGCGGGAGGTCTGCTGCAGCTCGAGCAGCAGGCGGACGAGGCGCAGCGCGGCCGTGCGTCGCGGGAGGAGCGCGCGTCGAGCTCTGATTCTGGAAATTTTTCCAGAATCAGACGTCTGGGCTTCCAACCAGATGACGGGGGAGATGTCTGGAGGACTGTCTAGACGTCTGGTAAGTAAGTTTTTTTTTCGTCTTCTTCCTTTTCTGCGACCATCCGTACTGAGAGCGAGGAATGGGTACGCGCAGGTTCTGAGATTCGCATCCAACGCGAATAAGACGTCTGGCAGCGGTGCCAGACGACTGGAGGGACTTCCAAACGTCCAGGGTGACCATCGGACGTCTGGGAACCAGGCCAGACGCCCCCGCAGGCTTCTGGACGTCTGAGAGACTACGCAGGACAAGGTACCATATGATCTCCATTTTTAAGACGTCTGGAAGAAGTTCCAGACGTCTGATTTTGCACTGTTTCGTCATTTTCGACCCGTTTAGGGCCCGTTCGGAGTCCGTTTTCCGCGTTTCGAGTTGCGTCCTTTTCGGAATAAGATCCTCTACCCGTCTACAGTGATTAGATACTATTTTGAGAAACTCCTTGTGTTTGATCCTTGTGATAGGACCTCGTTCCATTGCAGTCTCGGGGGTTGCGGAGGCACGTGGGATTCCCGACCACGCCCCCAGTACTCCTGTTGTAACTGTAGAGTGGCTTTTAAGTTATTAGTATAATCTGTTAAATTATGGAACCATAATTAGAACCTAGGACATTGCATGAATCCTAGGAATGAGAAACTAGAATGAATGGTAGATCCTAGGGTGTTGCATGAATCCTAGGGCTGGAAAACTAGATTGTATGATAGATCCTAGGGTATGGCATGAATCCTTGGATGGGAAAAGTAGTGGAATATACGAATACTGCAGTCTTGGAAAAATGGAAAGCAACAAATAGCTGCCTGTAAATTGGTTTAACAGCTGCCTGTTATGAATAAATGAACATGATTGAGAATATAGGATGTATGAACATGAAACTGGAAAGGTGAAACTTGAATGTGCTAAGTTAAAAGAGCTGGAACCCTACGGGGAATTAGGAGTAGAATTCCTGGAAAGTGAATGGAATAGAATTGGGGAAGTGAGCTGGCCCTTGAGTACGGAGTACCAAGGAGAGCGACTGTCCCCCCGTTTAGTGCAGAGCGGAGCTAGCCGCCCCAGGGACCCGAGGTTAGGTCTGGCCACTTTGTACCGACTTGCTGGCCCTCGTGTACGCAGTACCGAGGAGAGCTACTAGTGTAGGGCGAGTACTAGCTACCCCACGGGCCCCGGGGTTCTGCTAGCTCACCTACACTGACTTGTTAGGCCCACTGGGCAAACCAGGGTAGTCAGGCGAGGGTGTGCGGACTGTGGAGGGGCAAGGCCCTTGTTTGGTTACTGTGGAGGGGTTGGACCCCTGTTACTGAGAGGGCTCTGCCCTGTACTGGTTCCGTGCTGTGCTTTGGGCGCACCCGTTAACGGAAACGACTGACCGCGTGCCAGTGCGGGTTAGCTACCTGTGCGTTTATCGCGCGTGCTGTAGTCACCGTTACGTCTGTCCGTGACCTTGGGGTGGTTGACTGAGAGTAGGATCATCACGGGGGACTCTCCCGGCCAGGAGAGCACCACGTGCTACTTCTACTGTTCGGAAAAGACTGCAATCAAGATCGTTCCCACGAGGAACATTCGAGATCAAGTGAAGGATCTGAGAAATAGATAAATTGTGAAACAATAGAAAGACGCAAATAAAGGAAGAAAGAAAATAAAACAACTACTGTACACCTTACTGCTTCTTTAGTTTAGTTGCCACTCTACTCAGCGTTTCGCTGACGTGTTACACTCGTTACTTTTCGAGATCAGGTGTTGAGCAGCCAGGGTCAGCGGCTGCAGAGGACGCTGGGCCGAGTAGGGTCCAGTAGAGTTACCACTGCTCTTTTGTCCCTTTTTGTTTCCACTGTAGTGAGTAGTTTTTGTTACTCTCTGTACTTTTCTTTACCTGCAGTTCTTGTTATGTTATAAATGTTGTTCTACTGTTGTGGTGGTACATGCTGTAGTAGTTTTTTTTCTTACTGCTAGTTATCTTTCATGGTGAATGTGGTTTATTTTACTGCTCTTTTGGTTACTTCCCCGTTGAACGACTAGGTCTTGGGATTAGTCGAGTCGGTCCGGTTCTCGTGTCTCGTAGGGACTTGGGAATCGGGTCGTTACAAGATGGTATCAGAGCAAGGTCGTCTCGAGAAGTGAATCAACTGACTGGAAAATAACCAATTCACATGTCTATAACTAGAGTAGCCACCACAACATATCTTTTGACATGAGCTCTTAGACGTTTCCGTTAGGTATCGTTCCGTAGTGACGTGTTCCGTTTTGTTTCGTGTCTCCTTACAGGAGATGCCTCGTCGCGGGACTGGTGAGGCGGGCCGCGGGCGCGGCCGAGGACGAGGTTGGCGTGCCATTGCCGACGCCTCAATGGACCAGCCACTACTCCCGGGCGTCCAGGCCCAGGACCTCGCCCAGCTGATACGGGATTTTGTGCGAGAGGAGCTCCACCCACCGCCCCGAGCGCCTCCCCCTGGGGCTGCGGAGGGGGAGTCCTCTGTGGGACCACGCGACGGATGCGGCGCTGGACACGGGGGAGGGGATGGGCCGCCGCAGCCCCCACCTTCCTCCGATGCTTCTGTGCACGAGGCACCGTTGCCTGGAGGTGCACCAGCATCCCCACTACAGCGCCACTTCGAGCTCTTCGGGCAGTTCCGGAAGCTGAAGCCCCCCTCCAAGGGGGATGAGGACCCGACCAAGGCAGAGGACTGGCTCGAGCAACTGGAGAAGAGTTTTGACACCCTTTGCCCCCCGGTGGAGTGCCGCGTGGCCTTTGCCACGTACCAGCTGGAGAGTGCGGCACACAGGTGGTGGAGGGCGGTCCGGGGGCAGGAGACGGACGAGCCGACCTGGGATCGGTTCGTCGCCCTCTTCTGCAAGCAGTACTTTCCCTAAACGTGGCAGGACCAGAGGAGGCGGGAGTTCCACACTCTCCGCCAAGGGACGATGACCGTGAGCGCGTACCGCACGCGTTTCCTGGAGCTGTCCTACTTTGCAGCGACAGCGGTAGCTACTGAGGAGCGCCTTTGGAGGTTCACCGAGGGGCTCCGGCCTGCGATTCGGGGGTATGTCAAACCCCTGAAGCTGCCTATGTTTTCGAGGGTGGTGGAGGCAACCATGACTTACGAGGAGACCAACTCGTCCGCGTGAGACACTGATGGCGGGCGGAAGAGGCCCTTTCAGCCAGACTTTTCACAGGGCCGACGAGATAGGAGACACGTGGCGTCCGCAGGAGAGCCGTCACGTTTTGCAGGGCCATCAGCGGCCTTTGGGGGCCCTCGACAGAGGCCCTCTGCAGCCGGTCACTCAGACTGTTCAACTCCTGGACCTATAAAGGGTTATGTGTAAATGGAGTCAGCGAATGCTGAGTAGAGTGGTAGCCAGACTATCTAAAGTAGTAAAAGCTAATAGGTAAATTTATGTTTTCTAATTATTTATTTTACAAGTAATTCCTTTTCATTCATTGGTTTACTTTCAGGTTTCTTTCTTGATCTCGCATGTTCCTCATGGGAACGATCTTGATTGCAGTCTTTTCTGAAGAGTAGAAGGCACACGTGGTGCTCTCCTGGCCGGGAGCGTCCCCCGTGGTGATCCTACACCCAGTCAACCACCCCGAGGTCACGGACAGACGTAGCGATGACTACGGCACGCGCGATAAGCACACAGGTAGCTACCCCGCACTGGTATACGGTCAGTCGTTTCCGCTAGCGGGTACGCCCAAAGTACAGCACGAAACAATATAAGGCCTAGCCCTCTCAGTAATAGGGGTCTCGCCCCTCGGAACCAAACAGGGGTCTCGCCCCTCCACAGTCCGCGCACCCGCGTCTGACTACCTTAGTTTTCCCAGTGGGCCTAACAAGTTGGTGTAGGGCGTCTAGTTGAACCCCAGGCCCCGTGGGGTGGCTATCTCTCTCCCTACACTAGTAGCTCTCCTCGGTATAGTGTATGCGAGGGCCAACAGAAGTCGGTGTAGAGTGGCCAATCCTAACCCCTGGTCCCAACCCAAGGGCAGCTAGCTCCACTCTACACTAAACAAGGGATGGTCGCTCTCCTTGGTACCACGTACTCAAGGGCTAGCACACTTCCCACTCACATTTTCAGATCTTTCCATTCATCCACAGGAGCTTTACACCTAATTCCCCGTAGGGTTCATGCTCATATTCACCATATTATTCCATACTAGGTTTCATCATTCACAATTCCATTCTCGTATTGTACACATGCAGCTCGTATTTCCACAAATTAACAGATGCAACAAATGATATCACAGGTAATTGTTTAACTAGCACAGGCATTTCATATTCCAACAGGCAGCTCGTATTTATTAACAGGTAATTGTTTACAATTCTACTCATTCATTTATGACTGCAATATCAAATATGCATACAAACAGTGCAACTGTTTCTCATCCTAGGATTCATGCCACATCCTAGGTTTCTAGTTATTTAATTATCATGATTGCATTCGTGTTTTATAAAAAGAACAGGGGGAAACACTCTACCAGACAATCCGGGAGTACTGGGGGCTCGAATGGTAGACTCACGTGCCTTTGCAAGCCCTAGACACGTAACGGGTCGAAGTCCTATATTAAGGAACTGATGATAAGCGTCTGGTTTGACCGGGTTGAGTTATGTCGTTATAGTAAAGCCGGTTGTTACCAACGTTTCATATAAAAATTTTTTACTCGGAAAAATAAAAGAGTTCCCGAGGTCGAACTCAGGGAGCAAGTTGTATTCTAGAGATATACAAGTTCTATTACAAAAATAAAGAGAGAGAGAGAAAGAGATGAAAATTTGGCTTCTTCTTCTTTTCTTCTTTCTTCCTCTTTGTCTTTGGTTCTTCCTGTTCTTCTTCTTCTTCTTCTTCTGCTTTCTTCAGATTTTCCCCTCGTGCTCTTCTTCTGTTCTTCCTTGTTTCCTTTCTTTCTTTTTCGTCAGATCGTCTTCTTCTTTTCTTGCTTCTTGCTTCTCTTCATTCCTTCTTCTTCTTTGTCTTCACCTGCCTTGCCCTCTCTTTTTCTTCTTTCGCGATGGCCGTTGCTCTTCCTTCTTCTTCAGCGGGTCTGCTTCTTCTTTGGCTGCTGACCTTCCGTCGTCTGCGGTGGTGCTGAGACGACTTAACAATGCCTTCGCTACAGTGCAGCAGCTCCTTCTTCTTCAGCGGGTCTGCTTCTTCTCCTTTGGCCTGCACACTTCAGAGTTTATTCGTCAAGGCAAAAACCTACTCTACCCCCCTCCCCCGCGTATCTCTCTCTCTGAAATCACTCTTCGGAAGCTCTCCCAGAGCACTACCGGGTAATCGGGTTCGGGTCAGGCCCGGGTCCAGGCCCACCGGCGTGCGTGGTGGGCGAGGAGTGCAGGTCAGTCTAATCGGGTCGGGCCAGGTCCGCGGAGCGTGGTCACGGACGAGGCCGAGTCGGGTCGGGTCGGGTGAGAGGGACCTCACCCCGTGGTAACTGAGGCAAACAGCATAAGGCAGTTTTTGCCTTTATGCGTCCGCGCGCCTTCGAGAGGTTCCGAGGTGGGACTATCCGCGCACCCGTTTCTCTCACGCCTGCAGCAGGGATGGCGCTTCCAATTGCATCAGCTGTTGAGGCGCACAGCTCCAATTGAGGGCCAGGGTGTGTGCGCGAGACTCTTCCGCGCTGGCCGTGGCTTTTCAACCTGGGATATCTCGACTTGAAGCAACCTCGAGCAGGCTTCGAGCTTCCTCGCCAATGGCGGTCAAGGCCTGGAACCTGAAATCAATAGCACGGCCTCTCGGCCAAATCAGACAGGCGGGGGACCTTCGCCGTGGCACGGCGAAGGTGGTCAGGGGGTCTGCAGGGGGCGAGATGGGGCTGTCTGGTCGTCCTAGGTCAAACTGTGAGCGAGGGAGTGGGTGTGTTCGGTGGGTCTGCAGAGGGTGTTTGGTGGGAAGTGGAGGGGCGGAAGAGGATCAGGGTGAGGAGGCGGAGGTTCTGCGGTGGTCGGCGAGCCGTGTGGGTCGCTGAGGTGATGGGAGCGGCTCGCCGGAGGGTGGTCGGAGGCGGAGAGGGTGAGGGTGAACAGGGTCGGTAGAGGGCTTAATTGACTAAATCGAAAGCGGGGAAAGAAAGAGGAGGAGAAGGGGAGTAAGTCTAACTTAACTGCAGGGACGAAGGGGGAGGAATAGGGCGACAGTCGTATCGACTGTCGCCGGAGAAGATGATGCTCAGAGAGAGGGGCGGCGGCGAGCAGAGGGCTGGAGAGGCGCCAGCTGGGTGCGGCGTGGCGCGGGAAGAGCAGGGGAGGAGGTCTCTGCTGCTGGTATTGCGGCAGAGCGAAGAGGTGGAGGGGGAGGAAGTCGCCGGAGCTGGTGAGCGTCTGCCGGAGAAAGAAGAGAAGAAAGCTGGGGGTTTTCTCCGTCAGATCCAGGCTGCCTTCGTCGGTGGAGCGGCGGGGGGTATTTATAGGGTTGAAGCAGGGAGGAAGGCGGAGGGAGACGACGTGTCTCCCTCGCCGGAGAATGGTCGGAATACGAACCCATACCGTCCGTGCGTTCGCACGGCCGGTATGGGGGGCTACAATGACCATGGGGGTGCTCCTGCGACGGCTGACGACGCAGGGCACCCCCGGTACACTTGCCAGGTCCTCCACCTCACCCTGCGCGGCGCCATGCTCCGCGCAAGGTCGCCGGAGCATGGTGCTGGCAGGGTTTTGCAGGAGGGACCTGTTTGCAAAGAACGAAGGAGAGTTAGGGGCCAAAATGCGAGGGTTCAAAAGTTGAGGGCCAAAGAGTAAATATATGAGGACCAAAGTGTGAAGTCGGTCAAGGAGGTTTCTTCTTAGGCTCAAGTTTTTATTCATGACTAATTAGGACCTAAGGAATCTGATGGTGAATTTTATTTTCATATTAAACCTTGTTTGACCGGTCAATTTGCGCAAAAACCCAAATTAAGTTATTAATTGGGCATGGTTCTCAATGTAGGTCAAAATGGGTTCTAAAGGCCAAATTGATGGTTCTAAACCCCAGAGATTATTTTTCTATGAATTTTAGAGGGTTTATTCTATTTTTAATTTGCCTCGAACCTTGTGAATTGAAGTGGGTTGTTTTAGGGTTACAGATTATCATTTGGTTCCTTGGAAGTGCTGTAGCCCTTGCTAGATCATCTCATCCCACTTTTATTCTTATTAAGCTGTTTTGACCTATGTTTGGGCCCTGAATTACCCTGTATGCAGATTATACTGGTAAAATTGCACTTTTACCCCTTATGACTTGTTTTCTTCTCAAACTCAGAATTCTCTGAGTTAAGCTTTTCCTTGAGATATGTAGGAGCTTTTATCCTTTGTATTGGGTCAAAATGAGCTAGTTATGGCTCATGATGAGGTTCTCATCAGGAACATACCACAATGGAATGTTCAGAACAGTATATAAGGATTTCTAACATGTAGAGGAACTCACAAGGAAATCATAGATATCTTGTTTGCGTAAAACAAACCCCAAACAGACCCTAAACGAGTCAAAAACAGAACTGTAGAACCAAATCAGACGTTTGGCACAAAGTCTAGACGTCTTAAAAGTCACTAGAGTCTCACCTCAAGTCCCTGCGTTGACCTCAGAAGTCCAGGACTCCTACTTGACCGTCTGGACTCAGCTTCAGACGTCCGACCTATCCTCTAGCCGTCTGGGAGGGCCTCCGGTCCTCTGCTAAGCTGTCCAGATGTTCGAAACGCGTAGGAGGGCATGCCACGTGCCTTCCCAAAGTTGCTCCTGCGCATGACAGAGCAGCAAATCCCCTTTTAGCCAAATAATTCGGCTCTGTGGTGCAGCCTGCATGGTCGAAACCACAAGAAGGACGTACCTGCGCGAAACCTTGCTTTCAGACATCCGGTGTCGTCACCAGACGTCCAGGCCGTCGTCCGAAGGGCACTCCAGACGTCTGATACTGGAAAAATTCGAGTATCAGAACGAACTCTCGCTCCTCTTGCTATGCTCAGCCGCGGCTTATCCCTCTCGGTTGCAGCACCAGCCGCAGCAGGAAGTCGGGGACGGCTCCCCGACGCTCTCCACCTCCCGCACGTGCCACGGCGACCTTGCGCACTCCGGCGAGCTCCCACGAAGCTTGCGAGCTCAACCTCCTCCTCCTCCTTGCTCTTGCTCCCTCTCGCTCATCTTTCTCAGGTAGTGGAGAGGAAGTAAGGTGGTGGTGATGGAGTGGTGAGGGGAGGAGGGGGCACTTATATAGGCGGTGGGGTTAGGGTTCGATGAGGGAGGAGAAAAGAAGAAGAGAGAAAAGGAAAGCTGTTTGCGTGCAGCCAGCACGCTGAACCGACCCTGCGTATAGATTTTTTAATTTTCAGATGTCTGGAAAGGGGTCTAGACGTCTGACTACTAGTCCAGATGTCTTAAAAGGCTCAAACAGAATGGGTCTTTACACGCTTTCTTTGCGGGTGGTAGGAAAAGTTTTCGGCGGAAGCAACAGATGCAGGTGTTCTGATACGAAGAAGAGCGGCTAGAGGACGAGAGAGAAAATCCTTCCCCCTGCGGGCATCTCCTCCTTCCTCCATCACCATGGAATAAACGCACCCTGTGGACACTGCACGCACCATGGCCTGAGGCGTGCTCCATCTCCGCTCATCCTCCCTCTCGCCGGTCGTAAGGTGACAGCGTGCGACCAAACACCAGCACCGCCATCACCACACCCTTATGCTCTCGTTCACGCTTGTGCATGCCCACGCACCTATTTCCGCCCCCCTTTCTCCTTCTTATTATGCTTCTTCATCTTCTTCCAACAGGCCACCCCCTGCAACTTCTCCAAAGAAACCCAACATCTTCCCATCACCACCTCTCATCCCACGCCACCTCCAGTCGCCATTCCACAACCGGCATGACACCGTGCTCCACCTCATCTGCACCAACGTCCTTCAGCAAGCGCTCCACCTTCAGCAAGCCACCCCTGCCCAAGTCCCCTTGTGCGTCTCGCCCCCGTGTGTGGGCGAGCCACCAGCACCGCAGCCAGTGCCACCAGTAGAGCATGACTGGCGAACGCTCCATCTACAGCTCACCTCAGCCATCCGCTCCCCTCACGCACCCTTCGCCTGTGCTACAAGCTGCTTCAAACAGAGGCGACTGCACCATCTCCCTCTCTTCTGGTAGGCCACATCTCCTGTTGACGGCGATGCCTTCGGCTACCTCCCACCGCGAGACAAACGTCAATGAGAAGCCCTCATCGCGGTGCATCACCCCCTTGACCCTCGCGTCCAGTTGTGCCCTCTCCACCGCGTGTGAGCGATAGGAGTTTTTCCCCTACTTTACTACAGTGCTAAGGCAATTAAAATTTACGTTACATGCCAATGTGAAAAACAATATTGCCATATTTATCTAATTGTTATATTACGGTAGATTTGCATGTGTGTCCCTTCATTCTACTTGAATTACGTATAGTTAAATTTGTCTCATGAGTAATGGAGTATGGATATTTGTTATAGGTAACGAATTCTGTTTTAATTAAATTTGACGGTGTTTGTCAGTACTAAGATCACAATTCAGGCATTTCCATGGTGGTGATTTTGTATTTGTGCACCTATATTCTTGATTAATTATCTTGATCGAGAATTTTTGGTGGAAACGAGAGCCCTAGTTAGCATACGCATCCGTTGATATTCCCGAATACTTTAGGCATCATTAATCATTTTTAATAAGCTAATTCCTCATTATGGAGATGACCTAACTATTTTTGTGGTTAGATTTTGAATAATTAAATGTTTTGAAAAGAGATTTTCTACCACGCACGAAATACAACGACACGTCATTTTATGTCAAAGTTTTTTATCGAAAACGAAGATCGCTCTATCACTTTTGCTCATCGCGAAGCTCCTTCTCCATCAAGCTCCTGCAATTCTTCATGGATGTGAGCTCGAACTCTGTCTTTACACTTGTCTCTATTTGCAATTTGACCTGAAAACTAAGTCTCAAAAGCAAATGTTAAATAATAAGTGTTTTGTTATGATCAAAATAAACGATCGTAGTGCTTTAGCACCAACAATCTCCTCCTTTTTGATGATGACAAAATCATAAGTAATAATACATAAAAATCTCCCCCTTTTTGACATTATCAAAAAGGTTTTTATCAATTTTAATTCTCCTAAATTTCCCCTTAAAACATGCTCTTCTAGTTTTGGGTTAAATTTCTTTTAACAAGAATAATGTTCTCCACCTTTTTGTAATAACAAGATAGCTATATATTTTTCTCCCCCTTTCTAAAGGAAATATAGCTAACTTAACAAGTTCTCCCCCTTAATGATTGACAAAAAGCTCATTAATTTTAATAATCTCCCCCTATCTACATGCTATAGATAAAAGATAGGGTTAAGAGGTTTTACCTCACGTACCATGGCTAGTAGAATGGCCCAAATGGCGGTGGATGCCAAACTGGATGGGGTTCCCATTCGTAACTGGGAGGTCCGGGCATTGGAGCTGGTCTCCAATTTGGCGGTCAACGTGTGACAGCTTGGTCGGTTGTTAGTCATGTCATCGGTCTTCTCGTCCTCGTCCTTGGTCTATTCCTTGGTCCTCCCAACTTGAGTTGACCGTTCTTCATCTTGTAGGTCTAATCTTGGATGTTGAAATCTTTATAACCTACAAAACAAGATTCTAGTTGACTTTTCGGTATCCAAGTGAGCTTGGATCCAGATTTGTCAGTTGGTCTCCTTGAAGGAGATCCTTTCTCAACCTTAGGGTTGGACAAATTTTCTATCTTATTGATCAAATTATTTGATTTCTCCCTAAGACATGCAAGTTCATCTTCAATTATATGCATTTTTGTTTTTAAACTAGAAATTTTAATTTTTAGGTTAGTATTTTCCTCAATCAACTTACTATTTTCATTCATTAGGTCTCTATTTTCTAACAACAAGTTATTATCCTTAGGACTAAAACTAGTTTCTAGAACCTTAAATTATTTTTCTAATCTTTCATTTTCTGATTTAAGAAAATTAAGATTCTTTTTCATATTTTTATTTTCTACCTTTAATGATTTACTTATTTCATATAACTCATCAAAAGCATCTTGATGTTCAGAATTTACCTCATTGTTAGAGTCGCTTTCACTATCGCCTGCCATAGTCATGAAACCCATGTAAGAAATTTCTTCCTCGGGATTTTCATCTTCTTCCTCCAAGCTCGAGTCGTCCCAAGTTGCTTGGAATGCCTTCTTCTTGTATTTCTTCTCCTTTTTCTTCTCTTTCTTGAGAAGAGGGCACTCGGGTCGTAGATGCCCTTTTTCGTTGGAGTGGTAGCAGCGTCTTGGGCTTTCCTTTTCCTTCTTCTCTTTCTTTTCTTTCTTTGATTTCCTACAAAACTTGGAAAACCTATTAAGTAAAAACTTAAAGTCTTTGTCATCAGAACTTACCTCGCTATCCGATGTGGTTCTGAAAGCGAGAGACTTCTTTGGCTTCTGTTCCGGTATAGTAGAAATGGGGCTGGTCCCCGGCACTAGTGAGATCTCGAACTCTATCTCACGCTTAGGTGGTAGTCCTGGCAACTCCTCTAGAAACACATCAGGGTACTCACTAACCACCGGGATGCTCTGAAAGTCCGCCAATGGGTTGGGCTCTGCCACCACACAAGCTGGAAAACCCTCACACCTCTAGCTCAAAAGTCTTGCTGCTCGAAGCGCAAATATGCACATGAAACCTCCATCGACCGGCTGTCCGTGAAACTTAAAGGAAGGCATCTCTGATATGGAGAAGACGATCTTCCTCCCGAAACAGTCCACCAAAGCGTGGTAAGCGGACAACCAATCCATTCCCAGAATCGCGCCAAAATCCTCCATCGGTATCACAATCAGGTCAGCGGGGAGGCTGTGTCCCCCAATATTGACCTCACAGTCTGTGTACACTTCCTCAGCTATAAACAGTTGGCCACCTGGACCTCTGATCACAAACGGATCCTCTAAGAACACGCAGTCCTGTCCCAAACTGATAGCAAAACTCGCAGCGATAAAAGAGTGTGTGGAGTCGGAATTAAAAAGCACTTAAACTAATCTGCCAAAAACAGTAATCGTACCTGCCACCACTGAACCTGATGCCCTGGCGTCTCTGTGTGTTAGGGCGTTGATACGCCCCTTAGCTCTCGGTGCAAAAGAAGCAGCCACACTCTGAGTCGGGCGAGTAGCCACTGGGTGGCACCCTCCCTGTGACTGCTGCCCTCCCCCACGCACCTGGGAACCACGACCACCTGCTCGGCCTCTAGAGCTTGGTGCGGGGAGCATCTGCTACGCTCCAGCCCTAGACGGGCAGTCCCTCCTGATGTGGCTTGGCTGGTCAGACTGGTAGTAGAGGGGGACTTGACTCCCTCCCACGGTAAGTCCCTGCTGACGGCTAGGCGGGGGTCCAGTGCTGATCGCTGGCCCCTATCGGCGGCCCTCGAAGGCCACTAACGGCCTCGTAAAACGAGACAGCTCTCCCGCGGGTGCAGCGTGCCTCCTTTCTTGTCGGCCCTGTGAGTACTCTGGCTGGTAGGGCCTCTTCCGTCCGCTGTCGATGTCTCGCGCGGCCAGGTTGGTCTCCTCGTACGTCATGGCTGCCTCCACCACTCTCGAGAAGGTGGACAGCTTCATGGTCTTGGCACACCGTCGAATAGCAGGCTGGAGCCCCTCAGTGAACCTCCATAGGCGCTCCTCCTTTGTAGCTATGGCTGTCGCAGCAAAACGTGACAGCTCCAACAAGCGCGTGCGATATGCGCTAACAGTCAACGTCCCCTAGTAGAGAGTGTGGAACTCCCGCCTCCTCTAGTCCTGTCAAATCTGCGGGAAGTACTGCTCGCAGAAGAGGGTCACGAACTAATCCCACGTCGGCTCTCCCCTCTCCTAGCCTTTGACTACCCTCCACCACCTGTGTGCCGCACTCTCCTGCTGGTACGTGGCAAAGGCCACGTGGCACTCTACAGGGGGCGAAGGATGTCAAACACCTTCTCTATCTACTCCAGCCAGTTCTGTGCCTCAGACGGGTCCTCATCCCCCTTGAAGGAGGGGGCTTCAGCTTCCAAAACTGTCCGAAAAGCTTGTAGTGCAGCTGCAGTGGGGGAATGGGTACGCCTCCCAGCAGGGAGGGCTCGTGCTCAGAAGTGTTAGAGTGCTGTGGGGGCGGTGGAGGGCCACCCCCTCCCCCTCCTGCTCGTCCAACGTTGCGTCAGTCTCTCAGTCCCATAGAGGACTCCCCCTCCACGTCCTCAGGGGGAGGCGCCCGTAGAGGCAGGTGGAGCTCCTCTGGTACTATATCCCTGATCAGTTGGACGAGGTCCTGGGCTTGAACGCTCGGGAGAAGTGGCGGGTCAATTGATACCTCGGGCCCGGCACGTCCTCCCCTCAGACCTCGTCCACAGCCGCGTTCGCGGCCTACCTCAAGAACTCCACGATGAGGCATCTCCTGCAAGGAGACGCGGAAGATGGAACAAAAGAAGTAAACTCTAATGGACTTTAACGAAAGGAACTCAGGACAGATGTCAAGTTGTACGTTGTGGTGGTTACTCTAGTTACATGCACATGAATTGGTTATTCTTAAGCTAGTTGGTTCATTTCTTGGGACTACCTTGCTCTGATACCATCTTGTTATGACCCGGTTCCCGAATCCCTACAGGACTCGAGACCGGCTCGACTTGATTTTCCCAAGACCTAGCCGTCCAACAAGAAATAACCGAAAAACAGGAAAATAAACCACATTCACCATGCAATGTTACTAACAGTAAAAGTGTACAAGCAGTAAAGGGAGTAAAAGCTGCTAAACAATACATACCACCACAACAATAGGAAAGTAGAACAAAAGTACAGTAACAAGAATAGTAAACAAAGTCCGAAACTCACTAGAAGAAAAAGAGTACAACAACAGTAAGAAACTAATGCTGGGCTTGACTGGGCCCAGCACCGTCTATAGCCAGTAACTCGGGCTGCACAACTCCTTGACCTGTAAAGGGTTATGAGAAAATGGAGTTAGCGAACGCTGAGTAGAGTGGTAACCAGACTATCTAAAGCAGTAAAAGCTAATAGGTAAATTTATCTTTTCCAATTATTTTATTTTATAAGTAATTCCTTTTCACTCATTGGTTTACATTCATACTTCTTTCTTGATCTTGTATGTTCCTCGTGGGAACGATCTTGATTGTAGTGTTTTCCGAAGAGTAGAAGGCACACGTGATGCTCTCCTGGTGGGGAGAGTCCCCCGTGGTTATCCTACACCCAGTCAACCACCTCGGGGTTATAGACAGATGTAGCAGTGACTACAGCACGCGTGATAAGCGCACGGGTAGCTACCCCGCACTAGCACGCGGTCAGTCGTTTCCGCTAGCGGGTACGCCCAAAGTATAACACGGAACAGTATAGGGCCTAGCACTCTCAGAAACAGGGGTCTAGCCCCTCAGGACCAAATAAGGGTCTCGTCCCTCCACAGTCCGCGCACCCTCGTCTGACTACCCTGGTTTGCCTAGTGGGCCTAACAAGTCGATGCAGGGCAGCTAGCTAAACCCCAGGCCTCGTAAGGTGGCTAGCTCCCTCCCTACACTAGTAGCTCTCCCCGGTACAGTGTAAGAGAGGGCCAACAAAAGTCGGTGTAGAGTGGCCGATCCTAACCCCGGGTCCCAACCCAAGGGTGGCTAGCTTCGCTCTACACTAAACAGGGGACAGTCGCTCTCCTTGGTACCACGTACTCAAGGAACAACACACTTCCCACTCACATTTCCAGATCTTTCCATTCATCCATAGGAGCTCTACTCCTAACTCCCTGTAGGGTTCATGCTCATATTCACCATATTATTCCATGCTAGGTTTCATCATTCATAATTCCATTCTCGTATTATACACATGCAGCTCGTATTTCCACAATTTAACATATGCAACAAGTGATATCACAGGTAACTGTTTGGTTATCTCAGGCATTTCATATTCTAACAAGCAGCTCGTATTTATTGACAGGCAATTGTTTATAATTCAGCTCATTCATTGATGACTGCAATCTCAATCATGCATACAAACAGTGCCACTATTTCTCGTCCTAGGATTCATGCCACATCCTAGGTTTCTAGTTATCTAATTATCATAGATGCATTCATATTTTATAAGTAGAACAAGGGAAACCACTCTACTAGACAATTCGGGAGTACTGGGGGCTCGAACGGTAGACTCACGTGCCTCTGTAAGCCCAAGACACGCAACAGGTCGAAGTCCTATACTAAAGAACATATCACAATAGAACATTCAGAACAATATATAAGGATTTCTAACATGTAGAGGAACTCACAAGAAAACCACAGATATCTCCTTTGCGTAAAACAGACCCCGATTAGACCCTAAACGGGTCAAAAACAAGTCTGTAGACTCAAATCAGACGTCTGGAACCAAGTCCAGACGTCTTAAAAGTCACCAGAGTCTCACCTCACATCCCTACGTCGACCTCAGACGTCCAGGACTCCTTCGCAACTGTCTGGACCCACCTCTAGACGTTTGACCTATCCTCCAGTCATTTGGGAGTGCCTCCGGTCGTCTAGTATCTAGAAGTCCAAAAAGTGTGGGAGGGCGTGTCGCGCGCCTTCCCAAAGCTGCTCCTACGCACGACAGAGCAGCTCAACCCTTTTTAGTAAGACAAATCGTCTCTACGGTGCGGCCTGCATGGCCGTATCCGCGAGGAAGATGTACCTGCGCGAAAATCCGCTTTCAGACGTCCAATGTCGTCACCAGGCGTCCAGCCCATCGTCTGGAAGGCACTCCGGACGTTTGATACTGGAAAAACTCTAGTACCAGAACGAGCTCCCACTTCTCTCACCGCGCTCCGCCGCAGCTCCTCCCTCTCGGCTGCAGCTCCGGCCGTTGCAGGAAGTCGGGGACGACACCTCGGCGCTCTCCTCCTCCCGCACCCGTCGCGGTGGCCTTCCAACACTCCAGCGAGCTTCCACGAGCTCGCGACCTTGGCCTCCTCCTCCTCACACCGCTCCTCCTCCTCGCTCTTGCTCCCTCTCTTTCGCGTGCCTCCTCACGGCAGTGGAGTGGGGAGCAAGGTGGTGGTGATGGAGTGGAGAGGAAGGGGGGACACTTATACAGGTAGTGGGTTAGGGTTCGACGATGGGGAGAGAAGAAGAAGAGGGGAGAGAGAAACGAACTACCCGCTGTCTACGCGCAGAAAGCAACCGCACGTACAGGTTTTTCAATTTCCAGACGTCTGGGAAGGGATCCAGATATCTGGCCAGACGTCTGACTGACAGTCCATATGCCTTAAAAGGCTCAAAACAGAATGGGTCTTTACAGGGTGAGATTTGCGGAATATATCTACAATGCAGAATAAAATATCACAATCTCACAAAAAGAACAATCGCACAATTTACATAAGTATTTTTTAGGTGGAAATCTAAACCGAGTGAAAACCACAACTTAACCCTTTCGAGTTAGGATTTTTCGATCGACCAAGTAGATCAAAATCCACTAACGTATTACTTAAAACAAGGGTAGTACAACCTCCGTACAACCACGCTACTTGAACTCGAGGGTAGCGTACCTCAAACCCCTTCTCTTCACAAGAAGGTTTCTGTCTCACAAAGGAGACGTGAATTCGCAAAGCGAATACCCAACTAATTAACAAAGACAAAATACAACAATCCTATAGAGTCAACAAAGTATTTAAATCTTGCTACTATACATAGAGGATTTTCCCTTTGGTGGAAGTGTACGGTTTGATGACGCGGGTTCCTGATCCACGTAAAGGCACAAGCGATGCACTCGAATGTGAGGATGGGAGAGCGGGTGTGCTACGAAGATGAAGCTCTCAAGATGTGGATGATGGCTTGGAGAGCTGGAGCTTCTTCTAAAGTGTTTTGGACACAAATAGATGTGAAAATGGTATTGCTCGGTGTGTACAAACGAGAGGGCTACTCCTCTATTTATAGGTGGCCTAAGAATGCTTTGGAAGGCCTCAGAAGCCTTAGGTAGCTGTTGGGGTTCATCCCAAGGCAAGGCAAGCCGCAATCATAATCATTAATGATTCTGACAGGGTCATCAGACGTATGGGAAAAAGATCAGACATATGGAAGTCACTCTTAAGAGGTCTAATTCTAGGCGGGTTTCCTTTCTGACTTGGTTCAGACCTAAATAGGGTTATAGTGTAAAATCATTAGACGACATGCAGGACGTCTTGCACTAGGTTTAGACGTCTAGAAACCTAATTAAGTGTAGGAATGGATTCCTAAGAGCCTAAACAGCTATAATCCCCAAGACAAGTGATTTTGGCTCAATCGAGGCTCAACGGTCACATATTAGACGTCTGGGGTCCTCTACGAACGTCTAATAGAAGCCTAAAGGTCATTTTCCTCAACGTTTAGTTTGTTAGCCAACGTTCCACTAATTGGGCATCTAGTACAACCATCATACGTCTTTTAAGATGTCTGGACTAAGGTCTAGATATTTGATTTCAATAGACACAACCTACTATGTTCATCCTAAGTTATTGGACGTCTGAGTCAACAGTTAGACGTCTTAAAAGTCAAGATTAGACGTCTGATCAGCATGTCTGATGTTTATTTAGGTTTTCTATGTTCTCTATAGAAAACCTAGGGTTGTGCAAGTGTTCTTAGGACTACTTTGAGGGTACTTTGAGGCTCTTTAACTTGCTACTAAGAAATAAAAGAGCAAATAATAAAGAGATACAAAGTACAAGATAAAAAAAACATCTATCATATTCTTCTGACTTCATGCTTTCGCTCATTGTGAAGCTCCTTCTCCATCAAGCTCCTCCAATCTACCATGGATGTGAGCTCGAACTTCGTCTCTACACTTGTCTCCATTTGCAATTTGACTTGAAAACTAGGATTCAAAAGCAAATGTTTAATAACAACTATTTTGTTATCATCAAAATAAACGATCGTGGTGCTCTAGCAGCAACAGTGTGTGCCTTCCTTGCACTACGAATGAAACCACTGTGGTCCGGTGGCATCACCCTCCTAAATGCCCCCTTTGGATACAAAGGCTGGTGGACACTATCGAAGGTCTTGTTAGTAGGGAGATGTACTAAGTATACCATTTGCTCTTAAATGTATTAAAAATATTATTATAATATATACATACAAAGTTATAAATTTTTTGAATTTGGAGAACTTATGTGTTTCTTCTGGTATGACTCATGAATCTACTTACAAGCACCCTCAGCTGCAGCTTTACTGTGGGTGACCTCGTAGATATCCATCCTACTCATTTCTATCCCATCATGTGTAGCAGACTAAAAATATAAAAATGATACAATTATATTAAGATAACTTAAAAATTAAGTAATATTTAATTGAAAAGTAGTTTTAACACTTACATAACGGCTCCTGTCCGTCTTGATGCTCCTTCAACCTAAACAATAGGTCTGTGGTGAAGCTTTAGCCTTATTGGCCTTATTTTTTCTCGCTTACTCCTATAGACATACATAATAATATTTTTTACGAATTTAAGATCTATAAAATTAATAAAATAAATTTTAATCATTTACTAACCTTCGTCTTCAGATCCAGCCAATGCTTGCATGCCTTCTTCCAATCATCAGTCATGACATCAGGAGGATAATTCTCCATTGCCTCCTCGGATGAACTGTAGTTCAAGAAAAACTAAATACCAAATCTAAGTTATTAGAAATAATATATGAAATTTTGTATATAATAAAAATGTAAATGTTTAATAAATATTACATTTCTCTTGGTCTTCGTCTTGGCCGCGTGCTTAAGGATATATCGGGAGGCAATGTGGTCGTCACCCCAATTGTAATTTGCCTACATTAATTTTTTTAAAAAATATGTCAATCTTACTTTATAATAATTTTAAGATAAAGTTATAAAAGAAATAACTTTAATAAATGAAATTACCTTCAACTAATGGAGGAATTGCCTTTTAAGCTCTACGGGCACCTTCCTCCAGTTGAAGTAGCAAATGGGCACAATGGATTTAACAATTGTACCCACTTGACTGATGAAGCTTTGGTAATTCTCTGCCTTCCCCGTTGTTCTAAGCCTGGTTGTTATTCTCAGGCCCCTGGGGGCATAATAGAGGTCTAGATTCTTTGTCTTTCCCCCGTCATCTTTTTACTTTACCTGTGTAAATAGTAATCATATTCATTATATATTTCTGAAGTTATAATAAACTTTAAAATATATAAGTGATTTACGACTTAAAGGTATCTGAGTTCTTACCAAAACTTGTTCCCGCCGCTAAGGGGTCTACATGAACTGGTACGTACTCCCCACCATCTCATCCTCCCCTTCCTCCCCCTCCTCTACCTCCTCTCTCACCTCCTCCCCCTGACACTTGAATTTCTTTTAAGAAGGAGAACAATCTACTCTTCTGATCCTGATTCAAGCTATAAATAGCAAGTGGGAAGTAGCCATCATTCTCAAGAATATGCAGCTCATGACGTATCCCCAACTCTTCATGTGTTTTCTTGTTTTTATCATGTCCTTTGGATCATTGGTCAGATTTAATACGTCTAAAATGTTATCCATCACATTCTTTTCGATATACATAATATCTAAATTATGATGTATTGTAAGATCTTTCCAATATGGCAGAAAATGTTTTTCTTTCGAAATCCAAAATTCGTCGAGGTCATCTGGTTTTTTTTGAATGGTCAACCCAACCGTATCTCACTCATTTCTTACAAGCTCTCCATTATAACTTGACCCGAAAACCTGATAGAATCTGTACTAAGTTTATTTTTGGGATTTTTCTTTGAATTTCGACACATCCTGCCATCAAATTTACTCCTAAACTGTGACATTTGCCATCGATGTCCTAAGTAACAGAATTTCTTACTTTTTGGCAGTCCTAGGTGATGAGTGTCTTTCATATAGACTGGGCAAGCAAGCCTTCCTTTAGTGCTCCAACTTGACAAATTTGCGTACGCTGAGAAGTCGTTTATGGTCCACAACAATGATTCATGCATACTATAAAATTTTTTCTTTTTTGCATCATACGTCTTCACGCCAATGTACCACAACTATTTTAGTTCATCGATTAATAGCTGGAAATAAACATCTATTTCATTTCCTGGTTGTTTTGGACCAGGATTAATAAGGTCAGTATCCTGAATGACGATCTCATACACAACTAGTGAGGTAAGTTATAAGTGACCATTATTACTGGCCATATAGAGTACGATGGGTACATACTCTTAAATGGATTGAATCTATCGCTTGCAAGACCCAACCGCACGTTCCTTCCTTCTAAAGCGAATGAATTATTTCTTTTGTCAAATCTCTTCCACTCCTCTGAATTAGTAGGATGATGTATTCTTCCATCTTGAGGTTTACAATCTTGGTGCTATGTCATCCACCGTGCAGTTTTAGTTGATGTAAAAAGGCATTGAAGCCTTGGTGTCAGTGGGAAGTAACGAAGAACCTTCTGAGGTTATTTCCTCTTACTTTCATTTTTACCTTCCTTATATCTCTCAAGTCTACATTCAGGATAGTTACTCAAGTTTGCGAATTCATTTCTAAAAAGAATGCGGTCGTTCAAACATGCATCGATCTTCTGATAGTCTAAACGTAGCTTGAGAATCTATTTCCTTACCTCATACCATGAAGTTGGAAAACCATTAGGGTTATTCAACAGTTCAACAATAAACTGAAGTATTCCTGACATGAACTCATAATATTTAATTGAAACATCTTCAACAAAAATAACAACTTTGACATTTTCGTAACGCCGGGAAGAATAGGATCCTCAGTAGCCTTAACAACATCACAAAACGAATCACAACTGAACGAATCTTTCTCATATGTATTTATATCCTCTCTTGCTCTCATCACGTTCAATGTTTCTTGTATTTCTTCACCTGCACTATCAGCAATTTCCTCGTCGATCTCTTCGTTAACAGTGTTCTCATTGTTTATGACTTTCTCGGTCAACTCCTCTCCATGAGCTACCCAAGTAGTGTAATGCTACCACCACCCATTACAAATCAAGTGCTCGAGCACAGTATTATGATCATCCAAGGAACCATTCAATTATCTTCTACATCGGCAGAAGATATTATCAAGTTGACCTCCTCGCCTAAATATCTTCCTATCGTTATCAAAGGCCTAATCCAGGAATGAAATTACTCCAATTGAATGTATATATACCTCCAACTACTCAAGCCTCTGAGTGTACTCAACACTGATAACATGTAATTTCACAAGAAAAATTAATTAAAAACATACTATAATCTTAAATGTTAATAACAAATATATTCTCATTCCAAGGGCTTGGTAAAAATTTATAGATGATCATAGATATCCTCCTCAAATGCACATCCATTTAGGTGAAATCGAATCACCAAATCCTTATCTTATCCTAATCATACCGTTAATCAATAAAGATTAAAAAAAAAATAACAAACCCACGATCTATTTCAAAATTATTTATGCATTTCCCTCATATTTTAGTTTTAGACTAAATTTCTAAAGCAAACCTTCTTTCCAAAATTATGCAAGTGTGGGTATCTAACAATTAAATAAATATCACTTTAATTACAAAAAAAAAATAAAATAAAACCATAACCAACCCAACCATATTCCTAGAACCTAACACAACGCAACCGTCCAAACCCTACCTAAGTCAAATCCTAAACCCTAAACCCTAACCCAAACCAACTGTCCAAACCCTAGCCCAAGTCAACCCTAAACCATAAACCCTAACCTAATAAAACCCCAACCAACTAATATATTGAATATTAATGAATTTTAAAAAATTTTGACAGAGTTTCTCCTTAAATATTTCATTTCTCGCATTAAAGTGCATTTTGAAACATCACACCACCTAATAAAAGTAGGCACACCCTACCATAAAAGTGCAACAAATAAAATGTATAAATGGATATGACAACTTAAATGACAATATGTGGGCACACCCCACATCTATTAAAATCTTAAATTGCCATTCAAAATACAAATAAAAGTGGGCACACCCCACCATCAATTTAACAAAAACACATAAAAGATAATATGTGGGCACACCCCACGTCTAACATGATCCTAAAATATCACGAAAATAACTTTAAAAAATTGAAAATATATCTCTAAAGCATCCAAGAGTGATCGTCGTTAACTACCTGCAATTTGAATAACAAAAAATTAATTAAATACCTACCTATTATGGTCTTAATAACTTTAGTACTTAATTTAAGGAAGGTATGAAGGAGGAGGAGGAGAAGGAGGAGCTAGGGAGGAAAAGGAGGAGGAAGGGAAGAGGGGGGAAGGGAAGGAGCACTTGCAGGAGGAGGAGGTGCGAAGGAAGAGGAGGAGAAGGAGGAGGTAGGGAGGAAGAAGTGGAGGAAGGGAAAAGGGGGGAGGGGAGGAGGACTCATAGGAGGAGGAGGAGGTGTAGAGGAAGAGGAGGAGGAGGAGGCGAGGAGGAGGAGGAGGAAGGGAAGAGGAGGGGAGAGGAGGAGAACTCGCAATAGGAGGAGGAGGTGCAGAGGAAGAGGAGGAGGAGGCGAGGAGGAGGGGTAGGAACTGGGGAGGAGTAGGGGGAGGAGTTGAGGTGGACGAGGGGGAGGGCACGGATTGCAAGAGGAGGAGGAGAGGCGGTGGTGACTGCAAGAGTAGGACAAGGAGAAGGAGAGGCGGAGGGGGCGGGGAGGAGGAGGGGGCATTGGCGGATGAGGAGGAGGGGGAGGGGGTAGATCGTAGGAGGTGGAGGAGAGGTGGCGTCCGGAGGAGGAGGACGAGGAGGAGAACCGGAGGGGGTGGGGAGGATGGTGGTCGAGGAGGAGGAGAGGCGGAGGGGGTGAGGAGGAGGAACGAAGGAGGATGATCTCACCTGAGATGGCGAGGAGAGGCGGCGAGCTACGGCAGGGAGGTCGACGACGAAGAGGAGCTACGGCTGAGAGCACTACAAGAGGGTTTGGGTTTGGGGTTTGGTTTGGGGAAGATGAACAATGATGGGAGGTTGGCGCCACACGCGATAGATGAAGCGAGATACGCCGTTGGTTTAATTAGTAACTGACAGCTAAGGATGAATTAAATCCCTCCTCGATCACGCCTAAATTTTGGCTGCTAATTTTAACCGACTTTTTTTTCGTTGCTTATTCCACTAACGATGGCAAAAGTCAAAATTAAGCTACTAAGACAGCCCAAATTATAGGGGCTAATTTTAACCGTCTTTTCACCATCGCTTATTACACTAACCGATGGAAAAAATATATTTGTCGTATCTTGATAAAGTGACAGTAAATATTAATGACCATTGAGTGCCCATCATTTTTTTTTTTCAATTGATGGTAGGTTGAGTACACGCCTTCATCGTCTCTTATTTGAATAAGCGATGGTGAAAATAACTTTTTTGTTGGATTTCAAAATAGACGGCAAGTAACTGGCGATGTATCCCATTTTTCTAGTAGTGTTAACAGAATTGTATTCGAATCCTTATCCCTGTTACCAATCAACAAGGAGGCTCTTACCCCGATGCTATAAAACTATCATCCAAGACACCTTCGGGAGACCTACAACCCAACATCTCGTGGCACCGTGAGAGGAACTCCCAACGAATCTAGGCTCTCACTTCGATACTTCGGGATAGTACTGTTCAAGACACCTGAACCGCAAGATGTGCTTATGTGCTCCATATATAGATATGGAATATAGATATGGAGCAAGCACTGAGGGAGTAATATGTTAGCATCATGTCCTCAAATGAGAGTTTTCTCCTTCTCCATGGCAGGGACTCATCCAATCAAAACTGCTTAAAGATTTACCTTAAGTTAAACACAGGGAATTATTTATTTATGTATTTTTGGGCTTTTTCTTTTGTTGGCTTTGTGTGTGGAATTTTGACACTTGTGTTTCAGAAGAAGTTCAAATTTCTGGATCGAAAACTAAGTCAAGTACTATTTAAACTGTTAGATAGAATCAAGGCCAAATGGTTTCTTCAGGAGTCAAAGAGGATTTCTATAGGAGATACACTCAATCGAACCTAAAATTTTTTTAGACGTGAAAGGTCTAACCAAAGGATCCTTGGATTCGTCCTTAAGTTTTGTTAAAGATTAAATCCCATGTGTACCTTTATTGAAATAAAGTCACAACCTTAGCCCTATGTTTTGAAAAATTCCTCAAAAAGCGTTTTATGATTTTTCTGATTTTTATGAAAAATGCATGCGAAAAGAAGAAATTTTTGTATTTCTGGGTTTTGAAAATCCTGAAAAGATCGAGAAAATTTAAGACATCACCCCATATTAAAGGTATGCAATGTTTCCATGCATGAGGAAGGGAAAAGATGTCACTTGAGTGAAGAAAGGTCGAATTTAGGATGGTCAAAACCTACGAAAAGAAAGGAAACCAGGAAAGTAGGAAAATAGTGGGTTACCTCCCACCTAGGGCTATCTTTTATCCCTTTTAGTCTGGCGTGAAGCACATCAAGTATTAGGTGGGTCATGTAAATCAAGAGTATCAAAGGGTTGATTTGGCGAATTATTAAGATAGGGTTTTAAACGTTGACCGTTAATAGTTAATGAAATATGTGTTTTGGGATTGAAAATATCAACAGCTCCATACGAATGTGTTTCAGGACGATATAAGGACCGATCCATTTGGATTTTAACTTTCCTGGAAAATTTTGTAATCGCGCATCAAAAAGCCATATTCGTTAATTTGATTCAAAAGATTTTCGAACTATATATTTATCATGAAAGAGTTTAGTTTGGTTTTTATAAATATGCGTGTTTTCGTGAGCAAAATTACGAATTTCTTCCAGTTCAGTTAATTGCAGTTTATGGTATTTATCGGCTTCAATTAAGTTTGAATTGAATTGTTTAATCACCAAAAAAGCCCTATGTTCAAATTCATCTGGGAAATGGCATGCTTTGCAATAAATGAGGCGAAAAGTTGACATGCCAATCAGAGTTTCAAAAGTGGTTCGATAAGTCCATAAAGTGTCGCCTAGCTTGTTGGACCAGTCTTTTCGATCGAGATGAACCATTTTGTGAAGAATATTTTTAATTTCCCAATTTGAAACTTTAGCTTGGCCATTAGTTTGGGTGTGGTAAGGAGTAGATATTTTATAATTAACCCTGTATTTAGATAATAGTTGACAGAAATGAGAGTGGGTGAAGTGAGATCCTCCGTCACTGATTATGGCCTTTGGTACTCCAAATCTTGAGAAAATATTTTTCTTGATAAAGTCAATCACACCCCGATGATCATTGGTGCGGGTGGGTACTACTTCAATCCATTTTGATACATAGTTGACAACGACTAAAATGTATAAGTACCAACAAGAGTTGATGAATAGTCCCATGAAGGCTCATGCAGTAGTAGTGTTCACTACAAAGATGACATCTACCTGCCCGGCACCCAGGATCTCAGGGTTGGGTGACAACTGAAGTGACAATGATTCATTTCCTAAGTTCTCTGAGTGTCTCGTCTTCATAGCTGCGGTTGTATTCCAAAGGCGGGAGCTTTGATGAAATCCCCTATTCTACCAAAAAATTCGTGGGATTTGTCATCTGTTGCTTTGGTGAGAGTACCACATTAACTCCACAAAGCTGTTGGAGCTTTTCCCTATGGTACTCCTCTGGACCTTCCATGGGTCTCTTGCCTTTGTCGAGGCCCTCATTTTGCTTAACGAAATAGGACAGGTTACCATGCAAGATTTGGGACTCAATTTGATCACGTAAATCTTGGTAGTCTTCCATGGTGTGTCCTTGGTGCTGATGATATTTACAATAAGGCCCGAAGTTAGCCTTTTTCTTTAAAGGCTTTGGTATTGTAAGTAGATCTTTCTTAGTCGCCCAGACTTTTGCTAGCACGTCCGTTTGGTTCATAGCTAGGAAAGTGTACTACAAAAAATCCCACTTATGCTAGCGAGGACCGTTAGGTCGACTTTTATTTGGCCAATCCCTGTGATTCGAGAAATTTTCCTTTTGCTTATTAAAGCAGTTACTCTTGTGGATTGAGACGAGGGCAACTTCGACGGAGACCTTCTTATCATTAGGGGAATACCGATCATCTCCGTGCTGGTCTGTAAGGCAGCTTCAGGAGTAGAAGGAATCATCTTGTTCTGCAAACTTTGTAGCCCGATCTCAGAGTTCCACCATATCTCTAGGTAGGAAGTTGTCAATGTCATATCAGAACCTTTGAGTCAGTAAACCTGACTTAAAGTACTAGATGGCAATAGCATCATGTGGCTACTTGCACTTGAAATATTGTGTCTTGAGTCGGTCAAGGTAAGATAAAAAAGACTCTTGTCATCGCTGCCGGATCTTTGACAACCTTTTTGGGTTTTCTCTCACCTGTTGCTGGCCGAAGATCGATGCCCTCGTGGATTCTTACGGTGGGTAGTCTCATATGTCTTTCCTTGATGCATACAATGGTTATTGTCAGATAAGTGTAGCTCCTGCCAATTGGCCCCATACCTCATTTAAAACTGATAGGGGTCTATTTTAATATAGAGTCATGCCCTTTGGCTTGAAAAATATAGGAGCTACTTATCAACATCTTGTAAATATGGTATTTGCTCATTTAATAGGAAAGTCATTTGAAGTATATATCAATGATAAACTTGTGAAAGGCTTAAATTTCTCTTAACACTTGGTGAATCTGGTTGAGGTGTTTCAAGTTTTAAGGGACACCCATCTTCGCTTGAATCCTGAGAAGTGTGCATTTGGTGTCTCCGCGGGCAAATTCTTTAGCTTTATGGTCTCTAATCATGGCATAGAGGCCAATCCTGATAAGATTCAGGTAGCCATGGTCTTGTCATCTCAGACTACTCCAAGGGGAGTTCAGTCGTTGGTCGTCAAGATTACAAGTTTAGGATGCTTTTTGTCTCGATCTTCCAACAAATGCATCCCCTTCTTTGACTGTATTAAGAAGGGCAAAGGTTATACTTTAGCCCATTGAACCCCTCAGTGCCAACAAGCCCTTGAGGAGGTCAAAAAAGCCCTTCAACATCCCTTGATCCTCACAGCTCCCATTAAAGAAGAACCACTATTGTTGTAGTTGTGGCTTCTGTGTCCACCGTCAGTGCTGCCCTTTTATGTGATCGTAATGGGGTCCAGCAACCAGTGTATTTTGTTAGTAGAACTTATCAGGGTGTGGAAGCAAAATACATTATAATTGAGAAACTTGGCCTTGCCCTTGTGATCGTCGTCAAAAAATTATGTTCTTATGTTCAAGCTCATATGATAATTGTGCTATTCGACTACCCCTTGCACCGAATGTTACATGGACCAATCGGGTCGGCCCGGCACATTAAATGGGCTATGGAGCTGGCAAAGTTTGATGTTAAACATCAGCCATGAAAATCTACTAAAGGCTAAGTCCTGGCGAATTTCATGACGGAATTTACATATCTAGAATCTACCACAAATTTGCCATGGAAGTTGTATGTTATGGATCTTCAATGGTGACTGGATCTGGTGCAGGGATCGCATTATCAGCGCCATATGGAAGTATGCCATCAAATTGGCTTTCCCCACCACTAACAATGATATCGAATATGAGGTCATGTTAGCAGGCATTCGGGTAGCCAGGTCTTTGGGGGCCTCATCCTTAGAAATCCATACGGATTTGCAACTGGTAGTTAACCAAATTAATTGTAAGTACCAAGCTAAAGATCCAAACATCAGTCTATACGCGGACAAAGTGAAAGAGGAGTTGTCAGACTTTAAATCCTCCTTGGTCAGGTGGGTCCCCCGATCCGACAACCCTTTGGCGGATGCATTGGCTCGCTTGGCTTCTGTGATAACTCCAACGTAGGACGACATACTTTTGCAAATGATGAATGAGGCCACGATGCTACCCTGCACGCCCTGGTAATTCAGCTGGCTCTTTCTTGGATGACTTAACCCAGCACCTGAGCCACTTAACCCATCCTTGAGTTACTCCGGGTGAAGTGGTGTTGAGCCGAAGGAAGTGTTGTTCTGTGGATGTTGTGGAATAAAGTTAACAAAGCAAAGTTAACCCACTTGAGGCAGAGTTAACTCAATGCCCTTCTTCCCCCCTCCTACTTGGCCACTGGTCAGGGTCGTCGTTCCTTTCCTCACCCCGCCCAAAAGTGCACCATGGTGCACACCTCCAAGGCGAAATCACATGTGGAGGAATGACCATCGACGAAGAAGGTGTCGTTGGCCAGTCTTGATGTCCCATTTATTCTGATAATTTGTGGCAAGTTTGGTATCTTGTTTGACAGGATTTTATGGAAGGGTTTTTGTTCGTGACTTCTATTAGGTTCAGAGCTTTTTCTTTCTCAAATTGATGGTTTGCAATAGGATGTATTATTGTTAGGGTTTTTTTGACATATTTGCCTTTGATGGGGTGATTGGGTATTTTTGCTAGGGTTTGCATTGCGTTTGGCGATTAGGGTTTCTGAGGCCTTCTTTCACGAGATTGTTGGTTGTGGAGCTTGATTTCATGGTTTACAGTTTCGAGGTCAGGTCTCCTGTTGCCTTCAGGAATTTGGGTCATGAGATTCGTTCTTCACTATTTGGCTAGGTCTTAGCTTTGTGTCAATCAACTTTATTGACAATGTTAGCCTTTCCAAAAGGTGTAAGCATGGGTTGTATGCTGAACAGCTTGATTTGTTTGAAATGTGTTAGTCGATGTTGCAGTTGTGTGAGTGAATGAGGTGTTTGTGTTGTTGGGTCTCTTTCTATAGCCTATGGCTACTTGTTTTGTCACATCGTGGGAGATGCTTGCGCACTTATATCCTTCAAATTTCTCATCGATTGGAAGCCTAAATGATAGCTTCTTATCGGTTGTCTTGACTATCTATGTGGTGTGAGGATGGAGGGGCCTCGTAGCCTTGCTTACTCTGAGTGTGGCTGCATTAGCCTTAACCTGTGGGAAGCAATAATGTGCAAGTTTAGGAGACAACGCCTATTTAAGTGGTTGCCTTATTTGCTTGATGCTGTCACTTGGGTGGTAGTGTTAATCTTCTTGGAGGCGGAGGAAGAGGAGAGTAAGGGTAGAAGTTGTGTTATTTCCATGATGTATATGTCATTGGCTTGTTTGGTAACATATTTATGGAATGGCAGGTGATTGAACTTCGGAGAGTGTTGTTCTTCTCCGACAAATGAAGCACTATAAC
Organism: Thalassia testudinum; assembly: GCA_037157565.1. Classification (NCBI taxonomy): domain Eukaryota; kingdom Viridiplantae; phylum Streptophyta; class Magnoliopsida; order Alismatales; family Hydrocharitaceae; genus Thalassia; species Thalassia testudinum. The sequence continues at coordinate 132,150,313 of JAZHRO010000055.1, forward strand.
AAGAAGGTCACAAAATGATTGTTCAAGAGGTAAGTGCCCTAATCATTGTATTTTACCATATCATGTTCTGTTTGTGATTTATAAGGATAACTTGTGGAATTTTACCGATGTTTGGCTGAATAAGTATGATGAAGCCGATATGTATGTGTAATGTGAGTGGTATTTCCTAACGAATGATGTTTGTATTTACGGTTGTATGAATTTTTAAGTACATCATACATGTTGTTTGTGTACGTGTGATTGTTGTATGTAGTTAAGAAACTTTTGCTGCTGAATGTAGCTATGTTAATTTCATGTCATTTCATTTTAAACTTTTATTATAGTGCATGGAATCATTAGAAGGAAGGTATGCTGTCATTTTGTTGGTTAAGAAAGAAATCCATTAGACATGGGAAGGAATCATTTAGATAGGTCGAATCTTTACATTTCGATTCATGGTGACCTTGTTTTTTTTTTTTCTTTGAAACAGGTGACCTTGTTATTTTTAAAGACAAGTCTAACCCGATTCTATTGGTTAAAATTGTAGAGAAAGTTTCAGTTATGTAATTTAATAGATAGGAAGAAGTTTTACATTTGGATTCATGGTGAACTTGTTTTTTTTGAAGCAAGTCTACTATGATTCTTTCAGTTAAAATTGTAGAGAAAGTTATAGTTATCTATTGCTATTAAGAGAAGGGATGTTTCAATTTTGAGTCTGTTTTATTCGATTTAAAAGATCGATATATATAGTAATACACATAAGATGGAAGAAGTCAAGGTTTCGTTATCTTCCTTGCTATTAAAGAAAATATAATATCTAATAATTGGAAAGGAAATATTTGATCTGGTCAGATAGCATATGATTCTGTCTTTATAAATGGAGAGAAAGTTACAGTTATGTAATTTAATAGATACACAGAAGGTTTACATTTGGATTCATGGTGAACTTGTGTTTTTTTCAAGAGAACTTTGCTATGATTCTATCAGTTTAAAATGTAGAGAAAGTTACGATTTTCTAATTAACTAGTTAGGGAGAAGCTTGGCATTTGGATTCATGGTGAACATGTTTTCTTTTAAAGCCAAGTGTGTTATGATTTTATCAGTTTTAAATGTAGAGAAAGTTACACTTTTCTAATTTAATAGATAGGGAGAAGCTTTACATTTAGATTCATGGTGCACTTGATTTTATTTTTTAAGACAAGTCTGCTATGGAATATGTTGTTACTTATTTCCATTTACAATCTTTATAAATTGGAGAGAAAGTTACAGTTATGTAATTTAATAGATACACAGAAGGTTTACATTTGGATTCATGGTGAACTTGTGTTTTTTTTAAGAGAACTCTTCTATGATTCTATCCGTTAAAATTGTAGAGAAAGTTATAATTATCTAATTTACTATATAGGAAGAAGCTTGACATTTAGATTCATGGTGAACATGTTTTCTTCTAAAGCCAAGTGTGCTATGATTCTAACAGTTTTAAATGTAAAGAAAGTTACATTTTTCTAATTTTATAGATAAGGAGGTTCTTTACATTTTGATTCATGGTGTACTTATTTTTATTTTTTAAGACAAGTCTGCTGCAAAATATACTATTACTTATTTCCATTTACAAGTTAGGTATGTATGGTTACATGCATAGAAATTTACTCCCTTTTGCATTAGTAATTTTGTACATGTTTATTGTATAATCAAATTACATTGGTGGGGATTTTTGAAGTGCTTATCTAGGTGATGGTTCTATAAAATTTAATTTGAGATTAACTTCAAGTTACCATCTTTTAATATGATGCTAGAGCAAGTGGTGTTGTCTTGAACGTTTACTTGCATGTGCATTAGGTGAAGTGCGGTTGGGGTTTATAGTTTACATTGCCTATCGTATAAAAGTTTGATGTTTATGGTTATACTTGTACCAAATTGTCTACAATTCATCATTTTCCAATTATAAGTTGATAGGCATTTTATGAAAGTTGGTAGATAAGTATGTTGTAGTTATAAGTAAACAAACGTTGAGTGTTGACTACAATTGATAAATCAATCTGCTATGACTGTAAAATCCCTGTGTTATTATGTTGAAGATGTAGTTATTCATGGTAGAAAATGTAATAATTTCATTTTCCTTGAATTTATTAGTCAACTGTTGCATATAACCACTAATAAGGATTTGAGTTGCGATGTAGCCATCTTACTTTTCTACTTGAAGCAATCTTTCGAAATCGTTTTGTTGTAATTGCAATTTTCAAATTGTAATAATTATATAGAATGCCAGAACTAATCATCTTGTGTTAGGAGAAGTTTTGTGTGGATTTATAATTAATACGGTCAATCGTATAGAAGATGGAGATATTTGGATATACATTAACGAAAATGACTAAAATTAATTGGTAGTTAATTATAAGTTGGTAGATTGTTCATGAAATTTGCTTCATTAGTATATTGTTGTGACCAAATAACAAAACGTTAATGGCAGAGTACAAAGTGTGATCATCCATTGCTTGGTAATAATTTTGTTGTGTTATTATGTACACATGGCACTTTTTGAAATTTAAATACTTTAATTTCCATTAATGTTATTAATAAATCGTTGCTAATTACAATGATAAGTTATGCCAATCTAAAGGAGTGAAAATAACCCGTAACGAAGATTTCAGTTGTGAGGAGCTTATCTTACTTTTGCAAACTTGCCCATCTATGTTGCAAACTTGCCAAACTGATCAATTACTTAATTATGTACGTTTCGATTTAGGGGAAAATTACATGTAATTGTGATTGGTAGTGTTTGATTTTGGAGTTAATTTCTCCAACAACATCAGTTAACAATACTTGCTAGTCTAATAACTGGCCTTACCTTGCAAAACTTTTAGAATGAGAAGAATGACTCATGGAGTCTCCCAACCTACCATTCAACAAATCGAACAGCTCTAATCAGGTTAGGTCTAAAAGGGTTAAGAATTGGTGCCTTGAAATGGACTCCAAGTTGATGTCAATTTTCAAAGATTACTACACTCACGAAGATTGAGAAGGCGGTTCTTTCACCAAACATGGTTTGTAGCAAATTGTAATTGAGTTCGACTGGGACACACATTTGGTTACGACCAGGACAAGCTACTACATAAGTAGAGGGGTTTGAAGGGGAAATTCCGTTCTTTCCATCGTCTCTTAACTATGAGTGGTTGGGGTATGGATCCCACTATCATGTGCTCACTAGCCCCTACTCCAAAAGTTTGGTTGGAGGTATCTCTCTTCCCTTCACTTGTTTTGTCTTACTTCCTCCCATACCTTAGAGGTCATCACCATACTTAGATCACTTTTGTGTTTAGCTACCTCTGAAGCTACGGAAGTTAAAGGGCAAACCATTTCCCTTGTATGAGGACGTCAAGAGCATTATTGGTCAGGACATCGCTATAGGAGAGCATGTGATGTCTTCTAATCGGGCATCTGGTTCATTTAAGGAGGAGGCACCAGCCCCTTACATCCCCTCAGTTTTTCCAATGGAAATTCAAACTACGCCACTGTTTCATTTTACCCAAGAGTCATATGATAATGCTTTTCACGAGTAGAATTTCACCTTTGACGAACTCCTATCTTCGGGTCCCCCCCACCTCATTCAAGTTATGGTTATGGTGGTTCAACAAATCCTTCTCAGGGTCAACAGAGTCGTGAAGTCCCTCCACAGTCCAGCCCACCACATGGTAACACAAGTGGGGATCTTGGGAAAAGACCAAGTGCCAAAGGCAGTTCTAAAATGCACTAGCTCAAAAATTGTAATTTCGGAAGGAATTCAGGAGATAAACTCCTTGCTGAAGAAGATTATCGATGACCACATTTCTAAGCCTAAGAAGGTCAACACAAGTAAGGAGATTAGTCATTGCCTTTAGATGGTCAAGGAGCGACTGACGTTCCACTCCCCTTCTGATACTCTTCCCTTGACTCAGCATTTGTCGAGGAGTCGAAACTGAGTAGTTTTTATGAATGTCGATGATAACACCTAAGCATTCTATGATTGGTTGTAGCGAGTTATGCAGGGTTGACACCAGCATCATCAAATGGTTCCTCGTTTCATCGTAGCAGAGTTTTCCCCCTTTGATTTTGATGTCAGCAGCATCATGGAGTGGGCCTTACCCAATCCCACCCACCTATTCTTCTTAATTTCTGTTTCCTTTATTGTTTCCTTCTAGCTTGGTGGTTATGTAATAAGTCTGAACACTTGATCGCTCTTTTCTGTGGATGGTGGATGGTATCTACTTTATATTATGTTATTTAAATGCATTCCATCATCTCCACTCTTTATTTGTATGATATGATAATGTCCTGGGAGGGGAATATAAATTTGCCCAATATTTAGGCATTGTTACATAGTAGGTCATTATGTCCTTTCTCTTTACTTTAAGGAATGTCGAACTCAAGTAGTTAGAACAGTACTGATAATTCATTACAGTCATGCAATTCCACAAGCGAGGACTTTGTGAATGATAGTCAAGAGTTCTCAGAAGATGAGGAGATGACGATTCTGGTTGCTCCTGCCAACAATTGTCATGGTGCAGTGCTACCCAGCAGTCCCTAAAAGAATTCCTCGCAACACAAATGCCATGACAGGCCATGAGTGGATCCATGACGTCCTCTACCACCCAAATCCAAAGTGATGTAGGGATGAGTTTTGAATGTCAAAAGAAGCTTTCTAGACATTTGTTGATTTGTTAAAAGAACAAACCAAGTTGAGGCACACACGCAACACGACGGTGGAGGAGTAGCTAATCATTTTTCTCTTCATATTGGGATACAACAGATCTAATCGTCACCTTATGGAGAGGTTTCAGCACTAAGGGGAAATGATAAGTCGCTACGTTAACAGAGTCGTAAGGCAGATCATCAACTTGAAGCATCTCATCAAATTACCCGAAGCTGATGCACCGATCCCTGCTTAGTTAAGTGGGAATCCGGAGTTCTTCCCTTACTTTCAGGTACTAAATCAATTTCTTGAAGTTATTTACAAGCGTTGATATTCTTGGAGAACTATATGACAATATTATTTGTCACCTGATAGGATGTTGTTGGAGCTATTGATGGATGTCATATTAAAGCGACAATTAGAGGTGTTCAACAAGCACGATTTCGTTGTCAGAAGTAGTACACATCTCAGAATGTGATGGCTGCAGTTAATTTTGACATGGAATTCATATACGTAGTCACCAGCTTCGAGGGTTCTGCAATTGACATGCGGGTCCTAAACTGGGCACTCGATGTTGGGAAATTTCGAGTGCCACAAGGCAGATGATACTTGATTGACCTAGGGTATGCAAATACCGTTAGGTTCTTGGATCCTTACCAAGGAGTTGCATACCATTTGAAGGAGTACAGGGGTCGTGAGTATCACAATGCGAAGCAGATATATAATCACCGACACGCTTCCTCTCGCAATGTTGTTGAGCGCACTTTCGGTATCTTGAAAGGACGATGGAAATTACTAAATCACTTACCATTCTACAAGTTTAACAACCAGTGTCAAATGGTTGTGGCTGCTTGCATCCAACACAACTTCATGCATCATTTTGAACCAAATGTTGAGCTATTCCAGGAATTACTAAACTAGCAACGGGATAATAACAACAATGATCATGATGACCTTGAAGGCGAGGTTGATAATGTTGCTGTGAATGCAGGCATGACTATCTGTGGTAATATTTCTCAGGCGCTTTGGACTGATTACGGGTGGAGTAGATCTAGGCACCTTACATCCTGATAGCTTAGATTATGTTGCTTAATTTGCTCGTACAATATGTTAAATCTAACAGGTTGGACTTATTTACACCTTTATCATTGTCATTTGCTCAATATCCTATAACATTTTGGTTATCAATGTTAAAGACATTATCGTCATGCGACACTTTACTATTTATAACTTCCTTTTTGAGTCACATATCAATTTCTCGATATTTTGTAAGAATGAAATTACAGGATATGGAGATCGCGCCAAGGTGTGGACCGCTTTGGAGGCACAATAGGACATGCTCCTACGAGGTGATAAACACCAGTTTATCATCATTCTTAACCTAAAAATCACATCTGGTTCCTAGGTTTTCCACATTACATTATGGTATTGGGTTGCATTTAAGCATTTAGGATTTAGGCATGCATTGCATTATTTTCTTCTCTTTTTCTTTTAATACATTCATTGTCAAGAATGAGAGTACAATCACCTAGCCCTGGCAAGATGAAAGGCAGAAACCTAGGAGAAGAAGATAGGAGCTTCATTCCAACTAAACCTCAGCTCAATCCAGCTCACCTCAGCTAAATCCAGCTCATTCCAGCTCCACATAGTTCATGGCAACTCTACTTGACTAAGCTTAGCTACTACTTCTCAACTAGCTAAGCTTGGTTAGTTGAAGAGTCCTCAACTAGCTGAGGTCAGCTCAATTCTAGCTAATGAAGACTCAACCTGGCTCAACTCAGTTGAGCTTAGCTCTGGGACCTAAGCTAACTAGCTTTTGGCTGGCTAGAGAGTCTTCTAGCAGATTAGATCCAACTCATCTCAGCTTCAGATTAGTTGAGTCCAACTCAACTTAGCTCACCCTACTTAGCTTAGCAACTAGCAAAGAACTAGTAGCTAAGCTCCCAAGCACCTCTTCTTTAGCATCAGCTTAGCTCCATGCAGATGTATTCAAGCTCCAGACAGCTCCTTCTCATTTAAACCCTAGCTCCTCCTCTACTCTATTACCTAAGCTAGCTTAGCTAAGCTCCACCTTACCTCTACTCAATGGCCAACCATCCTTGCTACTTAGCTCCATAAAAACCACCACCAACGCCCCCTTGTTTTGGCGCCAACACACCCTAACCACCACCACCTTCACACCTCTTCATATTGGCGTCAAAACACCCCCATGACCACCTCTCATCTTGGTGCCAATATGCCCTAAAAATCCCTACCATACACCTCAATACAACCTCCATCTACGCCATCCATGTTGGCGCTAAGATAGCCCCTTCTAGAAGCCCCCATGTTGGCGCTAAGATAGATGGCAACCCTCCATGGTGGACGGCCACCAAGGGTGCACTTTGGCCACCATAACCACTGGTGGTTATCTTTCTCAACACAGTTAATTAAGTTAATTGTTCTTAATTATGTGTAGAAGAAAGTAACTTAGGTCAACTTGAATTTATGTTGATTAAGTAGTATAGGGTCAAGTTAATCTAACATTTTAGATTTTATTTCTTTTAACTAGTTGATTCCAGGTCGTTCGCTGGAAGGCATAACTTAATTAGAATTCACCATTAAATCTAAGCTACTTGTGGAAAGTATAATTAAATTTATTTTAATAACATGAATTTTGCTTAAGGGTTTCAAATTAAAAGAATATGCAAAATTCTATAAGAAAACACATTTACACAAATGATCTTCTTTTACAAACAAGTAAACATGTTTACTTCTTTTCATTTCTTTTTATTTACAAGAGATTAAGTCAATAGAAAGTAATTCTATTGAAAATATGCCTTATTACAACATTAAGCTCAAAAGTAATTAATAAAATGCAAGAAATTAAACCACTAATATTTTTTCTTTGTCTTCAGCCTTATTCTTCTTTCTCTTCTTCTTTTCCTTTTTCTCTCTCTCTTTTCTCTTTACTTATCTCTTAATCTTCTTCTTAATCTTTCTTGAGCTCTTCTCTTATACACATCTTCTCTTTCTTTTCTCTCTTTCTTACTCTGCCTGTTATTTCTCTTTAGCCCTTGTGCCTGTTCAACCTTTCTTTATCTTTATGAGTTCTCTCCTTCTTCTCCTTTTCTTCCTTTCCCTTTCTTCTTCTCCTTCTCTTCTGAACCTTTACAATCCTTTTGAACTGAACCGGTTTAACCCTTTGAACCAAAAATTAGGTTTTTGATTGGCGGCTTGGACTAGTAGGGGATACACAACACCCTTCTCAAGGTGGGACCAGACCCTACTAGGTCCAAGCCTGATTTTTATTTAGTTTTGATTTATTTCTGGTTCGCATAGTCTCAAGCCCATCCGGCTCACCGCCTCCCAGGTCCCATGCACATGCCCTCACGGGCCCACACTTACATGCCACAGGCGCACACACACCTGGCCACATGCACCGCACACGCCCACACACACACACCCATATGCTCATGTTCCTTTCTTATGCCCTACGCTGTCAACTGAAGGGCCTATAACACAAATTAGTTTTATACCGAAGCGACCGCTTCAGTTCCACCGATGTATGACCATGTTTCCCCCTCCCAGTCCAAACTTCAGATGATATTCCAGCTAGCTCAGAGCTCCATTCCAAGCAAATGAAAGCTTGCTGGAAAGCTCTTAAGTTGTTCTGCACGATTGGAGTATCAATTTGATACTCAGGGAAGGTTTGGCTCTTCAATTTGAAGGGCGAAAGACCTGGGTTGTTACGGCTAAATTGGCTGCAGAAATGAAGTTTTGGCTCTAAGATCCTGCAAAAGGTCTTTTGACATCTAGATGAGGTCTTGAATAGTTTCAAAAGGTAATTCCGCAGTTGTTGGTGAAGGAAATGAGCTCTAAGGAGCTTCAGGAAGGAGCAAAAGCTAAAAAGCTTCTCTAAAGAGCTTCAGAACTGTAATTCAAGTTCTTAAAGGTCCTATAGACAGCTAAAGACCTAATGAATCAATTCAAACAACCAAGAGAGGTTGTTAAGACACTATCTGCGTAGATTATCCACTTGAATTTCATCAAAAATTCACCATCGTCAGTTTGGGTTCAAAAACAACCCAAACTGACAGAAATCAATTTCTACCATAGAATCCATCAGAGCTCATCCACATTGATTTAAAATCATTTACAAACATCACTGGAACAGATTGGACTCAATTTGTCTGTTTGAATCCAAATTCCATGAATCAGACTCAAGGTTGACCATAAAGCCTCGAACTTTGACTTTCTGAATTTAACCATTTCAGATGAAATTAAAGCCTTAGTCATCTTCTCTTTAACCACAGGAATGGATTCAGACCCTTAAAATGATGTTTCAATTAAGATTCCTAGGGTTCCAGGCCTGTCGCCTGAGCTTGTAGAGGAGTTTGTTCGACAGAACAAACCAAAGTTTGTCACAGTGATTGACACATTGAAATAGTCTCAAGGTAAGTTACTAATGCTTTTAGACCTTTTAAATAAGACTTAACCCTAACTATCAGACATCTCCAACTTTGTCAAAGTTGGAGAAGATGAAGATCTAATAGAAACTCTAGGCACTAAAACCTCAAATAAACTGTCTCAACATGATCAGTGAACTTCAAATTAATGATCTGGAGCTTCACACTGAGTTCTACAGGTTGAAGAGCTCGTTTGACTCGCTGGAGCTCGCCGAAGCTCCGGTGAGTCCAGAAAAAAGTTAAAATGTACAGATGTTGTTAAAACATGACATTAATGATTTAGAAAGCTTCCTGAGGTCACAAGGAACCTCAGGAACACATTAATTTCGTCAATTATTCATTAAAGTGAAAATTAAGCAGTGAATTCACAATAGACAAGTTTTGAGTTTGATTAGGCTCAGGACCTGTTTTCCCACTCAATTGAGTGGAGAAAACAAGTCAAAAGGTATTTGCGATGGTTTACAGATGGATAATTAATGATTTGAACTGCTCCTGAGCCGCCATTGACAGCGAGCTCAGGAGCTTAAATTAAATTGGGCGTTTAAGTTATAGATGGTAATTATTTAAATTAAAGTGAGGATTAGGGTCCTTAAGTAATGGATAAGTGGTGGAGAGCCCCAGTGGAGGTGGAATAAGCTCAACCACTTTTGCCATGGACAGCAGGAGCAGTTGGTGGAGGTGGAGGTGGTTTAGGCGAATAGATGATCAGTTTAGTGATTAAAGATGATGGAAATGTTCATGAAAGGTTTAAGAAGGTGATCGATGACTTAAAATGACAAAAGATTTGCTCCTGACAAGCTCAAGAAGCTCGCCGGAGTTGGAGAAGATGAATGCGAAACTAGCATTACACCTATCTAATCTACCTAACTAACTATCCTAACTAATCTACTTACCTAATCTACTATTACCTGGACGAAGGAGGAAGGAGATTTCCGTCGATGGTCCTTAACGGAGGAGGAAATCAGAGGGTTGAAGGAAGAAGTCCAGCGGGCGTTTGTGAAGTGAAGAGGAGCTCCTAGTCAGCACTGCGTTAGGAGACTTGGCTGACTTCGGTGGAGATCCAGAGCGATCAAAGATGGATGGAGGAAGATGGATGAAGTGGAGGAAGGTTGCTGGAGTTTGGAAAGAATAGCCTATCGGTTAGCTCAGTGAAGAAGAGGGAAGGGAGCTAACTGAGTGAAAATCTAGGGTGTAGAGGGGTATTTATAGGTGGTGGCGGCTGAGATGAAGGTTGAATCTGGATGGAGAAGAGGCTAGGAGAGGAGTAATCACTGGCATCTTTTCCGACGACGGTGAGGTTATCTCCAACCCTAAAATGGGATTACAGCTTCATCCAGACCTGTAGATGAAAATAAGATGGTGAGCACAAGCTCCAGGAGCTTGGAGAGGAAGGAATGACGTCGGATATGCGGTGATCAGACGGTGGAAGCACCTCCTGTCGTCAGCCGTCCAGAAGGCTGAAGAAGGAAAGAGGAAGAAGTTTCAGGGATTTATTTGTAACGAAAGTTGAGGACCTAAATGAATAATAAGGACTCGATTGAAATAAAACATAAGGACTAAAATGTAAACTATGGTTTTCAAGGTTTATTTTAATTTAAATCTTTTTCAACTTTTTATATATGATTATAAATAAGACAATTATTATATTTAGACCTTGAATTTACATTTTTGACCTTTTTAGCTTAATTTATTTAATTAAGTAATGTTACTTAAGTTATTACATACTTAGATATAAATTGTACTTAAGCAAGTTAATCACATTAATTAGATAAATTACTGATAATATTTAAAGTCTAATTATTAATTAAATTATTAATAATAATAATTGTATGATAATATAGCATTTTAAACTTATTTTAAGGTCCTTTACTATTTATCCCTTATTTAATAATTAACCCATATATTTACATATTTCTAGCTAATTAACTAGGAAGACTAGTTAATTAGGGGTAATTAGAGACCATGATGAGTTTTTCATCAACCACCCATTACCACACCTCCTCAATTGGCACCAATCATCCTTTCCATTGATTCCATAACCACCACCGTATCTACCATCCAAATTGGCGCCAACCACCATCTCAAAGTGGTGCCAACATTGCCATACCTTATCCTATAAATACATCCCATACTCCACCATGAAAACGATCTTTGGCTTACATATTTTTATACCTATATAACCATTACATTCAGCCAAGGAAGAAGGAGGAGGGAAGTTTCTCAAGGAGACTCCCTTGTCTCCTTGGCGTTCATCTTCTTCTTCCCTTCTTTCTTGTGCCAAAGTCAAGGAGCAAACTTGGGAGGACGGCCAGGTGGGAAGGACTCTAGGGTGGTGGACGTCCACCCTTGGAAGAGAAGGAGAGGAGGAGCATCTCAGGCTTTCATCTATGAAGAAGAGCCAAAGAGGATTCTCTTCAAGTGTGGGACTAGAAGCATTTGGAGTGAGAATCATCTCAAGCTAAATTGGAGATTTATATCTACTTCTTCTATTTCTCTTTTTGTATTTGCTATTTTTTTCAATTTGTAACAAGCATTCTTCTACGTTTGACTCTATTTTCATCTAGCAATACAAAAAGATTTATGTTGCCTTTAAATTTGTGTTTTTCTTTCTCAAGTTTATTTTTATTCTTTAGTGCACCCACTCTTCCTTTCAATTTTGCAAATCTATCATTTCTGGATTTTGGCACCAGTATAGAAGAAATCTGAAAAAAATATTAAACAAGTTTCTAAAATGTCAAAAAAATCATTTTTAGAATCCTTGTTTAATTTTTCTTTCCAATGGTAGTATTGTTTATCTTTTTTGGATCACCACATAAAAAGATTTTATAAAAAGGGATTTATTCTAAGAGTTGCCTACGTAGGATTTCAACTTTAAGGTTTCATTTTGTCTCTTTAGTCACACAATCAACTTAAAGGAATTTGATTTCACCAACTCCAAAACTTGATTGCCATATTATGTGAAGCATTTCAAACTTGTTTGAAAACATAAAAGAGAATCCAAAACATCTACACAATCTATATCAAATCCTAAAATCATTCAATTTAATCCTTGTTTGCAAACCTCTTGTTTTGTCTTGGGTGCCCCATTCCCACCCAATTTGCAGACACTATAAAAAGAAATAGTTGGGCACTACCCACCCTTAACGCCCTTCATTATCCGTGCACTTCAAGTTTCCTAAGCCTAACTAAAATTTGTAGTCACCTAACCCTTAAGGATTTCATTCAATTTTAGGTTTGATTTTCGAGTATCAAGCTACCTTTATTTGATCTTAATTCCCTTAACCAAACCTGGTATCTAGGACTAAGAGGGTAGTCAAATGATGGGTACGAGTTTATACAAGTCTTCGGTGATTTTCCCAAGCCACCTCTTTTAGTTTGACCAGGTTAAGTTTGGGAAGTGGGATTAATTATTGATTTCTTGATTTTTCGAGTTCCTATGTCTTAGGTTTCTAAGGAGTCAACTTTAAGCTAGGCTTAGATTTTGCTTGCTTGATTGCACACTCTCTCATCTCTTCCCTTCTCTTCTCCTTCCATTCTTCATAAGTACGTATGCATGGGCAACGGTCCCAGAATCCGCACTTGGAGGAACCAATTGATTTTGTAAGTACCTCTGTTTTGATGCACCAAAATTATGCTATTTGCGAGACTAATATTTCAGGACTCTTTCTCACAGATCAAAGCTTCTCTCATAGATTAAAGCTAGAAGAATGCTGATGCATATCTAAATGTCTCTTTTTATTTATTGAGTCTAGAATATTTTGTAAGGAACCTCAAAATAAGTTTCAAATAGATTTTCACGCTTTATATTAAAAATAAGTTTTTAGGGTTATTGATCGACCAAATAAAGTAATTGATCGACCAAATTCATTGATCGACCAAACAACTTAATTAATCGATCAAATCAGCCCATTTTAGGAAATTAACTAATACATTTTTTTTTGACCATTTAGGTTAATTAATTGACTAATCATTGATCGATTAAATAACTAGATTGTTCGAAATATCATTTTGGTCGACCAATTTGATTTCTTTTTTAGGTCGATTTGCTAGTATAAATAAAGGTCGTACACAATCCTTTTAACATACACTCTCAAGTAGAAAAACTACTCAAAAGTACAGAGCTTCTCGTACTTCTCCAAGTGCTTTTGCGCTCCTGTTTTCATGCCTTTCAAGCATGACGATTCAAACCTACATTGAAATTCTGGTTTGACTTTTATTGAGGTTGCAATGGTTCTTATTGTTCTTTTATATTGTTGCTTTAAATTGACAGATCCCAAGTTGTTGTGAGAAATCCATTGTTGTTGTTATTTGCTTCTCTTCAGGTCTGTAAGAGAAGGGTTCATTGTAAAGAGGTTGTGCTGCCCTCATTCAAGTTTTACGTTAGTGGATTGGCTAGCTTTGCCTAGTTAGGAAAATTCTAAGCCGGGAGGCTTAGGTAGTGGTTGTCACTCGGTTTAGGTTTCCAATATAAATCCAGGTGTTATCTGTGCTTGATACTTTTGTGGATTAATTTACATTCGATTTGAATTATTTAAAGTTATACTATTCACCCCTCCCCTCTAGTGTACTATTACGATCTGCAGGCACCCTCAGATTTCGCCCCCTGCACAAAGCATTAGACTTCTTTTCATTCTACTACTTCCTCGTTATAAAAAAAAATGGAAAACATACAAAATAGGTCCAATGATGCTTCTGCCTCTAATTCACAACACAAACCTAACCTCCCTCATCACCCTAACCCTCAACCTAACATTCCCATTCCTAACCTCCCTAATCTGAAGCTACCTCAAAATCTTGATCTGCCAAATGATCAAAATCAAAATCCCCCTCCTAATCCCTTAGTAATGATGGTTGAGCAACTGGCTTGACTACAAGATAATCAACAACAATTGGTTAGGACAGTCACAAACCTAACCAACCAAAAGGGGAATGTACTACTTGAGAAGCTTGTCATTCCTCTTAAGGATTTGTACATCCTTCCAATTATATGGAGAGACCTGGGGTAGTGATTCCGGAGGGGGATTTTGGGATCGAGCTTGCTATCCTAAACCTGATTAAGCACTTCCATGGCCTTCCAAGAGAGGATCCTTTTAGCCATTTGGAGGAACTAACTGTCCTCTATCAAACCACTTATTCTTGCAATGTGCAGGAAGACTTATGGCTTATGAGACTCTTTCCTTTTAGCCTCAATGACAAGGTCTCTTATTAGTTCAGGACAATTGGCCGACCCGTAACTACTTGACAGCAACTCGAGTGCCTTCTTAATGAAAATTTTCCCAATTGGTTGTACTCATGCACTGAGAAGATCAATTGTGACCTTTCAGCAAAAACATGGTGAATCTCTCCATGAGTGTTAGGGGAGGTTTCAAGAATTACTCCAAAGTTGTCCACACCATTAGATTCCACTATGTCAATTAGTGTTGATCTTCTATCATGGATTAGAAGATCAATTGAAACGATTTGTGGATGCCTCATGTGGTGGCAACTTTTTATACACGGATGCTGAAAATCTGTATCCATTCCAATCACCCAAGATGACATTCAAATGATAGCCCAAAAGATTGCACTAGATGCAAATTCACCAGAAGAAATTGGAAGAAAAATCTACTAAAAAAAAAGCTCCACATCTAACTCCATCTAACATCCTCACGAGAGAGAACTTGCACAACATCGGTGTTGTCCCGACTGAGCATAATTATTTTCCTTAGGTTACACAGGATCTAACTGGGACATATAATTTTTTGAATCAAAATTCCTTTAGCCCTACTGAGAATATCTTGGCCCTCCAGGACATTTTAGAAATTCTTCCAACCAAAATTGGAGGAATAACCAAAATCCCTCCTAGAAGGTCCCCAATCCTGTTCCATTCTAAAGACAATATCAAAATGGGGTTTATGGGCAGAATCAATATCAACCTAGTGATCGACGATCTGGATCACTAGTTAATTATCGTTAATTAATCGTGTTGTAGTATAGTGTCGCAATCCAGACGGATACCATTTTATTTATATATAATTTTTACTAGTTTATTTTAAGTCGTTCACTAGGAGGCAGTTATTGATATATGTCACTCTCTATTATCCAAAAATCATCTTTTATTAAAAAACTGTTAACTTTATTTATAAATGAATGAATCATGAATGAAAGAATCAAAAAATGACTTAATCTCAGTCAATTATGTATAAGAATGGAAGAATTATGTTAATGACAATGCCTCAAAGATATATGCAGGTATTAAGGCATTAAAAACTAATCTAAACTAATATAGGTTAATTATGTACAATTCTATCTAAGTAATGCCTTAATATAGGCACAAAAAGACCATTTACACTAATATATACTATATACTATACTAACATATGTAACTATATACACTAACACATCTAAACATCACTAAAAGACCGTAAAAATAGTTATATACAAAATAAGGTAAAAGGGAATGTATATATTACATTATACGTGTACTATATACACATATATATTAAACTACTATGTATACTAACTATTTATTATACTTATACTTATAACATACATACACAACACACACATATATAGCTGCACACTTAGCCATATATCACACACAACACACATATAGCACACTCGTACACACAAATAAACCCAACACTTAAGCATATTTTACACAACACTCACACTAACACTTAAGCTAACAAACACTCAGCCATTTTAACTTTAACTTGACCCATGCTTAACCAAAAATTTGTTAATTGGCAGGTCCAACCCTTCGTGGAATCAACTAAGAACCAAATTGATCACTACTAATCTTAGGCCCATAGTTTTTGTTATGTGTTTTTGCATAATTTCGGGCCAATATCGATCCATAAGAATCGACTCGATTCAGCCGGACCACGGGCTCTTAGTCCATTCCTCTATCTCTACAATATGGTGATTTATTAATGCTATGGGATCCGACTCCTAATCATGGGATGGAGAGTAATCTAGCGCAATTAGTTATATGGCGCTACAAGCACCCAAACACTCATGAGGTGGCATTTTGTCTAGCGCCCAAATTGGCGCACCAATTCGTGGATTAAGGCCAAGTTTATTGCCTAATTAAGATGTTAATTACTTCATTAATTTATAATTAAATTATATATACTGGTAGCCTAGGGCTATTTATTGGTATAATTTATTTACAATAATTAAATATATAAATATATTTAAAAATTAGTTAAAGTTAGGTAAAAATACAAGTTTAATTAGTGTGTATTTCTTAATTAAAGTGTAAATTAATAAATTAATGGTACAATTGACTTATAAAATAGTTAGTTAATTTACATTATTAACTTATTATTATAGATTTGCAATTTATTTTTATTCATTTATTTCTTATTTATGTACATTTAAATACACAATTTACATAGATATACATATATATACAATATAAATACTATTCTACAGTATAAATGAATTATAAATATATTGAAAATACTTAAAACTATAATATACAAATACGCAACACAATTCACTTCATTAGTTTATTAAATTATTAACTTAATAATATACCTAATTAACCTATGAGTATAATTATATGCAGTATATAAGTAAATAAATAAATATAGGGATACATTATTGTACATTATAAGTGCGTTAAGTTATATATAGTTATAAGTATAATTATAAGTATATATGTATCTATTTATAAATATTTAGGATTATGTACATATAATATAAATAAATACATAATTATATTATTACAATATATTATGTATAACTTAGTATAAATATCTACCTAAGTAAATAGAATAAATATATAACTTATATACATACTTTATGTACATATAAGATACAATAAACATATAATTTAATATTATATACAAGTGTAAATACCATATACAAAGGTATTTTTATGTATTTTTGAAGTTTTTCACATTTTTATTTTCTTTTGATGTTTTATAGAGACAAGGGAAGAGGGGAGAAAGGTGAGAAGAAAAGGAGAATGACTCTTTTTGGTGTTTATGTTCTTTTATTTCAAAACCAGAGAAGACCTAAGCTTTTACTAATATGTTCTACTAACTACAGGACTCGAAACCTACCCTAAACTCACACACACCTAAAACACAACTTATTCTCACTCAAGACACATTTCTTTTATTTATTTACATTTATTTGTATTGTTCTCATATTACAAGTTGGACAAGAATAGGGCTTTATGAAGGTTTTACAATGAACTCAAGCCTTAGAAATCCATCTAAATGTTCTGTAAAAGAAGATATGAGCTTAAAACCCTTCAAGACATCATTAGAAATTAGAATCAATTTAGAAACATGATTTACATATTAAATCCAAGATAGAACTCCAATTGAACATATTACCCAAACATGTTAATTGATAGAAGACCTTTCAACTCTCTCAACAATTCATATCAGTTTGAATTAAAGTCAAATACCTATGTATCGATAGCTAAATGCTTGTTATAATACTAAATGCACTGAAAACTCATTGAAACACAAAGAAGATTCAAGAACTACTTGAATCAATCCTCAAGCAGTCATAATAATTTGCTCCATTCACTACTGCAACTGAAATCAGATTCAGACCATACTAAGGTTTGATATGAATACTCTTGAAGCTACTCAAGCATCTAAACCATAAATCCATGCCAGATCTATAATAGATTCCTTACAAACATTAAACCATTCAAAACTCAAATGAAACAGTTCATTTGCAACTCATCCAGAAAACCCCATATTGACTGACTTACTAACAAAAACTTCTGAAATCAAAGTCAAATAAAAAACAATTACTCCAACTTGTAATTTAATAATCAAACATCATCATGAAACTTCGTTCAAGGCATCAAACAAGGAATTGAATATTGCAATTAAGAATTCATCTCAGATCTAGGCGAGAGGTGTGAACATCGTAGATCTGATTCAAACTACTCAAACACAAATCTCAAGTGTCGCAACTCTTCTCTGACAGGTCTATAACTCAACAAAAATAAGATTGAAGCTTGAAAAACCCTTTAAACCTTAGTTTGATCTCATCCTCACGCTATAGACAGCGTGAAGGAGTAAAATCAATTCAGGTTTTCTAATAGCATTAAAATCACATCTAGACCTTCTTTTAAGTATTTAAGCATTATTCACATATCAAACAATGGATTAAATCAAGTGAAATCAAAGATATGTTATAGCCCACCTGGGCACTTGATGTGAGCTTGCCTAAGTAATCTGATCACTTAGAATCCCTACACACTATTAATTAGTGTTCAGGGATTCAAGGCGATCCTTATAAACCAGTTGGGTCATTGTAATGACCTCAAATCAATGCAACTGATTCTCAATGACCTCACTACCCAAACAACGACAGAAATAGTGTTGAGTATAAAAATTGGGCTCAAACTCAATACACATTGAAAATCTAATTACAAGAGTTCAAACCCATCGCAAATAATCCAATTAAATGATTATCAACTCAATTCATTCAATTAAAATCGATTTAAATTAGATTGAATCCCAGCATTGTTGATCAAGCATGAAAATTAAAATCAAATGAATCGAGTGAATCTATTCAGTTCAAATCAAGGAGAGGGCCATTGTGATCATATGAAGTGAATGGAATAGCCCTCAAGTGGATTTGAGCACACTTAAGACCTGTAAGCTAGAAAGCATCAGTTCTTAAGTGACTCTAATGGTTAGATGTGAAATGTGATTAAAAATAATGAGGAATGAATGGGCAATGATCTTGGTATGTGGGGGAAGATTAATGGATCACAATGGGTGGACTAATTCGCCTAGCTGATCTGAATTGATTCGAGAGGACTGATTGAGGGAAATTACAATCTAATCTAATCTACTTCTAGATCTAACACAGTCAATTGATAAATTCTAATCTAAACTATCCAACTAACTAGATGTTACGAACGTGGCATCAGACGGATTTTTAAGACGTCTGGGAAGTGGCCCAGGCGTCTGTCCAGACGTCTCGTAATAAATTTTTTCGGCGTACGGTGTTGCGTCTGCACGCGTGCGCGTGCAGACTGCACTCGTCTCCTTCATTCTTCTTTTTCCTCTCTCTCCCTGTAGAAACGTCGCTTCTCTTCTCCGCGCTGCCTTTATAAACCCTCGCCCTCTCCCTCACCCTCATCTCCTCCGCCTTTCTCTTCTCCTTCTCCCTGCCAGCGAGAGCGCAAGCGAGCGAGTGAGCGGCGGTGGCAGCAGCGGCTGCGGCGAGCGTGCGGGGAGGAGGGTTGCGAGCGGAAGAAGCTCGACCGCGAGGGTTCGAGCTTGCCGGGGCAGCTAGAGCTGGCCGGTGGGCGTGGGGTGTCGTGGAGGGGCTGCTACACTCGGGCAACAGACGGACGGGGCGCGGCGCGGCCGTGCGTCGCGGGCGGAGAGCGAATCGGGTTCTGGTTCTGGAAAATTTTCTAGAATCAGATGTCCAGACTTACGTCCAGACTACGCCGAAGACGTCTAGAGGACGGTCCAGACGTCTGACAAGTAAGATATTTCTTACCTCCTCCTTTTGCGTGTGTACGGCCATGCAGCCGTCCGCCGCGTTTTCTTCTGTGCTTCGTCGTGCTGAGAGCAGGTGTATGTGTGCGCAGGTCCTGCTCGGGAGGGCGCGAGGGCTCGCCATCCCACGTGAATCAGACATTTGGCCGCAGTGCCAGACGACGGAGAGGACCTCCAGACGTCCGGGGTGACAATCGAACGTCTGGAAACCAAGGCCAGACATTCCAGCGGGCTTCTGGACGTTTGAAGGATTGCGTAGAACTGAGGTACGACCGATCCACCTTTTAAGACATCTGTAAGATGTTCCAGACGTCTGATTTTGGATAGTTTCGTCATTTTTAACCCATTTAGGGCCCGTTCGGAGTCCGTTTTCCGCGTTCCGAGTTACGTTCTTTCCAGAATAAATTCCGCTATCCGTTTACAGTAATTGTATACCGTTCTGAGAAACTCCTTCTGATTGATCCTTGTGCTAGGACCTCATTCCGTTGTAGTCTTTGGGGTTGCGGAGGCACGCGGGATTGCCGACCACGCCCCCAGTACTCCCGATTTCGCTGGCAGAGTGGCTTTTTAATTTACTTAACAAAATTTGTTACAATTATGGAACAATTAATAGAGTCTAGGGCATTGCATGAACCCTAGGACTGAGATACTGGATTGAATGATAGATCCTAGGGTATTGCATGAATCCTAGGACTGGAAAACTAGTTGAATATATAAATATTGTAGTCTTGGAAAAGTGGAAAGGAAATGATAACTGCCTGTAAATGGATTAACAGCTGCCTGTTATGAATGAATCAATACGATTAAGAACATGGGGTATATAAATATAAAGCTAGAACGATGAAACCCAAAATGGCCAAACAAAAAGAACATGAACCCTACGGGGAATTAGGAGTAGAACTCCTGGAAAGAGAATGGAATGGAATTGAGAAAGTGAAACGTGGAAGTGTGTTGTCTCTTGGGTACTTGGTACCAAAGAGAGCACACATTACCTCTTAGTGTAGAGGGGAGCTTGCCGCCCTCAGGTTTAAATCGGGGTGGGTTTGGCCACTGTACACTGACTTGTTGGCCCTCGTGTACGCAGTACCGAGGAGAGCTACTAGTGTAGGGAGAGCACTAGCTACCCCACGGGCCCCGAGGTTCTGCTAGCCCTCCTACACCGACTTGTTAGGCCCACTGGGCAAACCAGGGTAGTCAGGCGAGGGTGCGCGGACTGTGGAGGGGTTGGACCACTGTTACCGAGAGGGCTCTGCCCTATACTGGTTCTGTGCTGTGTTTTGGGCGCACCCGTTAACGGAAACGACTGACTGCGTGCCAGTGCGGGGTAGCTACCTGTGCGCTTATCGCGTGTGCCGTAGTCACCGTTACGTCTGTCAGAGACCTTTGGGTGGTTGACTGAGGTAGGACCACCACGGGGGACTCTCCCGACCAGGAGAGCACCACATGTTACTTCTACTTTTCGGAAAAGACTGTAATCAAGATCGTTCCCACGAGAAACATTCAAGATCAAGAGAAGGATCTGAGAAATAAATCAATAGTGAAATAATAGAAAGATGTAAATAAAGAAAGTAAAAATATAACAGCTACTGTACACTCTACTGCTTCTTTAGCTTTTAGTTGCCACTCTACTCAGCGTTTCGCTGACGTGTTCCCCCTTGTTACCTTTTCAGGACCAGGTGTTGAGCAGCCAGAGTCAGCGGCTGCAGAGGACGCTGGGCCTAATAGGGTCCAGTAGGGTTACCTGTAGTACTTTCTGTACTTTTCTTCCACTGTAGTGAGTAGTTTTCTTTGTTACTCCCTGTACTTTCTTTACCGAAAACTTTATGTTATGTACATGTTTATTTCCCTTCTGTTGTGGTGGTGTATACTGTAGTACTTCCTTTTCTTACTACTGTATTTGTTACTGCTAGTTATGTTCATGGTGAATGTTGTTTATTTTACTGCTCTTTTGGTTATTTTCTCGTTGGACGACTAGGTCTTGGGATTAGTAGAGTCGGTCCGATTCTCGTGTCTCGTAGGGATTCGGGAATCGGGTCGTTACAAGATGGTATCAGAGCAAGGTCGTCCCGAGAAGTGAACCAACTGATTGGAAAATAACCAATTCACATGTCTGTGACTAGGGTAGCCACCACAACAATTCTTTTGATATGAGCTCTTAGACTTTTTCGTTAGATATCATTCCATATTGAAGTGTTTCCGTTATGTTTCGCGTCTCCTTGCAGGAGATGCCTCGTCGCGGGACTAGCGAGGCGGGCCGTGGGCGCGGCCGAGGACGCGGTCAGCGAGGTGGGCGTGCTGCGGTCGACGCCTCAGTGGACTAGCCACTACTCCCGGGCATTCAGGCCCAGGACCTTGCCCAGCTGATACGGGATATTGTACGAGAGGAGCTCCACCCACCTCCCCGAGCGCCTCTCCTTGGGGCTGCGGAGGGGGAGTCCTCTGTGGGACCACACGACGGACACGGAGCTGGACACGGGGGAGGGGATGGGCTGCCACCACCCCCCCTTCCTCCGATACTTCTGTGCACGAGGCTCCTTTACCTGAAGGTGCACCAGCATCTCCACTGCAGTGCCACTTCGAGCTTTTCGGGCAGTTCCGGAAGCTGAAGCCCCCCTCCTTCAAGGGGGATGAGGACCCGATCGAGGCAGAGGACTGGCTCGAGCAACTCGAGAAGGTTTTCGACACCCTTCGCCCCCCGGTGGAGTGCCGCGTGGCCTTTGCCACGTACCAGCTAGAGACACACAGGTGGTGGAGGGCAATCAGGGGACAGGAGAGGGACGAGCCGACCTGGGACCGGTTCGTCACCCTCTTCTGCGAGCAGTACTTTCCCCAGACGTGGTAGGACCAGAGGAGGCGGGAGTTCCACACTCTCCGCCAAGGGACGATGACCGTGGGCGCGTACCGCACGTGTTTTCTGGAGCTGTCCCGCTTCGCAGTGACAGCGGTAGCCACTGAGGAGGAGCGCCTTTGGAGGTTCACCGAGGGGCTCCGGCCTGCGATTCGGGGGTATGTCAAACCATTGAAGCTGCCTACATTTTCGAGGGTGGTGGAGGCAGCTATGACCTACGAGGAGACCAACCCGTCCGCGCGAGACACTGACGGCGGGCGGAAGAGGCCCTTCCAGCCAAACTTTTCACAGGGCCGGCGATAGAGGAGACACGTGGCATCCGCAGGAGAGCCGTCACGTTTTGCAAGGCTATCAGTGGCCTTTGGGGGCCCTTGACAGGGGCCAGTTGCCGGCACCGGACCCTCGCCCAGCCAACAGCAGGGACCCACTGAGGGCAGGAGTCGGGTTCCCCCTACTACCAGTGTGGCCAGCCGGGCCACATCAGGAGGGACTGCCCGTCTAAGGCAGGAGGTCAGCAGATACTTCCCACGTCGAGCACTGGAGGGCGCACAGGAGTCCGCGGTTCCCAGGCGCGAGGAGGAGGACAGCAGTCACGAGGAGGGCACCGGCCAGCACCTACCCGTTCGACGCAGAGTGTGGCTGCTTCGTCCGCACCTAGAGCTGAGGGGCGTATCAACGCCCTGACACACAGGGATGTCAGAGCTTTGAGATCGGTGGTGGCAGGTATGGTTTCTGTTTCCGGCAGACTCGTTTACACACTTTTCGATTCCGGCGCTACGCACTCGTTTGTCGCAACCAGTTTCGCAGTTAGTTTGGGCCAGGATTATATGCTGTTCGTAATCAGAGGTCCGAGTGGTCAGCTGTTTGTAGCTGAGGAGGTGTACACGGGTTGAGAGGTGTGACGACCCGGTTCCCGAGCCCCTACGAGACACGAGAACCAGACCGACTCAACTAATCCCAAGACCTAGTCGTCCAACGAGGAAGTAACCAAAAGAGCAGTAAACTAAACCACATTCAACATGAATATAACTAACAGTAAGAAAATACAGCAGCAAGGAAAGAAACTACTACAGTATATACCACCACAACAGTAGAACAACATTCATAACTAAATATGAACTGCAGGTAAAGAAAAGTACAGCGGAAACATAAACTACTCATTATAACGGAACAAAAAGAGGTACAAGAAACAGTGGTAACTCTACTGGACCCTACTCGGCCCAGCGTCCTCTGCAGCCGCTGACCCTGGCTGCTCAACACCTGGTCCTGAAAGGTAACGAGTGTAACATGTCAGCAAAACGCTGAGTAGAGTGGCAACTAAAACTAAAGAAACAGTAGAGTGTACAGTAGCTGTTAAGTTTTGTTACTTTCTTTATTTAAGTCTTTCAATTATCTCACGATTTATCTATTTCTCAGATCTTTCACTTGATCTCGAATGTTCCTCGTGGGAACGATCTTGATTGCAGTCTTTTCCGAACAGTAGAAGTAGCACGTGGTGCTCTCCTGGCCGGGAGAGTCCCCCGTGGTGATCCTACTCTCAGTCAACCACCCCAAGGTCACTGACAGACGTAACGGTGACTACGGCACGCGCGGTAAACGCACGGGTAGCTAACCCGCACTGGCACACGGTCAGTCGTTTCCGTTAACGGGTGTGCCCAAAGCACAGCACGGAACCAGTACAGGGCAGAGCCCTCTCAGTAACAGTGGTCCAACCCCTCCACAGTAACCAAACAGGGGCCTTGCCCCTCCACAGTCCGCGCACCCTCGCCTGACTACCCTGGTTTGCCCCAGTGGGCCTAACAAGTCGGGGTGGGAGGCTAGCAGAACCCCGGGGCCCGTGGGGTAGCTAGTACCTCCCTACACTAGTAGCTCTCCTCGGTACTACGTACACGAGGGCCAGCAAGTCGGTATAGAGTGGCCAGTCCTAACCCCGGGTCCCTGGGGCGGCTGGCTCCACTCTGCACTAAACAGGGGGACGGTCGCTCTCCTTGGTACTCCGTACTCAAGGGCCAGCTCACTTCCCCAATTCTATTCCATTCACTTTCCAAGAGTTCTACTCCTACTTCCCCGTAGGGTTCCAGCTCAGAACGTCTAAGTTTCACCTTCCAGTTTCACGTTATCACAATCCATGTTCTCAAACACGTTTATTTATTCAACAGGCAGCTGTTAATTCAATTACAGGCAGCTATTTGTTCCTTTCCATTTTTCCAAGACTGTAGTATTCATCTGTTCCACTAGTTTTCTCATCCTAGGATTCATGCCGTATCCTAGAATCTATCATACAATCTAGTTTTCCAGCCTTAGGATTCATGCAACACCTAGGATCTATCATTCAATCTGTTTTTCATTCCTAGGATTCATGCAATGTCCTAGTTCTATTTATGATTTCATAATTTAACAGATTATACTTAAAGCCACTCTACCAGGTACGACGGGAGTAATGGGGGCGTGATTGGGAATCCCGCGTGCCTCTGCGACCCCCAAGATTGCAACGGAACGAGGTCCTATCACAAGGATCAAACACAAGGAGTGTCTCAGAACAGTGTGTAGCTACTGTAGACGGGTAGAGGATTTAATTCCGGAAAGAACGCAACTCGAAACACGGAAAACAGAACCTGAACCGGCCCTCAACGGGTCGAAAATGACGACACTGTGCAAAATCAGACGTCTAGAACTTCTTCCAGACGTCTTAAAAAGTGGATCAGAGAATTACCTTGTTCTGCGTGGTTTCTCAGACGTCCAGAAGCCTGCGGGGATGTCTGGCCTAGTTCCCAGACGTCCGATGGTCACCCCGGACGTCTGGAGGTCGCTCCCGCCGTCTGGTACTACAACCAGACGTCTGATTCGCGTTGGATGGCGAATCACCGAGCCTGCGCGCACCCAACTCTCTCTCTCAGTACGGTCTGTTGACAGGAAGGAAGAAGACGGAAGAACTCACCTTTCAGACGTCTGGATGGTCTTCCAGATGTCGCCCCCGCCGTCTGGCTATCAGCCCAGACGTCTGATTCTGGAAATGTTTCCAGAATCAGGCCGCGACTCGCCCTCCACTCGCGACGCCGCACCTCGTCGCACCTCGTGCGCCTGCTGCTCGGACCGCAGCAGTCCCCCCCACGTTGCCCCGCGCCTGCTGCGCTCCCCGCCGGCCGGCCCTGGCAGCCCCGGCAAGCTCGCCCTCACGGCTGAGCACCGCTCTCGAACGCAGCACCTCCTCCGCGCTCACTGCGGGCGCCGCTGCCGCTGCAACCTCGCGCTCGCTCTCGCACTCGCTCTCGCGCTCACTGGCTGAAGGAGAAGAGGAAGGAGGCGGTGGTGACGGAAGAGCGCGTGGCCTTTTAAGGCTGCGTGAGGAGGAGAGAGAAGGAGCGCGGCAGGGGAATCTGCAGCCGCAGAAGGAATAAGCGAATATGCGGGTCTGCGCGCTCAGGCGCGCAGACGACCCGCGCGTGTCAAAGATAACAGATTTCCAGATGTCTGGCAACGATCCCAGACGTCTGATACGACGTCTGGAAGTGATTCTAGACGTCTGGTCCGACGTCTGTCCCACCTCCCAGACGTCTTAAAATACGTCTGGGGCACGCGTTCATAACATGAGGTTAGTATCGAGGGACATTGTCTGCCAGCTGACCTGATTATGATACAGATGGAGGACTTTGGCGTAATTCTGGGGATGGACTGGCTATCCTCTTACCACGCTTTGGTGGACTGTTTTGAGATGATCGTCTTCTCTATACCGGAGTTGCCTTCTTTAGAGTTTCACGGTCAGCCAGTGGACGGAGGCTTCAGGTGCATTTCGGCACTTCGGGCGGCGAGACTTTTGAGCTAGGGGTGTGAGGGCTTCCTAGCTTGTGTGGTGGTAGAGCCCAACCCTGTGGCAGACTTCCAGAGCATCCCGGTGGTCAGAGAGTACCCTGACGTGTTCCCAGATGAGTTACCAGGATTACCGCCGGAGCGTGAGATCGAGTTTGAGATCTCACTAGTACCAGAGACCAGCCCCATCTCCACCGCACCATACAGGATGGCACCACTTGAGCTGCGAGAGCTCAAGTCTCAGTTGTAGGATCTTTTGGAGAAGTCTTTGTGCGGCCCAGTGCGTCTCCCTGGGGAGCCCCGGTACTATTTGTGAAGAAGAAGGATGGTACCCTACACCTTTGTGTGGACTACCGACAGCTGAATAGGGTCACCATCAAGAACAGATTTCCGCTGCCGAGGATCGACGACTTGTTTGACCAGTTGCGGGGTGTCACGATATTATCCAAGATCGACTTGAGGTCTGGATACCACCAGTTGAGGATCAGGGAGGCAGGCATCTCCAAGACAGCTTTCCGCACCCGGTACGGACACTACGAGTTTTTGGTCATGTCGTTTGGGCTGACCATGCCCCCGCTGCTTTCATGGACCTGATGAACCGGGTGTTTAGACCGTATTTGGACCAGTTCGTGGTAGTATTTATTAATGATATACTCATCTATTCTCGAGATCAGACGTAGCACGAACAGCACTTGCGGATGGTTGTGGACACACTGAGACGACGTAGGCTGTACGCCAAATACAGCAAGTGCGAGTTTTGGTTGAGGGAGGTGACCTTCTTAAGTCATGTGATCTCTGGGGACGGCTTGGCGGTGGACCCAGCCAAGGTCGAAGCAGTGCTCAGGTGGGAAAGACTGCGTATAGTCACTGAGATTCGCAGTTTCCTGGGACTGGCAGGCTACTATAGACGGTTCATCAGGGGTTTTTCACAAATTGCGTGTCCTATGACACAGTTGACCCAGAAGGATATACCCTTCACTTGGACAGACGCCTGTGAGGCATGTTTTCAGGAGCTGAAGGAGAGGCTGACTTCGACTCCCGTGCTCACCATCCCTGACAGTAGTGGCGGGTTCGTTGTGTACACGGACGCCTCCTTGCAGGGGCTAGGGGGTGTGCTCATGCAGAGGAGTCACGTTGTTGCTTACGCTTCGCGGCAACTGAAGCCTCATGAGCATACCTACCCTACCCACGACCTGGAGCTGGCAGCTGTTGTCTTCGCGCTGAAGACATGGAGGCACTACTTGTACGGTGAGACCTTCGAGATTTTTACAGATCACAAGAGCCTCAGATACCTTTTTGACCAGAGGGAGCTCAACATGAGACAGAGACGTTGGTTGGAGCTCCTGAAGGACTATGACTGCAGCATTTCCTACCACCCGGGAAAGGCCAATGTGGTGGCTGACGCCTTGAGTCGAAAGGCACCCGCACACTTGGCCAGCTTACAGGTGCAGAGTTGGAGCCTTTTGGAGGAGATGGGCAGTTGGCTAACCCTAGAGTTACGGGGGCACTGTGGGGCAGTGACTGTGACACGACAGACTAGGCCAGAGCTGATAGATCGCATCATCACAAGACAGATGGCAGACCCGTACTTGCAGTCCTTGCGTGACAGAGTACTGTCAGGAGACCCAGGGGACTTCTCTTTCACAGACCAGGTGCTGTGCCTGAGGGGACGTTTGTGAGTTCCCAGAGACGAGGAGCTGTTGAGAGAGCTCCTGACCGAGGCACATGGTTCCAGATTCACCATACATCCCGGAAACACGAAGATGTACCTTGACTTGAGATGCCAGTTTTGTGGAGAGGGATGAAGCGGGATGTGGGTGAATTCGTACAGTAGTGTTTAGTGTGCCAACAGGTGAAAGCCGAGCATCAGAGGCCTGCAGGGTCGCTACAGTGGCTTCTAGTGCCAGAGTGGAAGTGGGAGAGCATCACCATGGACTTGTTGGTGGGCTTACCTGTTACCCAGCGAGGACATGATGTAGTCTGGGTAATTGTGGATAGATTGACGAAGACGGCATAATTCTTGCCGATCCGAGTCACTTTGGGACCAGCACAGTTGGCAGAGAGGTATATCCGCGACGTGGTACGTCTACATGGAGTTCCGCAGGAGATCGTATCAGACCGGGATACCCGCTTTTCATCCCAATTTTGGGCTGAGTTTCAGCAGGCCCTGGGGACGCGGTTGAGATTCAGTACAGCTTACCACCCCCAGACGGACGGACAGTCTGAGCGCACGATACAGACACTTGAGGACCTTTTGCGTGCCTGTGTACTGGACTGGAGGGGTTCTTGGGAGGAGCACTTGCCCCAAGCGGAGTTTGCATGCAACAACAGTTATCACTCGAGCATCGGCATGGCTCCCTACGAGGCTCTGTACGGACGGAGGTGTACGGCACCCTTTAGTTGGGCTGAGGTGGGGACCAAGTGGGAGGTTGGCCCCAGGTTGATCCGGCAGAGTCAGGAGGTAGTCGAGCAGATCCACAGGCGACTCCGCACTATCAGGAGCAGGCAGAAGAGCTACGTGGATCGGAGATGCAGAGAGGTGCAGTTTGAGGTTGGGGACCACGTCTTCCTTCGTGTTTCGCCCATGAAAGGCCTGCAGCGGTTTGGGGTGAGAGGGAAACTCGCGTCGAGGTTCGTGGGGCCCTTTGAGGTCCTGTAGCGGGTTGGACCCGTTGCTTACAGGCTTTCCCTCCCTCCTCAGCTTTCTGGTGTGCACGACGTGTTCCACGTGTCCAACCTCAGGAAGTACGTCGTCGATCCCAGTCACGTCCTGAGTCACGAGAGCGTCGAGGTGGGCGACGACTTGACCTTCCCCGAGTGGCCAGTACAGATTCTTAAAAAAGCCGTCCGCAGTTTGAGACGAAAGCAAGTACCCCTGGTGAAGGTTTTGTGGAGGAGCCAGAGGTACGAGGAGGCTACCTGGGAGCCTGAGGCGGCAATGCGGGAGCGGTACCCGAGCTCTTCGCGGGTACGTCTTTTCGGACCGGCTTCAGTCCTCTTTGAGTTTGTTATGTTTATATATGTTGTTCTTTCCCGCACCTTAGTTAGCACAAGTTTCGGAGACGAAACTTCCTTTGAGTTTGTTATATTGTTACGAACGTGGCATCAGACGAATTTTTAAGACGTCTGAGAAGTGGCCCAGACGTCTGGAACCCTTTCCAGATGTCTGGTAATAAATTTTTTCGGCGTACGGGGTTACTTCTGCGCGCGTGCACGCGCAGACTGCACCCGCCGCCTTCGTTCTTCTTTTTCCTCTATCTCCCTGCAGAAGCGCCGCTTCTCTTCTCCGCGCTGCCTTTATAAACCCTCGCCCTCTCCCTCACCCTCATCTCCTCCACCTTTCTCTTCTCCTTCTCCCTGCCAGTGAGAGTGCGAGCGAGCGAGTAAGCGGCGGCGGCAGCAGCGACCGCGGCGAGCGTGCGGGGAGGAGGGTTGCGAGCGGAAGAAGCTCAACCGCGAGGGTTCGAGCTTGCCGGGGCAGTTAGAGCCGGTCGGTGGGGGGAGCGGCGGGCGTGGGGTGTCGCAGAGGGGCTGCTCAGCTCGGGCAGCAGGCGGACGAGGCGCGACCGTGCATCGTGGGCGGAGAGCAAATCGGGTTTTGGTTCTGGAAAATTTTCCAGAATCATACGTCCGGACTTACGTCCAGACGACGTCGAGGACGTCTGGAGGATGGTCCATACGTCTGAAAAGTAAGATATTTCTTACCTCCTCCTTTTGCGTGTGTACGGCCATGCAGCCATTCGCCGCGTTTTCTTTTGTGCTTCGTCTTGCTGAGAGCAGGTGTATGTGTGCGCAGGTCCTGCTCGAGAGGGCGCGAGGGCTCGCCATCCCACGTGAATCAGACGTTTGGCTGCAGTGCCAGACGACGGAGAGGACCTCCAGACATCCGGGGTGACAATCGGACGTCTGGAAACCAAGGCCAGACGTTCTAGCGGGCTTCTGGACGTCTGAAGGACTGCGCAGAACTGAGGTACGACCGATCCACCTTTTAAGACGTCTGGAAGATGTTCCAGATGTCTGATTTTGGACAGTTTCGTCGTTTTTAACCCGTTTCGGGCCTGTTCGGAGTCCGTTTTCCGCGTTCCGAGTTGCGTTCTTTCCAGAATAAATTCCGCTATCCGTTTACAGTAATTGTATACCATTCTGAGAAACTCTTTGTGATTGATCCTTGTGCTAGGACCCCGTTCCGTTGCAGTCTTGGGGGTTGTGGAGGTGCGCGGGATTGTCGACCACGCCCCCAGTACTCCCGATTTCGCTGGTAGAGTGGCTTTTTAATTTACTTAATAAAATTTGTTACAATTGTGGAACAATTAATCGAGTCTAGGGCATTGCATGAACCCTAGGACTGAGAAACTAGATTGAAGGATAGATCCTAGGGTATTGCATGAATCCTAGGAGTGGAAAACTAGATTGAATGATAGATCTTAGGATACGGCATGAATCCTAGGATTGGAAAACTAGTTGAATATAAAACAATTGCAGTCTTGGATAAGTGGAAAGGAAATGATAACTGCCTGTAAATGGATTAACAGCTGCCTGTTATGAATGAATCAATACGATTAAGAACATGGGGTATATAAATATAAAGTTGGAACGGTGAAACCCAAAATGGCCAAACAAAAAGAACA
Source organism: Thalassia testudinum (assembly GCA_037157565.1). Taxonomy (NCBI): domain Eukaryota; kingdom Viridiplantae; phylum Streptophyta; class Magnoliopsida; order Alismatales; family Hydrocharitaceae; genus Thalassia; species Thalassia testudinum. The sequence goes on from JAZHRO010000055.1 coordinate 132,181,170, forward strand.
TGAACCCTACGGGGAATTAGGAGTAGAACTCCTGGAAAGAGAATGGAATGGAATTGAGAAAGTGAAACGTGGAAGTGTGTTGTCTCTTGGGTACTTGGTACCAAAGAGAGCACACATTACCTCTTAGTGTAGAGGGGATCTTGCTGCCCTCAAGTTGAGACCGGGGTGGGTTTGGCCACTGTACACCGACTTGTTGGCCCTCGCGTACGCAGTACCGAGGAGAGCTACTAGTGTAGGGAGAGCACTAGCTACCCCACGGGCCCCAGGGTTCTGCTAGCCCTCCTACACCGACTTGTTAGGCCCACTAGGCAAACCAGGGTAGTTAAGCGAGGGTGCGCGGACTGTGGAGGGGTTGGACCCCTGTTACGGAGAGGGCTCTGCCCTATACTGGTTCTGTGCTGTGTTTTGGGCGCACCCGTTAACGGAAACGACTGACCGCGTGCCAGTGCGGGGTAGCCACCCGTGCGCTTATTGTGCATGCCGTAGTCACCGTTACGGCTGTCAGAGACCTTGGGGTGGTTGACTGAGGGTAGGACCACCACGGGGGACTCTCCCGGCCAGGAGAGCACCACGTGTTACTTCTACTTTTCGGAAAAGACTGCAATCAAGATCTTTCCCATGAGGAACATTCAAGATCAAGAGAAGGATCTGAGAAATAAATCAATAGTGAAATAATAGAAAGACGTAAATAAAGAAAGTAAAAATATAACAGCTACTGTACACTCTACTGCTTCTTTAGCTTTTAGTTGCCACTCTACTCAGCGTTTCGCTGATGTGTTCCCCCCTTGTTACCTTTTTAGGACCAGGTGTTGAGCAGCCAGAGTCAGCAGCTGCAGAGGACGCTGGGCCTAGTAGGGTCCAGTAGGGTTACCTGGAGTACTTTCTGTACTTTTCTTCCACTGGAGTGAGTAGTTTTCTTTGTTACTCCCTGTACTTTCTTTACCGAAAACTTTATGTTATGTAAATGTTTGTTTCCCTTCTGTTGTGGTGGTGTATACTGTAGTACTTCCTTTTCTTACTGCTGTATTTGTTACTGGTAGTTATATTCATGGTGAATGTGGTTTATTTTACTGCTCTTTTGGTTATTTTCTCGTTGGACAACTAGGTCTTGGGATTAGTCGAGTCGGTCCAATTCTCGTGTCTCGTAGGGATTCGGGAATCGGGTCGTTACACTAGAAAAGCAGTAAATCTATCTAATAAAGCATTAAAACTAATATGCGAAAGCAATTAAAATCCTAGCTAATAGTGGAAGGGGACTTGCTGGGATCAACAGCCGACAGCGAAAGAGGATGAAAGGGGAGAAGACCTCCTAGTGGACGAAGGTGACTCTTTGGGACCAACAATCGGCGGTTGAAGGGGAAGAACTAAGGGAGGAAGCTACCATTGTCACTGCTAGCTGAGGAAGAGGAAAATGGAGTTGGAGGGTTGGATGATGAGTGACTCAAAGGAGGAGGGAGTCGATGAGCTCGCATAAGGGTCTGGGAAGGAGTTTAAATAGTTGTGAGGTGGATCAGATGATTGGGTACGGTGGCCCATGGACATTAGTCTTGAATGACTAGGATGGGTTTGGAGGGGCGCAGGAAATTTTGGTGATGAAGCAGGGCCGTTGGATGCGATCTGGAGATGGTCACGGAGGTGTGTGTATCGAGGATTAGAGGTTGGTGGGAGATCCATTGCAGATCAGATGGATTAGAGAACGGATGACCTTGATTGCTCGTGTTCTTCGTGGTGAACAATACACTAAGTGGCGTTCCCAATTGTATTGGTGAATTTATGAAGAAGCCTAAAGGGATGAAGCGATAGAACAATTGTACAAGAGCCCATAAGTGGTGAAGAAACATAACTAAATAGTCTTTGGTGGCTTTCAAAAGAGTCCCTGACCTCTTTTAAGTAAATAAAATGAAAATAGTTGAGGACCTAGATGTCAACCACTAAATGCAAGATCCTAAAGAGGTCAAAATGCAATGAAGTTTTTATGGCATGTTGAACATATTAGAAAATAATTCCACAATTGATTTGTGATTTTGTGCTCAAATTGATGTTCAATTGACATTGAATATAGCCATATATGTATTTAAGTATAGAATCTCTCGAAATAAACCTAATTATGCAATTTTAACACAGAATTGATGTTTGAGGCCATTTTTATTAATTCCTACACTTAATAACTTTTCAACTTTACTGATCAATGCTTCGAGAGTTTTAATAAATTGAAAAAAGAAGTCACCGAGGCACCAATTTTACAGGGACCTGATTGGAATCATCCCTTTGAATTAATGATGGATGCCTCTGATTTTGCCGTTGGGGCCGTTTTAGGCCAGTGCATTGACAAGAAGTCTGTTGTGATCTACTATGCAAGTAAAACCTTAGATGATACACAACGGAATTACACTGTCACTGAGAAAGAACTTCTTGCCATTGTTTTTGCCCTAGAAAAATTCCAATCATATCTATTAGGGTCACATGTTATTGTTTATACTAACCACTCAGCATTAAAATACTTGCTGAACAAGAAAGATGCGAAACCCTGCCGTATTCGATGAATCCTTCTACTCTAAGAATTTGACCTGGAAATTAAGCATAAGGTGTGTTCACAAAATGTAGCGGTCGATCATCTCTCTTGTCTTACCATTGAAATGCGAGTAGGGTTATTTAATTAGGTGATATTCACGTCGAAATGTCTATAATGGGAGTGACTACCTCTAGGAGAATCTACAAAAGTGTGCTGAAATTTATTAACCTGGACTAAATCAAATTTTAATCTTGTCAGTTTTAGGCCCAGGGTTGAACATAGGGAGGTGATTTTGGATTAGTCGATTTCTACGCGATTTCTAGAAACGTATCAATTCCTTTCGCTTATTATATATATTTTTCTTAATTTAATACTTTTTTGGATAATTTTGTCCTTGAGGTACACTCTCAAAATTGATCCATGGCTACACCCAAAAGAGTGAAAAATGGTCTCATCACACGCAAGACTGTGTACCTACAGGTCAAGAATTACTTTTTTTTGTTTATATATATATTTTGGTCTTTTCTTAATTAACAAAATAAAAGAGACTAATAAAATAAAGGAAAGAAAATGCGAAATTGAAATGCAGACGTATGGCCTTAAATCCAGACGTCTGATAACTTTGTCAGAATCATAAATGACCCTGATTTCATTGGAATTTTGGCTTGATTTATTCCCAACAGTTGTAGAAGCCTTCCAAGGCCTTATAAACCCTTTTTAGGACCTCTATAAATAGAGGAGCACCGTTCTTAGGCAAAACACACCCAAGATACAATACTTTCACCATTTGTTCCTTTGAAAGAGAAGTTCCAAGTGCTAGAAGTGCCATTGCTCTCCTGTCTACATAATCTCTATCCAAGAGCACCAATCCGCTACACAGTTCACTTCCATCTCAGGGAAGTACCTATTGCCTATGGAAGCTAAGTTTAAGATATTTACTGTGAGGCTTTATAGGATATTTGTAATATTGTCTTTGTTGGGTATTCGCTTTGCGAATTCCCGTCTCCACCGCGAGACAAAATACTTCTTCTGAAGAGGAAGGGTTTAAGGTTACACTACCTTCAGGTTCAAAGTAGCGTGGTTGTAAGAGTTTAAGTCACCCTTGTTTAAGTGGCTTGGTTAGTGGATTTAATCGACTAGGTCGATCGGGAAATCCTAAATCGAGAGGTTTAGGTGGTGGTTTTTACCCGGGTTTGGGTTTCCACCTAAAAATCATTGTGTGCTTGTGAGATTGTCTTTTGTGTGATTGTTATATTTTTATTTCGCATCTTTTTGTATTACTCTCAATCTCACCCCCTCCATTAAGGGAATTATAGTATGGAGTGGCAACAAGGCAGACCGTTAGGGTATGGGATTTCTTGGGGTTTTTGCGGGTAAGCACTTAAAGTGTTAGGTAATTATTGTAGGTTGTGTAGGATGATGTTAGGTGGTGAAAATGAAATAAGAATGAGGCAAAATTAGGGGATCAATCTCTCTCTATCTTCCTCTCCATTAAATGCATGCATGCATATATTTACAAAATGCATGAATATCTACCTAATTTAAATGCATAAGGCTAGGAAATAGCATAAGCAGGCATATTTAATGGTGTGAATTACTGCACAATCACACCCCCATACCTATCTTTTGCTAGTCCTTAGCAAAACACTTATTTAATAGTAAGTTAGTAGTGTTTAGAAATGATCTTAAGTTGAAGATTTTTCTGAAGCAATATTAATGTGTTTATCAGCTGGACATTGTGAGAACTAATTACAAAGAAGACTACTAGAACTCAAGTCTTAAATAGCATAGATCATCTCTCGACTGATAAGGACTCTTGATATTTAAACTTTAAGTGCGATTTCCAAGTCTCAGAGGGTTTTGCAAAGCTCAAAAGCTAAGAAGTTATGGTTGTGCTTAATGAATGATCAGACTAACCAGATGAACATTAAGACTCAAGCTCGAGGTTTCATATCTTTTTAAGTCCAAGTTAGTCCCAACTTTAGCTCATGTCTTCGGATTGACTCTAAAAAATGAGTAAAGACTCAACCCAACTCTTATTGCACTGTGGCTTAAAGAATATTCGGTGGAAACAAGGTAATTGTAATGCACCCTGAAAACTCTTTTTGGTGGAAGCATTTATAGGAATTTGGAGAACATACTCACTTATTCAAAAAAATGTTTTTTTTTTACCTTTTTCTTTTTCTTTTTTTTTTCTAAGCAAATGTCATTATGTCATCTACAACATTATTTGGTAGAACACACAGGTAAGGACTCCACCTTCCTTAATGAACACCAGGGTTGGATCTTATGTTCATCAGGTCTTTTCTGACTCTGTGTAGTGTAAACCAAGGTTACTTAGACTCCCAAGCAGAAGCAAGCCAATGAATGTTGTATTGGTGACTCAGGTACAAGAATACATCCTAAGTTAGGAGAGATCCTAGTCTATCTTGTCAATTTTCATGTGTATTAAGCCAAAGCTTGAGCGAATCAAGCTTTTGTGGCCCGAAAAGTCTTTAAAACAAAGGTTGAATGTCCGTAAACACTTATTTTATTTTTGCTTCAGCTTTTAGATCATAGCTACACACTTCTGAAAACATATATTTTTTTGGACTTCTTGTGTTTTATAAATTTTCTTTTGAAGCTGTTCAAGATTTTTCAATTTTAATGGAATTTTCAATAAGGCTATCTATATATACTACAAATGGATATGTATAATGGATAAGAATCTGCATAATACTCACATAATACCCAGATCCTATGGATGCCTATCCACCCCCCCATGCCAAATCATGTTATGCCCACATATGCATGCAAAAGGGTTAGACAGGGTTAAGGGTCTTGGTGTAAGAGAAAGTACGAGGTATAAAGCAGGGTGGATGGGTGGGTGGGTGGTAGGGGGTGAAGTGCGAAGTGAAGTGAATGAAATGAAATGTGATGTGGAGTAAGAGTGAAAGGGGTGTTGGGGTGCCCCCAACGAGCGCTGAATTTATTATCCCTAGTTGGATTTAGAATGAGGCCAAAGTTAGTTACCCTCTAGTAGGGCAACTGTTTCACCAATGGGGGCAGGCTCATGAGTGAGATACGGTTTCAATCGTTGCCCATTTACCGTAAATTTATGCCCAAATTTGGGATCTTCAATTTTGATGGCACCATTGGGAAAAGGTCTTGAGACCAGGAAAGGACCAGTCCATTTGGACTTTAGTTTTCCAGGAAAGAATTTGAGCCGAGCATTATAAAGCCAAACCTGCTGTGATTGCTCAAACTCCTTCCGCCTAATGCGGCTATCGTGAAAAGCCTTTGTTTGTTGTTTAAAGGTTAAGGTAGAGTCACAGGCCTTACGATGCAGCTCTTCTAATTCCTGGAGTTGGAGTTTCCTTTCTCAAGCACACAAGTCTGGGTTGAGGTTATATTAGTGAACCGCCCAATAATCGTAGTGCTCCAACTCCACGGGCAAGTAACAAGGATTCCCAAAAATAATCCTGTACGGTGACATACCGAGGGGAGCCTTAAAGGCAGTCTGATATGCCCATAAGGCATTGATGAGAACCTCATCATGAGCCATAACTAGCTCATTTTGACCTAATACAAAGGATAAAAGCTCCTACATAACTCAAGGAAAGGCTTAACTCAGAGAATTCTGAGTTTAAGGAGAAAACGAGTCATAAGGGGTAAAAATGCAATTTTACCAGTATAATCTGCATATAGGGTAATTCAGGGTCCAAACATAGGTCAAAGCAACCTAATAAGAATAAAAGTGGGATGAGATGATCTGACAAGGGCTACAGTAATTCCAAGGAACTAAATGATAATCTGTAACCTTAAAATAAACCCACTTCAATTCACGAGGTTCGAGGTAAAGTAAAAATAGAATAAACCCTCTAAAATTCATAGAAAAATAATCTCTAGGGTTTATAACCTTCAATTTGGCCTTCAGAACCCATTTTGACCTACATTGAGAATCATGCCCAATTAATAACTTAATTCAGGTTTTTGCGTAAATTGATCGGTCAAACAAGGTTTAATCTAGAAATAAAATTCACCATCAGATTCCTTAGGTCCTAATTAGTCATGTATAAAAACTTGAGCCTAAGAAGAAACCTTCTTGACCAACTTTACACTTTGGTCCTCATATATTTACCTTTTGGCCCTCAACTTTTGAACCCTCGCATTTCTGCCCCTAACTCTCCTTCGTTCCTTGCATTCAGGTCCCTCCTGCCGAAACCTGACCAGCACCATGCTCCGGCGACCTTGCGCGGAGCATGGCGCCGCACAGGGTAAGGGGGAGTGTCTGGCAAGTAAACCAGGGGTGCCCTGCGTCGTCAGCCATCGCAGGAACACCCCCCTGGTCACTGCAACTCACCATACCGGCCGTGCAAACGCACGGACGGTATGGGTTTCCATCTCCGGCATCCTCCGGCGAGGGAGACACGTTGTCTCCCTCCGCCCTCCTCTCTGATTCCGCCTCTATAAATACCCCCATCGCTCCGCCGTTCTGAGCAGCTCGGTCCTGACGGAGAAAGACCCCCACTTCCTCTCTTCCCACTCCGACAGGAAGCCCTCCAGCTCCGGCGGCCTCCCCTCTTCCTCCTCGTCGCTCTGCCGCACTACCCGCTGCAGGGTTGCTCTCCCTCGCTCTTCCCGCGCCACGCCGCACCCAGCTGGCGCCTCTCCGGCCCTCTCCTCGCCGCCGCCCCTTTCCCTGGGCAGCTTCTTCTCCGGCGACAGTCGATACGACTGTCGCCTACTCCGGCCCCTCCTCGTCCTGCTAAGTAGGTAGAACTCCTCCTCTTCCTCCCCTCTTCCTTTTCCTCACTTTACATCTTTACTGTTGCCCCGATCCAACCAATCGCCCTCATCTTCTCCACCTCCGGCCCCTGCTGCGGCGACCCGCTCCCATCACTCCAGCAACCCACACGGCTCGCCGACCACCGCAGAACCTCCGCCTCCTCACCCTGATCAACCTCCGCCCTTCCACTTCCCCCAAATCACCCTCTGCAACTCCACCGAACAAACCTATCTCCCAACCTGCAGTTTGACCTAGGGCGGCCCTTAGGCTCCGCCCCGCCGCCTGCGCACCCCCCGACCACCTTCGCCGCACCACGGCAAAGGTCCTCCGCGTTTCTGATTGGGCCGAGAGGCCGTTTCTCTGTGGGCAGGTACCTGCGCTCGCCGCCGCCATTGTTGAAGCGAAGCAGCTTCTTCACCTGCTGCCCCAGGTGCGCCACGCCCAGGTCACGCTCCCAGGCAGTGCAAGGCGTCTTCGCGAAGTACCAGGCTGCAGTCAAGTCGAAGCTCTCGCGCGAAGCCCCCGCGCTTCGCCTCGACTGCCGCTGCTTCCTCCGCGCAGGCATCCAAATTGGGGTGGGACATTTAGTCCCACCTCGGAAAGCCACTGAGGCGAACGGGCGCTTAAAGGCAAAAAGTGCCTTAAGCTGTTCGCCTCAGTTCACGGGGTGAGGTCCCCTTCACCCGCCCGACTACCCGGCCTCGTCCGCACGCACGCCTCGCGGACCTGGCCCGACCCGACTTAGCCTGACCTGCACTCCTCGCCCACCACGCACGCCGGTGGGCCTGGACCTGGGCGCGACCCGTACCCGACTACCCGACAGCTCTGGGAGAGCTTTCCCAAGAGCGGCTTCTATGAGAGAGAAACGCGCGGGGGGGGGGGGGGGAGGGTAGAGTAGGTTTTTGCCCGTTGACGAGAAGCTTTGAAGTGTGCAGGCACAGGCGAAGAAGAAGAAGACGAGCTAGGCAGAGAAGAAGGACGACGAAAGCTGAAGGAAGGAGGAGCACTGTAGCAGCGGCGGTTTAAGTCGTCTGATTGGAAAATCAGACGACGCTCTGAAGGCAGAAAAGAGGAAGAAGAACAGGACCGCAAGGGAAAAGAAAAAGAAAGAGACAAGCAGAAACAAGAGCTGAAAGAAGAAGAAGAACATCACCCACTGCTGCAGATAAAAAGAAAAAGAAGAAAGAAGGAGAGACGACGTCCTGACAGCAAAAGCAGAAGAAGAGAGCACGAGAAGAAGATCTGAAGAGCAGAAGGCAGAAGAAGAAGACCACCAGGAGATAAACAAAGAAGAAAAACCAAAAGCCAAAGAGAAGAGAAAACAAAGAGGACGAAAAAAAGAAACCAAATTTTTATCTCTCTCTCTCTCTTTATTTTTGTAATATTTTTTGTAATAAGAATTTGTATCTCTAGAATACAACTTGCTCCCTGAGTTCGACCTCGGGAACTCTTTTATTTTCGAGTAACAAATTGTATTAAACTGGTAATCACTTCTCTATACTATACTACAACGAAATAATAGAACTATAGAGGAAGGTCGTCACCAGTTTTTGGCGCCGTTGCTGGGGAGCAACGGCTATTCTAGAGATAATCAAATTCCTATTTTTACATTGCTAACAATCTCTCCTTTGTTGTGCAGAAAAATACAAGAAAATCGAGAAGACGAGCAACCGCACGACAACCACTCCAAGGACAGGTAAAATTCTATCCTCTCAATCCCTAAACTCTAAAGAGGAAGAAAAGAAAAGAACAAGCAATATAGGTCTAACCTGTCTTCTATACTCAGTAAACCATCAAAAGTTGCATGTTTTCAACCCATTATTACTGCACACTATTAAGGGTATTTAAGGGCTAATACATTCTTGCTTGAGCCCTAATTACCCAACAAAGAGCTAACTGGACCAAGTAGAGCCAACCTAGGATCCAACACTAGGGATCTAGAGACACACTCCTTAAGCAAGAATTGAGAAAACCAAATGAAGTGTGGCCAAGCCCTTGTCTGAAAATACCTATTCAAAGAAAAACCCAAAACAATTGGCTCTCTAAACACTTGAACCCTAAAAGACAAGACCCAAAAAACTCTCAAAGGAAAGAAGAGGTAAAGTTGCCCCCTTGGGTCAACCAACCTTAAATTAGGTCACTCTTTGCACTCAAAGAACTAAAGTTCAAGTGTAACTTTAAGCACCCTAATCTTAATCTAAAATTGGTAGACTTAAGAGGTCAAGATCCCCATTCTGGTCTACCTGGAACCGCAGTGACAAGAGAGGTCGGGTGGGGGAAACCCTGTAACCCGTGGGGACGCTCTACCGTGTAGGGGTCTTTGCGGGACTCTCCCTCTCTGGCTGCCCAGGTAATTCTCAGGTGGACGATCTTTCTGAACAAGGGGTCTATCTGCCCCGCACCTCTATAGTCACCCAACACATTTTTGGGTGTCTTGATTGGGTCCAGCACCTTCTAAACTCATCTCTTCCAACAGTGCATGTACGGTAGGAGGTCCTTAAGACCACCCTTAAGACCTCCTTTAGAAATTCACTCTCGTCAAGGCCAAGCCTCGACGCCCGTGTTTGTGCAGCAACCCCCTCACATTATTCTCTCTTCTGATTCAGAACCAAGTTCTTCTTCTTCCCCCATCATGGCTCAGCCAGTTGAGGAAGAAAACAATCTGGAGCACCAGCTCCAGCGACTCAATGACCTCTTCCAAAACTTCATGCACCCACCACAGCGTCCTATGATGCGGGACCACTACAATCCTGCTACGGTGGCTATTGAGCCTCGAGTCAGAATCCCGATTGGAGGACCTGATTCCGAATTGAAGCCCAACATGATTCATGCTATACCTAAATTCCATGGGCTTAATTCCGACGATCCCTTCCAGCACATCAAACAACTAAAGCATCTGGCCCAAACTTTTGGGTCAGATGCGCAAAATCGGGATATTCTTCTCATGAAGATGTTCTCCTTTTCTCTTATGGACAAGGCCGCCCATTGGTATCAAACTCAGACCCGGCCGTTCAACACTTGGGAAGAACTTCAATCCGAGTTTTTGAAGAAGTTTTTTCCCGTTGGTCGGACCAACGCCTTGCGCCATCAGATTACGCACTTCACTCAACAATCAGGAGAACCTCTCCATGAGGCATGGGATCGTTTCCAGGATCTCATGAGAAAGTGCCCCCATCACGGAGTTCCTAAATGGGAACAAGTCCAGTCTTTTTACCAGGGACTCCGTGAGGACATCCGTCTTTTCGTCAATGCAACCTGCGGAGGAAATATCATGGGTCAGCATGAAGACACCGTGTGGGAGATTCTCGAAAACATGTGCGAGAACTCCATCAATAATGACTCCATGGGATTATTCGACAGGACGAATACCCGCACATCGACTAATCTTAGGGGAGCACATGAGACGCAGGGCCTGCCTGCATCAGTCGACATGGAATTAATGGCCAGTCGATTGGACAAGGTCTCAATTATCGAAAAGAAGGTGGACGAGCTGACTCAGCATTTGCAGCGAGCCACCTCTGCGCATAACCCTTTCGCACAGCTTCCTTCCACAAGGGAAACTGTGCAAAACATTCTCCACCGATCTTCCCCTAGGATGGATCCATATACATCCCCATCTGATTCTCGGATCGGAGGATCACCCGATCCTATCTATACCAGCCCGGAAAATTCCATTCCCCCTTTCCCTGATTCTCTAGAGGTTCCTCAGACCTGCGAGGACCTCAACGCCATCCAGAACGACCCATTCTCCAACGCCTACAACCCTGGATGGCGAAACCATCCCAATTTTCAGTGGGCAGGAAATTCCCAAACCCAAAGACCACCTTTTCAGTCCCTCCCACAGCCCTCTCGTCATTACCAGCCGCCTCAGCCTCGGCCCAACCCTACTTATCCATCAGGGCCAAATCAGGACCAAATGTCCCTAATCCTTCAGACTCTAGCTGACATTCAAAGAACGAATGCGGCTATTCAAAAACAACATAAGGACGAACTTACAGAGGTTAGGACTCAATTGGCCCAGTTGGCAAATTCTCGCCAGCCAGGCACACTCCCTTCCCAACCCCTTCCTAACCCAAATAACGTGCCGACCCAGAAGTGCGTTATGAACCCAAACCCGGGCCATGCCCATATGATTTATCAGGCCCCCTCTGTTCCTTCACCTGACGGGATAGAGGCCTCCACTTCTTTTGCAGGTTACCAGCAGCAAGCTATCTTACCCAATCCCAACCAAAACCAGGCAGGACTTAATTCCGTATCAACCCGTAGTGGTAAGGAAACCCAAGACCCACCTCATCCGAACCACTCCAAGCCGGGTATTGATCCCAAGCCTAGGACAGTAATCTAGGACGTCCCCACCCCTGTCCCGGATCCACAACCTGGACCTATCCTAGAAGAACCACCTAAGGTCCCGTTTCCCGAGGCCTTGACCAAGGGAAAGAAGACTACCAAACCCGTGGCCCCTGAGGAGGACCTGGTCAAGCTCTTTGAACAGGTCCACATAAACATCCCCTTGATGGATGCAATCTGCCACGTACCAGCTTACGCACGATTTCTAAAGAATATATGTACACCCCAACGTAAGCCGCGAACCAAGGGAGGGAGCCCAATTGTTCTGTCAGAGCAAGCCAGCTCTATAATCCTCAGTAGACTCCCACCCAAGGCAAAAGATCCTGGTACTCCCCTGATTTCCTGCAAGATAGGTGGTACCCAATTTGATAGAGCATTGCTAGACTTGGGTGCATCCATAAACCTGATACCCACATCCTTACTTGACCATCTAGAAGAATCTGAGCTAAAACCAACCGAGGTGACATTACAATTAGCAGATCGATCTATAAAGTCACCAAAAGGGATTCTCGAGGATGTTATCGTAAGAGTGCGGGATTTCTATTTCCCAGTGGACTTTATAGTCTTAGATATGGACGCACCTGAGAACCCTAGGGATACACTAATCATTCTAGGGAGACTTTTCTTGGCTACTGCTAGAGCCAACATCAGCTGTGAGGAGGGCCAAATAGAGCTTAAGTTTGGAGATCAAACACTGAAAATTGATATATTTAAGGCCCAACAAGGAATTAATTGCGGTGTCATCGAACAAATTTGTGACGTCAGGACTTTGGTTGATGAATCACACTTCCAGAATGACTCGATTATGCCTCATCAACCACAGAAGGATCTTGACCCGCAAACAGAGGAGTCGAATCCAGACATACACAACCCAGTAACTCCCACCCATGAACCTCACATCTACATTGAACCACCCGCTGCTGCTGAAAACCCTGTCCTCGAGTTAAAGCCTCTTCCTGCTCACTTGAAATACATCTTTTTAGGTTCCGATCAGACCCTTCCTGTGATTATCAATTCCAACCTCAATCCCGAACAGGAATCCCGTCTGATTACTGTTCTCCAGCAACATCGCAGAGCCATCGGGTGGACTCTCGATGATTTGACTGGAATAAGTCCCTCCTATTGTACTCATCATATCTATTCAGAAGAGGGCACACGACCTTCTCGTGAAATGCAGAGACGCTTAAACCCCAATCTGCAGGAGGTCGTGAAAAGGGAGATCATCAAGTGGTTAGATGCCGGAATTATCTACCCGATCTCCGATAGTCGTTGGGTGAGCCCAATTCAGGTCGTGCCCAAGAAGGCAGGACTCACCACTATAACGACTGAGACCGGAGAAATCATTCCTACTCGACTAGCCAACTCGTGGAGAGTCTGTATAGATTACCGCCGACTCAATTCCTCCACGAAGAAGGATCATTTCCCACTACCCTTCATTGATCAAATTCTCGAAAAACTTGCGGGAAATAGGTTCTTCTGCTTTCCTGACGGGTACTCCGGTTATAACCAGGTGGCAATCCATCCTGAGGACCAAGAAAAGACCACGTTCACCTGCCCCTTCGGAACATACGCTTTCCGAAGGATGCCTTTCGGTCTTTGCAATGCACCCGCTACTTTTCAGCGATGCATGCTTGCCATATTCTCAGATATGGTAGGTGATTATCTGGAAGTCTTCATGGATGACTTTTCAGTTTTCGGAGCATCATTCGACGATTGCCTCCAACACTTGGTCCAGATACTCAGGCGGTGCATCGATGTGAATTTGGTTCTTTCCTGGGAAAAGAGCCATTTCATGGTGCCTGAGGGAATTGTCCTGGGACACTCAATTTCGGAAAAAGGCATCCAAGTGGATCGAGCTAAGGTTGATCTGATTTCTCACCTTCCTATGCCTAGCTCGATCAGGGACATCCGTTCCTTTTTAGGGCACGTCGGTTTTTACCGCCGTTTCATTCCAGATTTCTCGAAAATCGCGCCCCCCTTGACTTCTCTTCTCTCCAAGGATGTACCTTTCGAAATTTCCAAGGAATGCACTCAAGCATTTGAGATCCTGCGTGACTGAGTCACCCAAGCCCCGATCCTACAGTCCCCTGATTGGTCTTAACCCTTTGAGATCATGTGCGATGCATCCGACTTCGCTGTAGGAGCGGTTTTGGGGCAGAAAGCTGACGGGAAACCCGTGGTCATCTACTACGCTAGAAAGACACTTGACGAGGCTCAGCGTAACTATACGGTTACGGAGAAAGAGCTGCTAGCCGTAGTATTTGCCCTTGAAAAATTTCGATCGTATCTTCTGGGTTCCCATGTCATCATCTACTCGGATCACACAGCTGTGAGGCATCTCCTTGCAAAGAAGGACGCGAAACCTCGATTAATCCGATGGATCTTGCTGTTGCAAGAATTCGATCTTGAGATACGCGACAAGGTGGGAAGGCAGAATGTGGTAGCCGACCATCTATCCCGTCTTCCTTCTAGGATCATTAGCCCTTCCGGACCCATCACTGAGCATTTTCCCGATGAGCACCTGCTGACTATCGGTACTAGCCTTCCATGGTTTGCTAATGTAGTAAATTACTTGGAAACTCATCAGATCCCGTCCGATTGGCCGAAGGCCAAGAAGGACAAATTACGCTCCGATGCCAAGTATTACATTTGGGAAGACCCGTACCTCTTCCGCATAGGTGCTGATCAGATCATTCGGAGATGTGTCCCGGAAGAGGAAATCAGCAATATCCTATCCTTCTGCCATGACCAGGCATGCGGTGGCCATTTCTCAGGCCATAAAACCGCATCCAAAGTCCTCCAGTGTGGCTTCTACTGGCCTACACTATTCAAGGACGCATACAGCCACTGTAAGGCATGCAGTCGTTGCCAGACTTTGGGCAACATGAACCGTCGCGACATGATGCCTTTACAGCCGATTCTCGTATGCGAAATCTTCGATGTCTGGGGGATTGATTTTATGGGCCCCTTTCCTGTTTCGGATGGTTTCGAGTACATCCTGCTTGCGGTGGACTACGTGTCCAAATGGATCGAAGCCATACCGACCCGAACCTGTGATCACAAGATTGTTCTTAAGTTCATACATCAAAACATTTTCTCAAGGTTTGGGATTCCCCGTGCTATTATCTCTGATGGGGGGACCCATTTTACAAATGCTCAGTTTAGGTCACTTATGGCCAAATTTGGGGTGTCTCATCGAATCTCTACTCCTTACCACCCCCAAACAAATGGTCTAGCTGAGCTATCAAATCGGGAGATCAAGAAAATCCTGCAAGTCACTGTTCGGCCTGATAGGAAGGACTGGTCGTCTCGACTTCCGGAAGCATTGTGGGCCTATAGGACCGCCCACAAGACCCAATTGGGCATGTCTCCCTTTAGACTGGTGTATGGAAAGGCATGCCACCTTCCCGTAGAACTGGAGCATAAAGCCTATTGGGCAGTACGGAACTGTAATCTAGATCTTTCCAAGGCTGGGACCCACAGAAAACTCCAAATCAGCGAGATCGATGAATTACGCCTAGACGCGTACGAGAACTCGCAAATCTACAAGGAGCGGGTTAAAGCCTTCCAAGACAAACACATCTCGAGAAAGATCTTTCATCCTGGTCAAAAGGTCCTACTCTTTGATGCCCGACTCAAACTTTTCCCGGGAAAGCTGAGGTCCAAGTGGGTCGGACCATATTTGGTCCGACAGGTTTTTGGAAATGGAGCAATCGAAATCAGTCCACTCAGCCACGATTCTGAACCTTTCATCGTGAACGGTCAGAGACTCAAGCCGTTCATTGATGTAACTTCTACTGATTTGGATGAAGCATCTTATATCCTCCATTCCCCTTGAGCTTATTGCACCCAGCTGATGGCGTAAAACTCAGCGCTTAACGGGAGGCAACCCGTCA
Source organism: Thalassia testudinum (assembly GCA_037157565.1). Lineage (NCBI taxonomy): Eukaryota > Viridiplantae > Streptophyta > Magnoliopsida > Alismatales > Hydrocharitaceae > Thalassia > Thalassia testudinum. The sequence goes on from JAZHRO010000055.1 coordinate 132,196,693, forward strand.
TTTTCCTAAAAATCCAAAACTTTTTCTGACACCTTTTTGCACTTAAGGTTCACCCTTGTAGACAGCCGACCCCACCTTAGATGCTTGCATCTGGGATTAGAAATCGTCCGCAAAAATTCAACCCGACCCATTCACTCATCCAAATTTCTGTCTTAAGGAATGAACTAAGTTAAATAAAAACCCCCTAAGTTACAATGAGGACATTGCAAATCTTAGGCATGGGGGGGTATGAAAGTGCAAAACGTGTAAGAAAAGGTTTCAAACAAAAAATTCACATATGCCAAAAACACCATAAAAATTAAAAATTTTTGAAAAAGAATAAGAGGAAAAGAGGAGAAGGAAATTTTTTGAAGGAGAAGGAGAAAAGAAACAAAATGAAAAAGGAGCACAAAATTATGAGAAAATGTGATAGTCATTAGTAAGGAACTAAGGAATTAACCTAAGTTCTAGACCTCATTCAAGAAAATAACTGAAAAGTGCATAATGAGATTAGTAAGAACGCAAACCTTAGGCATTCTTGAATAGACTCTTAGTACCCATTAAGATCTAGACACTCCTCAAGAGGTTGAGGAAAATGAAAAGCTGAAGTATTAGGTCTAAGGCTTAGGAAGTATTTGGCCTCGTTAACTAATTTTTGGTTTACGGGACTTAGTAACCTAAGCACCCTAACCTCACACACAGCCTGGTTCAGTAAGCGTAAAAATCAAAATCACGCAGAAGCGTCGCAAAATTCTGAAAAGAACACCTAGAATAGGCGCGGCCGATCAGCACAAGTTGATTTGGACGAGTTCCCAGCGCGGAGAGGCGGGAAATCCCCTCGAAGATGCGTAACAAAATATCATCTCCTCGGTGCTTGTCTCTTAGGATATTTACATATCCTACTGGGGGCATGTAAGCACTCTGCTGATTCAGATTCCATGGATGGCATTATCTCGAAGTGTCAATTGCCAGGATCTAGATTCAGCCACGGAACACCATGGATGGGATTATCTCGAAATCTCAATAGCCAGGGTTCCGGGGGTTGTCATGGGTGGTGCTATCTCGAAGCATCGATCGCCAGGAACCCTTGAGGATTGATGATGGGAGCAAGGAATCTGATACAGACCGTGTTGAAAAGCCAATCCTAGGCTAGAACTAAAAAGAAAAAGAGAGAGAAAACTCTCCAAACAGAATAACTTTCTATCTCTCTCTTACAAAACGCACTGTGAACTGAGCCAGGGCTAAAATCATTTCAAGCACGGGTGCTTTAACCACAAAGTCCAATAAACCTTAGGTTAGTTCTTGTGGGCCTTAAAAACCTTTGCTAAGGACTGAGGCTAAGGCTAGACAGATTTGGATCTTGATTGGTACTAGAGTACCTTTTAGGCCTATGGTCAGCATTCTAACCTAATCTAAGCTCAAATGAAAAAGCACTTATCTAAAGCTATTAAGAACTTCATGGTCTAGAACAAGGGTTGAAACCTTAAGTTTTTACTAAGGGACTAGCAAAAGCTAGGCATAGGGGTATGATGAGAACCTCATCATGAGCCATAACTAGCTCATTTTGACCTAATACAAAGGATAAAAGCTCCTACATAACTCAAGGAAAGGCTTAACTCAGAGAATTCTGAGTTTAAGGAGAAAACGAGTCATAAGGGGTAAAAATACAATTTTACCAGTATAATCTGCATACAGGGTAATTCAGGGTCCATAGGTCAAAGCAACCTAATAAGAATAAAAGTGGGATGAGATGATCTGACAAGGGCTACGGCAATTCCAAGGAACTAAATGATAATCTGTAACCTTAAAACAAATCTACTTCAATTCACGAGGTTCGAGGAAAAGTAAAAATAGAAAAACCCTCTAAAATTCATAGGAAAATAATCTCTAGGGTTTAGAACATTCAATTTGGCCTTCAGAACCCATTTTGACCTACATTGAGAACCATGCCCAATTAATAACTTAATTTGGGTTTTTGCGTAAATTGATTGGTCAAACAAGGTTTAATCTAGAAATAAAATTCACCATCAGATTCCTTAGGTCCTAATTAGTCATGTATAAAAACTTGAGCCTAAGAAGAAACCTTCTTGACCAACTTTACACTTTGGTCCTCATATATTTACTTTTTGGCCCTCAACTTTTGAACCCTCGCATTTATGCCCCTAACTCTCCTTCGTTCTTTGCATTCAGGTCCCTCCTGCCAAAACCTGACCAGCACCATGCTCCGGCGACCTTGCGCGGAGCATGGAGCCGCGCAGGGTAAGGGGGAGGGTCTGGCAAGTAAACCGAGGGTGCCCTGCGTCGTCAGCCGTCGCAGGAACACCCCCCTGGTCGCTGCAACCCACCATACCAGCCGTGCGAACGCACGGACGGTATGGGTTTCCATCTCCGGCGTCCTCCGGCGAGGGAGACACGTCGTCTCCCTCCGCCCTCCTCTCTGATTCCGCCTCTATAAATACCCCCGTCGCTCCGCCGTTCTGAGCAGCTCGGTCCTGACGGAGAAAGACACCCACTTCCTCTCTTCCCACTCCGACAGGAAGCCCTCCAGCTCCGGCGGCCTCCCCTCTTCCTCCTCGTCGCTCTGCCTCACTACCAGCTGCAGGGTTGCTCTCCCTCGCTCTTCCCGCGCCACGCCGCACCCAGCTGGCGCCTCTCCGGCCCTCTCCTCGCCGCCGCCCCTTTCCCTGGGCAGCTTCTTCTCCGGCGACAGTCGATACGACTGTCGCCTGGTCCGGCCACTCCTTGTCCTGCTAAGTAGGTAGAACTCCTCCTCTTCCTCCCCTCTTCCTTTTCCTCACTTTACATCTTTACTGTTGCCTCGATCCGACCAATCGCCCTCATCTTCTCCACCTCCGGCCCCTGCTCCGGCGACCCGCTCCCATCACTCCAGCAACCCACACGGCTCGCCGACCACCGCAGAACCTCCTCCTCCTCACCCTGATCAACCTCCACCCTTCCACTTCCCCCAAATCACCCTCTGCAACTCCACCGAACAAACCCATCTCCCAACCTGCAGTTTGACCTAGGGCGGCCCTTAGGCTCCGCCCCGCCGCTTGCGCACCCCCGACCACCTTCGCCGCACCACGGCGAAGGTCCTCCGCGTTTCTGATTGGGCCGAGAGGCTGTTTCTCTGTGGGCAGGTACCTGCGCTCGCCGCCGCCATTGTTGAAGCGAAGCAGCTTCTTCACCTGCTGCCCCAGGTGCGCCACGCCCAGGTCACGCTCCTAGGCAGTGCGAGGCGTCTTCGCGAAGTACCAGGCTGCAGTCAAGTCGAAGCTCTCGCGCGAAGCCCCCGCGCTTCGCCTCGACTGCCGCTGCTTCCTCCGCGCAGGCATCCAAATTGAGGTGGGACATTTAGTCCCACCTCGGAAAGCCACTGAGGCAAACAGGCGCTTAAAGGCAAAAAGTGCCTTAAGCTGTTCGCCTCAGTTCACGGGGTGAGGTCCCCTTCACCCGCCCGACTACCCGGCCTCGTCCGCACGCACGCCTCGCGGACCTGGCCCGACCCGACTTAGCCTGACCTGCACTCCTCGCCCACCACGCACGCCGGTGGGCCTGGACCCGGGTGCGACCCGTACCCGACTACCCGACAGCTCTGGGAGAGCTTTCCCAAGAGCGGCTTCTGTGAGAGAGAAACGCGCGGGGGGGGGGGGGGGGGAGGGTAGAGTAGGTTTTTGCCCGTTGACGAGAAGCTTTGAAGTGTGCAGGCACAGGCGAAGAAGAAGAAGATGAGCGAGGTAGAGAAGAAGGACGACGAAAGCTGAAGGAAGGAGGAGCACTGTAGCAGCGGCGGTTTAAGTCGTCTGATTGGAAAATCAGACGACGCTCCGAAGGCAGAAAAGAGGAAGAAGAACAGGACCGCAAGGGAAAAGAAAAAGAAAGAGACAAGCAGAAACAAGAGCTGAAAGAAGAAGAAGAACATCACCCACTGCTGCAGATAAAAAGAAAAAGAAGAAAGAATGAGAGACGACGTCTTGACAGCAAAAGCAGAAGAAGAGAGCACGAGAAGAAGATCTGAAGAACAGAAGGCAGAAGAAGAAGACCACCAGGAGATAAACAAAGAAGAAAAACCAAAAGCCAAAGAGAAGAGAAAACAAAGAGGACGAAAAAAAGAAACCAAATTTTTATCTCTCTCTCTCTCTTTATTTTTGTAATATTTTTTGTAATAAGAATTTGTATCTCTAGAATACAACTTGCTCCCTGAGTTCGACCTCGGGAACTCTTTTATTTTCGAGTAACAAATTGTATTAAACTGGTAATCACTTCTCTATACTATACTACGACGAAATAATAGAACTATAGAGGAAGGTCGTCACCAGGCGTCAGTCAACTTGTCGGACCGATCCTTATAGTCAGGCCGAACCATTTTCTGGAGGATTTGCTTGATCTACCGATTAGACACCTTTGCTTGGTTGTTCGTTTGAAGATGATACAAAGAAGCGATACAGTGGTGGACTCCGTATTTCCTCAAAAGTGCCTGAAACGATGAGTGAGTGAAATGGCTTCCTCCATCAAATGATGGCTTGAGGGATCCCAAAGTGCGCAAAGATAAAGTCCTTGACGAATTTGGTGGTAGCAACATGGTCAACACGACGCGCGGGAATAGCCTTAATCCATTTCCAGATGTAATCAACGGTAGCAAGGTTGTACTTGAAACCGTTGGAAGGAGGAAAGAGACTAATAAAATCAATTCCCCAAAGATGAAAGATTTCTGCAGCATGGGCATCATGTCACGATGTGACATTGACCCTAGCGACTGACACCTAGTGCAACGCTTAGCATAATTGTGTGCATCCTGATGAAGGGAGGGCCAAAAGAATCTGCATTGCAACATCTTGGCTGGAGTTTTCCTTAATGAGAAGTGGCCTCCGCAGTCCTGATCGTGAGAAAAGGATAGCACACTGGGGAACTCGCTGTCAGGAACATAGCAATAGATGATCTGATCAACACCTACTCTAAAAAGAAGTGGATTATCCCAAAAATAATACTTTGCTTTTGCAGTGACATGGTCTCGCTAGTTTTTGGGTTAGCCTCGAGGAAGAGAGCCAGAAGCAAGGTAATTAGCGATATCGACACACCAAGGTCCACTTGCCACTTCTATCGCTAGAGGGTGCTCAACAGGAAAAGATTCATTCAATGGCAAGGTAAGTCTAATATGACCCGGGTCGAGTCTCGAGAGGTGGTCTGCGACTACGTCCTAGGCTTCGATGTTATCTCGTATCTCAAGATCAAACTCTTAAAGTAGAAGGATCCAACGAATCAATCGAGGCTTTGCATCCTTCTTATGCATGAGATGACGAATGGCTGTGTGGTCTGTGAAGATAGTAACATGGGATCCTAGAAGATACGAATGGAATTTCTCCAGCTCAAAGATGATCGCTAGTAGCTCCTTTTCAGTGGTTGTGTAATTACGTTGGGCCTCATCCAACATCTTACTGGCATAATACACCATGAAGGGGTGTTTATCGTGTCATTGTCCTAAGATGGCTCCGACAGCTAGGTCAGAAGCATCACACATTAGCTCAAAGTCGAGAGACCTATCAGGTGGCTGAAGAATAGGGGCCTTAGTGACTGCATCACGTAGCTACGTAAATGCTCGAATACAGTTGGGACCCATGTCGAAGGGCACATCAGTTGATAGGAGATGCGTTAATGGTCTGGAAATCTTAGTGAAATTCTTGGTAAATCTCCTATAGAAACTGACATGATCTAAAAAGGAGTGGATTTGCTGGATAGAGCCAGGTATCGGTAAATTACCTATCATACCAAGTTTAGCTTTGTCCACCTTGATACCTGATGAAAACGACATTATAAATCATAAGAAAGCACTATTAGCATTAAAAATATGATTTATGACTTTCGATTTGCACTAAAAATGATGTTTTAAGTGTCGTTGTTGTAGTATATGTGTTATAAATGCAAACAATGTCGCATCAATTTTATTTATTTATAATTTTTACTGATTTATTTTCTAGTAGTTCACTGGGGGATAGTTATTGATATACATCACTCTCTAAGTCCAAAAATGTTCTTTTATACTAAAAATGTTAATTTTATTTACAAAATGAATGAATGAATCAAATAATGAATAAATGGGTTAATTATTTACAAAAGAATCAATTAAAATGCCTGAAACAAATGTACAATAAATAAGCATCAAAAACTGGGTACTGCTACACTATGTTAATTATATACAACTAATGTAAGTAATACCTAAGTATAAGTACAAAAATAGTTATTAATATCTACTATATTAAATTATATTAACATACTAATATCTATAGTAGCATATATTGCATATACAGTAACATAAATAAGCATCGCTAAAGCTTAATAAAATATTTACATAACATAAGACAAAATAGTTATCTATTCCAACATATATATAAATGTATAGTGACATATATAACTGTCACTAAAGCTCTAGTATCATTTATATAGATATAAGAGCTCAAACAGTTCTATAGTACTCTATACTTATACATATATTCATTATATATGTAGACATATTTACTTAATTTATTTACATTACTATATACATATACTATTATACTGTATAGTTATACTATACATACTATACATATGCACGCACACACATAGCTTCAACACTTAGCCGCAGGAGCGGCCAACTCTTGTCCTCTTCTCCCTCTTGACACTTAGAAAATTTTTGGGCCTCTCTCAACACACAAGGCACAGACACTGTTCACTTAACCAAAAATTTGGTTTTTTAGTTGGCGAACTGATCTTTTTTGGGGTACATAGCACCCATATGGGTTAGACCAGACTACTACTAAACTCGATTCTCATTTCATTATTGTGTATTTTATCTGATTCAATACAAGCCCAATACCAGGCCCACAATAGGACTGCTACAGTGCGTGGTCCTCGGCCCACCGCCGTAAATGAATACGTTCATATGCTCATTTTGATCAGAGAGAGTATGGTATATGTAATGGGAGCCCTGCACCTGAAAACTGGTGAGCATAGTAGACGAAAAAATAATATACCGTGTTGCCAGGTCTGCGCTCAACGATGTGGCACTATAGGATGCAGCTCTCTCAGTGCCATTCAGTGCTACAGTTCGCACGTAATTAATTTTTTGGCCCTTGATTTGAGGGTCATAAATTAATCTAATTTAAAATTAAATTATATGGTTACAAAGCCCTTATATAGGGCTACCTAATTGTATAATTAATTTACAAAAATAAGTTATTTAAATATATAATAAAATTAGTTAAAGTTGACTGTTTATACATGTTAATTATAGGTTAATTACTTAATTAAAGTATAAAGTAGCTAATTAATTGTATAATTGACCTTAAACAATGTTTCTATACATAATAAATTATTTTTTACACATTTTTATTATATTTTAGAAACTTTATTTTAATTTATATAGATTTAAATACATGTTTAAGTTAGTTTCTCACATAAATAATTTATAAATACTATAATACAGTATAAATACAATATAAATAGGTTGGAATTATTTAATATAGTATTATACAAGTATACATTATAACTTACTACAGTATTAAATTAAATTACTAATTTATTTTATTTTAAGTTAGTAAATTACCTAATTAACTTACTAACATAACTATTTACTGTAAATACTTAATTAAATTAAATTACAGGTATTGTATAGTGCATAATACATATATAAATACATATGCACAGTATTAAGTATAATTATGTACATATAGATAGGTTTAAGTAATTACTTAAATTGTTATGCATTTGGTTTATATAAATTAATATCTAATAATACAATTAAGTTATTTATACATTAAATCGTCATAAATATTTAATTTAATATATAGAATACATATACAAGTTATTTATATACATTTTGTACGTATTATACAATAGATATACTTAGCTTTGCTTAAATTATATATACAAGTATATACATACTATATAGGGTATTTTTGGGGACTTTCTGATTTTTATAATTTTAGGGGAGGTGGGGGATGAGAGAGAAAGAATGAGATGAGGGATAGAAGTTCTTTTTGTGATTTTTTCAAGTTTGATCTTCTATTAAATTCCAAGGTAGATTGAACCATCGGTAGTTATATTTTACCAAGCCAGGGTTTCAGAAGGCTTTGAAACTTGGCAAACACCTAAAATATTACTAATCCTACTCAAGACACCTTTATTTTATTTTTTTGGAATTTTTTTTATGATTTTTACTTATTTACAAATTAAACCAATTTAGACCTTGAATGAGTTTTGAACTAAGGATCCTAAGGCACTAAATATAGTTCTAGGGGTTGGAAATGCAACTCATTCACTTAGAAATGTCCGGCACAGCATATGAAAGGTATTCACACATTTGAACTTGATTTTCAATTGAATTTCTTTCAAATTTCTTATTTGGACAATTAAAGCATTTAGAATGCTAACAATGGATTTCAAATTTGATTTACATGCACTTGTCATCAAATTTAAATCTAATTCAATTACATGAAAGCTTATACAATAAGTTATAACAATATATAATACAATGTTAGCCCATTACAACTCAAATCCACCCCAAATCTTAGCCAAACAATGGCTGAAATAGCTGCTCAAATTCAACAACTCACATTGCTGCAAATGTTGCTCTCAAATAGTAGCTCAGATGATAGCTTGAAGGATGAGACGACTTAAATGCAAACTCAAATCACTCCAGCAGCTGCTGTTGCTATGTTGCTGTCCAATGGTAGCAGTTCCTGCCCAATATCAGCAACTGCGAGCTGCTGATCTAATCAGATCACATAGATCTGATTTGATGCTCATGTTTGCCTCAATGTTGGACTAATACATTAAGATCGGTCCTTTTGATTTGTTATGTTTAGATATGATTAAATCCCTTTCTCACAAATCATTTAAAACTTTGAAAATCTGAGAATCGATGTAAAGAAACTCATTCAAAAATCAAATCAAACCTCTGATCAAATATGGAATTCCATGTCATTCAAAATCAAAACCATGATGCCCGGTTGTAGAGTTTGAGTTTTTGATCTTGAGTCATTAAGGTGATGTGATCAGCTAGAGTTCCTATTCACCATTAACTGGTGAACAGGGACAGTAGATGATTTATTTAACCCATTAAAACATTGTTCACGCCTTAAATCAGGCTTACTGATTTTTCCTTGGCTTGAACTACTAAGGCAAAGCTCAAAGTGGGTGCATGCTCATCCACAAATTAAAAACCAAATCCAACAATTTAGATTCATTGCATTACACCCAATTTAGCAAATAAAACATCGAATCTCTCGATTAACCTCGAATAAACCTGAATTGATTCCAAATCGTGAGATTAGGCGTGAAACACAAATATGAAATAATCGAGCAAATTGGTCCAATTAAAATCAGATCAAGGGGTCTTTGTGAATTTATGGAGTGAATGGGAGACCCCCTAGGTGGATTTTAGGTGCGAAGTTAGATCTAGAAGTGAAGGCTTCGGATCTGAATTTGACCTTAATGGAGGGGTGAACAATGAATAAAATGCGAGGAAATAAGAGAAAATGGTCATGAGATGATTTGGGAGATGTATGAATAGATGCGAGAATGCGAAAAACTCCTCTCTGATATGAATTGATTAGAGAGGTCAGATCATATCTAATCTATCTACTCCTATTCTAGACTAATAAACCGATGAATTCCATTATGTAAACCACTCCTAAATGATTTATAGTACTCTAATTGCTACTCTACATTACTCTAGAAAGTAGGGAAATCCTAATCTAAAGGAAGAACGGGACCTTTGGATCCAAAGCCAGTGGCTAAGGAGAAAGAAAGGAGGGAGGTCTCTAGTGAGTGAAGAGCCCACAAAAGGAGCTCCAGGATCGTCTCCTAGTGTTACAAGATCCAGCTTGACAAGGAGGAATTGAGGTTGAGAAACCACTCCCCTATCACAGGCGTGGCGAGTGAAGGGGTCAGGAGTTGCTAAAGAGGACGAAGGGATCGCCTCAAGAAAGTAGGAGGGTTGGTCGATTAGGCGTGCGCATGATTTCTATTGTGAGTTTAAGTAGCTAATTGAGTGAATCCAAACATGGAGAGAGTGAGATTAGTGATCTAGGGCTTGGGCGGTGGTGATGAGCTATGAGGAAGGTGGGAACGTTCAATCCAAAGATTAGTTGTTGGATCAGATCTGAGGAGGATGGTGATCCTAAGTGCAATGGTGTGTGAAGATTAAATGAGGATCTGCCCTTGGATCGAAGATGCATGGGAACGGTGGCTGGGATTAGAGATGTTCTACGAGTGAACAATGGAGCTCAATTCGCAGGTGTATTAGTGGTTTTGTGAAGAGGCCCTCAAGGTGTGAAATGGTAGAACAATAGCGAGGAGTCCTATTAATGGTAAGTTTGACAGCTGTGCGGTCCTTGAGGTTTTTAGAGAGGTCCCTAGAAGTTTACAATGAAGTCCTAGGAGGTTTTAAATGAATGAAATGTGTGTGCTTAATGGACCTATATGTAAAACTCTAAATGCAAGTTCTAATGATATCCAAATACAACCAAGTTTTTATTGAAGCTTAATTGAATATTAAGGAAGTTAATTTCACTTTTGAATCCAAATGTGTGTTCAATGTGCAATTGGATCATCAATTTGTATTAATGAATAGAATATCTCATTTTATGACCTAATTTTGCATTTTTAGCATAAATTTGCTATTTTAGGTCGTTTATATTATTTTCCACACTTAACCCATTTCATGTGTTAATTATATAGTTGTAACCTAGTTTCTATCTTAGCTTGGGCATTTTAGCTATGATGAGCCACACCTCATCAATACCCCTTTTGGAGATGATATGTCCCAGAATAATACCATCGTGCACTGATGGGAACACCATCATGAGTCATAACTAGCTCAAAATGATCTGATTAAGTCATTAAATGCTCCTACATAACCGCCAGAGGACTGTAATTTACTGCATAATCATTCTGAGGGAAAGATAAGAAAATAGGGTTAAAATTGTAATTTTACCATCATATCTTGAATGCAGAATAACCACGGATTTTCTTAAGGGTTAATTAAGGGTAAAATGGTCCTAAAAGGCTAACAAGTGGGTTAGAATAGGTAGAAAAAGGTTTTCACCTGTTTTGCGAATTAAATGACTTCTGAAACCCTAAAAACAGACCCGCTTAATTAATTGTGGTTTTGGTCAGGATAAAATTCACCTAAACCCTCTAAAATTCATATAAAAATATTCTCTAGGGTTAGGTACCTTCAATTTAACCATCAGAACCTGTCTTAACCTAAAATAGAGTCTCAGACTGACATTTGCCCTAATTTGGGTTTTTGCACGAATTACCCAGTAAAACTTGATCAAAACCAAAATCTAACTTCACCATTTGATTCCTTAGGTCCAAATTAGGTTTTTACCAAAATTTGGGCCTAATCTGAGACCATCTTGACTTGATTTGCAATTTGCTCCTGTCTGATTCTTTTCTATCACACATATGCCATTAACTTCCAAAATTCTTACAAAAAGGCTCCTAACTTTGTCATCATTTTCACAAATAGGTCCCTACCACCATGAATCCTATTCCTACAAACTCCGGTGACCTAAATTTGGCAAGAACTCCTTGATTCCTTGACGAATCCCTCTCAAATTTGAAAGGGAAGTTCGTCAAGGAATTCCCTTCCATCTGAGCCATTCCTTGGGCTCCAATTCTTTCCCAAAAGGCCATGTGAACCTTTCAAAGGTTCGGGTATCCTATTTCACAAAAACCTTCTGAACTTGGAAGCTTCTTTCCAAGCTTGGAAGGGCTTCCTATGGCCTATAAAAGAAACACCATCGCATGACCAAGCTTTCTAGCAAGTTTTTGGGAGCTAAATCACCCTAATCTACCCTCTCTGGCCACCAAACAACTCTGCTCTAGCGACCTCCTTGGATTCCCCTCCTCTGGCCGTCCAACCATCAAATTGGACGACCTAAGTTCTTCCTCTCTTCATCGTGACCCTCCCCAGCCAAAGGGATGGCGTTCCTCCGTCTGAGTCATCGTTGTCGCCTCGCCGCTTCTACCTCCTTCTCCGACGTTGGTTGATCAAAACCAGCTGCCTCCGCCTCCCTCCCACCTCGCTAAGTCGTTCTCTTGCTCTCTCTCTCATTCTATTTTGCTTTCCCACTCTCTACACACACGCACAACCGCCGCTTCTCCCTCAACGTTGTCATCTTCTCCGCTTCTAGTGATGCTCTGGCGATGCCTACACACCGCTACACTGCTCAAAACACGCTGCTACCACCTCCATCAGCTCCACCATGCTCCACTCAACAAAAGCCCTCTACCAATTCACCCTATTAGCCACTTTACGACTCCACTGAACTCTACGCCCACCACACTGCCATCTTGAGGTCGTCTGACCTCTTCACTCACTCCCGTGCACCACCAAGGCCACCATCACATTCGCCGTCCTCAGGTGATCCTCCTGAGCATATTTGATGTGGCCGTGAGGCCGTTCTTGTGCTTGCAGGTCTCTCATCGGAGCTTCGCCACTGCCCTGGCTGCACCGACTATGCCTTCAGTCCTCCGACCACATCTGCTCCAGATCTCTGCCCCAGTTTGCGTGGAGTGGTCTTAGGACCCTTCCCAAGTCCTTGACTGGGGCCATCAACACATGTAGTTGCACCAATTTGAGCTTTCTTCACTACCTGCAGCACGTGCGAGGAAGGGTGGGACTTTAATCCCACCTCGGTAGCTAATGAAGCGCAGCACGGAGATAAATTGATTTTGTGATACAGCCTTATCGCCTTATTTAGCACGGGGTGAGGTCCCCTCGCGCATGCCCACGCATGCCCTCGCTTGCGCTCACGCCCCACGGGTCTGGGCTTGATCTGATTACTTGGATACCTGGGTCTGGTTTGGTTTGCTTGGTCCGAGAGAGGAAGAAGAGAAAAAGGAGAGGAGAGGGAGGGGTTTGCTCTGCCACCCTCCTCATGACTCTTGTGAGATTTGAGAGAGGCCTTTGCCTCTGCTGGTGTGCTAAGTCTTGTGCTACGCCTTCTCTGAAGGAAGAGGAAGAAGAAGAAGAGAGAAGTGGTGAATCCATTTTAATGGACTAATATTACGCCTAAGTAACTTTAATCTTACCTTTTAGGTTTGTTAATAACTAAATTAAGTTATAGAATATTTGCATGCATCATGATTTAAGTTTACACCTATTTTATAACATTCTATAACTTAATATGTAATGATTTTGTTGTTTTTATGTGCAAGAATGAGATTTAGAAAGAACAAGGAGTTGGAGAATAAATTTCCCCAACAAACAACCGGCGGCATGTGTTTTCCCCCATCCTCCGGCCACCCTCAATAGCGGCCGGCCAAAAATAGCAAGGGGATTTTGAAAATCCCTGGAAGGGAGGAAGAGAGGAGTTAAGAGGAGGCGGAGCGCAGGAGAAGAACCGTCATCGAGGAACCGTGTAATCCGTGTGCACTGTGCACCAAGTCTTCGCCACTCCCTTCAGCCACCCCTGCAGGTGCCCGCTCCAGCGCTACCACCAGCACCCAGCTGTGCAGCTACAGCAACAAGACACCCGCGCATCCACGCCCAACTGTCTCCTTCTCCTCCAATAGGTCGACGGCCCTCCTTTGCCCGCCAGCCACCGCCGGCCACCTCTGGCCGCCGCATCACCACCGTTGCGTAGCTCTCGTCAAGCCGCACCTCCCCGCTGACTCTCGCGGCCAACCGTGCGCGGCCGTACACGCAAGGAGGAGAGAGGAGAAATCCTCTGTTTTTATGTCTATTAATAATTACATTCAATGCCATTGTCAATTTTATATTAATATTTTATTCTGGCCACATTGCACTGATGCACTCAGATTTTCCTGAAATTATTTTACTTGTGTTATGTGCATGTTTCTACTTTGAATTTCAAATCAGAATTGCATGAAAGTTGAATTTACATGATAAGTCATTACACATGCATCATACACATATTTTTGGAGCTTAATTCCTGACATGAAAACTGCATAAATACCCCTGAACCTTTAAGGAAATTGCAAACTTCATTTAAAATAGCATATTCCTCGCAATAAAGTTGCAGAAGAGTTTGCGAACTGGGTATTCCTTGACTCGTGAATTTATTGGTCTATTCCTCCCTATGGATATGACATCCGTTATTGTGGTTTAAATTCATATCTGTTTAATCTTTGATAGAGAGATTGTCCACTACCTTATGTGCTACAACGATTTATGATCTTAATATTAATTATTCAAAGTGAAAATCACTCCACCAAATTGACGCCGTTGCCGGGGAGGCAACAGACGCAATAGATTCACTTCATTATTTTTGAATATTCTGAGTTGCGCAATTATCTGATAAATTTCCTTTTTTTTACTATGCGAGGAATCTGACGAGGCCACGAGGCGCAACAGAGTAGTGACAGCAACCACGAGCTAAGCCATATGAGGAAAAGACGTAGGAGACCAAGATCCTACTTTCACAAAGGATTCTCCGTCGTCACAAAATTTATTTCCGTCTTTTCGCCCTTGTAGTAATTGGGGCTGAATTTTTGGGGGTTTGTCCCCACATTCTTTAGCTTTTAGGGCTTACATTATTTTCTTTTGCATGCGTGATTCTATTTTCTGCTTGCCTGCCTTTAAAACCAACAAAGAAAATATCGAGCTGCCTATTTAGAAGTTGCATGCCCTTAGGTGCGCACATTTAGGGGTGATTGAGCAGCGCATTAGATCTTATTATTGCATTGCAAGCATATTAGCACAAAGATTGCTGGAGACAGGTACACCTTTCTAACTTTTGCATCCAGCTCTTGTTCACGCATTTGCATTCAAATTAAAATTCAAGACCACCAAGTTGTTTGAATTTACTAATTCAGTGGTCACATAACTAAAAGTGTGACTGATAATCAGATTCAACCCTAAAAGCAATTCACATTTGATCTGATTCTAAGGGACTTGTCTTCGATTTCAAAAGAAATTAAAAAGATTTGCGGTGTGTTGCATACTTCTGACACTGAGCACGCACATTAGGCATCGCACTAAGGCTCGATCCCTTAAGGCTATAGGCACCGATCTCTTTATTGGTGCAGACCCTCCTATTGTGCTTTGCGGTGGTGGCGATACTATCTTTTGACCAAGTGTTTTGATACTCCACCGAGGGGGACACCCCTTAAAGGAACAAAAGGGTAGTTAAGGGGCACCGCATACGCATCGCCTCAAAGGAAGGGTTCGCCCTACTTTCATCCCTTTGTTCATCCTTGGAGTAACTTCTCACTTGAGCACCTGGGAGTATCATCCAAGCAAAGTATAGGTCCTAGGGCACTCGAAGGTTGAATTAAGGCACGTAATTGCAGTGAAAAACTTGTTTGGCCATTTATATTAACTAATTCAACCTCCGCAACAAAGAAGGTTAAGATTTCAAGTCCACACCCCTCTTATACCACTTACATGGGAACAGAGGGATAAATCTTGATCTTTTGACTTATCTTTGGAGTGGAGGCTTTACTTACTCAATAAGAACCTGAAGTGTGTTTTGTATGCTTGGTAAACGGTCTCTTGAGGGTAGTCTAGTGTTTGATCCTGAGCTTGAGAGAATTCTTAGGAGAGCTCACCTAGGAGAGGGAAAAGAAGGAATGGCTGAGCAAGGTGCAAATCAACAAAGGACCCTAAGGGACTATTTTATTCCAACTAACCAACCTGCACAAGCACTAAGACGACCTGCAGGGGATAATCTGTATGAGATCAAGAGCAGTACCATATCTTTATTGCCCTCTTTTTATGGTACTACTAGGGAGGACCCCTACCGACATTTGGAGGAATTCACCGAGGTCTGCTCCACGGTGAAGCTCCAGGGATTTACTGATGAAGCCCTGATGAGGGCTCTATTTCCTTTCTCCCTAAAGGATAAGGCCAAGCACTGGTATCATACCCTTGATGCAAGGGTAAATGATTGGGCCACCCTTAAGGGAGAATTTTTGAAAAAGTATTTTCCTATGAGTAAAACCAACCATTACCGAAGAGAGATTATGGGTTTTACTCAATGGGAAGGGGAGCAATTTCATGAGACTTGGGAGCGCTTTAATGACCTTCTTAGGTTATGCCCCCACCATCAAGTGCCAAGATGACAGTTGGTCGAAAGGTTCTATAACGGATTATCTGAAAGGCATAGGCAAACCATCGATGCAGCCTGTGCAGGAACCTTCATGACTAGAACTGAGGATGAGGCCTGGGCATTATTTGAAACATTAAGCGACAACTCCATACATCTGTCCTTTGCCTATCAAGAAAGAAAACCATCAATCTTGCAAAGGAAGATAGAGGCCCATGAAGTCGGGGCTTCTCAAGATTTGGCTTATTAGATTCAACTATTGAATAAAAACTTTGATAGGCTTTTAGCAAACCCCGGCATGAACCCGCAAGCAGCCTCTATTTTTTAGGCTTCAAGAGAATGCTCCATTTGCCAAAGCACAATGCACGCCACTGCGGAGTGCCATCAGGCAAATCAATTCCCTGAGTTGATTCAGGCCGACTTGAACGTGGCCCAAGGTTTCCGCCCCCCTCGCAATAACCCTTATTCCAATACTTATAATCCAGGGTAGCGGAACCATCCAAACTTCTCTTGGAAGCAAGGTGATGCTTCTAACTCAGGGAATACAAGACCCTTACCTCCCCAGCCCATATACCAACCTTCTTATGAAAACCCTCCTCTGAACATGCCCTCTGAGATGGATGAACTGAAGGCCATGATGAAAGCAATGCAAGAGCTTCAGAATATGGTTATCCAATCTCAGAATAAGATGATTACTGATATGCAATCCCAAATTGGTCATCTTGCTGAGGTAGTTAGGCAACGTGATCCGGGGAAGCTGCCTAGCTCCTCTGAGGAGAACCCTAAGGATAAAGGGGTTGTATTCAGGGAGCACGCCCAAGTAGTGACCGTGTTGATGAGTGGAAAAAAGATTGACAAGCCTAATAACACTCCTATGGTTACATCTTAGAATTCCCCTTCCACACCTGACACGACTTCCATCTCCACCGAGGAAGAGCCACATTGCTCTCCCTCGCACAAAATCACCCACAATGAGGATGTCGTCCTTCCACCACCCCTTTCCCGCCATGATGACCCCTTGACCCAGAAGCCGAGGGTGCCCTATCCAAAGCGTCTATCTGCTCCTGGGGAATCTTCTGTTGGCTCGTCTAGAGCCAAGGATAGGACGGAAGAGATTATGGGTACTTTTAGGCAAGTCCAGATTAACTTGCCTCTGTTGGAAGCGATTAAACAGATTCCGTCCTATGCCAAGTTTTTGAAGGACCTGTGCACCTAGAAGCGTTGATCTAGGAAACAGGTCCAAGCCAAGGTCATCCTGCCTGACCATGTTAGCTCGGTTCTCCAACATGGAACACCCCCCAAAATGAAAGACCAAGGGGCCTCGTATATTTTAGTGGTCATAGGTAACCAACACATTGACGAGGCTCTGCTAGATCTGGGTGCGGGGGTGAACATTCTATCGAGCTCTGTCTACGACCTTTTGGGAGGAGGCAAGCTAAAGCCTAGTCTAGTAATCCTCTAGGTTGCAGACAGATCACTTAAGACACCGCAGGGGTTGTTGGAAGATGTCCTTGTGAGAGTGAAGGATTTCTTCTTCCCCGTTGACTTTCTGGTACTTGATATTGACCCATCTAATAAGCCCACAAAGTTGTCCATTATTCTGGGATGCCCCTTCTTGGCCACAGCCAATGCCTCTATAAATTGTAGATCTGGGGCACTTAAAATGGGCTTTGGGAACAAGAAGATCCAGTTGAATGTTTTTGATACTTACAAGCAACCCAGATTTGAAGATTATTCTTAGATTGAGGTCATTGATGAAATGATTGAAGAGACTACTCCAGCACTCTTATGTAGAGATCTCCTTCAGAAGGTCATATCTAAGGACCATTCCTCGATTATTAAAGAAACTGAAAGGGAAATGCCCGAATTAGAAGAGTTGCTGGGGATACACACTGGTCTCTATCCCCACCATGGACTGTGAAGGTAGATCCACTGCCTGAGGCAGGGACATCTCAACTAAAACCCTCAATCCAAAAGGCTCCTGAATTGGAGTTGAAACCCCTCCCGAGCACATTGAAATATGCTCTCCTTAGCCCTAATAACACGCTCCCCATTATTATCTCGTCTGCATTATCTGAATTGCAGGAGGGAGCTCTGCTTGAGTGTTTACAAAGGCACAAGGAAGCAATTGCCTGGACAATTACTGATATTAAATGTGTTTATCCCTCTCTTTGCATGTATCATATATACACGGACGAGTCCGTGAAGCCTTTCTGAGATATGTAGAGAAGGCTCAATTCAAATATGCGGGAGGTTGTTAAAAAGGAGATTCTGAAATGGTTGGATGCAGGGATTATCTATCCCATTTCTGATAGTAAATGGGTCAGTCCTATTCACGTAGTTCCCAAAAAGGCAGGAATCACTGTGGAAGAGAATGACTAAGGAGAACTGGTGACCACTAGACCCTCAACTGGTTGGAGGGTCTACATTGATTACCGTCGTTTAAACATGGCTACCCAGAAAGACCATTTCCCCTTACCGTTTATCGATCAAATTCTAGAATGATTGGCGGGGAACAAGTACTTTTGTTTTCTTGACGGGTACTTTGGGCACAATCAGATAGTCATGTTTCTTGATGATCAGGAGCGTACCACCTTCACGAGTCCGTATGGCACTTTTGCGTTCCGCCAAATGCCATTCGGGTTATGTAATGCTCTTGCCACTTTCCAACGTTGTATGATGGCTATCTTTTCTGATATGATCGACGAGTTCGTTGAAATTTTCATGGATGATTTCTCCATTTATGGCTCGTCGTTTGACCTATGCCTTTCGCACCTTGATAAAGGCTTAACTCGTTGCGAAGAGGCAAAGCTGGTGCTTAGCTGGGAGAAAAGCCACTTTATGGTCCAGCAGGGCATTGTGTTAAGGCATATAGTTTCCGAGAGAGGATTAGAGGTGGACACCGCAAAAATTGATTCCATCTCTAAGCTTCCATTGCCCGCCAATGTTCGCCAGGTTAGATCTTTCCTTGGCCATGCTGGATTTTATAGGCGCTTCATTAGAGATTTCAGTAAAATCTCTAAGCCACTCTGAGACCTGTTAGCGAAGGATGTCTCCTTCAATTTTGATGATAGATGTGGTGAGGCTTTCCAAGTTTTGAAGAAAGCCCTCATTACCACGCCGATTCTCCAAGCACCAAATTGGACACTCCCATTTGAGCTTATGTGCGATGCTTCTGATTTTGCAGTGGGAGCGATCTTAGGTCAAAAGGTTGATGGCAAACCTCATGTGCTGCATTATGCCAGCAAGACCCTTACGGATCTTCAGCAAAACTACACGGTCACTGAAAAGGAATTACTTGCTGTAGTATTGCTTTGGAAAAGTTTCGGTCTTATCTTTTGGGATCCAAGGTTGTAGTGTTCACTGGTCATTCTACCCTAAAGCATCTTCTGGCTAAAAAGGACACCAAACCTCGCCTAATTTGTTGGATTCTACTACTCCAAGAATTTGACCTGGAAATTAAAGACAAGAAAGGAGTTGAGAATGTGGTAGCAGACCATTTGTCTAGAATCCCTATTGAGGCATCAAACCCTGCTGGCGGTATTCAAGAGACTTTCCCTGATGAGTCTCTAATGGTCGTGGAAGCTAAAACTCCTTGGTTCGCTGACATAGTGAACTATCTGGTTACGGGCATTACCTCCAGCACTTGGGACAAGTAGAAACGAGACAGGTTTCTTGCCAATGCTAAATTTTATCACTGGGAGGAACCTGAGCTTTTTAGAATAGGCCCTGACCAGCTTTTTCGCCGTTGCGTCCCTGACGAAGAACAAAAAAGTGTTCTGAGTTTCTGCCATGACCTCCATTGTGGGGGACATTTTAGTGGGAAGAAGATTGCCCATAAGGTTCTTCAGTCTGTCTTTTGGTGGCCCACATTATTCCGAGATGCACATATGAATGTGGGCGAATGTCTACGTTGCCAGCAGATGGGAACCATTGGAAAAAGGGATGAGATGCCCCAACAACCTATCCTCCCTATTGAAATCTTTGATATTTGGGACATTGACTTCATTGGTCCCTTTCCTGTGTCCTTCGGATATGAATACATCCTTGTTGCTGTAGACTATGTATCGAAATGGATAGAAGCCATACCAACGAGAACCAATGACCATTCCATGGTCTTGGGCTTTGTTAAGGCTAATATCATTTCTCGGTATGGGTGCCCAAGGACGATTATAAGTGATGGAGGACCTCACTTTAAGAATGTACACTTCACAAGACTACTCCAAAATTTGGGAGTCAACCACATGATAGCCACACCTTATCATCCCCAAACGAGTGGGCAAGTTGAAGTGTCTAATATGGAGATTAAGCGAATTTTAGAAAAAACTGTCAGGCCTAATCGGAAGGATTGGTCTAAAAAACTAAATGATGCTCTTTGGGCCTACAGAACTGCGTATAAGACTCCCTTGGGCATGTCTCCTTTCCGTCTTGTCTACGGAAAAGCGTGCCACCTTCCTGTGGAAATCAACATAAAGCTTATTGGGCTATTAAAAATGTTAACTTGAATATGGATAAAGCGGGAAAGGCACGTATGTTAGAATTACGTGAGCTTGAGGAGCTTCGTAATGAAGCTTATGAAACTTCTCAAGCTTACAAGCAACGTACAAAAGTCTTCCATGACAAGAACATCATTAGAAAGACTTTTGAGCCCAACCAGTGGGTCTGGCTTTTCAATTCTAGACTTAAAGTATTTCCTGGAAAGCTCAAGTCCCACTGGGATGGGCCATAGGTTGTTATTAATACTTTTCCTCATGGAGCTGTAGAGATTAGGAACCCTATTTCAGGTGCGAGCTTTAAGGTAAATGGCCAGCGACTTAAACCATATATTACTCTTTCAGATGGCCAGGTTTTGGACGCACTTTGGCTTGAGGAGCCTTAGCTTCTCCCACTCTCCTCCTCAGGTGATATTCTTCTATGTCTGCATTTTTCCAATGAGGACATTGTCAGTCTTAGGCATAGGGGGGTATAACCTGAGAATATTTATAGCATTTATAAATATTTGCATGCATATATATTTATATGTATGTATATATATAAAATCTCTTTTCTTGAGCTGAATGGGTTAGTCCCTAGCAAGAATACCTTGGTCATTGGAGGTTTTTCTTCTTGAATTATTTCCTAAGTTTAGAATCCAGTACATTTATTTCACGTGCACGTAGACTGGGTAATGGATCATTAAGGAAAACTAATAAGCATTTGTAGTCTACTAAACCCTTGGACAATTCATAGGGAGTTAAGCATACTATCTTCTAATAGATCCACCTCATATTTGTGAGAAAAAGGAGAGAGATTACTGGTGCGCTAAGTCTAGTGTAAGGACTCTTAAATTTTGGATAATTAGATGATGATACTTCAGAATTAGGCGTAGTTTTCACTCTCTGTTCCTGTGTGCGAATTTGTGTGAATTCCTGAGAGTCACCAAATAAGGCAGATACACAGAGATGAAGTCTTAATAAAGCTATGACTATGGTGGATGGTTACGACCGTCCTTCATAGAGTCCTCGGCTGAAGGAGGGTAATAGTATCAAAGGTCAGAAATATGCCTGTCCTATCCATTCCTTCCGGGTGCCGAGAATAGGCACTTCCACCAAATAAGCTACACAATTTCCTCTTGACCATCATCATCCCTAATAATGCCTCATAAATAAAAGTCTGTATCGTGTTGTGTCGATTGAAAAAGAAACAAAAACAAGAAGAAATAATAATGATAATAATAAAAAAATAACGAAAAAAAGAAAAAAAAGAGAGAAAAAAAGAGGTCCAAGTTATAATTTAACATTATTTTTGAGGCAACAAAACACCTATTGCGTTCCACCAAATATGACCCATAACTACCTTTTAGTATTTCTGATCGCCCGAATACTGGTTGAGGACTTTAACTTAGTTGTAGAGTTATTAGGACTTTAATTGAAATGTGGATGCCATGTGAGGCCACCAAACAGTGAGTACAATTACTAAATCTGGCGAGATATGTGATCTCAGAAAGAAAAAAAAAAAAGAGTGAGCGCCCAGGAACATCAAGAGAGTACAATTGTTTAGCCTCTCTCTGAGTTGACTTTTCTACTAGTTTAGAGATCTAGAGTCTGTGGTACTAGACTACATGTAACACCAGATGAGTGTGTGCCATCAAATACAAATCAATTCTACTCGATATCTCCTACCTAAGCCAAAAGCCGGGGTTAAATTATAGATTATCTTCTGCTTTATCGCCGAGGGAAGTAGTTTCCTATCCTGGCAGAAATATTTACTAAGGGTGAAGTACGAACTTCCAATGCGAATTGGCTTTTTCACTTGGATCTGTTACCTAGGCTATCATCACTTCACATTTGTCTGAATTTCTAAAGTTTAGAAATAAGAAAAGAAGAAATCTTCTTATTACTTCTCTTTCATTTTTGCTAGGGACTAGCAAATCTTAGGCATGAGGGTATTTGACGAGTCCATTTTAGTGGACTAGTATTACGCCTAAGTAACTTTAATCTTACCTTTTAGGTTTGTTAATAACTACATTAAGTTATAGAATATTTGCATGCATCATGATTTAAGTTTACATCTATTTTATAACATTCTATAACTTAATATGTAATGATTTTGTTGTTTTTATGTGCAGGAATGAGATTTAGAAAGAACAAGGAGTTGGGGAATAAATTTCCCCAACAAACAACCGGCGGCATGTGTTTTCCCCCATCCTCCAGCCACCCTCAACAGCGGCCGACCAACAATCCTCTATTTTTATCTCTATTAATAATTACATTCAATGCCATTGTCAATTTTATATTAATATTTCATTCTGGCTACATTGCACTGATGCACTCAGATTTTCCTGAAATTATTTTACTTGTGTTATGTGCATGTTTCTACTTTGAATTTCAAATCAGAATTGCATGAAAGTTGAATTTACATGATAAATCATTACACATGCATCATACACATATTTTTGGAGCTTAATTCCTGACGTGAAAACTGCATAAATACCTCTAAACCTTTAAGGAAATTGCAAATTTCATTTAAAATAGCATATTTCTCCTATTAAAGTTGCAGAAGAGTTTGTGAACTGGGTATTCCTTGACTCGTGAATTTATTGGTCTATTCCTCCCTGTGGATATGACATCCGTTATTATGGTTTAAATTCATATCTGTTTAATATTTAATTGAGAGATTTTCCACCACCTTTTGTGCTACAACGATTTATTATCTTAATATTAATTATTCAAAGTGAAAATTGCTCCACCAAGAAGCCTCTCCCTAAGGCTTGAAGAATTTGAAGAAGAAGAGGCCTTTGCCTCTGTTAAGGCATCTGAGCCTAAATTTGACGTTTGATATCTGATACCTTGGCTTTATTGGTTGAATTGAGTTGTGCTTGGCTTATCTGATCTATTACTTTGAGTAGCTTACTAAGATTAACATTGTAGGCTAATTTGGTGATTCAAATCACCATTTTACCCTCTCTTCTTTCTGCATTATTGACATTGGATCTCATTTATATATCTTTATTGATTTCAAATTCTTACATCTTTGATTGTGATCTTGGGTTTTAAATTGGCATATTGCTCCCTATGTTCGACCTCGGACTTCAACTTCGAGTAATAAATTCTATATGTTTTCGCACTGATTCGAGCTATACTTCAACGTGATGATTTTAAAATCCATTTCAGAGAAACAAACATTTTGTCGCCGTTGCCGGGAAACAACGTGCAATTTAGATCTCTTGATTGCAATATCAGACTTGGTGCTAACTTGCTCTATCTCTTTTGATTGTGATCTGTTTCAGGGGGGACTCATTGAAAGAAGATCAGCCGCACATCAGCCACTCTAAGGGTAGGTAAACTCCATTCACCCTCCTCTAAGCCCCTGATTCTAAAAAGCTAAAAAAGGAAAAAAATCAATTAGGGCTACGTGCATTATATTCTTAGATTAATCAAGTTACCTGATTTGATACATTCTATTTAAACAACATTCAAACCCTGATTTGTGCACCTACTTAAGATCTGAAGGTATCTAGGGTTATCACCTTCTTGCTCGAGCCCTAGGTATCACATTTGGACAAAATTGAATTGGACCAAATTAAAGTCAATTAAGATTTCCAGTTTAGGGTTTTAGAGACACACTTGCTTAATCAAGAATTAATCTTCCCAAACAATGTGTGCCTAGGCCTTGATTGAATTGATCTATTTAAGCAAACCCTAAAATCAGGTTCTTAATGTCATTTGAACACTAAAAGAGAGACCCAAATTTTTCAAAGGACAAAATAGGTGAAGTTGACCCACCTTGTTGGGTTAACCAATCTTCAAATTAGGTCACTTTGCATAAAAACATCTTAAAGTTCAAGTGAAATCATAAGCACCCTTGCTCTTAATTAAAAATCGGTAGACTTAAGAGGTCAAGTCCCTATTTTGGTCTACCTGGATCATCTGTGACAAGAGAGGTCAGGTGGGGGAAACCCTGTCTCATGGGGGTGCTCTACTGTGTACGGGTCTTTGCGGGACTCTCCCTCTCTGGCTGCCCAAGTAATTCTCAGGTGGACAGCTTTCTGACTAAGGGGTATCATCTGCCCTGAACTTCTATAGTCATTCAAAATTTTTGGGTATCTTGATTGGGTCCATCACATTCTACCTCTCATCTATTCCATTGGTGCATGTTTGGGAGGAGGCCCTTAAGACCATCCTTGAGGCCTCCATTAGATATTCACTCTCATCGAGGTCAAGCCTTGACTTCCGTGTTTGTGCAACAACTTGATCACATCGACATATCCTCTAATTCAGAACCTACGTCCACTTCATCAGTTATGGATCACCAAGAAGAACAACCTAATCTTGAGCAACAATTCCATGATTTCCAAAATCGAATCAATGCCATCATCAATCCATCGCCGCATCCTCAAATGCGAGATCACTATAATCCCGCAGCAATGGAGATCGAACCCCAAATCAACATTCCCGTGGGAGGACCTGAGGTAGATCTCAAGCCTAGAATGCTTCATATGACCCCAAAATTTCATGGCTTGAACTCCGAGGATCCTTTCCAGTACATCAAAAACCTAAAACATCTTGCCCACACCTTTGGGGCAGATGTATAGAATCAGGACGAATTACTCTTAATCCTCCTTGGCTGACAAAGCCGCTCAATGGTTTCAGACTCAACCACACATGATCAACACATGGGGAGAACTTCAAACTGCCTTCCTGCAAAAATTCTACCCCATTGGTCATACCAACACGATGCGGCACCAAATCACACACCTCCCAAGGAGCGGGAGAATCGCTACACGAAGCGTGGGATCGCTTTCTGGATCTCATGCATAAGTGCCCCCCTCATGGAGTTCCAAAGTGGGAACAAGTCCAATCCTTTACCATGGACTCCGTAAGGATATCAAGCTTTTTGTCAATGCAACCTGTGGTGGTAGCATCATGGGTCAACATGAGGACACGATCTGGGAAATTCTCGAAAACATGTGCGAGAACTCCCTGAACAATGAATCATTGGGTGCATACGACTGGACATCCACCCGCGCATTGGTAAATAATCAGGGGGTACACGAATCCCGAGGCCTTTCCACATCAGTTGATTTGGAGTTGGTAGCCAGTCAATTAGACAAGGTCTCCATTATCGAGAAAAAGGTGGACGACATCACTCATCATCTACACAAATCCACCTCTGCATTTCAAAGCACATATGCGCACCCTCTCACGGGAAGGGAGGCTGCGCACAACATCTACCACTCCCCGAGGATGGATGCGTATCCACCCCCGTCTGATTATGGCTTCGGAGGCAACTCCGAGTCAGTCCACCTCAGTTGGTAAAACTCTGAACCCTTGTACCCTGATTATCTCGGAGCTCCTCAAACCTGCGAGGATCTTCACACCGTCTAGAATAATTCTTTCTCCAACACTTACAACTCTAGATGGCATAATCATCCTACTTTTCGTGGTTGGGAAATAACCGAATCTAAGACCTCAATTCCAACCCCGACCACAGACTTCGTGACCTTATCAACCTACCCAACCAAGGCTCACTCAAAACTTCCAACCTGGACCACCTAAAGAAGATCATACATCTCTGATTCTCCAAACCTTGGTTGACATGCAAAAACAAAACAAAGAAGAGATCTCTGAGTTACGAAATCAACTGGCCTAGCTGGCAAGTGCTCACCAGCCTGGTGCACTTCCCTCTTAGCCTCTTACAAACCCAAATAACATGTCAAACTAGAGGCGTGTTATGAACCCAAATCAGGGTCAAGCTCACTTTGTTTATCAGGCCCCTTCTACTTCATCACCTGATGGGATAGATGCCTCAACTTCATACTCAGGATTTCAGCAGCAAACACCTATTTTGCCCAACCTAAACCAAAATAAGCTAGGATTGAATTCTGTTACTACCTGTAGCGGCAAAGCAACACAGGACCCACCTTATCCAAGCCACTCCCACCTTGGTAATGCAAACTCAAACCCTAGGATAATCATCCACGATACCTCTATCCTAGATCAAGAACCTAGACCCATTTTAGAGGAACCCACAAAGGTTCATTTCTCGAGGCCTTGACCAAAGGAAAAGGAAACCCCAACCCGTGGCACCTGAGGAGGACCTGGTTAAGCTCTTTAAGCAGGTCCATATAAACATCCCCTTGATGGATGCGATACGCCACATACCGGCTTATGCATGATTTCTGAAAGATGTGTGTACACTTAAGTGTAAGCCGCGAACCAAAGGCAGGAACCCGATCGTATTGTCGGAGCAAGCCAGTTCTGTTATTTTGAGCAAACTCTCGCCTAAGGAAAAAGACCCAGGCACCCCTCTGATCTCCTGTGCTATCGGTGATATACAATTCGACCGAGCCTTACTAGACCTAGGAGCTTCCATAAATTTGATACCTACATCCCTACTAGACTACTTCGAGGAATTTGAGCTTAAACTGACAACAATGACCTTACAATTAGTAAATCGATCTATTAAGTCACCAAAAGGAATTCTTGAAGATGTCATAGTTAGGGTACATGATTTCTATTTTCTAGTGGATTTCATTGTCTTAGACATGGATGCTCCTGAGAACTTGAAGAATACATCTATCATATTAGGGAGACCCTTTCTGGCTACAGCTAGGGCCAATATTAATTGTGAGGAGGGCCAAATTGAGTTAAAATTTGGGAGAAAAACACTAAAGATCAACATCTTTAAGGCACAAGGAATTAATTGCTGAGTTATAGAACAAATCTGTTATATCGAGGCTGTGGTTAACGACCTATGTATCGAGGAAAACCTGAATATTTTTGATCAATCGCAAGAAGATCAAAACCCGCAATTAGTGGAGTCTGAACCTAACATAGATACCCCCATAACTCCTTCCTTTGCTCCCGACACCCACCTTAAACCATCTGCTGCTGCTGACAACCCAGTCATGGAATTAAAGCCTCTTTCTGATCATCTAAAATACGTCTTTTTGGGTTCCAATCAGATGTTTCTTGTGATTATCAACTCCCGACTCACACCTGATCAGGAAACTAGCTTGATTTCTGTTCTCCAGCAGCATCGGAGAGCCATTGGATGGACTCTCGATGATTTGACTGGTATCAGCCCTTCATACTACACACATCACATCTACACTGAAGAGGGCTCACGACCATCTCGTGAAATGCAGAGAGGCCTAAATCCAAATCTGTAGGATGTCGTGAAAAAGGAGATCATCAAGTGGTTAGATGTAGGGATCATCTACCTGATCTCCGAAAGTCGGTGGGTGAGTCCAATTCAAGTTGTGCCTAAGAAGGTAGGGCTCACCATCATCACGACTGAAACTGGAGAAACCATACCGACCCGTATAGCAAACTCGTGGAGAGTCTGCATTGATTACAGAAGACTTAATTACTCCACGAAGAAGGATCATTTCTCACTATCGTTCATTGATCAGATACTCGAGAAACTAGCGGGAAATCGATTGTTCTACTTTTTAGATGGGTACTCCGATTGTAATCAGGTTGCAATCCATCCCGAGGACCAAGAGAAGACCACCTTCACCTGCCCCTTCGGAACATACGCATTCCGAAGGATGCCGTTCGGTCTCTGCAATGCACTCGCTACTTTTCAGCGGTGCATGCTTGCCATGTTCTCAGATATGGCAGGTAAATACCTTTAGGTCTTCATGGATGAGTTCTCGGTATTTGGTGAATCTTTTGATGATTTCTCCTGCACTTGGTCCAAATCCTCAAGCTGTGCATTGACATGAATTTGGTTCTTTCCTGGGAAAAGAGCCACTTCATGGTACCTGAGGGAATTGTCCTGGGACATCTCATCTCTGAAAAAGGCATCCAGGTTGATCGAGCTAAGGTGAATCTGATTTCCAAACTCCCTATGCCTAGCTTGGTCAAAGTCATCCGATCCTTTCTGGGGCACATCAGTTTTTATTGTCGATTCATTCCCGATTTTTTGAAAATCGCACGCCCTCTGAATAATCTTCTATCTAAGGATGTTCCCTTTGAGATTTTCGAGGAGTGCACTCAGGCATTTGAGATCCTATGTGATTGAGTTACCCAAGCACCTATCCTACAGTCCCCTGATTGGTCTCAACCCTTTGAGATCATGTGCGATGCATCCGATTACACTATGCGGTACTTGGGCAGATAATAGACGGGAAACTTGTGGTCATCTACTACGCTAGCAAGACACTTGACGAGGCTCAGCGTAGCTACACAGTTACTGAAAAAGAGCTACTAGTCATCGTATTTTGCCTAGAAAAATTCAGATCTTATCTTTGGGGTTCCCATGTTATCATATACTTGGATCACACTGCTGTGAGGTACCTTGTCGCAAAGAAGGACGCGAAACCTCGACTAATCCACTGGATCTTGTTGTTGCAAGAATTCGATCTCGAGATTCGCGATAAAGCGGGAAAATAGAACGTGGTAGCTAACCATTTGTCCCGTCTTCCTTCTTCCAACATCGACCCGTCTGGTCCAATCACTGAACATTTTCCAGATAAGCACCTACTAGCCATTCACAATCTCCCATGGTTTGCTGATATTGTAAACTACTTGGTTACGGGAAAAGTTTTGCTAGATTGGGCGACTTCCAGGCGGGACAAATTGATTGCCGAGGCCAAATACTATATTTGGGAGGAACCATACCTTTTCTACATTGGCAATGATTAGGTGATCCGGAGATGCATTCTTGATGACGAGGTCAATGACATTATAGCATTCTATCACGACTAGGCCTGCGGTGGCCATTTCTCTGGGCGTAAAATCGTAGCGAAAATTCTCCAGTGTGGGTTCTTTTGGCCCACTTTGTTCAAGGACACATAAATGTATTGTAGGGCATGCGCTCGTTGTCAAACCCTCGACAACATGGGCCTGCAGGATATGATGCCCTTGAACCCGATTATTGTGTGTGAAATTTTTAACATATGGGGAATTGATTTTATGGGACCCTTTCCTGGATCTAATAGCTTCGAGTACATTTTACTTGCTGTTGATTATATCTCTACATGGATTGAAGTCGTCCCCACGAGAACTAGTGATCACAAGGTTTTCCTTCGATTTATCCAGGGGAACATCTTTACCAGATTTGGGGTTCCTAAGGCCATCATCAGCGATGAAGGGTCTCATTTTAACAATGTGCACTTCCAGCCTCTGATGAAAAAGTACGAAGTGACGCATCGTATCTCGACTCCCTACCACCCCCAGACCAATGGACTGGTAGAACTATCGAATCGAGAGATTAAGAAGATCCTTCAGGTCACTATTCGGCTTGATAGGAAGGATTGGTCTACTCGCCTTCCGGAAGCCTTGTGGGCCTATGGGACCGCCTATAAGACCCAATTAGGCATGTCTCCCGTCAGATTAGTGTACGGAAAGGCATGTCACCTTCCCGTCGAGATGGAGCACAAGGCTTATTGGGCAGTATGGAAGTGTAACTGGATCTAATGAGGGCTGGAATACACTGCCGGTTGCAATTGAGCGAGATCTAGGAACTACGCAATGATGCGTATGAGAACTCACGTATCTAGAAAGAGTGGGTTAAGGCCTTCCATGATAAGCACATTGTACGAAAATCTTTCCACCTTGGTCAGAAAGTTCTATTCTTTGATGCCAAACTAAAACTGTTCCTAGGAAAACTCATATCAAAATGGATTGGACCATTCTTGGTGAGACGTATCTTTGGAAATGGATCCATTGAAATTAGCGAACTCAGCCCTGATTCTACACCTTTTGTCATGAACGGTCAGAGACTCAAATCGTTCGTCAAACTCACTAACTCAAACTTGGCTGAGATATCTTTTGCCCTCCATTCTCCCTGAGCTCATTATGCCCGGCCAATGGCGTTAAACTTAACGCTTAATGGGAGGCAACCCGTCATCTTGTTAAAGAGCTCGAAACCCTTCTGGACACATCTTATGCTGAACTCATATTGCACTTTAGGGTTTGTCCATTAGAACAACCGACTCCACCTCTGGTACCTATACCAGAGCTTGAAATCGTCCGCAACAGTCACCCCTACCCATCCACCCACCCAAAACCTGTTCTATTGTACGATCTAAGCTGAACTCGAACCCACCTAATTTATAATGAGAACATTGCAAACGTAGGCATGGGGGGTATTAAAGTATAAAACGATGTGAGAATCACTTGACAAGAAAAGGGTTTCATCAAAAAATTACATATTCTAAAAACTAAAAAAATAAAAAACTAAAAAAGAACAAAAAAAAGGAGAAGGGAGAAAATTTTGAGTGAATTAATTGCATATCACTTTTGAGGAGGAAAAGGGGAGGTGATATAAATATCAAAAAGGATCACAATTTGAAAAGAAAAAAAAGTGATAGTCATTAGTAAAAGATTAAGGAATCAACTTAGTTCTAAACCAAATCAAAAAGAAATAAAATGAAAGACAAAAAGTGCTAAGAGATAAAAAGAGATTAGTATGAATGTTGATCTTAGGCCTCTTGGGCTGTGATTTTAGACTTGAAAATTCAAGTATCCGTTAAGATCTGGATAGTCCTCAAGAGGTTGGGGAAAATGCGAAGCTTAAGTATTAGGTCTAAAGCTTAGGGATTATTCGACCTCGTTAACTAACCTCTGGTTTGCATGACTCAGTAACCGAAGCACCCTAATCCACACATAGTCTAGCTTAGTGCGCTTAATTATCAAAATCACGCAAAATGCATTAAATCTGTTATGAGAAAAAGCTACCTAAATTAGGAGCTGCTGATCAACATAAGTTGATTTGGAAGAGTTGCCAATGCGGAGAGGTGGGAAATTTCCCTCGAAGATGCACAATAACATACCGTCTCCTCGGTGCTTGTAACCTAAGATATCTAAATATCCTACCGGGGGCATGTAAGCACCTTGTGCTAGTTCAGATGCCATGGGCGGTATTATCACAAAATGTCGATTGCCAGGGTCTAGGTTTAGCTATAGAATGCCATGAGTGGGATTATCCCAAAATCTCGAAAGCCAAGGTTCTGGGGGTTGCCATGGGCGATGCTATCTCGAAGCATCAATTGCCAGGGACCCTACGAGGATTGATGGTAGGAGCTAGGAATCCGATACAGACCGTGTTGTAAAGCCAATCCGAAGTTAGAAATAAAGAAAGAAAAGAGAGAGAAAACTCTCTAAAAACAAAAAAAATCTTTTGTCTCTCTTACAAAAAATGCACTGCAAACTGAACCTGGGCTGAAATATGTTACAAGCACGGGTGCTTTAACCGCGGAGTTCAACAAACCTTAGGTTAGCTCCTATGGGCCTTAGAAACCTTCGCAGCGGACTGAGGCTAGAGCTGGTCAAGTCCGGATCTTGGTTGATACTTGAGTACCTCTAGGCCTATTATCGGCATTCTGATCTAATCTACAAAAGAAAGCATACAACAGAAATCTGAGCATAAAACAACATATTGTCTAGAATTTAAGTTAATTCAATGAGCTTTTGCTAAGGGATTAGCAAAAGCTAGGCATGGGGATATGATGGGAATACCATCATGAGCCATAACTGGCTCAAAATGATCTGATTAAGTCATTAAATGCTCTTACATAACGGCCAGATGACTGTAATTTACTACATAATCATTCTGAGGGAAAGATAAGAAAATAGGGTTAAAACTGTAATTTTACCATCATATCTTGAATGCATAATAACCACGGGTTTTCTTAGAGGTTAATTAAAGGTCAATTGGTCTTGAAAGGCTAACAAGTGGTTAGAACAAGAAGAAAAAGGTTTTCGTGTGTTTTAAGAATTAAATGACTTCTGAAATCCTAAAAACAGACCCGCTTAATTAACTGAGGTTCTGGTCAGGATAAAATTTACCTAAACCCTCTAAAATTTATATAAAAATATTCTCTAGGGTTTGGTACCTTCAATTTGACCATCAGAACCCGTCTTGACCTAAAAAGAGTCTCAGACTGACATTTGCCATAATTTGGGTTTTTGCACGAATTACCCAGTAAAACTTGGTCAAAACCAAAATCTAACTTCACCATTTGATTCCTTAGGTCCAAATTAGGTTTGTACCAAAATTTGGGTTTAATCTGAGATCATTTTGATATGGTTTGCAATTTGGTCCTATCTTATTCTTTTCTATCACATATATGCCCTTAACTTTCAAAATTCTTACAAAAAGGCCCCTAACTTTGTCATCATTTTCACAAATAGGTCCCTACCGCCATGAATCCTATTCCTACAAACTCCGGCGACCTAAATTTGGCAAGAACTCCTTGATTCCTTAACAAATACCTCTCAAATTTGAAAGGGAAGTTCGTTAAGGAATTCTCTTCCATCTGAGCCATTCTTTGGGCTCCAATTCTTTCCCAAAAGGCCATGCGAACCTTTCAAAAGTTCGGGTATCCTATTTTACAAAAACCTTCCAAGCTTGGAAGCTTCTTTCCAAGCTTGGAAGGGCTTCCTGTGGCCTATAAAAAAAACACTATCGCACGGTCAAGCTTTTTAGCAAGTTTTTGGGAGCCAAATCTCCCTAATCTACCCTCTCCGGCCACCAAACAACTCTGCTCCGGCGACTTCCTTGGATCCCCCTTTTTCGATGTCCAACCATCAAATTGGATAGCCTAAGTTCTTCCTCTCTTCGTCGCTACCCTCCCCAACCAAAGGGAGGGAGTTCCTCCGTCTGAGTCATCGTCGCTGCCTCGCGGCCTCTACCTCCTTCTCAGGTGCTAGTTGGTCAAAAATGGCTGGCTTCGCCTCCCTCCCACCTCGCTAAGTCCCTCTTTTGCTCTCTCTCTCATTCTATTTCTCTTTCCCACTCTCTACACACATGCACGACCGCTGCTTCTCCCTCAACGCTGTCGTCTTCTCCGCCTCCGACGACGCTCCGGCGATGCCTACACACCGCTACACTGCTCGAAACATGCCGCTACCACCTCCATCATCTCCGCTGTGCTCCACTCAACAAAAGTCCTCTACCAATTCACCCTATTCGCCACTCTACGACTCCACCGAACTCCACGCCCACCGCACTGCCATCTTAAGGTCATCTGACCTCTTCACTCTCTCCCGTGCACCACCAAGGCCACCATCACATTCGCCGTCCTCAAGCAATCCTCCTTAGCATATTTGATGTGGTCGTGAGGCCGTTCTCGTGCTTGCAGGTCTCTCACCGGAGCTCCGTTGCCGCCTTGGCTGCACCGACTACGCCTTCAGTCCTCCGACCACATCCGCTCCAGATCTCTGCCCCAGTTCACGCGGAGTGGTCTTAGGACCCTTCCTAGGTCCTTGGCTGGGGCCATCAGCACCTGCAGTTGCGCCAATTTGAGCTTTCTTCACTACCTGCAACACGCGCGAAGGGTGGGACTTTAGTCCCACCTCGGTAGCTGACGAATCGTAGTGCGGAGATAAATTGATTTTGTGATACAGCCTTATCACCTCAGTAAGCACAGGGTGAGGTCCCCTCGCACGTGCCCATGCACGCCCTGGCCCGCGCTCACGCCTTGCGGGTCTTGGCTTGATTTGATTACCCGGATACCCGGGTCTGGTTTGGTTTGCTTGGTCTGAGAGAGGAAGAAGAGAAAAAGGAGAGGAGAGGGGGGTTTTGCTTTGCCGCCCTCCTCTTGACTCTTGTGAGATTTGAGAGAGGCCTTTGCCTCTGCTGGTGTGCTAAGTCTTGTGCTGCACCTTCTTTGAAGGAAGAGGAAGAAGAAGAAGAGAGAAGCCTCTCCGTGAGGCTTGAAGAATTTAAAGAAGAAGAGGCCTTTGCCTCTGTTAAGGCGTCTGAGCCTAAATCTGACGTCTGATATCTGATACCTTGGCTCTATTGGTTGAATTGAGTTGTGCTTGGCTTATCTGATCTGTTACTTTGAGTAGCTTGCTAAGCTTAACATTGTAGGGTAATTTGGTGATTCAAATCACCATTTTACCCTCTCTTCTTTCTGCATTATTGACATTGGATCTCATTTATATATCTTTGTTGATTGCAAATTCTTACATCTTTGATTGTGATCTTGGGTTTTAAATTGGCATATTGCTCCCTGTGTTTGACCTCGGGCTTCAACTTCGAGTAATAAATTCTATATGTTTTCGCATTGATTCGAGCTATACTGCAACGCGATGATTTTAAAACCCATTTCAGAGAGACGAATATGCACCATAAAATGACTTTTCTCCTAGGAAAGAACGAGGTTTACATCAGTAGATCTCTGAAGGATGCAAGATAAGTTGTCTAGACAATCATCAAAGGTGGGTTCGATGACTGAAAAGTCATCCATATAGACCTCAAGAAAATCACCCACCATATTGTGGAATATCGCTAGCATGCATCTATGGAAGGTAGCTGGCGCATTGCAATGTCTAAATGGCATCCTCCTGAAAGCGAAGGTGCCAAAGGGGTAGGTGAAGATGGTTTTCTCTTGGTCACGGGGGTCAATAGCCACCGGCTTATAGCCTGAGAATCCATCTAGGAGACAAAAGAATTGATTTCCAGCTAACTGCTGTAGGATTTAGTCGATAAAAGGTAGTAGAAAATGATCTTTCTTGGTAGCAGTATTGAGTTTGCTATAATCTCCATACACTCTTTAAGACATAGGAGTGCGTGTAGGGTTGGATTCGCCCCTGTCATTGACACGGATGGTGAGACCCGCCTTTTTGGGCACAACATGATCGGGCTCACCCAGGGGCTGTCATTGATTGGGTAAATGATGCCCGCATCAAACCACTTAATAATTTCAGCCTTAACGACCTCCTGCGTATTAGGATTGAGACGTCGTAGCATCTCACGGGAAGGTCGAGCCTCCTCCGTATATATACGGTGAGTGCAATAAGAGGGGCTATTGCCAGTCAGATCAGAAAGAGACCATCTAATGGTTGCCTTATGTTCAATTAGGACCTTCATTAGCTCGCACTCTTGCTCCTTGGATAATTTTGAATTGATAATTACAGGAAGCATTTCATTTGGTTCTAAGAAAGCATATTTTAGTGTGTCAGGCAAAGTTTTAAGCTCGGGAGTGGATGGTGAAAGATTTGGCAAATCTTGAGACATGGGTGTCCCAAAAGGATAAGAAGAGAGAATAAAGGGAGAAGGAAATTGGTCCTCAGGTTGGTCAAGGATATGGGCATCTTTGATTGATGGATCAAAGAAAAAAGAGCCCAAATGATCAACATTTAGTAACAAGGTCCTAGTGTGGAATGCCGCTTCCGCCTGATTTAGCAGGAAAGAAAGGGCACTCTAGTTTCAAGGGGGTAGATTGGAGGTGAGTAGCACGAAAATGACTCAGACCACAAGGCATATGAAGAGGAGTGGACCTCGTCAGGGGTCTAGTCAGGAAGAGATAAGGGTAAGGGGAGGGGTAGGTCAGCCAAGTGATTGTGATTCTCCAGGGGTATGCCACAGCAGTTCAAATAGGTCCCTACCAACCTGATACATGCATTAATGGTCGTGTCATCGTTAGACGTGTCACCCTTGATAAAATCGCATTCAAAGTTCTTAACGGCCTTGAAAATATTAAGTTTGAGCTTTTTAGAGCCCATAGAAATCTCAATGCAACTCGATTCACAACCAATATGGGTGTGGGCTGTGGCCAAGAAAGGTTTGCCAAGGATTATCGGGTAATCAGAAAGTGAATCAGGAACTTCCATGTTTAATACAAGAAAGTCATCGGGAAAATAAAGATTATTGACCTTAACCACCATGTCTTCCACAACACCTCGCGGGATTTTGACAGAGCGATTTGCCAGCTATAATGTAATAGGGGTGGGTTTCAGATTTCCTAATGCAAATTTCTGGAACATGATGGTCAGTATGAGGTTAATGGAAGATCCTAAATCTAGCAAGGCATGATCAAAATTGCAGCCTTTGATGTTGCATGAAATGAGAGGAGTGCTTGGGTCTTTCTACTTCGATGGTAATTTTGATAGTATAGCACAACTCACATCAGGCAAGAGAACCACCGAGTTCTTGGTTTTCTTTTACTGTTGCTTAGGTGTAGTGTAGTCCTTAAATAAATGGGCAACAGTCGGGATGTGGTTGATCACCTCTAGCAAGGGAACCTTGATCTCAACGTCCTTGAATAAATCACACAAATTATTAAAGGTCTGTGTGTTCTTTTTCTTGCCTTTTGGGACTAATTCTGGCACCAGTTTGGGTGTGTCGTCATCACGAGAATGTGGTGAGCAACCCGAATGAGAGGACAATCAAGAAGATGGACCAGGATCAGGTTGAGGCGGATTGACGATCTGTTTACCACTCCTCGTAGTAATCGCATTGGACGCCGCAGGTCCAGTGGGATTGTAACGAACCAAAATCTTGGTCCCGAGTCATTTTAGGGTGGTTCGGGTCATTTTGAACTCGAAAACCCTGTTGCGGTTCTGTGTTGGTATTAGCACCTCCTTAAATTGCTAAAAAACTAGTATTTCAAGTCAACCTTGAGTCAAATGTTTTCCGAAGTGTTCCATGTATGGTTCCGTTGAATTCTCTCATCGTAAGCTTTCTGACGATGCTTGTTTCGAGCAAATCCAAGGTGTATAGCTCAGGTTATGGCCAAAATAAGCCAATAAGGAACTATATGTAAGGTGGGCCCAACCCTGGGGGTATTTTAGGTATTTCACCCACTAAATCGATCCCAACAAACCTTGGGCCTATATATGGACCCAGAGGGGCCCTTGGGTCATAATTAGCCTTTAAACTTACTAAAATCTAAGAGAAATGGAAGGGAAAAGAATTTAGATTTCACTTAGAAATCTAAATTCAAAAATCTAGGGACCTAATCGTGATTCTGAGAAGTTCGGGCTTCCCACCACAATTTTTGTGATGGCGGTGGGGTCGCGCAGCGTGGGCGCGACACACAGTAGTAGCGCAGGAGCACAGGAAGGTAGGTGCGGGCGTCAGATGAGCAACTCATGTCATGGATCGACGGCAGTGGGCACGGGTGGCGATCTGCTAGCAGTCGCGCGAGACAATAGGCATGCAACACGTGGCAAGCATGTGGTGCACGCTGACTAGTTGACCGGTTTGGTTGAACAGGTTCGGTTTAGGACCCCCTTCGCGTTGTTTCATGCAATTCGAGGCCTTCCTGATTTTGGATTTTGATAAATAAGGTATCATTGGCAACGTATCGATGCGTACTACACATTGGAGTGATTTGTTCATCCGTGGATTTCTAGGATGGCATGGAGACTATCCCCAGGTTCTGTGTGCATAGTTCAGAGTCACCGTGACCCTCCAGTGATGTTAGGTAGAGTAGTCTACCCTTCTCTTGATCTGTTTGATTTTCAGGTATCTGTGGACCTGGTTTGTGTAATTTTGTGTGTACTGCCTTGGGTGGTTTGTAATTCTCCCTTTTGCTGAGTTTGGAATCCTCCAGTGTTTTCCCTAGTTTATGGACACTGTAATAAGAAATAACTTGATTATGTTTAAATAATTGAGAATTAACAAGTACATGTACCTCTGTATTTGCATGCATGAAAAGGACTTGGATTTATGTGAAACCAATTTCATCATAATTGTAATTGGTAAATAGTATGTAATCACTATTGTAATGTGGAAATTTTATGTGAATTGGTAATATTAATGGTGATATAAATACCTGTCCATCTTGGGCTTAAGGATGTGGAATGGTCAAATAAGACTGGATATACCCAGGACAAAAGATATAGTTATCTGAAAATAATTTGATATGACGGATTTGTCGGGAGTTAAAAGAATTGGACAATTAGTTTTAGCCTTGCTACTCGTTGTAATTTGGTTGTAGCTTTAGTCTTTTAGACCAATTTCAGGGGCTGGTTTAGGGAGTTGCTGGCTCCCCTACGACTCTTTGGTTAGGCTTAGCTGCACTTGATTATGGAAGAGTTTACCTAAGTTCTGGTCTAGAATGAATGATTAATTAAGTCCTTAAGTGCTAAAGAAAAGAAGATATGTGAAGGATACCGACTTTAGGCCACCTAGTTTGTTCTAGGGCTTAAACACTCATGTATTTGTTCAGATTTGGACTATTCCTTAATAGGTTGAGGAAGTTGCGAGGTTGATGTATTAAGTCTAAGGCTTATGAATTATTTGGCCCTGTTGCCTGCCCTTTGGTTTGTGGGACTTGGTAACTTAGGCACAAAAAAAAATTACACACCAGTTTGGTTCAGTGTGCGTAATTAAGAATAATGCCAAAAAGTATTATGTTCTGAAAAGGTTTTTCCAAATATTTGACTTAGGAGCGGCTCGAAGACACAAGTTGATTGGACGAGTTCCCAGGGTGGAGAGGAGGAATGAAAAATACTCCTCTCGAAGATGTGTTATAACATATCGTCTCCTCAGAGCTTGTCTCCTAGGATATCTAAATATCCTACCGGGGGTATGGAAGTACCTTATGCTAGTTCAGGTGCCATAGGTGGCATTATCCCGAAATGTTGATTGCCAGGGTCTGAATTTAGCTATAGAACGCCATGGGCAACACTATACTGAAGTGTCAAAAGCCAATGTTATGGGGGTTGCCATGGGCGATGCTCTCTCGAAGCATCGATTGCCAGGGACCCTGTGAGGATTGATTGTGGGGACAGGGAATCCGATACAGATCGTGTTTAGGGCCAATCTGATGTGGATTTTGGGGAATTTAAAAAGAAAAGAGAGTAAACTCTCAAAATAAATATCCCTCTCTCTCTTATCAAAAATACACTGGCAAACTAAACCTAGACTTGCTGCACATACACACGGGTTCTTTAACCGTTGGGGTCAACGAACCTCTAGATAGCTTTTGCGGGCCTTAGAAACCCTCGCAACAGACCCAAGATTGAGGCTGGTCAGATTCATATCTTGGCTGTTAGTTGAGTCCCTTTAGGCCTGGAGTTGGTATTTCGATCTAGTCTCTAGAGGTGTGGCACAATAAGTTATCTAGATGAGAAAATTTGGCCTAGAAACTTGGTCTGATCCATATGATTTTGCTTGGGACTAGCAAAACTTAAGCATGGGGGTATTTGATAGGTCTACTTTAATGGACTATAGTTAAGCTTAAGTACATGATTATTTGGACAAGAAGTCAATTTAGGACATGCGCTACATTGATAAATTATTTAAGCTCATGAATTGTCATCTATGCATGTGTATTTTATTAAGGTACTCCATTTGCATATGATTGTAATACATGTTGGTATACTAATTTATGTACGTTTATTTGCAGGAGTAATTGAAGACACATCAGGGATGCCAAAGCTAAGGAAAGATTTCCTTTTAGGAAGAAAATATTGATGGGAATCATTTATTGTGAAGAGAATCATATATGGGCTACTTTGAGGATTCCATAAAAGACCAACATTCTCCATTGTTGTTAACTTTTCCCGCAAATTCTCTCACCAACAATATTGCACAATCATCCAATCTCTCTCCCTGTTAATTTCTCTATCTCTTCCTCTCCCTTTGTAACCCATCCACGCAAACACCAGGAAAGGATCTTCTTCCTCCCCACAGAGGGAGAACTTGCCCTCTGCCTTCATCTCTTTCTCTACGTGCCAACAAACCATCCACCATCAAAGGCCATCGATGATGCCCAACCACCACTGCATCTCGTCCATGTCCTCGACATTCCTATCACCACTGTCAGTGATGATAGTGCCGATGCCTCCACCGTGTTCGCTACTGCGTGTTTGACTTGCCACTGCATCTCGTCTCTATTGCGACCACGACCTTGCCTCCCCATGCACGGCGTCTTCTCCAACCAACAGAGACCGGCCATCAATAGCAGCAGGCACCGACCTCTTCTTCTTCCTCTTCCTCTGTTTCTTCTTCAACAACAACCCCACTTTAGCCACCATCGGTCCTCGCAACCCCAATAGGGCAGCACCACCACTATCATCACACGCACACATGCAGCCACCAAAGGCGGTGGGAGATAAGAAGTCCGGTAGCTTCCCCAGACATTCGAGAGGAGTCCCCCTTCATCTTCCTCCCATGCATAGGCCTCATCTTCTTCCCATGTGCACATGCCGGCGCGAGGCCAATGCCAGCCTCAATTACACTAGCTGCACGCACCAACAGCAGGCCTCGCACCTCCTCCTCCTCACATTCTCTCTCTGAACAGAACCACCACCTCTACCGCTGGCCTCATTTCATTCCTATGCTGACAACACCACCCGCACGCGGCTACCGATGCTAACCACCTTGAGTGTGCCCTCATGCATGCCCTCACCATGCACAGCCAGCCCTGTGCACACCCAAGCCCCTTGCGCGGCCATGTGGGACCACGCGTGGCCATCGTAGGCATATCCCCTACCGTGTACTATTTATCGTATTCAACAGGATGAAGAAGAACCCATCAACTGGCGGCGCCAACCTCCACGCAGCCGGCAACTCCAGCCTCAATCCTTCGCGCTGTCGACACCACCAAACTCATCACAATGCCACGAGCCCAACCACTCCCTACGACAGGCCAACTGTGCTCCACGCGCACATGTTGAGAGACCCACCACCAGTGAGCTCCTCTCCGCCGTCCGGTCGGCTCTGTGATGGGAACACTATCATAGGCCATAAATATCCACTTTTAGTTAGGTTTGTTTGATAAAAGCTCCTACATGATCATCTGAGGGTTGTAATTCCATAATATTCTAATTTCATAAGAGAATGGGAAATCATGGTTAATTATGTAATTTTAACAGCACATCTTGAACATAGATTAACCACAGGGTCACTCAGGGGCTAAATAAAGGTTAAATGAGCTTAAAAGTCCAAAGAGTGGGTCCACACTGATAGAAACAGGGTTTCACACTTTTCAAGAACCACAACACACAAAACCGTAATTTTAGACTCGCTTAAATTAAAGAGGTCATTGTCAGTATAAAATTCATCTAAACCTCCTAAAAATCATAGAAAAATATTCTAAGAGGTTTGGTACTCTTGGTTTGACCATCTAAACCCATTTTGACCGAGAATAGTCTCAGACGGAATTCTGCCCTAATTTGGGCTTCTGTACAAATTGCCCAATCAAACATGGTCGAACCTAAAATCCAACTTCATCATTAGATTCCTTAGGTCCAAATTAGGTTGGTACCAAAATTTGGGCTCAATCAGAGTCCATCTTGACCTAATTTGAAATTCAGTCTGTTAAATCTATATTTCTTATAGTTAGGCCCTAACTTTCAAGTTCTTTGCATTTACCCCCTTAACTTTTCATCATTTTCTTCAAATCAGTCCCTGCTGTCGTTGATGTGAACGCAGCTTTGCAATCAAGATTCGAGGGAGGATTCCTCCCTCAAATCAGATCCAAATCCCTCTAAAATTGGAGGGATTTGTCGCAAGAACCTTCTCAATCGTTTGGACCAGTTAGGAGACCCTACAAAGATCCATAGATCTCAAGTGAGCGAGCTTGAGAATGCAGGGGATCTTGTTTCCCGGAAATCTTGATTCAATCAAGGACTCTACCTGATTTGGAGCTTGATTTGAAGCTCTATAAAAGACCCTCATGCCATGGCCGTTCTTTTCAGCCAAGAATCCACCCTCTTCTCCCTTCTCTGGTCGTCCGCAACTTGAGCTCTGGTGAGATTCTCCAACACCTTCCTCCGGCTAACCAATCATCAACTTAGGAAGCCCATCCTCTCCCTCTCTTCTTTGCGCTCGTCGCCCGTCAAAGCTTGAGCGGTTGCTAGCCCTTCTTCCTCTCCGATTCCTCCATCGGACTTCGTTACCTTCCTCACGTTCGGCTGTTCAATGTTGGATGCTCCCTACCTCAATTTTCCCTGATAAGGCCTCTTCTCTCTTCATCTCACCCTCCCAATCTCCTCCAACCCTTTAGAACTTAGGTTCACGCAACATTCACCTCCTTCCCTCTTCGTCTTCTTCGTGGTCGGCGAAGCTCTGGCAAGCTTCGTCCGGTCGCTACACCCAACGAAATGCCACACCACCACCTCCGACACCTTCGTCTCACTGTCACGAGCAAAAGCCCTAACTTAATTAGGAGATTTGCTTCCTCCATCACCCATCGAACACCACATTTCATCATCACCTTCTTTGGCGCCGTCTGACCTCCTCTAACCACCACATGCCATAAAACCACAACCGCTACACTAGCCTCGATATGGCAAAGCTTATGAACATGTTTGACAAGGCCACAAGGCCGTTTTCGTGCTTGCAGGTACCTATCGGAGCTCCGCCATCTCCGTTGTCTTCTCTGACAATGACAGCTCTTCTTCGACCGACTTCGACCTTGATAACACCTTTAACAGCAGCAGCTTGACCCAGCAAAGCCCTTCAGGACTCCAATTGACCACGAATGTAGACGCGGTAGCTTGAATTAGAGCTGCAATCCACCTGCTGCTGTGCGTGATGAAGAAGTAGAGGTTAGTTAGGTTAGTCCCACATCATGTGGAGTCGTGAAGGCACATAAAAGGAAATTGTGCTCTGGGCTATTCGCCTTCGAACGCATGGGGGTGAGGTCCCCACTCATGCCCAAACGCATGTGTGCTCACATGCGCTCCCTCATGCGCCCTCTCCTGTGATCATGCCAGCAGGTCTAGGCTTGGATTCGACTACCCGGATTTGACTTGATCTGAAGAAGAGATCATCTGAAGGAGGAAGGGGGAGGGTTTTTGCTACCTTGGGAATTGTGCCCCTTCTCTCTCTCAGCACTTAGCCTTCTGAGGCTCAGTGAGGCCTTGTGCCTTGCTCTTGAGAGGGCCCTGTGCTCCTTTGTAGCAGCTGTTCCTTGGCTCTTGTTGAGGCATGAAGATAAGGTGTCTGAAGCCTTATATTGTCGTTTGAGGCTTTGTGTTGGTTCTGATTTGATATTATTGTGGAAACATTTACTTCGTGATATTTAATTGATACTGTTCATTTATTTGAGATAATTGTTGAGCTTAAACATTAGGATTAATTTGGTGATTTAAATCCCCATTTTAACCCCATCTTTTGGCACTCTCATTCTTGGTTTTTATTGCAATATTATTCTGATTGATGATATTTTTATTTCTTCATTGATAATTGTGGTTAGTGATTGAAATTTGCCATTTTGCTCCCTACGAACGATCTCGGACTTAAATTATTTTCAAGCTTTATAAATTTAAGTGTTTGTGTGATTCTCGTCCTATACTACGACGTATTTCTCTAAAAGATGACTTTCGCGATTAAACATTTTGGCGTCGTTGCTGAGGAGCAACGTGCAGTTTCACTCACTGATTACAATTCTGATTTGATACTAACTTGCTTTGTTTGCT
Organism: Thalassia testudinum; assembly: GCA_037157565.1. Lineage (NCBI taxonomy): Eukaryota > Viridiplantae > Streptophyta > Magnoliopsida > Alismatales > Hydrocharitaceae > Thalassia > Thalassia testudinum. Next base: position 132,240,329 of record JAZHRO010000055.1, read on the forward strand.
CTATTGTGGTTTTGCGAGGTACACGGGAGAAGATCATCTGCACAACAGCCACTCCAGGGCTAGGTAACTTCATTTCTTTCTTCTTAAGCCCCTCATTGTTGGAAGGAATTAAAAAGAAGAATCAATTAGGATCAACTCGCATTATTTCATAGATTTAATCACTCGAGTTGCCTGATTCGATTTGCTTAGAAATCCCCATCTAGATATCTACACCTACTAGGGACTAAAGGTGCCGAGGGCTACTCATCTTCTTGCTTGAGCCCTAGGTGCCAACTTTGGAAAAATTGGACTTGGAAAATAGAGCCAAATTAGGGTTTCCACTTTAGGGTTTAAGGAAAACACACTTGCCTGATTTAAAAGAGAATTAATTTCTCGCATCGTGTGTCACCTAAGCCCTGATCGAATTGATCTAATCAAACAAACCCTAAAAGAAAGCTCTAACATTCACTTGAATCCCTAAAATTTGAGACTTAATAACCTGTTTGCAAACCACTCAGGGTGATTTTGGGTTCTTTACCCAACTCATCCTAAACTTTAGGGCAGGTTAAGTGAAGTTGACCCACCTTGTGGGTTAACCAAACTTCAAATTAGGTCACAAATCACAATCAATTCTAAAGTTTAAGTGAAATTCAAGGCACATATTCAGGAATAAAATTGGTAGACTTAAGGGTCAAGCTTGCTCGTTCCGATTTACTTGGATTCTTAGTGACAAGGAAGGTTGGGTGGGGCAAACCCTGTAACCTGTGGGGATGCTCTACCGTGTAGGGGTCTTTGTGGGGCTCTCCCTTCTTGGCTGTCCAAGTAATTCTCGGGTGAGTGACTTTCTGATCAAGTGATATCATCTGCCTCGAACCTCCTTAGTCATCCAAAGATTTTTTGGGTGCCTCTATTGGGTCTATCACACATTCTGTCCCTCATTCAACTCTTTAGTGCATGCTCGGGAGGAGGTCCTTGAGACCACCCTTGAGACCTCCATTAGCAGTCCATTCTCGTCGAGGCTAGGCCTCTACCCACTTGTTTGTGATATCACCCGACCAGATTGACATCTCTTCCAGCTCTTCTACTTTTGAGCCTAGATCTCCTTCATCCACCTCCATGGAGAATCACGAAGAAGAAGAACCCAATCTCCAGAATTAGCTACAGTGGCTTAATGATCTGTTTCAGGCATTCATGAACCCACCGCAGTGTCCTCAGATGTGAGATCCTTACAATCCCACTGTAGTGGCGATTGAACCCAGAGTGTAAATCCAGGTTGGAGGACTTGATATTGAACTCAAGCTGAATCTGATTTACGCTATTCCAAAATTCCACAGCTTGAACTTCAAAGATCCTTTCCAGCACATCAAGCAGCTGAAACATCTGGCCCAGACCTTTGGGCCACCTATTCAAAATCGGGACATCCTGCTCACAAAGATGTTCTCCCTCATGGATAAAGTTGCTCACTGGTATCAGACTTTGACCCGTACAATCAACTCATGGGAGGAACTCCAATCTAAATTCCTAAAGAAATTCTTCCCAATTGGTCGGACGAATGCTTTGGGGCACCAGATCACGCACTTCATGCAGAATGCGAGAGAACCACTTCACGAGGCATGGGATCGCTTTTTGGATCTCATGCAGAAATGCCCCCATCACGGAGTTCCTAAATGGGAACAACTCTAGTCTTTTTACTAGGGACTTCGTGAAGATATCAGGCCCTTTGTCAATGCAACCTGTGGTGGCAACATCATGGGTCAGCATGAAGATACAGTTTGGGAGATTCTCCTGAACATGTGAGAGAACTCTGTAAACAATGAATCGATGGGTGTGTTTGACTGGATTGCCACCTACGCATTGACAAACACGCGAGGGGCACACGAGACTCAAGGCCTATCCTCATCCATTGATCTGGAATTGATGGCTAGTCGCTTAGATAAGGTCTTAATCATTGAGAAAAAGGTGGATGACTTCGCTTGACATCTACAGAGAACCACCATCGCACAGCAGAACACGTATTCTCAACCACCCTCAGGTAGGGAGGCTGTGCATAACATTTACCACCACTCTTACTAGGGGATGGACCCGTATCCACCCCCATTCGATCTTGGTTTCAGAGGAAACTCTGGACCCAACTACTCTAGTTGGGGAAACTTTGAACCCTCGTATTTTGATTTCTCTGGAGTTCCTTAGAATTTCTAGGATCTCCACGCCATCTAGAATGATCCGTTCTCCAATACTTATAACCCTGGATGGTGCAATTATCCCAACTTTGCGTGGTCGGGAAATAATCAAAACACCAGACCTCATTTCCAACCCCAACCATAGGCTCCTTGCCCATATCAGCCTGATCAACCTAGGCCTAATCCGAATTACCAACCTAGGCCTAGCAAGCAAGATCACATGACTCTGATTCTACAAACCCTGGCCGACCTCCAAAAGATCAATGCGGCTATGCAAAAACAACACAAAGACGAGATCACAGAGGTTAGAAATCAGCTCACACAGATGGCATGGACTTGCCAACCTGGTGTACTTCCTTCCCAACCTCTACCAAATCCAAGCAACGTGTTGACCCAAAAACACGTGGTAAATCAAATCCAGGGTCAATCGTGCTACACTCAGCTAGGCCCGTCGACTCATACCTACGTGTTTGGAGCATCCACCTCAGCTGATCCGAATCAAGCATCCATGACTTATCCTACTGTTCAGCAACAGGGTCCAATTCTCTCTCCTTTGCCTACGCATCATGACTATGCTATGGTCAATGTTGTGGGCATGAGAAAAGATCACAAGACTAGGCCCCAAGGCCCATCTCCTAAATCGCACCCAACCCATGATCAACACAACAAGGTTGAGGACAAAACCAAAAGGTGGAAATAGAAACCTGTCCCCTAAGATAGCCAATTCGTTTCCCTATCCCAAATCTTATCTCACCTCCACACTAGAGGATTGTCGGAATCTAACATAATGGGACCATTGAGAAATGCACAAGTCACTATCCTGTTACTTGATATCCTCATTCTCAACTCCACCTCGCTTGACTCATCTAGAAAAGAGGTGGAGGAACCCTCACAAGGGAAGGTAGTACTATAATGTAGACACATCCATTTAGGATAAAGTGCCTATTTATGCATGCTCCTAGGCTTAGAGATGCATTCATATTATAAATATTGCATAGCATGCATCATTCTGCATTTAGAATAGTTTGTATAAAATTTAGGTTAATTCGCGCCCTTTTGTGGTTAGGAGAGAAGGTGATTTATTTCGGATCCTCGGATTGACCATCTGACCGTACAAATTTGATCAGGATGACGAATGGAGTCCAACGCCTTCAAAATCAACTTAATCGGAGTCCTGTAGCACATTATGTAGTCTAAGGAAGATCAATGGCCAGGGGGCAATGCGACATCTTTACTGGCTTCGGATGAAAAATCCAACCATATGTATGGATTCGGAGCGATGATTGCAGTTCACAAACATGAAAATCATCTTGATCTGAGCACTGTGGCATCCTCTACGAGCACAAGAAGATGGACAGTCCAGATGGAGCCACGTGTCATCATCCAGACCCTCCAAGTTGGCTATTAGCACTCACAACACCTCCTCTTCATTCGCGCTATCAAATCCCAACCGTTGGATCTCAATCCAACAACCGTAATCACACAACGTCACCCGCTTCATCTGAAGAGCTCACCAACTTTGAATCTCGACCATTGAATCTCCATCCAATGGTCGAGAGCTTGTGCCATCTGATCTCTCCACTCGACCATCCAGTGCAACAGCACAGCGGTCGCAAAGACAGCTCTCAAGCCACCGATGCGAGTTCGAAACCCACCGATCTCTCTCAATTCGCAAACGCACGATGGAGCCAAATTCGACCACCGGATCTTCATCGAGAGGTGAATAGAGTGCCGACGTGGCGTGACGAGCACCACGTGATCTGTGCGTGTGTGATCACGTCATATCCGATGCCCTATCTGATGTGTTATCTGAGCGTGTGATCGTGGTCGCTCATCTTGGATCCAATGGTGGAGATTCATCCACACGTGATGATAGGTACGAGCGTGCTTCGCACATGTGTGCGTGCATGAGCTGGGTCCTATAGCAACATTTGCGGCAGAGCTACAGTGATGTCTTTGATGGCGCTATTGACCATGGATGACCAAAGTTTCTTCTTCTCCACTATAAAAGGACCCCTACCCCTCCCATTGTTCTTCATCTCTTCCTTTCTCTCCCTCACCACCTCTAGGGCTCTAGAGAGAGCTTGTCCCAAGCCTGGGATACTCCTCTAGAGTAGAGATTAAACATTTTTTCTCGCCTCTCACCCCCATTTGTAGGGCATCCCGTGGCCGTCCTCTCACCACCTTCAGGAAGAAGATCCTCGCCATGACGCTGTCTTGCCCCGTCCTCCTTCCTCCACCGCCATTCTCCTTCCTCCAGCTTCCCACCACCTTCATCCAGGCGATGTCAGAGTGAGTCATCCTCTAAGCAGTCATCAAGGGGGACTCTTCTCACCTCTATCTTTTACTGCTTTCTAGTGTAGTCGATTATCTATAGAAAACTTTGTTTGAATATATATGTTGATTGTTTCTCTCTCTCTCTCTCTCTTATTTTGCAATTAGATTAGTTAGATAAAGTTTTGTCGATCTGATCTCTTGCCATATAAAAATACCAAAAAAATTGCTAAAGTTAAAAACAAAAAAAACAAATAAAATTGAAGTGCGGATTTTTCAAAACCAAACGTTCGCCTCCTTGTGTTCGACTCGGGACTCATCTTGAGTTTTGGTATAAATTTTATTTGGTAGTGATTTTTGTGACTACAATGACGGGTTCTCCCGAAACCCTGATCTTCCATCGTGAAATTCATGCTCACTATACTGTTTGAAAATGTGACTGCTATAGTCCAAAATAATCTACCTCCTAAGAAATTTGATCCAGGCACCCTATTGATCCCATGCAAGATCTGTGGTACAAATTTCAAGCGGGCTATACTGAATCTTGGTGCTTCAGTCAACCTAATCCCGACCACCCTATTTGATAAATTACGGATAGGATAGCTAAAACCCTATGATGTTACTCTGCAATTAGCTGACCAAACCTTAATCACCCCGATTGGGCTAGTAGAGGGTGTGGTAATTAGAGTCAAGGATTTCAGCTACCTAGCTGATTTCCTAGTTCTTGACATGGATGCGTCACAACAAATACAAGATATGCCCTTGATTTTGGGGAGACCTTTATTGGCTACTGCAGGAGCCATAATCAATTGTGAATTAGGGCACATGATAATTGCCTCTAGAGATGAGAAAACTGAGATCAATATTTTTGAGGATCATCTAAAGGAAAAGGAAAATGCTCGGCGGAACAACTAGGTTTGGTTCAGGATCTCATGACCATCTCGGTAGTAGAAAACCTAGAACCAGAATTGGAAGTTTTTCGCATGATGGAAGATCTCGATTTAGTCGAGCATGATTCCAGTGAATTGAAAGTATTGGAGGCTTTCACCTTTGGTCTTGAGGACATACACATGGATTTTAGGGAATGGGATGACATTTGATGGGATTTGGATTTTTATTCCATGGATCTGGAGACATTTCATTATGAGGCTTGTTTTGAGAATCTCTAGGAATAGGGCATGGTATATATCGAGAGTGACCACAACCCAGAGTATGAATCCTTTATAGATTTGGAGTTGGATGATCCAAAAGGCACTCTCCAGGCATTCACTTTTGATTGGGATGAAATCTATAGAGAAGAATCATTAGAAGACCCAATCTTTGAGTCATTTCTTAAGGAACGGATCTTATACCCATTAGAGAAGAATTAAGATGACTCGTTGGATAATGATCCATTAGGTCACATTGCATGAAAGGAACCACACATCTGGGCTATACTGACTAGATTCACCTCTACTGGGTCTTGGACTCATGACAATCTTTCTTCAGAGCCCTATGATCACTACATCTTCTAAGTGATTCCTCCACAAAAATTCCATAAGAGCTACCCAGAAATGAATCAACTTGACCCATATCATAAACCTTCTCGAATGACTCTTCATCATGATTTGATACTCATTTGTGGCCATCTGATTCTCATCCGCCATGATCACATATTTTCTCCGATCACTCATCATAATGCGGCAGATAACATACCCTTTTTAGCTCCTTGCGCCCAGCCGATGGCGTTAAACTTAGCGCTTAATGGGAGGCAATCTGTCATTTTTGAAAGACCCAAAGCCCTTCTGACCTTTCTTGTCACTGAAATCTTATTGCACTTTAGGGTTCGTCCGTTAGAATGGCTAACTCCACCTTTGATACCTGTATCAGAGATTAAAATCATCTGCAATAGTCATTTCGACCTATTCACCCACCAAACCTGTTCTAATGTTACGATCTAAACTAAACTTGAACCTACCTAATTTACAATGAGGACATTGCAAATCTTAGGCATGGGGGGGTATTAAAGTGCAAAACACTGTAAGAATCAATTCATGGAGAGGTTTCATCATAAAAAAAAGAGAGGAGAAAAGAGGAAAGGAGAGATCAAAGTGAGCTGAATTGAAAACAATTGAGGAGAGAAAAGAAAAGAAAAGAGAAAGAATGGAGCAATCAAAAAGAAAGAAATAAGATAGTCTCTGGTAATTAAGTATGGAATTTACCTAACTTCTAGGTTGGATAGGATGATGAATTAAGACCTAGAAGGCTAAAACTTAAGAGATTAGTGATGAGTACCGACCTTAGGCCTCTTGGACCTGATTCAGGGTTTAAACACTCAAGTATTCGTTAAGATCCAAATTAGTCCTCAAGAGGTTGAGGAAAGTGAGAGGATGATGAATTAAGTCTAAGGCTTAGGGATTATTCGACCCCGTTGCCTGCCCTTTGGTTTGTTGGACTTGGTAACCTAGGCACCTAAAATCTACAACTAGTTTGGTTTAGTGTGCTTAATAAAGAAAACATGCCAAAAGTGTTGTATTATGAAAAGCCATTTCGAAGGTCTAGCTTAGGAGTGTCTTGACAACACAAGTTGATTGGTCGAGTTTTTGGCACGGAGAGGTGGAAAATTTTCCTCGAAGATGCATAATAACATATCGTCTCCTTGGTGCTTATCTCCTAGGATATCTAAATATCCTACCAGGGGCATGTAAGCACCTTGTGCTGGTTCAAGTTCCATGGGCAGGATTATCCTGAAATGTCGATTGTCAGGATTTGAATTTAGCTACAGAATTCCATGGGCGACACTATCCCGAAGTGTTGAAAGCCAGGGCTTTGGGGGTTGCCATGGGCAATGCTATCTCGAAGCATCGATTGTTAGGGACCCTTCGAGGATTTGTGATGGAGATAAGGAATCCGAAACTGACTGTGTTTAGGGCCAATCTGAGGTTGTATTTAAGGAAATATAAAAAGAAGAGAGAGAAAACTCTCAAAATGAAAAATCCTTCTTTATCTCTCTCTTATCAAAACACACTAGTAAACTGAACCTAGACACAATACGTCTATGCATGGGTGTTTTAACTGCTGGGGTCAACAAACCTCTGGGCAGTTTTTGCGGACCTTAGAAACCTTCACTGCAGACTCAGGTAGAAGTTGGTCAGGTCTGGATCATGGCTGGTACTTGAGCACCTCTAGACCTATTCTTGGTATTTTGATCTAATTTCTAGAGATGCGGCTTAGTAGGGCATCCTGACGGTTACATCCGGCCTAGAGACCTGGTTTGATCCATAAGATTTTTGCTAGGGACTAGCAAAAGCTAGGCATGGGGGTATGATGGGAACACCATCATAGGCCATAACTAACCACTTTTAGTCAGGTTTGGTTGATAAAAGTTCCTATATGATCATCTGAGGGTTGTAATTCCATAATATTCTGATTTGAGAAAAGAACAGGAAATCAGGGTTAATTCTATAATTTTAATAGCACATCTTGAACACATATTAGCCACGGGGTCACTCAGGTGCTAAATAAAGGCCAAATGAGCCTAAAAGTCAAAAGAGTGGGTCCACACTGACAGAAATAGGGTTTCATGCTTTTCGAGAACCACAACAATACACAAAACCTTAATTGCAGACCTGCTTAATTTAAAGAGGTTCTGGTCAGGATAAAATTTATCTAAACCTCATATAAATCATATAAAAATATTCTAAGAGGTTTGGTACTCTTGGTTTGACCATTTGAACCCATTTTGACCGAGAATAGAGTCTCAGGCGTAATTCTACCCTACTTTGGGCTTATGTGCAAATTACCTAGTCAAACATGGTCAAAACTAAAATCCAACTTTACTATTAGATTCCTTGGGTCCAAATTAGGTTGGTACCAAAATTTGGGTCCAATTAGAGTCCATCTTGACTTAGTTTACAATTTAGTCCTTTAAATCTCTATTTCTCTCAGTCAGGCCCTTAACTTTAAAGTTCTTTGCATTTACTCCCCTAACTTTTTGTCATTTTATTCAAATCAGTCCCTGCTGCCATTGATGTGAGTGCAACCTCGCAATTTAGATTTGAGGGAGGATTCCTCCCTCAAATCAGATCCAAATTCCTAAAAAATTGGAGGGATTGGTCGTAAGAACCTTAATCGTTTGGATTAGTTAGAAGGCCATACAAAGATTCGTAGACCTCGAGCAAGCTCGAGATTGCAGGGGATTTTGTTTTCCTAAAATCTCGACTTAATTAAGGCCTCTACCTGATTTGGAGCTTGATTTGAAGCTCTATAAAAGACCCTCATGCAATGGCTGTTCTTTTCAGCCAAGAATCAATTGAGATACCCCCTCTTCTCCCTTCTCTGCTCATCTGCAACTTGAGCTCCAGTGAGATTCTCTAACACCTTCCTCCTGCCAACCAATCGTCAACTTAAAAATCCCATCCTCTCCCTTTCTTCTTCGTACTCATCACCCATCAAAGCTTGAGCGATTTCTATCCCTTCTTCCTCGCCGATTCCTCAACCGGACGTCGTTACCTTCCTCGCACCCGGCCGGTCAACGCTGGACACTCCCTACCTCAATTCGCCTCGATAAGGCCTCTACTCTCTTCATCTCACCCTCTTGATCTCCTCCAACCCTTTAGAACTTAGGTTCACGCAACATTCACCTCCTTCCCTCTCCGTCCTCTTCGTGGCCGATGAAGATCTGACGAGCTTCGTCCGGTCACTGCACCCAATGAAACGCCACACCACCACCTCCCACACCTTTGTCTCACTATCACAAGCAAAAGCCCTAATCGAATTAGGAGCTTTGCTTCCTCCATCGCCCCACCGAAAACCATGTTTCACCATCACCTTCTCCGGCACCGTCCGACCTCCTCTGACCACCACATGCCATAAAACCACCACCACTGCACTCGCCTCGATACGACAAAGCTTCTGAACGTGTTTGACAGGGCCGTAAGGCCATTTTCATGCTCTTAGGTACTTGTCGGAGCTCCGCCGTCGCCATTGTCTTCTCTGACAATGACAGCTCTTCTTCGACTAACTTCGACCTTGATACCACCTCTGATGATCGCTCTTTCGTCGTGCTTTAAAGATATGTTCGTTGCAGTATGTTGCGAAAAGTGATTATCAATTTATTTCAATTTGTTACTCAAAAGTTAAAATATCCTGAGGTCGAACTCAGGGAGCAAATGTAATTCTAGAAGCATACAAATTCACAATTCACTATGATATACTATTTTACAAAAATTAAAGAGAGAGAATGAACAAAAAAATTCTTTTCTTCTTTTCTTTCTTTCTTCTCTTCTTCTCTCTTCCTTCTCTTCTTTTTCTGCCTTTCCTTTCTCGGACATCTGATTCTTTGAATCAGACGCCTTATCAGCCCCTTTTCTACAGTGCCTCGCAGCTTCTTCTTGCACTATGCCTTCTCCTTCTTCAGTTGGCTTCTCGACCTTCCTGTCTTCTTCTGCTGCTGCGGCTCTCCTCCTTCTCTTTCTTTTCTCTGCAGCTTCCTCCCTCCTGTCTTCCTCTTCCTCTTTCAGCTGCTCTGTGCGGTTAAGTGTCCTCAGCCGCTCCTTTGCCTTTCCTTCTTCTTTCTTCAGCAGCTCCTTCCTTCTTTTGGTTTCTTCCTCTCTGCAGCTCCTTCCTTCTTCTCTTCAGCAGCTGCGGCTCTTCTTCTTCTTCTCTTCTGCTCCGCTCCTCCTTTCTTCTTCTCCTCTGCTTCCCTGTGCATTACACGATTAGGCAAAACCAAACCCCTACCTGCCCTGCATCTCTCTCTCTCTCTCTCTATTTCTCTCTCAAAGGTTCGCTCCCAGAGCATTCGCAGGTATACGGGTCGGGTAGCATGCCCGGGACCAGGCCCACCGGTGTGCGGTGGTGGGTAAGGAGTGCTTGGTTGGGTAGTCGGGTGTGGACCCAGGCCCACGGGGCGTGAGCGCGGGCGAGGGCGGGCGCGAGCGTGTGGCGCGCTGTGTGCGTGGGCGAGGGACCTGACCCCTGTGTATCAAAGGCGATAAGCCTTATGCAGGAATTCAATTTATGCTGCTGCGCTCACTCACCCACTTCCGAGGTGGGACTAAACGTCCCACCTACCTATCGCGTGCACCCGCAGAGGTTGAGTGATGGGAACAGTGGCTTCGAGAGATAACTGGGTTTTATTGTTATGTCGTTGTAATATAGCCAGTTGTTGCCATCATTTCAAATATATAAATTTTTTACTCGGAAAAGAGTTCCCGAGGTCGAACTCAGGGAGCAAGTTGTATTCTAGAGATATACATATTTCTTTTACAAAAAGAAAGAGAGAGGGAAAGAATTTGTTGTCTTCTTTTCTCTTTGTTTTCTCCTCGTCTTAGATCTTCTTCTTCTTTGTCTGCAGAGGTGATGTTCTTCTTTCTTTCTTTCTTCAGATCTCCTTCTTCTTCTTTGTTCTGCAGAGGTGATGCTCTTCTTTCTTTCTTCAGATCTCCTTCTTCCTTCTTTTCTTTTTCCAGCCAGGGACGTCACCCCTCCTTCTTTCTTCTTTTCCCTTCAGGCCGTCGTCTGATTTCCAAATCAGACGACTTAAACTGCCTGTTGCTACAGTGTCTCCCTCAGCTTCCTTCTTCTTCCGCGGTTCTTCTTCTTCACCTGTGCCTGCACACTTCAGAGCTTACGTCAGAGAACAAAACCTACTCTACCCTCTCCCCCCGCGTCTCTCTCTCTCTGAAACCACTCTTGGGAAAGCTCTCCCAGAGCTGCCGGGTAATCGGATTCGGGTCATGCCCGGGTCCAGGCCCACCGGCGTGCGTGGTGGGCGAGGAGTGCAGGTCAGTCTAAGTCGGGTCGGGTCAGGTCCGCGGGGCGTGAGCGCGGACGAGACCGGGTAACCGGGCGGGTGAAAGGGGACCTCACCCCGTGTGCTGAGGCAGTAAGGCTAGTGCACAAAATCAATTTAAACAGTGGAAAGGTTGTGAGGCTTACCGATGTGGGACTAAACGCAGACCTTTCCTCGCGTGCGCCTGCTGGGAGACCGCGGCCTGGCTTCTGCAGCTGCGGCTTCGATTTGCGTAGGTTGCTGGCTGGCTGCCTTCGCAAGACTCCCCGTACTCCGCAGCAGCTGGAGACCTGGAGTCCTCAAGCCTGGAGCGCGGGAGAAGCTGCTTCAATGTGCGTTAATGGCGGTCGAACCTCAAAACCTGTCGGACACGAATATGGCCTCTCGGCCTGATCAAACCACTAGGGAACCTTCGCCGTGGCACGGCGAAGGTGAGGAGCTGCACGGTAGGCCACAAGGTGGTGTCTGGCGGCAGCCCTAGGTTGGACTGCAACCGGAGGAATGGGTTTGTTCGGGGGAGCATTACGGAGGTGTGGAGTGGCAGTGAAGGGGTGGGGGGTGCTCAGTGTGATGAGGCGGAGGTTCGGTGAGGGTCGGCGAGGTGTGTGAGGCTGTGGAGCGATGGGAGCATCTCGCCGGAGGGTGGCCGGAGACGAAGGGGGTGACGATGGTCAGGGTCGGTCGAGGGCTTAATTGAATAAATTGAAAGCGGGGGAAGAAAGAGGAGAAGAAGGGGAGTAGTTCTAGCTTACTTGCAGGGACGAAGGGGGAGGAACAGGGCGACAGTCGTATCGACTGTCGCCGGAGAAGACGATGCTCAGGGAAAGGGGCGGCGGCGAGCAGAGAGCCGGAGAGGCGCCAGCTGGGTGCGGCGTGGCGCGGGAAGAGCAGGGGAGGAAGTCTCTGCTGCTGGTATTGCGGCAGAGCGAAGAGGTGGAGGGGGAGGAACCGCCGGAGCTGGTGAGCGTCTGCCGGAGAGAGAAGAGAGGAAAGTTGGGGATTTTCTCCGTCAGATCCAAGCTGCCCCGGTCGGTGGAGCAACGGGGGTATTTATAGGGATCAAAACAGGGAGGAAGGCGGAGGGAGACGACGTGTCTCCCTCGCCGGAGGATGGCCGGAAACAAAAACCCATACCGTCCGTGCGTTCGCACGGCCGGTATGGTGGGTTATAACGACCAAGGGGGTGTCCCTGCGACGGCTGACGACGCAGGGCACCCCCGGTTTACTTGCCAGGTCCCCCCCTCACCCTGCGCGGCGCCATGCTCTGCGCAAGGTCGCCGGAGCATGGTGGTGGCAGGTTTTGCAGGGGGGACCTGATCGCAAAGAACGAAGGAGAGTTAGGGGCCAAAATGCGAGGGTTCAAAAGTTGAGGGCAAAAAAGTAAATATATGAGGACCAAAGTGTAAAGTTGGTCAAGGAGGTTTCTTCTTAGGCTCAAGTTTTTATACATGACTGATTAGGACCTAAGGAATCTGATGGTGAATTTCATTTCTATATTAAACCTTGTTTGACCGGTCAATTTATGCGAAAACCCAAATTAAGTTATTAATTGGGCATGGTTCTCAATGTAGGTCAAAATGGGTTCTGAAGGCCAAATTGAAGGTTCTAAACCCTAGAGATTATTTTTCTATGAATTTTAGAGGGTTTATTCTATTTTTACTTTGCCTTGAACCTCGTGAATTGAAGTGGGTTGTTTTAGGGTTACAGATTATCATTTAGTTTCTTGGAATTGCTGTAGTCCTTGCTAGATCATTTCATCCCACTTTTATTCTTATTAAGCTGCTTTGACCTATGTTTGGGCCCTGAATTACCCTGTATGCAGATTATACTGGTAAAATTGCATTTTTACCCCTTATGACTTGTTTTCTTCTCAAACTCAGAATTCTCTGAGTTAAGCCTTTCCTTGAGATATGTAGGAGCTTTTATCCTTTGTATTAGGTCAAAATGAGCTAGTTATGGCTCATGATGAGGTTCTCATCATACCCCCATGCCTAGCTTTTGCTAGTCCCTTAGCAAAAACTTAAGGTTTCAACCCTTGTTCTAGACCATGAAGTTTTTAATAGTTTTAGATAAGTGCCTTTTTTATTTGAGCATAGATTAGGTTAGAATGCTGACCATAGGCCTAAAAGGTACTCTAGTACCAATCAAGATCCAAATCTGTCTAGCCTTAGCCTCAGTCTTTTAGCAAAGGTTTTTAAGGCCCACAAGAACTAACCTAAGGTTTATTGGACTTCGTGGTTAAAGCACCCGTGCTTGAAATGATTTTAGCCCTGGCTCAGTTCGCAGTGCGTTTTGTAAGAGAGAGATAGAAAGTTTTTCTGTTTGGAGAGTTTTCTCTCTCTTTTTCTTTTTAGTTCTAGCCTAGGATTGGCTTTTCAACACGGTCTGTATCAGATTCCTTGCTCCCATCATCAATCCTCAAGGGTTCCTGGCGATCGATGCTTCGAGATAGCTCCGCCCATGGCAACCCCCGGAACCCTGGCTATTGAGATTTCGAGATAATCCCATCCATGGTGTTCCGTGGCCGAATCCAGACCCTGGCAATTGACACTTCGAGATAATGCCATCCATGGAATCTGAACCAGCAGAGTGCTTACATGCCCCCAGTAGGATATGTAAATATCCTAGGAGACAAGCACCGAGGAGATGATATTTTGCTATGCATCTTCGAGGGGATTTCCCGCCTCTCCGCGCTGGGAACTCGTCCAAATCAACTTGTGTTGATCGGCCGCTCCTATTCTAGGTGTTCTTTTCAGAATTTTGCGACGCTTCTGCGTGATTCTGATTTTTACGCTTACTGAACCAGGCTGTGTGTGAGGTTAGGGTGCTTAGGTTACTGAGTCCCGTAAACCAAAAATTAGTTAACGAGGCCGAATACTCCCTAAGCCTTAGACCTAATACTTCAGCTTTTCATTTTCCTCAACCTCTTGAGGAGTGTCCAGATCTTAATGGGTACTAAGAGTCTATTCAAGAATGCCTAAGGTTTGCATTCTTTACTAATCTCTTTGTGCACTTTTCTTGAATGAGGTCTAGAACTTAGGTTAATTCCTTAGTTCCTTACTAATGACTATCACTTTTTCTCATAATTTTGTGCTCCTTTTTCATTTTGTTTCTTTTCTCCTTCACAAAATTTCCTTCTCCTCTTTTCCTCTTATTCTTTTTCGAATTTTTTTTTTAATTTTTATGGTGTTTTTGGCATATGTGAATTTTTTTTGTTTGAAACCTTTTCTTACAAGTTTTGCACTTTCATACCCCCCCATGCCTAAGATTTGCAATGTCCTCATTGTAACCTAGGGGGTCTTAGTTCATTCCTTAAGACAGAAATTTGGATGAGTGGATGGGTCAGGTTGAATTTTTGCGGACGATTTCAAATCCCAGATGCAGGCATCTGAGTTGGGGTCGGCTGTCTACAAGGGTGAACTTCGAGTGCTAAAAGGTGTCAGAACAAGTTTCAGGTTTTCAAAGAGAATGACGGGCTGCCTCCCGTTAAGCGCTGAGTTTTACGCCATCGGCTGGGCGCAATAAGCTCAAGGGGAAAGGAGGATATAAGATGCCTCAGCCAAATCAGTAGAAGTTACATCGATGAACGGCTTGAGTCTCTGACCGTTCACGATGAAAGGTTCTGAATCGTGGCTGAGTGGACTAATTTCGATTGCTCCATTTCCAAAAACCTGTCGGACCAAATATGGTCCGACCCACTTAGATCTCAGTTTTCCTGGGAAGAGTTTGAGTCGGGTATCAAAGAGTAGGACCTTTTGACCAGGATGAAAGATCTTTCTCGAGATGTGTTTGTCGTGGAAGGCTTTAACCCGCTCCTTGTAGATTTGCGAGTTCTCGTACGCGTCTATGCGTAACTCATCGATCTCGCTGATTTGGAGTTTTCTGTGGGTCCCAGCCTTGGAAAGATCTAGATTACAGTTCCGTACTGCCCAATAGGCTTTATGCTCCAGTTCGACGGGAAGGTGGCATGCCTTTCCGTACACCAGTCTAAAGGGAGACATGCCCAATTGGGTCTTGTGGGCGGTCCTATAGGCCCACAATGCTTCCGGAAGTCGGGACGACCAGTCCTTCCTGTCAGGTCGAACAGTGACTTGCAGGATTTTCTTGATCTCCCGATTAGACAGCTCAGCTAGACCATTAGTTTGGGGGTGGTAAGGAGTAGAGATTCGGTGAGACACCTCGTATTTGGTCATCAGTGACCTAAACTGAGCATTTGTGAAATGGGTCCCTCCATCAGAGATTATTGCACGAGGAATCCCGAACCTTGAGAAAATGTGTTGATGAATGAATTTGAGAACGATTTTGTGATCACAGGTTCGGGTCGGTATGGCTTCGATCCATTTGGACACGTAGTCCACAGCCAACAGAATGTATTCGAAACCATCCGAAACAGGAAAGGGGCCCATAAAATCAATCCCCCAAACATCAAAGATTTCGCATACTAGAATCGGTTGCATAGGCATCATGTCGCGATGGCTCATGTTGCCCAAAGTCTGGCAACGACTGCATGCCTTGCAGTGATTGTATGCGTCTTTGAACAGTGTGGGCCAGTAAAAGCCGCACTGGAGGACTTTTGATGCGGTTTTATGCCCGGCAAAATGGCCACCGCATGCCTGGTCATGGCAGAAAGAGAGGATATTGTTGAATTCCCCTTCCGGGACACATCTCCGGATGATCTGATCGGCACCTATGCGGAAGAGGTACGGGTCTTCCCAAATGTAATACTTGGCATCGGAGCGTAATTTGTCTTTCTTGGCCTTCGGCCAATCGGACGGGGTCTGATGAGATGCCAAGTAATTTACTATATTAGCAAACCATGGAAGGCTAGTACCAATAGTCAGCAGGTGCTCATCGGGAAAATGCTCAGTGATGGGTCCGGAAGGGTCAATTATTTCAGAAGGAAGACGGGACAAGTGATCAGCTACCACGTTTTGCTTTCCCGCTTTGTCGCGAATTTCAAGGTCAAATTCTTGCAACAGCAAGATCCATCGGATTAATCGAGGTTTCGCGTCCTTCTTCGCAAGGAGATGCCTCACAGCTGTGTAATCCGAGTATATGATGACATGGGAACCCAGAAGGTACGATCTGAACTTTTCTAGGGCAAATACTACAGCTAGCAGCTCTTTCTCAGTAACCGTATAGTTCCGCTGAGCCTCATCGAGTGTTTTGCTGGCGTAGTAAATGACCACAGGTTTCTTGTCATTTTTCTGTCCCAAAACCGCTCCTACAGCGAAGTCGGATGCATCACACATGATCTCAAAGGGTTGAGACCAATCAGGGGACTGTAGGATCGGGGCTTGGGTGACTCGGTCACGCAGGATTTCAAATGCTTGAGTGCATTCCTTGGAGATTTCGAAGGGAACATCCTTGGAGAGAAGAGTGGTCAGGGGGCGTGCGATTTTTGAAAAATCAGGGATAAATCGTCGATAAAAACCGACATGCCCTAAAAAGGATCGGATGTCCCTGATTGAGCTAGGCATAGGAAGGTGAGAGATCAGATTAACCTTAGCTCGATCCACTTGGATACCTTTCTCCGAAATTGAGTGTCCCAGGACAATTCCCTCAGGCACCATGAAATGGCTCTTTTCCCAGGAAAGAACCAAATTCACATCGATGCACCGCCTGAGTATCTGGACCAAGTGTTGGAGGCAATCGTCGAATGATGCTCCGAAAACTGAAAAGTCATCCATGAAGACTTCCAGATAATCACCTACCATATCTGAGAATATGGCAAGCATGCATCGCTGAAAAGTAGCGGGTGCATTGCAAAGACCGAAAGGCATCCTTCGGAAAGCGTATGTTCCGAAGGGGCAGGTGAACGTGGTCTTTTCTTGGTCCTCAGGATGGATTGCCACCTGGTTATAACCGGAGTACCCGTCAAGAAAGCAGAAGAACCTATTTCCCGCTAGTTTTTCGAGAATTTGATCAATGAAGGGTAGTGGGAAATGATCCTTCTTCGTGGAGGAATTGAGTCGACGGTAATCTATACAGACTCTCCACGAGTTGGCTAATCGGGTAGGAATGATTTCTCCGGTCTCAGTCGTTATAGTGGTGAGTCTTGCCTTTTTGGGCACGACCTGAATTGGGCTCACCCAACGACTATCGGAGATCGGGTAGATGATCCTGGCATCTAACCACTTGATGATCTCCTTTTTCACGACCTCCTGCAGATTGGGGTTTAAGCGTCTCTGCATTTCACGAGAAGGTCGTGTGCCCTCTTCTGAATAGATATGATGAGTACAATAAGAGGGACTTATTCCAGTCAAATCATCGAGAGTCCATCCGATGGCTCTGCGATGTTGCTGGAGGACAACAATCAGACGGGATTCCTGTTCAGGACTGAGGTTGGAATTGATAATCACAGGAAGGGTCTGATTAGAACCCAAAAAGACGTATTTTAAGTGAGCAGGAAGGGGTTTCAGTTCGAGGATGGGGTTTTCAGCAGCAGCGGGTGGTTCAGTATAGATGTGAGGTTCAAGGGTGGGAGTTACTGGGTTGTTCACATCTGGATTTGACTCCTCTGTTTGCGGGTCAAGATCCTTCTGTGGTTGATGAGGCATACTCGAGTCATTCTGGAGGTGTGATTCATCAACCAAAGTCTTGATGTCACAAATTTGCTCGATGACGCCGCAATTAATTCCTTGTTGGGCCTTAAATATATCAATTTTCAGTGTTTGATCTCCAAACTTAAGCTCTATTTGGCCCTCCTCACAGCTGATGTTGGCTCTAGCAGTAGCCAAGAAAGGTCTCCCTAGAATGATTGGTGTATCCCTAGGGTTCTCAGGTGCATCCATATCTAAGACTATAAAGTCCACTGGAAAATAGAAATCCCGCACTCTCACGATAACATCCTCGAGAGTCCCTTTTGGTGACTTTATAGATCGATCTGCTAATTGTAATGTCACCTCGGTTGGTTTTAGCTCAGATTCTTCTAGATGGTCAAGTAAGGATGTGGGTATCAGGTTTATGGATGCACCCAAGTCTAACAATGCTCTATCAAATTGGGTACCACCTATCTTACAGGAAATCAGGGGAGTCCCAGGATCTTTTGCCTTGGGTGGGAGTCTACTAAGGATTACAGAGCTGGCTTGCTCTGACAGAACAATTGGGCTCCCTCCCTTGGTTCGCGGCTTACGCTGGGGTGTACATATATTCTTTAGAAATCGTGCGTAAGCTGGTACGTGGCGGATTGCATCCATCAAGGGGATGTTTATGTGGACCTGCTCAAAGAGCTTGACCAGGTCCTCCTCAGGGGCCACGGGTCTGGTGGTCTTCTTTCCCTTGGTCAAGGCTTCGGGAAACGGGATCTTGGTTGGTTCTTCTAGGATAGGTCCAGGTTGTGGATCCGGAACAGCGGTATCTTGGATAACTATCCTAGGGTCATGGTTATCAGGCTTGGAGTGGTTTGGATAATGCTGGTCTTGAGTTGTTTTACCACTACGTGTTGTTACAGAATTTAATCCGGCCTGATTCTGGTTTGGGTTTGGTAAGAGGGGTGGCTGCTGCTGAAATCCCGCATAAGAAGTTGAGGCTTCCATCTCGTCTGGAGATGGAGCAGTAGGAGCCTGATAAATCCATTGGGCGTGGCCTAAATTTGGATTCATAACGCGCTTCTGGGTTGGCACGTTATTTGGGTTAGGAAGAGGTTGGGAAGGGAGTGTGCCTGGTTGGCGAGAATTTGCCAACTGGGCCAGTTGAGTTTTAACTTCAGTAAGCTCGTCCTTGTGCTGTTTTTGAATAGCCGCATTCATTTTTTGAATGTCAGCCAGAGTCTGAAGGATTAAGGACATTTGATCTTGATTTGGCCCTGATGGATAAGTAGGGTTGGGCCGAGGCTGAGGCGGCTGGTAATGACGAGGGGGCTGTGGGCGGGACTGAAAAGGTGGTCTTTGGGTTTGGGAATTTCCTGCCCACTGAAAATTGGGATGGTTTCGCCATCCAGGGTTGTAAGTGTTGGAGAATGGGTCGTTCTGGATGGCGTTGAGGTCCTCGCAGGTCTGAGGAACCTCCTGAGAGTCAGGGAAAGGGGGAATGGAGTTCCCTCGGCTGGTGTAGAAAGGATCGGATGATCTTCCAGTCCAAGAATCAGATGGGGATGGATATGGATCCATCCCAGGGGAAGATCGGTGGAGGATGTTTTGCACAGTCTCCTGTGTGGAAGGAGGTTGTGCAAAGGAGTTACGCGCGGAGGTGGCTCGCTGCAAGTGCTGAGTCAGCTCATCCACCTTCTTTTCAATGATTGAGACCTTGTCCAATCGACTGGCCATTAATTCCAGGTCGACTGATGCGGACAGGCCCTGCGTCTCATGTGCTCCCTTAAGATTCGTCGCTGCGCGGGTATTCGTCCTGTCGAATAATCCCATGGAGTCATTGTTGATGGAGTTCTCGCACATGTTTTCGAGAATCTCCCATACGGTGTCTTCATGTTGACCCATGATGTTTCCTCCGCAAGTTGCATTGACGAAAAGGCGGATGTCCTCACGGAGTCCCTGGTAAAAAGATTGGACTTGTTCCCATTTAGGAACTCCGTGATGGGGGCACTTTCTCATGAGATCCTGAAAACGATCCCATGCCTCATGGAGAGGTTCTCCTGATTGTTGAGTGAAGTGTGTAATCTGATGGCGCAAGGCGTTGGTCCGACCAACGGGAAAAAACCTTTTCAAAAATTCGGATTGAAGTTCTTCCCAAGTGTTGATCGGCCGGGTCTGAGTTTGATACCAATGGGCGGCCTTGTCCATAAGAGAAAAGGAGAACATCTTCATGAGAAGAATATCCCGATTTTGCGCATCTGATCCAAAAGTGTGGGCCAGATGCTTTAGCTGTTTGATGTGCTGGAAGGGATCTTCAGAATTAAGCCCATGGAATTTAGGTATAGCATGAATCATGTTGGGCTTTAATTCGGAATCAGGTCCTCCAGTCGGGATTCTGACTCGAGGCTCAATGGCCACCGCAGCAGGATTGTAGTGGTCCCACATCATAGGACGCTGTGGTGGGTGCACGAAGTTTTGGAAGAGGTCATTGAGTCGCTGGAGCTGGTGTTCCAGATTATTTTCTTCCTCAACTGGCTGAGCCATGATGGGGGAAGAAGAAGAACTTGGTTCTGAATCAGAAGAGAGAATAATGTGAGGGTGTTGCTGCACAAACACGGGCGTCGAGGCTTGGCCTTGACGAGAGCGAATTTCTAAAGGAGGTCTTAAGGGTGGTCTTAGGGACCTCCTTCCGTACATGCACTGTTGGAAGAGGTAAGTTTAGAAGGTGCTGGACCCAATCAAGACACCCAAAAATGTGTTGGGTGACTATAGAGGTGCGGGGCAGATGGACCCCTTGATCAGAAAGATCGTCCACCTGAGAATTACCTGGGCAGCCAGAGAGGGAGAGTCCCGCGAAGACCCCTACACGGTAGAGCGTCCCCACGGGTTACAGGGTTTCCCCCACCCGACCTCTCTTGTCACTGCGGTTCCAGGTAGACCAGAATGGGGATCTTGACCTCTTAAGTCTACTAATTTTAAGATCAGGGTGCTTAAGGTTTCACTTGAACTTTAGGTGTTTTTGTGAACAAAGTGGCCTAGTTTGAAGGTTGGTTGACCCCAGGGGTTAACTTCACCTAGTGGTTTCCTTGAGAAGTTAGGCCTTGTTTTAGGGTTCAAGTGTTTAGAGAGAGCCAATTGTTTAGGATTTTTCTTGTTAATTATTTTCAATCAATGGCTTGGGCACACCTCTTTTGGATTTCCTCAATTCTTGATTAAGGGGTGTGTCTCTACTGAAATCCTAATGTTTGACCTTATGTTGGCTCTACTTGGTCTATTTAACTCTTTGTTGGGTAATTAGGGCTCAGGCAAGAATGTGTTAGCCCTTAAATACCCTTAATAGTGTGCAGGAGTGATGAGTTGAAAACATGCAACTCTTTATGGCTACTAAGTATGGAAGACAGGTTAGCCCTATATTGCTTGTTCTTTTCTTTTCTTCCTCTTTAGAGTTTAGGGGTTAATAGCGAGAGGAAAAATTTACCTGTCTTCGGAGTGGTTGTCGTGTGGTTGCTTGTCTTCTTGAGTTCCTGTAGCTGCACAAAAGAGAGGAGATTATCAGAAATTAAAAAGAAACAGGAATGTTTACCTCTAGAATAGCCGTTGCTCCCCGGCAACGGCGCCAATTGATGGGAACGGTGGCTTCGAGAGATAACTGGGTTTTATTGTTATGTCGTTGTAATATAGCCAGTTGTTGCCATCATTTCAAATATATAAATTTTTTACTCGGAAAAGAGCTCCCGAGGTCGAACTCAGGGAGCAAGTTGTATTCTAGAGATATACATATTTCTTTTACAAAAAGAAAGAGAGAGGGAAAGAATTTGTTGTCTTCTTTTCTCTTTGTTTTCTCCTCGTCTCAGATCTTCTTCTTCTTTGTCTGCAGAGGTGATGTTCTTCTTTCTTTCTTTCTTCAGATCTCCTTCTTCTTTGTTCTGCAGAGGTGATGCTCTTCTTTCTTTCTTCAGATCTCCTTCTTCCTTCTTTTCTTTTTCCAGCCAGGGACGTCACCCCTCCTTCTTTCTTCTTTTCCCTTCAGGCCGTCGTCTGATTTCCAAATCAGACGACTTAAACTGCCTGTTGCTACAGTGTCTCCCTCAGCTTCCTTCTTCTTCCGCGGTTCTTCTTCTTCACCTGTGCCTGCACACTTCAGAGCTTACGTCAGAGAACAAAACCTACTCTACCCTCTCCCCCCGCGTCTCTCTCTCTCTGAAACCACTCTTGGGAAAGCTCTCCCAGAGCTGCCGGGTAATCGGATTCGGGTCATGCCCGGGTCCAGGCCCACCGGCGTGCGTGGTGGGCGAAGAGTGCAGGTCAGTCTAAGTCGGGTCGGGTCAGGTCCGCGGGGCGTGAGCGCGGACGAGACCGGGTAACCGGGCGGGTGAAAGGGGACCTCACCCCGTGTGCTGAGGCAGTAAGGCTAGTGCACAAAATCAATTTAAACAGTGGAAAGGTTGTGAGGCTTACCGATGTGGGACTAAACGCAGACCTTTCCTCGCGTGCGCCTGCTGGGAGACCGCGGCCTGGCTTCTGCAGCTGCGGCTTCGATTTGCGTAGGTTGCTGGCTGGCTGCCTTCGCAAGACTCCCCGTACTCCGCAGCAGCTGGAGACCTGGAGTCCTCAAGCCTGGAGCGCGGGAGAAGCTGCTTCAATGTGCGTTAATGGCGGTCGAACCTCAAAACCTGTCGGACACGAATATGGCCTCTCGGCCTGATCAAACCACTAGGGAACCTTCGCCGTGGCACGGCGAAGGTGAGGAGCTGCACGGTAGGCCACAAGGTGGTGTCTGGCGGCAGCCCTAGGTTGGACTGCAACCGGAGGAATGGGTTTGTTCGGGGGAGCATTACGGAGGTGTGGAGTGGCAGTGAAGGGGTGGGGGGTGCTCAGTGTGATGAGGCGGAGGTTCGGTGAGGGTCGGCGAGGTGTGTGAGGCTGTGGAGCGATGGGAGCATCTCGCCGGAGGGTGGCCGGAGACGAAGGGGGTGACGATGGTCAGGGTCGGTCGAGGGCTTAATTGAATAAATTGAAAGCGGGGGAAGAAAGAGGAGAAGAAGGGGAGTAGTTCTAGCTTACTTGCAGGGACGAAGGGGGAGGAACAGGGTGACAGTCGTATCGACTGTCGCCGGAGAAGACGATGCTCAGGGAAAGGGGCGGCGGCGAGCAGAGAGCCGGAGAGGCGCCAGCTGGGTGCGGCGTGGCGCGGGAAGAGCAGGGGAGGAAGTCTCTGCTGCTGGTATTGCGGCAGAGCGAAGAGGTGGAGGGGGAGGAACCGCCGGAGCTGGTGAGCGTCTGCCGGAGAGAGAAGAGAGGAAAGTTGGGGATTTTCTCCGTCAGATCCAAGCTGCCCCGGTCGGTGGAGCAACGGGGGGTATTTATAGGGATCAAAACAGGGAGGAAGGAGGAGGGAGACGACGTGTCTCCCTCGCCGGAGGATGGCCGGAAACAAAAACCCATACCGTCCGTGCGTTCGCACGGCCGGTATGGTGGGTTACAACGACCGAGGGGGTGTCCCTGCGACGGCTGACGACGCAGGGCACCCCCGGTTTACTTGCCAGGTCCCCCCCCTCACCCTGCGCGGCGCCATGCTCTGCGCAAGGTCGCCGGAGCATGGTGGTGGCAGGTTTTGCAGGGGGGACCTGATCGCAAAGAACGAAGGAGAGTTAGGGGCCAAAATGCGAGGGTTCAAAAGTTGAGGGCCAAAAAGTAAATATATGAGAACCAAAGTGTAAAGTTGGTCAAGGAGGTTTCTTCTTAGGCTCAAGTTTTTATACATGACTGATTAGGACCTAAGGAATCTGATGGTGAATTTCATTTCTATATTAAACCTTGTTTGACCGGTCAATTTATGCGAAAACCCAAATTAAGTTATTAATTGGGCATGGTTCTCAATGTAGGTCAAAATGGGTTCTGAAGGCCAAATTGAAGGTTCTAAACCCTAGAGATTATTTTTCTATGAATTTTAGAGGGTTTATTCTATTTTTACTTTGCCTTGAACCTCGTGAATTGAAGTGGGTTGTTTTAGGGTTACAGATTATCATTTAGTTTCTTGGAATTGCTGTAGCCCTTGCTAGATCATTTCATCCCACTTTTATTCTTATTAAGCTGCTTTGACCTATGTTTGGGCCCTGAATTACCCTGTATGCAGATTATACTGGTAAAATTGCATTTTTACCCCTTATGACTTGTTTTCTTCTCAAACTCAGAATTCTCTGAGTTAAGCCTTTCCTTGAGATATGTAGGAGCTTTTATCCTTTGTATTAGGTCAAAATGAGCTAGTTATGGCTCATGATGAGGTTCTCATCATTGAGCTTCTCAATTGCAGCTGCTGCGAGGATCCTCGAAGCCAATTAAAGGCCTGGGTGTGTGTGTGAGGCCAAGCCGCGCCTTCTGGACCTGGGGACTTGGGGTGCTGCGGCCTGGAGAAGCTTGCAAAGCAGCTTCGACTTGCTCGTCAATGGCGGCGAGCCCCTAGAACCTGAAAGCACCAAAACGGCCTCGCGGCCACGTTAAAAAGATCGGGGAGCTTCGCCAAGGTGCGGCGAATGTGCAAAGGTGGTCGGCGAGGTGTGGGAACGCCTGTGGGAGCGTGCCTAGGGTTTACTGTGGTCGTGGAGTTGGGTGTGTTCGGTGGGCGAATATAGAGGTGTTGGCGGTCAGTGGAGATGGGGAAACTGCTTAATGAATGATGGCGGAGGTTTTGAGGGGTCTGGTGAGGTGGATGGAGGTGTGGAGTGGCGGGAACACCTCGTCGGTGGTCTGCCGGAGGTGGAGAAGGTGGCGGTGGACAGTAGCGTAGAGGGGTCAAAATGTGATTTAAAAGAGAGGAAATGAAGAGGGGGAGAGAGAGAACTTATCTATGAGTATCTGGACGAAGGGGAGGGAAGTGGTGGTAGCGAACAGCTGTGTTGTTGTCGCCGGAGATGGAGTTGCCCAGGGGAAGGGACGGCGACGAGGAAGAGAGACTGGAGGGCGCCTGCTGGTACGGTAAGGCGCGATGGACGATGGCGGAGGTAACCTTGCCACTGGTATGGTGGCAGGGCGACGAGAGAGCAGTTGGAGGGTCGCCGGAGCCTACGGGCGAATGGCCGGAGGAGGAGACGAAATTTGAGGGTTTTCTTCGGCCAAAATAGGCTTGCTGAAACCAGTAGCCCCAGCCGCTTCTTAAATAGATGTTGGCGAGGAGGAGATCTCGAGGAGGAAGCGTGGGCAGTCCGTCGGAGTGTGGCCAGGGACGAGACCCATGCCTCTCGTGCGTTCGCATGAGAGGTATGGGCATCGGCAAGGCATGGGAGGGGGTCCATGCGGAAGAGGACAACGCAGGAGACCCCCTCTCGTTTCTGGGGCCGGTCCCCATACCTTGCGCAGTGCCATCCTCCGCACAAAGTCGCCGGAGGCATGGGCAGCTACTGCGGGTGGCAGAGGGACTGATTTGCAAAGAACGAAGGGAAAGCTGAGGGGCAAAATGCAAGGGTTCAAAAGGTTAAGGGTCAAAAAGTAATTCTTGAGGACCAATTTGTAAAGTAAGTCAAAATGGCCTTTTCTTAGGTCCAAATTTTGGTATAAACCTAATTTGGACTAAGGAATCCAATGGTGAAGTTTTATTTTAGGTTTGACCATGTTTAACCAGTCAATTTGCACAAAAACCCAAATTAGGTCAAAAATTGGGTGTAGTTCTCAATCTAGGTCAAGATAGGTTCCAATGGCCAAATTGAAGGTTCTAAACCCTAGGAGATGTTTTTTCATGAATTTTAGAGGGTTTAATTGACTTTTATCTTGCCTGGAACTTCGTGAATTAAAGCGAATTTATTTTAGGGTTACAGAATGTCATTTAATTCCTAGAAGTTGCTATAACCCTTTTCAGATCAAATCATCCTGCTTTCTTTCTTATTAAGCCCATTTGACTTGTGTTTAGACCCTTAGACATCCCGTTTGTGTACTGCATTGGTAAAATTACAGTTTTACCCCTTGTGAGTTGCTTTCTACTCAAATTTATAATTTTTTGATTTAGGCTTTCCCTTAGGTTTTGTAGGAGCTTTTGTATTCTTATTAAGGTCAAAATGTGCTAGTTAGGGTTCATGATGAGGCTCTCATCAACCTCCAACAGCAAGGACTTGACCCAGCAAAACTGTTACGACTCGGTTCCCGAATCCCTATAGGACATGAGAATCGGACCGACTCGATTGATCCCAAGACCCAGTCGTCCAACGAGGAAGTAACAAAAAAGAAGTAAAATAAACCACATTCACCATGCAAGCAACTAAAAGTACAAAAGTACAGCAGTAAAGAAGAAAACTACTACAGTACACACCACCACAACAGTAGAGAATTTAAAAAGGGTACAAGAATATAAAATTATAATAAAAGAGTACAAGAATGTAACAAAATGCTCAGTACTACAAAAAATGGGGTACAACAAAGTACAACTACTGGGCTTTATTGGGCCCAGCACCCTCTGCAGCCGTAGGCTTTGGTTGCTCAACACCTGGACCTGAAAAAGGTTGTAAGTACAACACGTCAGCAAAACGCTGAGTAGAGTGGCAACCAGCAAACTAAGAGAAACAGTAAAGGTGGATAGGTAGCGGTTGTTTTCAATTTCTTTCTTTATTCAACTAATTATTCTTTCTTTCATCACTTGGTTTATTTATTAGGTCTTTTTCTTGATCTCGAATGTTCCTCGTGGGAACGATCTTGATTGCAGTATTTTCCAAAGAGTAGAAGTAGCACGTGGTGCTCTCCTGGCCGGGAGAGTCTCTCGTGGTGGTCCTACCCTTAGTCAACCACCCCAAGGTCGCTGACAGACGTAACGGTGACTACGGCATGTGCGATAAACGCACGGGTAGCTACCCAGCACTGGCACGCGGTCAGTCGTTTCCGTTAACGGGTGCGCCTAAAGCACAACACGGAACCAGTATAGGGCATAGCCCTCTCAGTAACAGGGGTCTAGCCCCTCCACAGTAACCAAACAGGGGTCTCGCCCGTCCACAGTCGGTGCACCCTCGCCTGACTACCCTGGTTTGCCCTGTGGGCCTAACAAGTCGGTGTAGGACCGCTAGCTGAACCCCGGGCCCCGTGGGGTGGCTAGCTCTCTCCCTACACTAGCAGCTCTCCCCAGTACTGTGTACGCGAGGGCCAGAAAGTCGGTGCAAAGTGGCCAAACTCACCCCGGTCTCGACCTGAGGGCGGCAAGCTCCCCTCTACACTAAGTGGTAATATGTGCTCCCTTTGGTACCACGTACCCAAGAGACAACACACTTTCCCATTCACTTTTCCAGTCCCATTCTATTTATTTCCAGGACCTCTACTCCTAATTCCCCGTAGGATTCATGCTCATGTTTCTCAGGCCAAGCCATACTAGGTTTCATCATTTCAGGTTTATTCGCATATAGCACGTGTTTCCAACATTCAATCCTTCTTTTCCAATTTATATACAAGCAGCTCGTATTTAATTTCAAACAACAGGGATTACATGTAGCAGTTACAAACAACAGTACTCTACATTTTACAGGCAGCTGTTATCCAATTATATGCAATTATTATTATTCTATCTACTCTTCCAAGACTTCAATTCAGGCATTTAATACAATCGTCCCAGTGTTTCTAGTCCTAGGATTCATGCCATACCCTAGGATCTATCATTCAATCTAGTGTTTCTGGTCATAAGATTCATGCCATACCCTAGGATCTATCATTTATTCCAGACATGCAGTTAAGTTTGTAATTAACTAAGGGAAGCCACTCTACCTGCAAAATCAGGAGTAATGGGGGTGTGATCAGCAGGTCCACGTGCCTCTACAACCCCTAAATCCGCAACAGAATAGGGTACTAACACAAGGATCAACCACAAGAAACCACTCAGAACATGATAAAAAGCATTCCAACAAGTAGAGGAACTTATACGAAGAAGAACGGAATCTTAAACGCGAAAATTGGACCTCGAACGGACCCTAAATGGGTCAAAAACGATAACTCTATCTCAAATCAGATATCTGGAACATCTTCTAGACGTCTTAAAAAGGGGTCCAGATCATACCTCACTCTACGCTACTCCTCAGACATCCAGGGATCCTGCTGAACCGTCTGGACCTAGTTCCAGACGTCCGACTATCCCTCCGGACGTCTGGAGACGCTCTCCGCCGTCTGGTGCCTCGCCCAGAAGTCTGAACCGCGTGGGAGGGCATGTCCCGCACCTTCCCGAAGCGAATCCTGCATGCGCACACAAAATCTCTCAACACGGCACGCAATAGAGCCTCGGCGGAATGGCCTGCATGGCCGTATTCGCAAAAGGAAGCATAGGACGCAGTATGTACCTCTCAGTCGTCTGGAGCTTCTACTAGACGCTGTCCGCGTCGTCTGGATGTAGGTCCAGACGTCTGATTTTGGGAAAAATCCCAGAATCAGAACCTCCTTCGTCTTCTTCCTGCTGCGCGTGACCACGCCGCGCAGCCACGCGTCCGCTGCTCTAGCTGCAGCAGCGTCGGGGAAAACCTCCCCAGCACAACGCTCCACCTCGCGCATGCCGATCGACATCGAACTGCTTCGATGAGCTCTCTCTTTCACGGCTCGCGCGCTCTCCTCTCCGCGCTGCACTCGGCTGCAGCTGCTGCTCTTACCCTCGATCTCGCTCTCGCTCTCGCACTGGAGGAAGGGGAAAATGGATGGATGTGGGGTGGCGTGAGGGAGAGGAGAGGGTATAAGTAGGTGTGAGTGGGGAAAAGGTTTTGCAGTAGGCGAGGGAAGAAGAAAGAGAAGAAGGTGGCTGGGGCTCAGTTTACGCGCGGCAGGCGCGCAGACTCGTCATCATACGCACGCAAAAATTGATTTCCAGACATCTGGGAAGGTGTCCAGACGTCTGACCAAACGTCTGGCCCAAGTCCCAAACTTCTTAAAGAACTTTGATGGCACGAGTCTTATCAACATAACAAACTCAAAGGAAGTTTCGTCCCCGAAACTTCTGCTACTAGGGTGCGGAAAAAGAACAACTTACGCATAATAAACTCAAAGAGGACCGAAGCCGGTCCGAAAAGACGTACCCTCAAGGAGCTCCAGGTACCGCTCTTGCATCGCTGCCTCAGGCTCCCAGGTAGCCTCCTCATACTGCTGGCTCCACCACAAGACTTTCACTAGGGGTATCTGCTTCTATCTCAGACTCCGGATGGCTCTATCGAGTATCTGCACTTGTCGCTTTGGGTAGGTTAGGTCGTCACCCACCTCGATGCTCTCGTGTCTCATAACGTGACTGGGATCGGCGACATACTTCCTGAGGTTGGACACGTGGAACACGTCGTGCATACCAGAAAGCTGGAGAGGAAGGGTAAGCCTGTAAGCAACGGGTCCAACCCGCTCCAGGTCCTCAAAGGGTCCCACAAACCTTAGCGCGAGCTTCCCTCTCACCCCGAACCGCTGCAGGCCCTTCATGGGCGAAACACGAAGGAAGACGTGATCCCCAACCTCAAACTGCACTTCTCTACATTTTCGATCTGCATAGCTCTTCTATCTGCTCCTGACAGTGTGGAGTCGCCTGTGAATCTTCTTGATCACCTCCTGACTCTACCGAATCAGCCTGGGGCCAACCTCCCACTTGGTCCCTACCTCAACCCAACTCAAGGGGGTCGTACACCTCCATCTGTACAGAGCCTCGTAGGGTGCCATGCCGATGCTCGAGTGATAGCTGTTATTATATGCAAACTTCGCCAGGGGCAAGTGCTCCTCCCAAGAGCCCCTCTAGTCCAGTACACAAGCATGCAAAAGGTCCTCAAGTGTCTATATCGTGCGCTCAGACTGTCCGTCCGTCTGGGGGTGGTATGCTGTACTGAACCTCAACCGTGTCCCCAAGGCCTGCTGAAACTCAGCCCAAAACTGGGACGTAAAGCGAGTATCCCGATCGGATACAATCTCCCGCAAAACTCCGTGCAGACGTACCACATCGCAGATATACCTCTCTGCCAACTGTGCTAGTCCCAAGGTGACTTAGATCGGCAAGAAACGTGCCGTCTTCGTCAATCCATCTACGAACACCCAGATTGCGTCGTGTCCTCGCTGGGTAACGGGCAAGCCCAACACCAAGTCCATGATGATGCTCTCCTACTTCCACTCTAGCACTGGAAGTGGCTACAACGGCCCCGCAGGCCTCTGATGCTCGGCCTTCACTTGTTGTCACACTAAACACTGCTGTACGAATTCACCTACATCCCGCTTCATTCCCCCCCACCAAAAGTCACGTCTTAAATCATGATACATCTTTGTGTTTCCAGGATGTATGGTGAACCTAGAACCGTGTGCCTTAGTCAGGAGCTCTCTCAACAGCTCCTCATCCCTGGGAACGCACAACCGTCCCCTCATGCGCAGCACCTCGTCTATAAAGGAGAAGTTTGCAGGGTCTCCTGATAGCACTCTGTCACGCAACGACTGCAAGTACGGGTCGGCCATCTGTCTTGTGATGATGCGGTCTATCAGCTCTGGCCTCGTCTGTCGTGTCATGGTCACTGCCCTACAGTGCCCCAGTAACTTTAGGGGCCGTCAACTGCCCATCTCCTCCATGAGGCTCCAACTTTGCGCCTGCAAGATGGCCAAGTGGGCGAGTGCCTTCCGGCTCAAGGCGTCAGCCACCACGTTGTCCTTCCCCGGGTGGTAGGAAATGCTGCAGTCATAATCCTTCAGGAGTTCTAACCAACGTCTCTGTCTCATGTTGAGCTCCTTCTAATCAAACAAGTATCTGAGGCTTTTATGATCTGTGAAAATCTCAAAGGTCTCACCGTACAAGTAGTGCCTCCAAGTCTTCAGTCCGAAGACGACAGCTGCTAGCTCCAGGTCGTGGGTAGGGTAGCTATGCTCATGGGGCTTCAGTTGCCGTGAAACGTAAGCGACAACGTGACCCCTCTGCATGAGCACACCCCCTAACCCCTGCAAAGAGGCGTCCGTGTACACAACGAACCCACCACTACTATCTGGGATGGTGAGCATGGGAGCCGAAGTCAGCCTCTCCTTCAGCTCCTGAAAACAAGCCTCACAAGCATTTGTCCAAGAAAAGGGCACGTCCTTCCGGGTCAGCTGTGTCATAGGACGTGCAATCTGCGAGAAGCCCCTGATAAACCGTCTGTAGTAGCCTACCAGTCCCAAGAAACTGCGGATCTCAGTAACTGTACGCGGTCTCTCCCACCTGAGCACTGCCTCAACCTTGGTTGGATCCACAGCCAAGCCATCCCTGGAGATCACATGGCCCAAAATGGTCACCTCCCTCAACCAAAACTCGCACTTGCTGTATTTGGCGTATAGCCTACGTCGTCTCAGTGTGTCCAAAATCATCCGCAAGTGCTGTCTGTGCTACGTCTGATCTCGAGAATAGATGAGCACATCATCAATAAATACCACCACGAACTGGTCCAAGTACGGTCTGAACACCCGGTTCATCAAATCCATGAAGGCAGTGGGGGTGTTGGTCAGCCCAAACGGCATGACCAAGAACTCGCAGTGTCCGTACCGGGTACGGAAAGCTGTCTTGGAGACGTCTGCCTCCCTGATCCTCAACTGGTGGTACCCAGACCTCAAGTCTATCTTGGAAAATACCGTGGCACCTCGCAACTGGTCAAACAAGTCCTCAATCCTCGGTAGCGGATACTTGTTCTTGATGGTAACCCTATTCAGCTGTTTGTAGTCCACACAAAGGCGTAGGGTAACATCCTTCTTCTTTACGAATAATACCGGGGCTCCCTACGGAGACGCACTGGGCCTCACAAAGCCCTTCTCCAGAAGGTCCTGCAACTGGGACTTGAGCTCTCGTAGCTCAAGTGGTGCCATCCTGTAGGGCGCTGTAGAAATGGGGCTGGTCCCTGGTACTAGTGAGATTTCAAACTCGATCTCACGCTCGGGCGGTAGTCCTGGCAACTCATCTAGGAACAAGTCGGGGTACTCTCTGACCACCGGGATACTCTGAATGTCTGCCACAGGGCTGGGCTCCGCCACCACACAAGCTAGGAAGCCCTCACACCCCAGGCCCAAAAGTCTCGCCGCCCGAAGTGCAGAAATGCACTTAAAGCCTCCGTCCACTAGCTGCCCATGAAACTTGAAAGAAGGAAACTCCGGTATGGAGAAGACGATCTTCCTCTCAAAACAGTCCACCAAGGCATGGTAAGAGGACAACCAGTCCATCCCCAGAATCACGTCAAAGTCCTCCATCTGTATCACAATCAGGTAAGCGGGAAGGCAGTGTGCCCCAACACTGATCTCACAACCCGTGTAAACCTCCTCAGCTACAAACAGTTGACCACCCGGACCTATGATCACGAACGATCCTCTAACAACATACAGTCCTGCCCCAAACTAACAGTAAAATTCGCAGTGACAAACGAGTGCGTGGCGCCAGAATCAGAAAGCGTGTAAACAAGTCTGCCGGAAATTGTAACCATACCTGCCACCACTGATCCTGAAGCTCTGGCAACCCTGTGTGTCAGGGCGTTGATACGCTCCTCAGCCCTAGGTGCGGACGAAGCAGCTACACTTTGCGTCAGACGGGTAGCCGTTGGCCGGTACCCACCCCGCGACTGCTGTCCCCCTCCTCGTGCCTGGAAACCTCAGCCTCCTGCTTGGGCTCCAGTGCTCGATGCGGGGAGCATCTGCTGACCTCCAGCCCTAGACAGGCAGTCCCTCCTGATGTGGCCCGGCTGGCTACACTGGTAGAAAAAGGGAACTCGACTCCCGCCCTCAATGGGTCCCTGCTGATGGCTGGGCGGGGGTCCAGTGCTGGTAGCTGGCCCTTGTCGGGGGCCCCAAAAGGCCACTGACGGCCCTGCAAAGCATGACGGCTCTCTTGCGAGTGCCACGTGCCTCCTCTCTCGTCGGCCCTATGAGTAGTCTGGCTGGAAGGGCCTCTTCTGCCCGCTGTCAGTGTCACGTGTGGATGGGTTGGTCTCCTCATACGTCATAGCTGCCTCCACCACCCATGAGAATGTAGGCAGCTTTAGGGGTTTGACATACCCCCGAATAGCAGGCTGGAGCCCCTTGGTGAACCTCTAAAGGTGCTCCTCCTCGGTGGCCACAGTTGTCGCTGCGAAATGAGACAGCTCCAGAAACGCGTGCGGTACGCGCTCACGGTCATCGTCCCCTGGCGGAGAGTGTGGAACTCTCGCCTCCTCTAGTCCTGCCACATCTGGGGGAAGTACTGCTCGCAGAAGAGGGTGACAAACTGGTCCCAAGTCAGCTCGTCCCTCTCCTGACCCTTTACCACCCTTCACCACCTGTGTGTCGTGCTCTCCAGCTGGTATGTGGCAAAGGCCATGCGGCACTCCACAGGGGGGCGAACGGTGTCAAACACCTTCTCGATCTGCTCGAGCCAGTCCTCTGCCTCAGTCGGGTCCTCATCCCCTTTGAAGGAGGGGGGCTTCAGCTTCCAGAACTATCCGAAAAGCTCGTAATGGCGCTAAAGTGGAGAAGCTGGTACGTCTCCAGGTAAGGAGGGCTCGTGCTCTGAAGTGCCGGAAGAGGGTGGGGGCGGTGGAGGGACATCCCCTCCCCCACGTCCAGCGCCGTGTCCGTCTTGCTGTCCCACAGAGGATTCCCCCTCCGCAGCCCTAGGAAGAGGCGCTCGCGGCGGTAAGTGAAGCTCCTCTCGTACGATCTCTCGTATCAGCTGGGTAAGGTCCTGGGCCTGAATGCCTGGGAGTAGTGGCTGGTCCACTGAGGCGTCGGGCTCAACGCGCCCGCCCCTCTGACCTCTCCTTGGCTGCATCTGCGCCCACCTCACTAGTCCCACGTCGAGGCATCTCCTGCAAGGAGACGCGAACACAGAATAGAAAAGACGTCAATTCTAATCGAAATTCAATGAAGGAACCCTAGAACAGATGTCAAAAGGTACGTTGTGGTGGTTACTCTAGTTACAAGCACGTGAATTGGTTATTTTCCAGTCAATTGGTTCACTTTTCGGGATGACCTTGATATGATACCATCTTGTTACGACTCGGTTCCTGAATCCCTACAAGACACGAGAATCGGACCGACTCGATTGATCCCAAGACCTAGTCGTCCAATGAGGAAGTAACCAAAAAGTAGTAAAATAAACCACATTCACCATACAAGCAACTAAAAGTACAAAAGTACAGCAGTAAAGAAGTAAACTACTACAGTACACACCACCACAACAGTAGAGAATTTAAAAAGGGTACTGGAATATAAAATTACAATAAAAGAGTACAAGAATGTAACAAAATGCTCACTACTACAGAAAATGGGGTACAACAAAGTACAACTATTGGGCTCTATTGGGCCTAGCATCCTCTGCAGCCGTAGGCTCTGGCTGCTCAACACCTGGACCTGAAAAAGGTTGTAAGTACAACACGTCAGCGAAACGTTTAGTAGAGTGGCAACCAGCTAACTAAGAGAAACAGTAAAGGTGGACAGGTAGCTGTTGTTTTCAATTTCTTTCTTTATTCAACTAATTATTCTTTCTTTCATCACTTGGTTTATTTATCAGGCCTTTTTCTTGATCTCGAATGTTCCTCGTGGGAACGATCTTGATTGCAGTCTTTTCCGAAGAGTAAAAGTAGCACGTGGTGCTCTCCTGGCCGGGAGAGTCCCCCGTGGTGGTCCTACCCTTAGTCAACCACCCAAAGGTCGCTGACAGACGTAACAGTGACTACGGCACGCGTGATAAGCGCATGAGTAGCTACCCCGCACTGGCACGTGGTCAGTCGTTTTCGTTAACGGGTGAACCCAAAGCACAGCATGGAACCAGTACAGGGCATAGCCCTCTCAGTAACAGGGGTCTAGTCCCTCCACAGTAACCAAACAGGGGTCTCGCCCCTCCACAGTCGGTGCACCCTCACCTGACTACCCTGGTTTGCCCAGTGGGCCTAACAAGTCGGTGTAGGACGGCTAGTTGAACCCCGGGCCCCGTGGGGTGGCTAGCTCTCTCCCTACACTAGCAGCTCTCCCTGGTACTGTGTACGCGAGGGCCAGAAAGTTAATGCAAAGTGGCCAAACTCACCCCGGTCTCGACCTGAGGGCGGCAAGCTACCCTCTACACTAAGAGGTAATATGTGCTCCCTTTGGTACCACGTACCCAAGAGACAACACACTTTCCCATTCACTTTTCCAGTCCCATTCTATTTATTTCCAGGAGCTCTACTCCTAATTCCCCGTAGGGTTCATGCTCATGTTTCTTAGGCCAAGCCATACTAGGTTTCATCATTTCAGGTTTATTCGCATATAGCACGTGTTTCCAACATTCAATCCTTCTTTTCCAATTTATATACAAGCAGCTCGTATTTAATTTCAAACAACAGGGATTACATGTAGCAGTTACTAACAACAGTACTCTACATTTCACAAGCAGCTGTTATCTAATTACAGGCAATTATTATTATTCTATCGACTCATCCAAGATTTCAATTCAGGCATTTAATACAATTGTCCCAATGTTTCTAGTCCTACCTAGAAACAGAACGGGGTCCTAACACAAGGATCAACCACAAGAAACCACTCAGAACATGATAAAAAGCATTTCAACAAGTAGAGGAACCTATATGAAGAAGAACGGAATCTTAAGCGCGAAAATTAGATCTCGAACGGACCCTAAACGGGTCAAAAACAACAACTCTGGCTCAAATCAGACATCTGGAACATCTTCCAGACGTCTTAAAAAGTGGTCCAGAACATACCTCACTCTACGCTGCTCCTCAGACGTCCAGGGATCCTGCTGAACCGTCTGGACCTAGTTCCAGACGTTCGACTATCCCTCCGGACGTCTGGAGACGTTCTCCGCCGTCTGGTGCCTTGCCTAGACATCTAAACCACGTGGGAGGGCGTGTCCCGTGCCTTCCCGAAGCGAATCCTGCACGCGCACACAAAATCTCTCAACAAGGCACGCAACAGAGCCTCGACGGAACGGCCTGCATGGCCGTATCTGCAAAAGGAAGCACAGGACGCAATACGTACCTCTTAGTCATCTGGAGCTTCCACCAGACGTTGTCCGTGTCGTCTGGATGTAGGTCCAGATGTCTGATTCTGGGAAAAATCCCAGAATCAGAACCTCCTTCGTCTTCTTCCTGCTGCGTGCGACCATGTCGCGCAGATGCGCGTCCGCTGCTTTAGCTGCAGCAGTGCCAGGGAAAACCTCCCCAGCACAATGTTCCTCCTCGCGCACGCCGACCAGCCTCGAACTGCTCCGGCGAGCTCTCTCTTTCACTGCTCGCGTGCTCTCCTCTCCATCGCTGCACTCGATTGCAGCTGCTGCTCTCGCCCTCGCTCTCGCGCTTGAGGAAGGGGAAGACAGATGGATGTGGTGTGGTGTGAGGGAGAGGAGAGGGTATAAGTAGGCGTGAAGGGGGAAAAGGTTCTGCAGTCGTCGAGGGAAGAAGAAAGAGAAGAAGGCGGTTGGGGCTCAGTCTGCGCGCGGCACGCGTGCAGACTCGCGGTCATACGCACGCAAAAATTGATTTCCAGACGTCTGGGAAGGTGTCCAGACGTTTGGTCCAAATCCTAAACGTTTTAAAGAACTTTGATGGCACAAGTCTTATCAAAAGCCCTTCAGGGCTCCATTTGACCACAAACATAGATGCGGTAGCTTGAATTAGAGCTACAATCCACCTGCTACTGTGCAGGAAGGAGAGGTTAGTTCCACATCGTGTGGAACAAAATTGTGAAGGCACATAAAAGGAAATTGTGCTCTGGGCTATTCACCTCCGAACGCACGGGGGTGAGGTCCCCATTCAAGCCCAAACGCACACGCGCTCACACGGGCTCCCTCACGCGCCCTTGCCAGCTATCACGCCTGCGGGTCAGAGCTTGGATCCGACTACCCAGATCCAGCTTAATCTAAAGAAGGGATAATTTGAAGGAGGAAGGGGGAGGGTTTTTGCTACCTTGGGAATTGTGCCCCTTCTCTCTCTCAGCACTTAGCCTTCTGACGCTTAGTAAGGCCTTGTGCCTTGCTCTTGAGAGGGCCCTGTGCTCCTCTGTAGCAGCTATGCCTTAGCTCTTGTTGAGGTGTGAAAATAAGGCGTTTGAAGCCTTATATTGTCGTCTGAGGCGTTGTGTTGGCTCTGATTTGATATTACTATGGAAACATTTACTTCGTGATATTCGATTGATAATGTTCATTTATTTGAGATAGTTGTTGAGCTTAAATGTTAAGGTTAATTTGGTGATTCAAATTGTCATTTTAACCCCATCTTTTTTCACTCTTATTCTTAGTTTTTATTGCAATATTATTCTGATTGATGATATTTGCATATCTTCATTGATAATTATGGTTAGTGATTGAAATTTGCCATTTTGTTCCCTGCGAATGACCTCGGACTCACATTATTTTCGAGCTTTACAAATTTAAGTGTTTGTGCGATTTTCGTCCTATACTACAACGTATTTCTCTAAAAGACGACTTTCATGCTTAAACACTCTGGGCGCTGTTCGCTGTGCAACCACCACCACCGGAACACCCTTGTTAATGCCGACCTCCTTCGAGCTTCCCATAGCCTGCAATCGCCTCCTCTTTGCGCATGCCCAAGGGGAAGGAATCCCCTGTTTTGCTACAGAGTAAGGTCCTATTAGTATTTACGTGGAATGCCATTGCTAAATGTATTTTTCTAATAAATTATTTGAGGTGAAGATTGCATATGGCTCCTCCCTTTATCTCTATTTCATAATGGTTATCATTCAGGTTATTTTCTTTCTCATTTGATGCTACAAAAGATCTACGAGTCTATCCTGCATCTTATTAACCTCACATAAGATACTTAAAGAATTCATTGCAAATATTTGTGAATTTATTGGTTTGTTCCTCGTGAATACGACCTAACTTTCATGGTTAGGTTAGATAAATATTTTTGCTTGGGATTTTTCCACCACGCGATTTGTACTGCGACAACATATTTTTCTGATATCATTTTGCAAGCGAAATCTCACGTTCAAGGATGTGTAACCCAAGCACAAATTTATTGATTATCTTTTTGATCTTGATTTTTCTATTGACCGACTTTTTGGACTTAGGTTGCATCCTCACAAACCGTAGGCCCAACTCCGCAAGCGCAACGATCTCCGATTCTAGGTAATTTTTATCCATAACCTTAGATACACTCGATCTTAGGGCATGGGTCTATACCACAATCTGGTTCACATCTGTGGACACATCCTTATGGGTCCTGGGATCAATCTTTTTCTTTTGATCCTGACCTGCATTTGTGAATTCTTTTTTTCTTCTTTATTTGTATAGTGTGCCTAACTGAAGGCAATAAACTTAGCATGTATACAGTTTGTTTTCATCTCAGAGATGATTCTGTAATCACAAAATTCAGGTGCTTTCTTCTCTACTCTACTCTTTTTCTTATCTTTTTAATACAATGACATTGCATTAGATAGGCATCAGGGGTGGATATCCTTATCTGAATTATTTTGTTAGCTTTGCAGATTCTTCTATTTTCTCTTTATTTAAAAAATAATAATAAAAAATTGTGAGAAGTAGGAAAAGAGAACTTAGGCATTAGAAGTTTTTCAACCATAGGGAATAATACGATAGGACCTGAACACTTACACTCTTCAGGTGTTCGGGCTTAACCTGCTCGGATGTCCACTAAAATATGGACTAGTTTCTGATTGTCGATTTTAAATTTGTACTAAAATGATGTTTTAAATGTCGTTGTTGTAGTATATGTGTTATAAATCCAAACTGATGTTGCGTTAATTTTATTTATTTACAATTTTTACTGGTTTATTTCCAGGTTGTTTACTGGGAGGCAATTATTGATATATATCACTCTCTAAGTCCAAAAATGTTCTTTTATTCCAAAAAAATGTTGATTTTATTTACAAAATGAATGGATCAATCAAATAATAAATGAATTGGTTAGTTATTTATAAAAGAATCAGTTAATATGTAGTATAATGCTTGAAACATATGTACAACAACAGGCATCAAAAACTGTCTACTAATACACTATGTTAATTATATACAACCAATTCTATTATATACACTATGTTAATTATATCAACTGTCTACTACTACACTATGTGAGGACTTTCTATTAAAAATACTCATCGAAGCATTATTAATAGAATTTTCGACCATGCCATCGAAGAGCTCAAAAGCTGAGTCCTTATCCCGACATAGGAAATTACATCCACAAGCGGCATCTACAAAGTTCCTTGTATCATCATGGAGCCCATGAAAGAAGATCTGGACCTGTTGCCAATGTGGGACACCATGGTGGGGACATTTTCTTAGAAGCTCATGGAATCTCTCCTAAGACTTGTGTATTTATTCTTCTGTATTTTGTGTAAATGTAGTGATGGCATGCCTTAAGGAGTTTGCGCAGCCTACAGGAAAGTACTTTAGGAACTCATGTTCCAAAGAAGCCCATGTCTTTATAGGTGCAGTCTATGCTAAAATTCTAAACCAAAGGCAACTTTGTCCTTAAGTGAAAAGGAGAACATTTTCATCAGTGGTGTGTGTTGATCATGACCTTGTGGACCCATGGTTTGAGCAAGATTTTTTAGCTCCTCTAAATGCTGAAATAAGTCCTCAGAAGAAAGACCATGGAAGTGAGAAATAAGTGCAATAAGGTTCGGCTTCAATTCAGCAGCATGACCCCCAGCAGGATAGTGTACCATAGTCATAGGAGGTGCAACTGCAAGATTATAATAATCCCATAGTTGAGGTCTACGAGGTTGATGTGCCTGGGGTGCTTTAGGTTGAGGTTGGGGGTTTGCTAGAAGATTAACAGCTTGTGTAAGCTGTTGCA
The DNA here is from genome assembly GCA_037157565.1 of Thalassia testudinum. Classification (NCBI taxonomy): domain Eukaryota; kingdom Viridiplantae; phylum Streptophyta; class Magnoliopsida; order Alismatales; family Hydrocharitaceae; genus Thalassia; species Thalassia testudinum. The sequence continues at coordinate 132,279,783 of JAZHRO010000055.1, forward strand.
TCTGTCGGGTAAGGATATTCATTTGTAGTTGTGTTTCAAATAGGTGTTGCTAACTAGGTATGGGACCTCTCTCTGGTGGTGGTTGGTTAGGGAAGTTAGGGTATGGAGGAGGTTGAAACCTATGGTTTGGTGGTGGTTGTGGTGGAGGATGTGTAAAAAGATGTGGAGGAAGTTCTTCAAAATCCTCGAAGTGTGCAGAATCATTATCATCATCCGGATGAATAAGATGGTGAATGGGAGTTTGAGGCCTAGGAGGTATAGGATTGAATGTGGAAGGCATTGAAGTGGAAGTGGAAGCTTGGGCATCAGCACCCAAGAGAGGTACTAGCTCAGGGCTTTGGGATCTCCTACCTTCTATTGAGTCGATTTTTTCTGAAAATGAATTTCTGAAATCAGTCACAACTCAAAGGATAGTAACAATCTCTCAATCAATCTTAATAAAACCAGAAATCCCAATTTCAATCTCACCGATCAAATGACCAATCAAACAAGCAAGCAAGAAATTTGAATTTTTTCCTAGGGTCTGCTACGCAACGATAGTAGTACGCAAACAAATGTTTTAGTACAATTGTATGCGTCCTATAGAAAAATTTAGCGAAGTGCAGACCTCTACAAATCCACCTAGAATCTGGATAAGACTGGCGTGCGAATCCAGACCTTGTGGTTGCTCAAGAAGATGAGATAGAAACCCGTGTATTTGTGAATCTTATGTCATCATGTAGTGTGTACACGATAAACAATCAACAGAATATCGATAAAAAGCTCAGTCAGGATTTCAAGCAAATTTTTATGTCTCCTTTTGAATTTGATTTGATATTTACAAGATGTTTTCTATGCAGCTTGTCTCGCTTTTTAGTCTTTTCAAACAACAGTTGGTCATTTTAATTAACTCAAATGCAAAAGATGGTAAGAGCTAAGGAAGGATAGAAATGCGTACCTAACTACAGCAATTCTACAAGTGATGCAATTTGACTGTATTGAAATCTAGTAGGAAATGTGATCTTAAGTATGGATGCCTAGAATATGCTGCTGCTAGATAAGGGATGAAATCTTTTTTTGTATTGTTGATTTTATAATTCTTTTGGATTTTCTAAATGCAACAAGCAAAAACAATAAAAAAGAAATCGATACGGAAAACCCACGTACAGAAAAATCGCATCGATGAGTGGTGAGTAGAGAGATATAGAGAGAGTCCAAGGAGTCTAAGTTATACAAATGGTGTGTGAGAACAGGGTCTCACAACTTATGCCTAACAAATATAATCCTATTTATATATACCTAAGTTTAAACTACCATTATACTAATCTAATAAGTGGGAAAATGCAGCTCCTGTGGGAAAAACTCCTCCGAGTGGTCGGGCCTGAGGTGCAGCGAATCTGCCAGGAAGAAAACTCCACTTGGAAGAAGACACTACGCCTACTCCTTAAGTACTGCAAAAACAACAAATGATTAGTAAGGCAATTATATACAAAACAAATCAAAGAATATAATGAATAAAAGAATTTATATACAATAAGGAATATGAATGAAAGAATGGTTATATACAAATAAATAAAAAATGTATACAAATAAAGAATAAAAGAAAAATTTTGGCATATAGAGAGTTGCCTCCCCAATAACGGCGCCAAAAATATGATCTTTGAGTTTCGATTTGCACTAAAAACGATGTTTTAAATGTCGTTATTGTACTATATGTGTCACAAATGCAAATTGATGTTGCGTCAATTTTATTTATTTACAATTTTTACTGGTTTGTTTTCAAGTCATTCACTAGGAGGCAGTTTTTGATACACATCACCCTCTAAGTCAAAAAATATTCTTTTATTCCAAAAATATGTTGATTTTATTTACAAAATGAATGAATAAATCAAAAATTGAATGAATTGGTTAATTATTTAGAAAAGAATCAATTAATATGTAGTATAATGCTTGAAACATATGTACACCAACAGGCATAAAAAATGTCTACTATTACACTATGTTAATTAAATACAACTAATATAAATAATACCTAGTATAAGTACAAAAATAGCTAATAATATCTACTATACTAAATCATATTAATATATTAATATCTGTAGTAACATATATTACATATACAGTAACATAAATAAGCGTCGCTAAAGTCTTAGTAAAATATTTACATAGCATAAGACAAAGCAGTTATCTATGTTGACATAGGTAGCTATGTACAGTGACATATATATACATTACTAAAACCTTAGTAACATATTTACATAACCTAAGGTAAAAATTGTTACTTACACTAACGTATTTACAATAACATATATATTTGTCATTAAAGCTCTAGTGTTATTTATACATATATAAGAGCTCAAACATACCATATTATTTTATTGTACTTTATATTAATTATATACATATACATATTTATATTTATCTATTTACATTACTTATATACACATACTTATATTGTATACTATACAAATATATACATCTTATTTACGTACATATATATACTATTTACTATTATACATATATTGTATGTACATATATATATACATACATATGTACACACATAACACGAAATGGCCAACACTTAGTTGCTGAGTGGCTCTTCTTTCTCCTTTCCTCTCTTCTTCTCAACACTTAGTTTTTTTTAGGGCCCTCACTCTCAACACACTCAGAAACGCTGTTCATTAACCCAAAAATTGGATTTTAGATGGGCAAGCTAGCCATGTTCGAGGGATACACAGCACCCCTATTGGGGTGGGACCAGAACTCTACTAATGGCCTACTCTAGGTTTTATTAAGGTGTATTTTAGTTCATTATTTCGGCCTAGACTCGGCTCAGTAGAACCAGGCCCAATCACTTTATAGATCCGGGCTCCCAGCCCACATAAATTCTCAAATATGCTCATGTAAGTATGCCTGCAGGGGGGGGGGGTAATGGGTAATGTGAGGAGGCACCCTACGCCGTGACGAATGGAGAGGTCACTACATGAAAACCTTAAATACCACAATGACACTCCATCAGCCACTGATGTGGCACTATCTCCAGTGCTAATTGACGTTGCTGCTGCGTGCGGTTGCGTTCTGATTTGATGATTTTAGCCCTCGATTTGAGGGCCATAATTTATTTTAAATTAAAAATAAATTATAGGGTTACAAAGTCCTTATATAGAGCTACCTAATTGTATAATTATTTTACGTAAATAAGTTATTTAAATATATAATAAAATTAGGTAAATTTGGCTGATTATACACTTTAAATTAGAGTTTAATTTGTTAATTAACATATAAATTAGTGACTTATTACAAAATTGACTTTATATAGAGTTAATATACATAATAAATTATTTATTACACATTTTTATTGTATTTTAGGAACTTTATTTTAATTTATGTATAATTAAATACATGTTTAAGTTAGTTTTTTCATATAAATAATTTATAAATACTATAATATAGTATAAATACAATATAAATAAGTTGAAAATACTTAATATAATATAATACAAGTGTACATTATAACTTCACTATTAGATTAAATTACTAATTTATTTTATTTTAAGTTAATAAATTACCTAATTAACTTAATAACTTAATTATCTATTGTAAATTAGTTTACAGGTATTATACAGTATCTAATACATAGATAAATATGTATGTACAGTATTAGGTACAATTATGTACATATAAATATGTTTATATAATTACTTAGAATTATATACATTTAGTTTATATAAATTAATATCTAATAATACAATAAAGTTATATATACAATAAATCATTGTAAATATTTAATTTAATATATAGAATACATTTATAAGTTATTTATATACATTATGTACATATTATACACTATATACACTTGGCTTAGATTTAAATTATATATACAAGTATATACATAATATACAAGGTATTTTTGGGGTTTTTCTAAGTTTTATAGTTTTTATATATTTAGGGGGGATAGAGGATGAGAGAGAAAAAGTGAGATGAGAGAGATAGAATTCTCTTTGTTGATTTTGATTTGGTTTTCTTTATTAAATTCTAAGGTATACTAAATAGTCGGTTGATATGTTCTACTAAGCTGAGGGTTTAGATTATCTTGGAACATTGCACATACCTAGAAAAATATCTAATCCTACTCAAGACATTTATTTTATTTTTTTTGGAAATTTTTTTAAATTTTTATTTATTTACAAACCAAACCCATTTTAGGCTTTTAAGGATGTTTCACTAAAGAACCTAACGCACTAAAATCAGTTCTATATGCTGGGAAAGGGATATAAGCACTTCAAAACATTCAGCATATCACATGAAAGGTATATGAGTACTAAAGCATGATTCTCACTTCAAATTTCATTAATTTTCATTTTTGAATAGTTTGACATTAATATATAGCTGACAGTAAATTTTCATAATAGATGGAAGCATTTCCAATCAAATTTAAAGTAATAAAGTGTACATGAATGCTTGCATATAAGTGTTCTAACTGTATACACATGTCAGCTACATTACAACCTAAAGATTCTCAGCTCAACTCCCTTGAATCATTCTCAAGACAATACACAGTAGCTGAAGTGCTGCTGCTGCAGTTGATCTGCTCAGTTCATTAAATCAGAATCACTTGATCTCTTTAAAACTCATTAAGCTCAAAGCTCTCCACTGAAATCAAATTTCCATCAAGATTAGCCCAACTGCCATTTTCTAGCAGCCATTTTTGCTATTTTAAAAAGAAAAAACACAGCAGCTGCTTATTGCTAAAAGACTAAGCCATTAAAATCATTTCAAGTTCTAAAACCCTATCCTCAGAAGATCTGAAGAGTATTCAATCTTAGAAATTCAATTCATTAAAACTTCTTTTGAAATTTTGTCCAGTAAAGATAGAGAAAAGTTGCTGCTACTTCTTTTAAACTTATCAAAATCAATTCATTTTTGCTTGAATCTTTAAAACTTACATTCCATTCATCACAACATCTATCAGAAGGTCTGAAATCCTCTTAAAACCAAATCAAGGGTTTCATAACCCTTAAAACCCTAACATGGTCTTTACTTCACACTATAGACAGTGTGTAAATAAATGACCATAATAGACATTAAAATCAAATCAAGTTATTTCTAGACCTTCATTAAATCATTCCAAATCTCAATTAACTTCTACAGATTAGATTAAAGCCATTTTTGAACTCAGAAACCATTTTAAAGTTTAAAAATAAATGTTGCCCGGATTAGGCCTTTTAATGTAAGAATGCCATTGTGAATTGATAACTTTGAGCCCCTAAATACTATAAATCAATGTTTAGGACCTCAAACAATCTTAGAAAAATCATTAGGTCATTGCTTAGGCCTTGAATCATTTCATGTGATTCTCATTGGCCCAAACTACCTAGCAATCACCAAAAATTCAGAATTTGACATCAAATAAAGCACAAAGAATATGATCACTGAAAACCTGATCATATAAGTTTAAAAACAATTGCAATAATCCAAATCAAACTCAGATAAACCCAATTTCATCGATTAAATTGAAATAGATTGGAATTGGCTCAAAACTCATTCAATCAACTATCAAAATCCATCTCAATAAAATTAGTCAGATCCGATCAATTCAAATAAGAGGGAGGGCATCAATGGTTATGTGGGCTAAATGGAATGCCCTTGATTTAATGTTTGAGAGGTTCAATAGATTTGAAAGCTAATGAGCTTCAGATCTATTGAATGCTCTTGTGACTAGGTGTTTGGTGACTACATGGTGCATCCAGTGAGTGAACGCAAATTGTGAGGTGAAGAGGAAAAGGAATGAAACGAAATGGATGTGAAGTCGAGTCTCTTCTACTCTACTCCTAGCCTATACTAAATCATCACTGAATTTGATTTCTAATCTACTCCTAGCTAATCTAATTACACTAATCACTACTCTAAACTACTCTAGAAAGCAAGAAATCCTAATCTAAAGGAAGAATGAGCTGCTTGGGCTATAGTTGGTCACTACAGTGACAAAGGATGATGAGGAGGTCTCCAGCGAAGAATGAGGTCCCTGGATCCACAGCGAGTTGCTGTGGTGACGAAATTTGGAGAGAAGAATCGCCTCTGTCACTAGCGGCTTTGATGAAGGAGGAAGAAGAACTGGAGGGTAGACAAATTGATTGACTCAGTGGGGGAGGGAGTCGATGCACGCGCAGGGAGTTGGGGAGGTGTTGAAGTAGCTAAGGGAGTGAGTATGATCACTGCAGTGGTGGATTTAGGCATTTAAGTCTTTGACGATGGGATTTGGTTGAGAGAGAAATGAGAAAGGTTGGGATGAAATCCCACCATTGGATGGGATTTGGGCTTGGGGATGATTCTATGCGTAAAGGCACGTGAAGGTTCGATTAGATCTGCCCCTTGGATCGAGGGATCATAGGATCGACGCCTGGGATTGGAGATGTTCTTGCATGAATAGTGCACCCGCTACCCGCAGGTCTATTAGGACTTTTGCAAATAAGCCCTTATGGGCGAAACGGTAGGAAAATTAGGACAAAACCCATAAGTGACTAGTTTTAATGCAGTGCTGTCCTTAAGGTTTTCCAAGAGGTCCCTCGAGGCTTTTAGAATGGTCCTTGAGAAGTTTAATGTGAATAAAATGTTATGACTTGAGGACCTATATGTAAAACTCTAAATGCAGGGTCCTAGTGATGTCCAAATGCTACCAAGTTTTTATTGAAGCTTAATTGAACATTGAGGAAGTTAATTTCACTTTTGATTTGAACTTTTGAATTCAAATGTGTGTTAAATTTGCAATTGGATCATCAATTTGTATTAATGAATAGAATATCTTATTTTATGACCTAATTTTGCATTTTTAGCACAAATTTGCTGTTTCAGGTCATTTTTGTTATTTCCCACACTTAACCCATTTCTTGTGTTAATTGTATAGTATTTAACTTAGTTTCTAGCTTAACTTGGGCATTTTAGCTATGATGAGCCACACCTTATCAGTTTCTCGAGTCCTTGCCATTCTAAATTCATTTCTAATTGGTTAAATAAGTTAGGGTGATAAGTACACGACTTATCAACCCACCCTCTGATTTGAGGGGACTTTAAGTTTAAAGCATCTACACACTATTTGTAGTGAGTCACTTTTTGGTACTTTTAACGGAATTGGGTAGCACATGAACCTTCTAGGGTAGTATGACTGGCAAGTTGTCATGCGTAACAATCCATTGACCGGTTGTCTAGAGCTCAGCCACATTACCATTTTCTTTCTTCTACCTTTAGGTAAATCTTATATTAGGGAAGCCACTCATTAAAAAAAAAAGAGATAAGAAATAGAAAAGAAGAAAAAAAAAGCCACACTTCACCCCATGAGTATAGTTGGCAAGTTGCCATGGGTTTGATGCCCCATTGGCCGATTGTCTAGAACCCAGCTCATGAAATACAAGTTTAATTCTAAACACTTGGGAGGCTGAGGATGGAAGGCGATTTTAGGGCGATAGGAGGGAGAAGCCGTGATGCTGTTGGATGGACAACTTGGAGATCCAGGGCTTGGAGAAGGAGGGAAAGAAGAGGATTCATGGAGGCTGGCAGAAGGGAGGCGGGCATGGGGAGAGCGAACATGGGTTGATCCTGGGGTGGTAGGGAGATTGTCTGCTTTAGATGTTGACGGCGAGGACACATGGCGGTGATGTGTTGCCACCCCCCGGTATGTCTTCATGTGGGGGGCATGGTCATAAGCGAGACTTCTGTGTGGTCAATAGAGGGCAGGAGAAGGGAGAGACCACTAAGCGCCCTGGAGTACTGAATATGAGAGCGCAACCGCCGACGTCACCGCCTCCTCCTACCTTTGGGGGACATACTATTGACATTGAAATCCCTATGATAGAGGATATTAAAATGGCCGAATTGGTGCTGAGAGGGACGTTGATTGGAGAAGTGATGACCAGCAACCCCGCACCGAAAAAGCTCCAGCAGTTGGTAAGTTCTCTATCCCTATCGACCAATGGTTGGAAGATCGCATTGCTCACCCCCATGTGCTTTATGCTTTTTGGTTTGGGGATGATGGACGTGGAATGCCTACGCTTTCAATCAAGTGCCTTTGAAGGGTTGTTGGTGATTTGGAGATTAGTCTCCCCTTTTGATGGGTCTCTACCTGAGAGACCGCCCTAGAGGGCAGGCTCTAGATCGGGGAGATTGGTGATCAGAGGTCTGCCACTTCATCTAAGATCAAGAGAGGTGGTGGCAACCATGATATCAGGATTTGCTAGGTTGGTTGAGGATGCTGAGGTAGGTCTAATTGAGGGAGATGGATGGGTTCTAAATGTTTTAGTGGACGTTTTCAAGGCAGGGTCTATCCCAGAGAGGTTAATTCTTCGGTGTGGGGGAAGCTCATGGCTGTTGATCTTAAGCTTTACCGTGGATGTTATAGTTGGGGAGAAGGGTCAGGATAAGATGTCTTATGTGTAGGCTACTAACGAGGAGAATGATGTAAATATGATAGGAAGGATGACTCTTGAAGAGGCACTGGCGACCAAGAAACGTAAGGCCCACCACCTTGGGGAGGAGGAATTGGTGGATACGGCTGCAGTGGAGACAAACATGGTTGAGGAAGAGACAACTGTGGGTGAGGTAGTGGCAGCAGCTCAGCCGTTGACCGACATAACTGAAGAATGAATCCTAAAGGAGATCTCGAATAATTCTTTGGGAGTTCACTCCAATTTACAGGATATGAAAGGTCTGAAATTTGGAGCTGGATCAACTACCAAGGCTAGGTTGGGCAGATCACCTTATAGGCTTAGGCAGAGGCGGCTGACCACAGATTTGAAACTTGATGAAAATGTTGTGGCTGCCATTATGCAGGTTGGCAAGGTTCAGAATTCAAAGAGTGGGGATACCCAGAGAGGACAAGGAGAGTCCTTACATGGAATGTGCATGGGCTGCGTGACAAGAGCCGGAGGGCTTCTCTCTTGAGATACTTGAGAGAGTGGGAGATTGATTGTGCAATTATAAAAGAAACACACATTGAAAATGAGGATGATAGGGTCTGGAATGAAATGAAGAATGTGGGGGTGGCTGAATGTGTGATGCTCAACGCACATGGCAGATTGGTGGCATTGCTCTATGGTGGAAAAAGGCATGGTTACAACTACTAGAGGTGCATAGAGCTCGGCACTTGGTGACTTGTAAATTCCAAAGAAGTCAGGGCCAAGGAGTTTTTTATATTACTAGTGTTTATGGACTATGTGTCGCTTTAGTGAGGCATGAACTTTGGGAAGACTGGGCTGCAATTGCAGAGCTTATACAAGGGGATGCCTGGCTAGTGGGTGGGGATTTTAACTGTGTACCGACAGGGAGTGACAGGCCAAATGGTGCAGTGGACAGTGCTTCACTTGGATTCCAATTGGTGGTTCAAGCTCTTGGTTTAAACAAATATCCATCTTCAGGAGTTGAGTTTACTTGGAGAAATGGCAGCGGCCTTATGTCAAAGATTGATAGATTTTTTGGGAATGCCACACTTCTAGACACGTTATAGTTGTCTACTGTCTCTGGGCTGGACTGCCCTTTCTTAGATCACACCCCCTTGGTCTGGGACAGTGGGGAACAAATACATGCAGGATCTTATTTCAAATTTAGACGGTCATGGCTGAGAGAACCTGGGTTCCATGAGATGATTGAGATGTGGTGGAGGGCCAAACAGGTGGAGGGTTCAGCCATTGTCAAGCTTGCCTCTAAGCTGACCGCTCTACGCATAATGCTGAAGGAGTATGGTGCTGTGGTGTCTGCTCTAAGGCAGCAAAGGCGTCTTGAGGCTCTGAATGAAATCCAAGTATTGGATGCTATGGAGGCAGCAGGTCCCTTATTTGATGCTGAGGTTGATGCTAGAAAAATGTGGTAGGACATGGTGGCGGAGGACTTGAAATAGGAGATGGACTAGAGGGAATGATCAAGACAACTTTGGCTAAAGGAGGGGGATGCCAACACAAAATTTTTCCATCTCGTAGTTAGCTCTTGCAGACGGGTAAACATAATTTCTTCCATACTCAAGGATGGTCAAAGATTATCTTCTATGCAAGAGATTAGATTGGAGGCTATCAAATATTACAGGGACTCTTCAAGGGCAACTGAGAGAGGTATATGGAGGATGGCAGCGTGTGATGCTCCTAAAGTCTCTATTGAACATGCCTCTAATCTGACGGCTCCCATCTCTGAGAAAGAAATTGTGGATGCCATAAAAGACTTAAACAATGAAGGCTCTCCTAGACCTGATGGCTTTCAAGTTTCCTTTTATAAGGAAATGTGGAGTGTGCTTGGCAGTGAGGTGATGGATGTTATCAAAGAGTTTGAGAGAGGTAACTCTGGCTTTGATAAGATCAACATATCTTTTCTCTTCCTGCTGCCAAAGGTACAAGGTGTAGAAAAATTCTCTGATTTCAGACCGATCACTCTTTTGAACTCCATCTACTTTGTGGCGAGCAAGATTCTGGCAAATAGACTGAGGCTTGTATTGCAGAACCTGATCCACCCTATTCAATCAGCATTTTTACCCAATATATCTCTTTAGGAATCATTTATTATGGCTCAAGAGATGGTGTGTGGTTGGCATAGAAGGAAGTGTAAAGCCTTTATGTGGAAAGTTGATTTCCAAAAGGCTTATGACTCTATCTCTTGGCCCTATCTTTGGGAGGTGTTTAAAAGAAGAGGTTTCCCTCCTCTCTGGATCCATTGGATGAAGCGGTGCATTACAACCACCTCCTTCTCTCCATTGATCAATGGGAAACCCTGTGGGACTTGGATTCAGCCACAGTGCGGTGTTAGGCAAGGTTGCTCGTTAGCCCTATTGGTATTTAATCTTGCAGTGGATGGTCTTGCTAGATATGCCTGCAAGCTTTCTAAGGCTGGTGTTTTACGAGGATATTCATTATCCAACAGGAGAGCTATGGTACCTATATTACAATATGCAGCTGACAATTTTTTTTGTGGAAGGGACAACCACTGAAGCTCGAGCACTAGGACACATGGTCAAGATATTTGGAGATATGTCTGTTCTGAAATTAAATAGGGAGAAGTCCACCTTGATATGTTTTGGCCTTAATGAGCAGGAGCAAGAAGCACTCTCTACGACATTGGGAACCCCTCAATCCAAACTGCCAATTAGGTACCAGGGGCTGCCATTCAGAAGCTCAAAACTGAGGAAGAGCGATTGGAATCTACTCGTTGACAAGATGTCCATTAAGTTAGAAGGATGGAGCAGTAAATTCTTATCTAAGGGAGGAAGACTGATCTTGTTAAACTTAGTTATTACCTCTACCCCGATCTTCTTTTTTTCCCTCTTTAGAGCTCTGAAGTCTATTTGGAAACATGTGGATCTGCTGTGAAAGAAATTCTTTTGGAAGGGGGCACGACATGAGGGGAGATTCATACAACCTTTAAAATGGGAGCACCTGTGCCTCCCCAAGGAAGAAGGTGGTTTGGGGATTAAAGCGCTTAAAGAATGTAATGAGGCCCTTTTGATTAAATGGGCGATTAAAATTCTTAGTGGTGAGGATAAGTTATGGATTGATCTTGTTAAGGATGGCTATGGAGACTATAATAGTGCACTTAAGAGATTATTCCCTGTCAGACCTTCTCCATTTTGGAGATTAGTTACTCAGGCCGTCAAGAATAACTGGCATTAATGCAGTCGGTGCTTGGAGATGGCAGGAATTTTAATTTCTGGAGGGAACAATGGTCACCGTTGGGCATCCTGAAAGAGTCCTATCCAAGGGTATATGCGGCTGTAGCTGATAAGATAGTTCGGTTAGCAGCCTCTGGTCTGAGACGTGTGGCAGCTGGAAATTGGCTGAACTTGAAACCAACAGGGAGGGCACTTGACTGTGGGAGGAAAGACAACACCTAATTTCAGACCTATAGAGTTTCAGACCAAGGCCTGGCGTGGAGGACACATATGCTTGGGACGACATATACATAGCCCAATGTGCATATAATAAAATCCTAATTTTTGGCAGGAATTTGAGGAGAGCTCATATTGAAAAGAAGCTTTGGTTATTGAAGGTCCCTCTCAAGGTGCAAATCTTTCTCTGGTTGTGCAGAAAAGAAGGTCTGATTACAGGGGACCTTAGACACAAGCGGATGGGGATAGCATTGCACGAATGTCACCTTTGTGGATTGCACACTGATAGTCTAACTCACATTTTCTCTTCATGCTTAGTTATGGATACAATTTGGAGAAAAATCTGCCATGAGCTACTCCCATCATGGGAATCATTATGGCAAAATTTTGTGATGCCTGGGAAACCACATCTGCACATGGCCGTGTCCCTTTGGTGTGTTTGGAGGGTGAGAAATGAAAGATTATTTCAGGAGAGACCAGTATGCTGTGAGCAAATTGTAAATGAGTGCTGGTCCCCCATACATAGATGGGGATCTAATTTGTAGTTCTCCTTGTTTCTTACTTCATAATTTTGAATAAAAAGCTCTTCGGATCGCTATCGTAATACGATAGCTTTCCTTTTAGTTTCAAAAAAAAAATTCTAAACACTCGGGAAGAAGCGGGGAAGTAAAATAAGCTGGGAGGTATACACTAGGTTCGCCCTTGCGTTGACCCCACAAAAAAAGAAAAGCAGGGAGAAAGCTACCGGTTAAAAAGATAAACTTTTAGGTAGAAAATTATTTTAAGGTCACTTAAAGTTCGTAGAAACCTGAAGTCTGTTTTAGTTGTCGATTAGTGAGTCTATCATAGTTCACAAAAAGATGCTTAGAACTTAGAGTTCTTTTTGAGTCTTAGGTGAGTTGGATAGCTATACGAAACTGCTCCGAAACTCTAAGTTCAAAAATCCAAAAAAATTAGACAAAAAGAAAAAGAAACAAATGTATTTCTCTTGAATAAGGCAAGGGCTTGGACGGTTTGCATTTTGGCAAACATTCGGGCACTGTTGTGTCTCCATAATTCAGGTCTTTAGCAGAAATTTCTTACTGTTAAGAAACAACTATTGCCCAAGTAATTGGATCCTAATTCTATTTATAAATAGCATGTAGTTTTGCTAGGAACTAGCAAAAGATAGGTATGGAGGTGTGATGTAGACACATTTATTTCACATAAACTGTGTATTTATACATGTTTCTAAGCTCATAATTGCATTTGACATTATAAATATTACATAGCATGCATCATCTGCATTTTAAATAAATTATATAAATTATAGGTTAATTTGCCTCTTTTGTGGTCAAGGGACAGGGAGATATTTATTTGGGTCTCGGATTGAAGAAACAACCATACGAATCTAATCAGGGTGACGATCGGAGTCCAATGCTTCCGAGATTGCCCTGATTGGCCTTCCATAGCATCAGATGTAGTTAGAGGAAGATCAGAGGTTAAGGGGCAAGGTGGTGCAAAATCGTACCTTAGATAACAAATCTAGCCGCACGGATGGGTTCGGATCGACGATCGCAACACAATGGCACGATAATCAGCCCAATTCGACATCCGTGGCACCACTTATGAGTAGAAGAAAATGGACAACCTAGATGGTGCCACGGGGCACCATCTAAGCCACCCACAGCCACCAGCCTCCTCCTTCATCTGCACTATCAGATCTCGACCAGTCCAGAGCGCGCAAGCGTTAATTCCAAAACCTGACTCAAGCGGCCCTTCAGCACAATGGTGAAGCACCTTACTTGGAGCATGCGATGCACATTCAAATCACACGATGCGGCTTTAATCTGCTGAAGAGGAGGTGCAGCGAAATTCGGTCGCATGATCTTCATCGAGCGACTGTAGAGGCGTGACATGGTGAAACAAGATGCACGCTATTCCCATGCGGGTGATGACGCATGTTTTGACGCTGTGAGGCACAAGTTGTCAAGCATCGTTCTTGCGTGTTACGACCCGGTTCCCAGATTCCTACAAGACCCGAGATTGGCTTGCCTCGACTAATCCCAAGACCTAGTCGTCCAACGAGAAATAACCAAATGCGGGAAAATAATACCACATCCACACATGCATTATAACTAGGCAGAAAGAAAAATGAAACAATAAGGGAAAGTAGAGCAACTGTCTCAAAATAGTACATGCCACCACAACAACAACAGCAGAATGAAAGCAGAAAGTAACAGGAACAGTAAAATAGATGTCTATTACTCACTACAATAGTAGAAAAATGAAAGAGCTGAAAAGAAATGACTACAATTGGGCTCGGCTGCGCCTAGCACCCTCTACAGCCGGAAACTCGGGCTGCTCAACTCTTAGTCCTGAACAGGGTTACGAAAAGACAGAGTCAGCGAATGCTGAGCAGAGTGGTGTTTACATTAATTATGTGCAAGTAAGGTAAAACAAGTAACCAGGTTTTATTCTCATTTCTATCTATCTCATTTATGTATTTCTGGTTCATTTATTTCACAAGGATCCAAGTATTTCTTGATCTTGCTTGTTCCTCATGGAAACGATCTTGATTGCAGTCTTTTCCGTGGAGTAGAAGGTACACGTGGTGCTCTCCTGGCTGGGTGAGTCCCCCGCGATAGTCCTACACCCAGTCAACCACCCCGAGGTCACTGTCGCGACGTAGCGGTGACTACGGCACGCGTGATAAGCGCATGGGTAGCTACCCCGCATTGACACGTGGTCAGTCATTTCTGCTAGTGGGTACGCCTAAAGTACAACACGGAACAGTATAGGGCCTTGCCCTCTCAGAACAGGGGTCTCGCCCCTCAGAACCAAACAGGGGTCTCGCCTCTCCACAGTTCGCGTACCCTCGTCCGACTACCCCAGTTTGCCCAGAGGGCCTAAAAGTCGGTGTAGGTTGGCTAGTCCTAACCCCGGGCCCTGTGGGAAGGCTAGCTCCTTCCTTACACTAGTAGCTCACCTCGGTACCACGTACGTGAGGGCCAACAGGAGTCGGTGTAGAGTGGCCAGTCCTACCTCGGGTCTCAACCGAAGGGGTGGCTGGCTCCCCCTCTACACTAAAAGGGACAGTTGCTCTCCTTGGTATCGTGTAGACAAGGGCCAGCTCACTTCCCATCTACATACTAGATTTCCTTTCATACACAGGAGTTCTACTCCTAATTCCCCGTAGGGTTCATGCTCATATTTGTTCCATTTATCAGTATTCAGATCACATGGTGCATAACTTGTTCCTCATCCATATACAGGTAGCTCGTGTTTTCACAATTCAATTCTCAATCATATACATACAACTTGTGGTTTCACAGTTCAATTACTCATTCACATACAGGCAACTCGTATTTTAACATGCATCTTAAGTAAACAGAGTAGCTCAACCATTCGCATTTGTTTCTACCTTAGGGTTCATTTCTCATCCTAGGGTTTATTCAAGTATTCTAAACATGCTCTTTCATTGTGTAAAATCTTAATGTTATAGTAAACCACTCTAAAGGGTATCACGGGAGGAATGGGGGCTTGCACCTAGATCTCGTCGTCTCCGCGGGTCCCGAACATGCTACCGGCTGGTAACCTGTACCAGTGACTAATTGACATTAGACGAGCTCAAAATAGTAGGTACTCAGCACGAACACGTAGAGAGACCCAACTGGAAAACAATGGTACTTCGTTCGCAGAAATCCGATTCCGTTTGGGCCCCAAACGGGCCAAAAACACGGTTACTGTCCAAAATCAGATGTCTGGACTAGTCCTAGACGTCTTAAAAGACGTCAGATCTTACCTTATGTCTCTTGCAGGTTCCTCAGACATCCGGATCCCTCTGCGATCGTCTGAAGGAAGTTCCAGACGTCGGACTATGTCTCCGATCATCTGAAAGTGTCGTCGGACGTCTGGCGATGAGGTTAGACGTCCAAAAGTGCCTGGAAAGGCACACCGCGTGCCTTTCCAATGCCCCACACCTGCGTACGAAAATGCATACCCATTAACAGCCAAACATTTCCTGCACTACGATCTGTATGGCAAAAAGTAACGCAGGAAACACGTACCTCACTATTATGCTTTTAGACGTCCAGCTTCAGCTTCGGACGTCCTGATGCCTCTCCAGATGTCTGGTCGACCCTCCAAATGTCTGATACTGGAAAACTTCCAGTATCAGAACTCCTCTGCGTAGCTCGCCCCGCTCGCACCTTCGCCCTCAGATGACGCGGCGGCAGCTCCAGCAGCTGCAGGATCTTGAGAAGCTCCCCACCAGCATCCTCCTTTCTTCCACGAACTCCTCCTCAAGCTCCACCGAGCTCCCGCGGCCGTCGTCCTTCTCCCCCGCTCTCACTCCCTTGGACTCTCTCGCTCTCGCTCTTCCCCTTTCTCCCTCGCCGGCTCCTCTCCTTCCTCGTCGCAGTTACGGTAGAGATGGGAGGCTGGTGGGGCGAGGCCAACGCAAGGAGAAGGTGGAGGTGGCGGTGGCTCGAGTGGTGGGGTGTGGAGTGGAAGGAGGGTTTAAATAGGGAGGTTTTAGGGTTCGGGTGAGGGGGTGGAGGAGAGAGAGAGACTCTATGCACCGCCTGCACGCAGAGTGAAAAGAATGTACGATATTCTCCTACTTTCGGATGTTCGGGCATATGTCTAGACGTCTGACTAACATTCCAGACGTCCTATCCGACTAAAAAAGGCACTGGGTCATTTCATCGCGTGATCTGGACCATCTCATGAAGATCGGATGGCTTGGAGAGCGGCCACGCCATTCCTTAACTGACGAAGAGGAAGCGACAAAGGCGAATTCTTAGCCCTTCAATCTTGATCAGAGGGTTGAGATCATCCTACGCCTTAAATGCTTGAAGATCATGCGCCGTTGACGTGCGACCACGAGAATGCTACGATCCCCATCGCACAACCGAGGACGCATGTGCATCTTCAATGACGTTCGACTACAGTGACACTCATAAATGTCACTAAAGACTTGATATTAATTTTCTAGCCTTTGAAATGACCATTCTACCCCTTTCTCCTTGCCTATAAAAAAGACCCTTATACCCCCTACATTTCTTCATCCCTTCCCTTCTTCTCTCACCCTCTCCAAAGCTCTAAGGAGCTAGTCTTAAATCTACGATGCTTCTCTAGAATAAAAAAAAATTAAAATTTTGTCCATCTTCTCACTCTCTTCATGGAGCATCCCGTGGTTGTCTTCTCATCACCATTCGAGAAGCGGATCCCGCTGCGACGCGACCCTATTTCATCCTCCATCCTCCAGCTCCATTCTCCTTCGTTCAGCATCTCACCATCATCTTCCGGAAACTCCGTCAACGCGACTCGTCCTCCAAGTAACCGTTAAGGAGGATTTTTCTCATCCTATCTTTTTACTGTTTTCTAGTGTAGTTTTAATTTTGCAAGTAGATGTAATGGACATGACTCTATGGTTATGAAATACTTGTTCATCCTCTCTCTATTTTTCTCTCTTTGTATTATTCTTTGTCTCTTTTCTATTGTTTATTCTTTAAGTAGTTTAGCTTGTGTAGATTAATTTCAACCAGCCATTCTGCTTTATAAAAAGAAACGTAAATTTTTAATCAAACGTTCGCCTCCCTGTGTTCGACCCGGGACTTACTAGAGTTTCGGTTATAAATATTAACTGATAGCAAATTTTCATGTACTGCAACGATGGGTTTTCAAACTCAATCTTTTTCGTGTATGAAATCTCATTCATCAGTTTGGCGATGTTTATATTTTATGATTATGTGTTGGGTGACTGTGATTTTGTAGGTGATTTGTGCTAGTGTTAGCTCACGGCGACCCGGGTTTCGTCGCTTAGCGGGATTCGGGTCGTCATAGGGATCGTAAGGCAGAGAAGGGTTCACAACAGGGACATAGGGTTGATGTGTTGCTACGGGATTAACATGAAATCCCAATGGAGTACTTGGAGCTTGCAGAATCTGGTGAACCTGCCCCTGAGAAGGTCGCACCTGTGGTTGTGGACCACGAGGTACAAAATGTCGTAGGTTTAGGATAGGTTGGGCAGGAAGAGTGCCCTGAGATTGAGTCTTCATGAGTTGTTGATTGATCTTAACATTCTGTTGCACCAATTGGTGCTGAAGAGAAATCATGTTCTCTTCATGGTGCTTAGACATCTCCGTCATCAATCGCATCAACTTATCAAGAGGGTTTCATGCGTGGTTCATTTGAGGTGCGCAAGGGCCCAATGGCGGATTTGCCAAAAGATTATATTGGGCCCTTACGATGATAGGAGCGGATGGTCGCACTGGTCCACCAGTGGAGTTTTGGTACTGAGGGTTGTTGGACCATGCGAAGTTTGGATGGTTGTGCCACCATAGGTTATAAGATATGGGTTGTTCCCCAGGGCGCACACGTCTTCAAATTCAGAAGACGAGTCTGCATATGATGATGCATCCGAGTACATGGAGGCTTGCACCTCCATGTCAAAGTACTGGCTACCAAAAGCCAAGTTCACATTACTTATCGAGTCGCTCGGTGTGATACTCGGCAAGGATGGTATAAGTTGTGCAGGATTCTTGGAAATCATCCTGACTTGGGAAGGATTGGGTTTGTGACGTGATGGAGGAGTCGAAGTGTGAGCCATGGAATGGGCGGGGTTGGCCAAGAGTTCGTCCAGGTTCTTGTGCACGATGGAGACTTCATCCAATTTTTGTGCAATTTAGTTTAAGTCAGTGGATGAATGAGAGGGTCCCATGTCAACCTCATGTACTTTTCTATGAGGTGCGCTAGTCTGATTAAAGGTGACAAGGGAAGCGTTGTTCATAGAATTCTCACTCATGTTTTCGAACAGTTCAAATGCTCCATCCTTGTCTTTATTCATGAAATTACCTCCGCAGGAAGCATCCGCAATTTGCCTCAAAGTTTCATTTAGCCTGTAATAGAAAATCTGGGCTACATGCCACTTAGGAAGACTGTGATGTGGATATTTCCTGAGAAGGTCATTATACCTCTCCCAAGTCTTATGAAATTGCTCACTGTTTTGTTGCGTGAAAGAAGTTATAGCATGGTGAAGTGCATTGGTGCGCCCGATTGGGAAAAATTTCTTGAGAAACACTATGCGCATCTTTTCCCAAGAACGGATGGGTTTCTCAATGGTACGCAACCATTGCGCTACTTTGTCCCGTAACAAAAATAGGAACATTTTCATGAGGACAATGTGTGACCCGATATTTCTTGGTTTAATTATTTCAGCTAAATGGGTTAAGTTCTCCAAGTACAGAAAAGGGTCTTCACTGGCAAGTCCATGATAATGGAAGTTGATTAGGCCAATTACGTTCGATTTTAGTTCAAAATCTTCCCCAACCACGGGGATGTGAATCTGCCCTTGGGTCTTTGTCACAGCGGGATTCTGATATGAGCTAAGAGACCTAGGCTCTTCCCGTTCGGGAGGGTTTTGCATTTCCTCCAAGGTTTCCCTAATGGCTTCAATTTGCTCGGTATACAATGCCATTTGGGCTTGGAGGTAGGTTATCGGGTCGACGGCTCCACCACCACTTGGTGGATTGGGAGGGGGAAGATTACCTCTCTCAGGATTTGGGGGTGGGCGAGCAACCATGTTTACGGAGGAGGAGGATGATTCACCAAATTCTTCCCTTTTAGAGCTATCAAACAATTCAACAAGTTTAGGATTTTGTGACCTCTTCCCAAACATGCACTACCGAAAGAAGAATTGAGGAGATGAGAAGAGAAGGGGATGAGAGAGATGACGCTGAATAGGTGCACTTCATGACAAATCAATCAATCAAAGTCCTAACCTCTAAATGTGACCTAAGACCTAAAGATCAAAGTTACCTACTATCACAACCTATGGAATCAAATATGAGCACCGTGGAACCACCAGGCTAGATTGAAAGGCCATTTGCCCCAATCTTAGACACCCGATAGCAAGTGGGAACTTGCACCAGCACGTAGGTGCTACACGCAAGTAGTTGGACCTCCAAACATTAATGGGGTCAAGTAACTACTAATTTTAGATTAAGAGGCTTAGGATAAAAGTGCTTTGGAATGTGAAGGGCGTTGTATATGGGTAATGCCCAAGTGCGTTGATTTCTATGTGTGAAACAAGCAAGCAACGGGGAACTCTCCCCGAGCAGAAGTTTAGATGGTGAATGGCTTTTAGGATTCCACTCTTTAGGTAGTATGACTTTTAGAGTTCAAGTGAATTACCAATTCAACCAATGTCCAGGTTTTCAAGAAATATAAGTTCTTTGTGCCCAAACAACCCTCCTTTAACTTAATTGAGTGAATGCATGTTACAAAGCAATGGGCCCCCTAAATGGAATTTTCTAGGTGTGGATGCACGAATCGCTTTTAATTCAATGTGAATGGGAGCCAAATAATGCACTCCAAGTGCTCCCAATCACCAAAATAATAATCCACACAAAGGCTCAAACATCAAGGTATGAAAGATGAAAACAAATATATTGGGGTTGAAATTCGAGATCAAATCAAGAGTTGAAATATAAGGTCATGGTAGGGTTGGAGTCAAATCGATTCCAAGACTCCCCAATCAAATTGTGGATCTTGAGTGAAAATAAATGAGGTGAGCGAATGTAACAACCAATCAAATTTTAATTCACCTCAAGTAGAAGCACATGTTATGAAAAATCAAAGAATTGAGATTCTCAGATTTTTCGCACGTGAATGAGTGGGAAATTGAGGGTAGTAAGGTCATAAAAAGAATCAAATAGTGGATTTTAATCCACTCGCCCCAGAGATCCCAAGAAGATTTTTTTAGGGTTTTTAATTTTTTTGATTTTTTTATCTTTGTATCTTTAATGTGACAAGAGAATCAAAGTTGCTAAGAGGCAAGGACACTTACCTCCTTAGCAACGTGTGCGAAGGTCTAAGTGGTACTGGCAACTTCACGCTCTCGCTCCTGCCTTGGACTCGCCTAGGTCTCTGACCTCCTTTGCGGGTCTCCTTGTAACAAGTTCACCTGCACAAAAACAAACAAAAACACCCATGAAGAGATGGGTGGGAGAATGGAAAAAAGTAGAAACCGACTCCAAATGGAGCCTCCTCGGCAACGACGCCAAAAAACTTGTGTTGAAATGCAAGTAGTGTTTTTTAATTAGGTGATAGTAGCATCAAAATGTCTATAGTGGGAGTGATTACCTACAGACGAATCTACACCAGTTTATCAAAATTTATTAACCTGGACTGAATCAAATTTTAATCATATCAGTTTTAAGCCTAGGGTCGAACACAGGGAGACTGTTTTGGATTAGTCCCTTTCTACGTGATTCCTAGAAACGTATCAATTCCTTTCACTTATTTATTTTTTTGATAATCTTATCCTTGAGATATACGCTCAAAATTGGTCCTTGGTTACAGGCCAAAATAGTTAGAAATGGTCTCGCCACACACGATATCGTGAACTTGCAGGTTAAGAATTATCTTTTCTGTTTTATATTTTTTGTTTTGGTCTTTTCATAATCAACAAAATAAAAGAGAATAATAAAATAAAGGAAAGAAAATGCGGAATTGAAACGCGAAAAAGAAATGAATGGAAATACTTAGCTTATTTAGAGATATGTAGATATATATACCATATAATGGGGGGGTTGAATCAAAGATTGAATGGAATGTAGCACCGCGTTAGGTTTACTATCGTTTAGAGAGATGAGATTAACCTAGCTATTTGTCGTGTGCAGGTGTGGAGCGGACGTGTGGGTGTGTGTAGAATGGCTTGTTGTGTGCATACGCAACTGGTGCGTACCCACTTGAGATAAAATGTGCAGTGATGGAAATGTGAATGATATTGTGGATGAGACTATGTATAAGTGTAGGTGTGGAGATGTAACGACCCGGTTCCCGAGCCCCTACGAGACACGAGAACCGGACCGACTCAACAATCCCAAGACCTAGTCGTCCAACAAGGAAGTAACCAAAAGAGCAGTAAAATAAACCACATTCAACATGAATATAACTAACAGTAAGAAAATACAGCAGCAAGGAAATAAACTACTACAGTATATACCACCACAACAGTAGAACAACATTCATAACTAAATATGAACTGCAGGTAAAGAAAAGTACAGCGGAAACAAGAACTACTCACTATAACGGAACAAAAAGAGGTACAAGAAACAGTGGTAACTCTACTGGACCCTACTCGGCCCAGCGTCCTCTGCAGCCGCTGACCCTGGCTGCTCAACACCTGGTCCTGAAAGGTAACGAGTGTAACACGTCAGCAAAATGCTGAGTAGAGTGGCAACTAAAACTAAAGAAACAGTAGAGTGTACAGTAGCTGTTAAGTTCTGTTACTTTCTTTATTTAAGTCTTTCAATTATCTCACGATTTATCTATTTCTCAGATCTTTCACTTGATCTCGAATGTTCCTCGTGGGAACGATCTTGATTGCAGTCTTTTCCAAAAGGTAGAAGTAGCACGTGGTGCTCTCCTGGCGGGGAGAGTCCCCCGTGGTGATCCTACCCTCAGTCAACCACCCCAAGGTCACTGAACAGACGTAACGGTGACTACGGCACGCGCGATAAACGCACAGGTAGCTAACCCGTACTGGCACGCGGTCAGTAGTTTCCGTTAACGGGTGCGCCCAAAGCACAGCACGGAACCAGTCCAGGGCAGAGCCCTCTCAGTAACAGGGGTCCAACCCCTCCACAGTAACCAAACCGGGGCCTTACCCCTCCACAGTCCGCGCACCCTCGCCTGACTACCCTGGTTTGCCCCAGTGGGCCTAACAAGTCGGTGTAGGAGGCTAGTAGAACCCCGGGGCCCGTGGAGTAGCTAGTACCTCCCTACACTAGTAGCTCTCCTCAGTACTACGTACACGAGGGCCAGCAAGTCGGTACAGAGTGGCCAGTCCTAACCCCGGGTCCCTGGGGCGGCTAGCTCAGCTCCGCATTAAACAGGGGGACAGTTGCTCTCCTTGGTACTCCGTACTCAAGGGCCAGCTCACTTCCCCAATTCTTTTCCATTCCCTTTCCAGGAGTTCTACTCCTAATTCCCCATAGGGTTCCAGCTCTTTAACTCAGAACATTCCAGTTTCACCATTTCAGTTTCACGTTCATACAACCCATATTCTTAATCATGTTCATTTATTCATAACAGGCAGCTGTTTAAACGAATTTACAGGCAACTATTAATTCCTTTCCACATTTTCCAAGACTGCAGTATTCATACATTCCACTAGTTTTCCCGTCCTAGGATTCATGCCATATCCTAGGATCTATCATACAATCTAGTTTTCCAGCCCTAGGATTCATGCAACACCCTAGGATCTACCATTCAATCTATTTCTCATTCCTAGGATTCATGCAATGTCCTAGGTTCTATTTATGGTTTCATAATTTAACAGATTATACTTAAAGCCACTCTACCAGGTACGACGGGAGTAATGGGGGCGTGATCGAGAATCCCGCGTGCCTCCGCGACCCCCAAGACTGCAACGGAACAAGGTCCTATCACAAGGATCAAACACAAGGAGTGTCTCAGAACAGTGTATAGCTACTGTAGACGGGTAGATGATTTAATTCCAGAAAGAACGCAACTCGAAACGCGGAAAACGGAACCCGAACGGGCCCTCAACGGGTCGAAAACGACGACACTGTGCAAAATCAGACGTCTGGAACTTCTTCCAGACGTCTTAAAAAGTGGATCAGAGAATTACCTTGTTCTGCGTGGTTTCTCAGACGTCCAGAAGCCTACGGGGACGTCTGGCCTAGTTCCCAGACGTCCGATGGTTACCCCGGACGTCTGGAGGTCGCTCCCGCCGTCTGGTATTACAACCAGACGTCTGATTCGCGTTGGATGGCGAATCACCGAGCCTACGTGGACCCAACTCTCTCTCTCAGTACGGTCAGTCGACAGGAAGGAAGAAGACGGAAGAACTCACCTTTCAGACGTCTGGATGGTCTTCCAGGCGTCTCCCCCGCCGTCTGGCTATCATTCCAGACGTCTGATTCTGGAAATGTTTCCAGAATCAAGCTGCGACTCTCCCTTCGCTCGCGATGCCGCGCCTCGTCGCACCTCGTGTGCCTGCTGCTCGGACCACAGCAGTCCCCCCCCCGCGCCCGCTGCGCTCCCCGCCGGTCGGCCCTGGCAGCCCCGGCGAGCTCGCCCTCACGGCTGAGTGCCGCTCTCGCACGCAGCACCTCCTCCGCGCTCGCTCTCGCGCTCACTGGCTGAAGGAGAAGAGGAAGGAGGCGGTGGTGACGGAAGAGCGCGTGGCCTTTTAAGGCCGCGCGAGGAGGAGAGAGAAGGAGCGCGGCAGGGGAATCTACAGCCATAGAAGGAATAAGCGAATATGCGGGTGTGCGTGCTCAGGCGCGCAGACGACCCGCGCGTGTAAAAGATAACAGATTTCCAGACGTCTGGCAACGATCCCAGACGTCTAATACGACGTCTGGAAGTGATTCCAGACGTCTGGTCCGATGTGTGGCCCACCTCCCAGACGTCTTAAAATACGTCTGGGGCACGCGTTCATAACAGGAGAGAATGTGAGTGTGAATATCTATATATGTATATGTATGTATATGCACAAATATATATCTATAAGTATGTGTGTGTGTGTGTGTATAAGTATGTATGTATATATATATATATATCTGTGAGTGTGTGAGTGTGTGTGTGTATATATAAGGGCGTGAAGGCAGGTGTGCGTGGGAAAGCCACCGAATAATTGAGGAATGTCCAGTGACTAACGAAGAAAAATGAAGCGCGATGGATGCTACAGTGTCTACACAGAGCAAAACAAAGTAGAGCTCCTCAAAGCTCACTAATGACGATGGAAACTCAATAAAACGAAAGCAAAAATGAAAAAGGAAAAAGAAGAGAACCACCACGCCCACCTGCTCACGAAGGAGCTGGGTGGTGGTGGAGCTCAATGTGGTGTTTGTGACCCCAAGGAGCTTGCCCGCTGCTTGCTGCATGCTCTCTTAACTAGTGAGAGAGAGCAGCATATGGGAGAGGAAGAGAGGGAGAGAGGAGAGGTGAGGTGGTTGATTGCGTAGCAATTATAGGTCCTAATCTACCTGAATTAAGTTAGATTTCAGCTTACCTTAGGAACAATGCAAGCATAAGTATCATAATTTGCATCATAGTTGATTTGCTAGCTTTATAGATAATAATGCTAATTTATGCTCTAAGAGAGAGGCTATATTAATTGCAGATGAATTAGGGCTGCAGATGATAGATCAGACTGTATGGATCTAATTAGGACGACAGCAGGAGTCTAACGCTTCCGGAATTGTCTTGATCAGACTTCCATAGCATCACATATAGCTCATGGTAGATTAGAGGCCAAGGAGCCAGATAGCACAAATCCAAACCTCAGATGTCAAATCCGATCACACGGATGGATTTGGATCAACGATTGGAGTCCAACGACGTAAAGATCAACCCGATCAGAGCCTTGTAGCATCAACTATAAAGATGAGAAGATGAACGGTTAGGATGGTGCCACGTGGCACCAACCCAATGCTTCACCGTTGCACTCCAACTTTTGAAGGAAAAACGTGGGCCGTTGGATCATCATCCAATGGCCACAACGGCTCCACGTCGCCCTCTCCGCACGCCCTTCATCAACTAAGAAGAGCATCTTAGTCGTTGGATCTTCATCCAACGTTTGAGAGTGGCTGCGGTTGAAAACCAAAATGCGACACAAGGGCTTGCGTAGCGCATTAGTCTCAGTGCTCGCACGCAAGCGAGTGGTGCGAGTTTGATTCTCATTGAGCACGAAATTGAAGAGGCAGTGGAGCGTGAGCATAATTGAACCGTTGGATGAGATCGAAGAGTGCGGATGTGGTTGCGTGGCATGCGAAGGCGCGTTTGATGCGACGGTGCGGATGGATGCCCGAACGAATGCCCAACCTAATGCGTCGATAGACGTGAGTGGGGAGGCAGTGCTCTGATGAGTTTAAGTTGTTTGATCGTGTGATTGGACGGTCAAAAACGAAAGCACGAGGCGGTGGATCCAACGGCTGAGCGTGTGCTACTTGTCACAATCTGGTGCGTTCCATCCGTTTAAGGCATGTGGAAGCTTATTTTGAGGCACGATTTTGTTCGTGGATCTCTTGATCGACGGATTTGATGGCTCCAAGGTTGTTGCACGAGTTGGGAGGCCTAAATACCTACTTTGCCCCTCATCGAAGCTATAAAAAGAGCCCTAGAGCCCCCAGTTGAGAGGCAACTTCCACCAAACACATCTCTAGCCTGTCCTCTCTCTACAAGATCTCTCTGGTCTTCCTTCCAGTGCTCTGGATCTGAAGTGCTGTCGCACTTTGCACAAGTTTCCCACAAGCAGCGCCGTCCTTCATCTATTTTCTCTCTATTCTTTAGCATAGTTGTTTTAATTCCTAGTTTGAGAACTGTTTGCAATTAGCAATAAAAATCTGATTTTCTGAATATCTTGTCTCTATTTCCATGTTGCATTAGGATAGATTAGTTAGTACGAAAAGCTTTGAAAATCGTGTTTTGCCTTCCTGCGAATGACTCATGACTCACCGATTCTGATTTATAAATTTATTTGTTTTGACGTGATTCACACTACAACAATAGAAATAATATTTTATGCATTTCGTAACAAACAATAGTGTGTGGCCAGCTGATGTGGATGGAGTAAGTATGTGAGTTTGTGTCTGTGGGAGGGGGGAATGGAGTGCTGTTGGTGGAGGAGTGGTGGCTGACACCCGCGCATGGAGGGGGGGAGGGGGTGTTGTATAGGTGAGGGGGGTATGGAGTGGCCACAAGGTAGACCATTAGTGTATGGGATTTTTTTGGGGTTTTTTTGGCTAGGCACTTGAAGTGTTAGGTAATTATTGTAGGTGTGTAGGATGATGTTAGGTGGTGAAAATGAAATGGGAATGAGGTGGAATTAGGGGCTCAATCTCTCTCTCTATCTTCCTCTCTATAAAATGCATGCATGCATATATTTACAAAATGGATAAATATCTACCTAATTTAAATGCGTAAAGCTAGGAAATAGCATAAGCGAGTGTATTTAATGGCGTGAATTACTGCACAATAACTCATGACGAATAACATGCTTACCCCACTTGATATCTTTCTAGATGAAACCCTCCTGGCTGCCAATACCCTCTCCTTGCTTGTTGCTATAGCAAATTATTGTGAGTGCGTTCAGAGCCTAACGGATTAATGGATTAAGTATACACTAGATGGGGGTGAATAGTGTAATATCTATTTTTATGAGAATTTAAAAATCATTCACCACAGATCAAACATTAAATAAGCATAGACTAGAAAAATAACACTTGAATGAGGGTAGGAATTTCTTGACTAGTCCACGCTAGTCGAATTCATTAACGTACCACTTGAACGAGGGTGACACAACCTTTTACAAATGTCTTCTCTTACACCTAACTAAGAGAAGAATAATGGGACTTCCAAGATAACTTGGATTTCCAGATCAAGAACAACAAAATATAAAGAATATAATAATAATTCCTATGGAACCTTAGCAAGATTAGAACAAACCGAGCTTTCTTGAATTGCAAAGGAACATAGTTTGAATCACAATACTTGTAGACGTGAGGTGTGAAAGCACTAAAGAATATGTGTATTTTGCTTTTTGAAAGCTCTTGATGTGTGTTTTAAAGAGAGGGGTTGAAGGTCCTATTTATAGGTATTTTTTGACCTACTTTGGAAATACTGAAAATACGATTTTGATCGATCAAAATAAAGGTTTGGTTGATAAAAATACTTTTGGTCGATTGATAAAAGTATTAATTGATTCAATGTTGATAGATTAAAATGGGATATTGATCGACTTAATAAATTTAAAGGAAATTTGAATGTTGGAATATTTTGATCGATTAAATAAAATGGGTTGATTAATCAAAAGGGAATATAACTGTTAGAGATCTTTAATCGATTAAAGTAAGGAGTTGGTCGATGAAGGTCTGGTCGATCAAAAATTGATATTGATTGATCAACAATAGAAATGACTTAGGTTTAAAGGAGAACGACTTTTACGAAAATTGAAAACTTACGTTTGTTATCTTATTGAAGTTCCTTACATAGTTCTAGACTAAATAAAGATAAAAATAGTCTTCAAGTCTTCTTCACATAAAGTGTTTGAATAATTTTGATAAGGACACATCATACTTTAATTTGATTTAATATGTAATGGTCAGTTCTCAATAAAAACATAATTTTAATATATCAAGATAAGGATATTAACATTCCCCCCGTTTTAATGATAACAAAATTATAATTAAGTATGCATGAGTATAAATATGCATGATTAAAGCATTTTTATCATATGCTTTATTATTTTGTTATTATTTTGTTTGTGTAATATGTATTATATAGTTGCAAGTTATGAGACTATGCAAATGTATCTAAGTGAAGTATTATATTACAACATATTACAGTGGTTTGTGAGAACTGACGAAAAGTGTATTATAGAGTTGCACAACGCCATAATGAGTTGCACAATGCTTGACAGCCATTTGTATTACATAATATCTCTTATGTGAAATGTATATTTTTTTGTCTTTTAGCAGGCGATGGAATATGTATTACATAGTTGCAAGTTACGAGACTATGGATATTTATCTAAGTGAAGTATTGTATTACAACATATTTTAGCGGTATGTTTGTACTAACAGAAAGTGTATTACAAAGTTGCACAACACCATAATGAGGTGCACAACGCTTGACAATCTTTTGTATTACATGACACCCTTTACGTGAAATGCACATTTTTTTTATCTTTTAGTAGGCAATGGAATGTGTATTACATAATTGCATGAGGCTATGAATATATATTCAAACGAATCGTTGTATTACAACATTTTTCAATGGTATGTTGGAATTGACAGAAATTGTAATACAGAGATACAATTTACGAGGATATATACTTATATCTCAAGAGGAGTTTTTGTATCACAACATTCTCATTGATCCGTTTGTTACAACACACCCATCCATTTGTTACAACTTTCATTCATTTTGCTACAGCTGCATTGTATATTTATTACAAATGCATGTAATCTATGTTACAACATGATAACTAAGCCGTTACAATGATTTTGTTGATTTAATGCTTATTGCATACCATTCCAAACTAATTACTAGATTAACGGGAATTGCTGGGGGTTGTGGTTTTTGTTTCTATCGTTAGATTATAACCGTGCGGACAAAATTTTTGTGCTCATTTGTTTTTTTTAAGCACTATGCTCTCTGTGTAGGCCTCTATGTATACATACGTACATACATATATATTTTTGTTTTTTCTCACAAAATACGAGAGTCAATTTTATTCATCCCCACTCCTTGGAGGCAATAAAAAAGAGGCAGGGAGACCAAACCTGAACCTAAAAGTATAGCAAAAGTGACCACAACTTGTAGCCGAGTACATAATTCACCCCAGTGCCATCTACTCTACAACTACTATTTTTTCTAGAGCAACATCTATCATAGTTGATCTTATTTTTTTGGTACCATTGTCTTAGACACCCATTAGTTAGTAAGTTGCAACAAATGTTTCTTGAGTTGCCAAAGTGTGTCATTTTTTAATGCAAGGCTTACTAGATGGGAAAGCATCGTTATATTGTTGCTAAGTAGTCACCTTTTCATATAGTTGAGTGTGATGTTTAGGGTCCATGTTGAGTTAGTATGACGTATGGACATTGTTATTCTGTAGTTTTTATGGATCAGTATAGTTGTCTATTTGGATGTTCTTTAAATAAAAGATTGCTCTGAGATTTTGGTTGTATTAAAATGCCATTTTTAACAAAGTTTCTAATATCTACTCTTCTATAGAAGTATTTTGTTGTGATTATTAATTGGACTTCATGCAACATGACTTGCGGTCATTTTTTTGGTTACGTTGGCTCTTTGCACCTAATATCTTGTCCTTATGCCTCTAGATGAAATGGAGTTGTTGATAGAAAACTTTGACATATTTAAGATTGTATCAAAACACTTTTGAAATTAATGAAAGTGCCAAAATAGATTTGGGGGATGTTGTTGTTATAGCCACTTTTTTTGATTAACTGTGTTCCTTCCTCTTTTCAAAATGAGAATATGCCTTCCCAGATGTTACATCCTAATGCGAATCATTTTGTTTTTCCTTTACAGGTATTTTTTGTTCATGTCTTTAGGCCAAAGTGATAAATTGTCTTGGAGAGGACATAAATGTATCTTTCTAGGGTACTCCTATGTGCAAAAAGGATATTGGTGTTATAATTTTGTTGCTGGTGTTACCTTTTAAGAAGGTCTCTTACTTTTCTAAATAGGGGGTTTCTATTGAACTTGAGTATCCTCTCAGTGTTTATCACGTAAGGCCTTGCTTTGTTCCTTTGCTTATCATGCAGTTGATTGTGTAGGATGATGGTCCATCTCCATCTTCCTCTCATCCATAATCCACTCTAGATGCTCCACCGTTAAGCCATTACACTCTCTACAAAATGAATTATTGAAGACCTTAAACCAGCTTTTAGACGAGTTAGTGTCCAGCCATGACTTTAAGCTTGCATTTGTTAGTATGTGCACTCTAAAAAATGTGCTCTTCCAAGTTGAACAATGCTCTTTTGTGTTTCAAAATATGTAAAACCTTGTGAGCTGTGAATGATTTAGATGCTTCTATTGCATCCCTATCCATCTACTCTAACCAAGAGAATCTTCCTTTTTGAAAAAAAGAATAGAATTTTTATGATGACTGGAATATGATGTCCAGAGATTTATACAAAAGTAAAAGCCAACTCTTAGATTTTCTGTCATTTGTCTTGCAATTGCGTTATGTTTTTAAATGGGTATACAAACTATGTCAAGTTATATGCTTCTAGATCTATGTATTTTAGTTGTATTTGTATCTATAGATTTTGCTTGATAACTTTGTTTGTTGGATACTCAAGTTGGAAGTGATTTTCCTTTTTGAAATTATTTTGATATCACTTGTCATTTGTAAGCGTTAATTTTGAAATTATGTGCCCCGTAGTTTTGATATAGTTGGGTTGATAATTTCTCTGTACATGAGCAATTCATGCACATTTCTAATAAAAATATAATGAGGGCTTTTCTGAAACACTGTTTGCTCACGTCCTTGATAAGTTTGCTTCAGCATTCATTCTTTAATTTGTTCTATGGATTTGTGTCAAAGTCAGACTACACTACCGTATGACTGGCCGGGTTTCACAATGATAAAGGGTATATTACGATGAATTGTAGTATTTATCATATTTTAAAAAAAAACAAAAAAAAATCAACAGTGTCGCCAGGATCGTGGCTACACAGTGGTTCAGTATATATATATAGATTGTACATGAAATCCAAAAGCTTAATTTTCACTGACTTACATTACAGGCTCTTGATGCAGATTTTATTAAGAAACTTGTTAGAATAAGGTTGTCTGTATGGCTGGGCTGGGTTCTTCTATTCATTTGTCTAGGCCATTTTTATTATCACAACTTGATGCTTATTAATTATGTTTGTCTTTGTGCAGCTGGTACCTTTGGGTCCTTGTGGTGATATTTTCGTTCTTCAATGTCAAATGTGAGCCTTCAATTAAATATCTCAAAATCATGGAGGAATTTTTTTTTGTTTGCGTAATAACTATGAAAATTAGGCATTTGAAAATTAAATTAGTTTTATTATTTGGATTTTATAAATATGCCCTTATGAACTTTGGAAAAGATGGATAACTCTTGTCTATTTTGTATATATGCATATATCTTTTGTATCCAAAAACTTTAATTCATTAAGTTACGTACCGTTAAGGAAATTTTAGAGTAAAAATTAAAGATTTTTTTAAAAAATACCCTTAAGTTTGTAATTTTTTTCCCAAAATAACCCCTCAATGCCTCATCCCTCGCTCCTCCCACGTTCTCTCCTTCCTCAACCTCGAGGACTTCGTGGCCCTTTAGGCCATCCGAAAGTCCCTTGAGGACATGTCAAGCTTTGCCTTCTTCCCTAGGTAGGACTTCAGCTCCAACCCCTGCTCCTTCTTGGGCATCCTTTGCTCCGACGACTATGTCATCTCCCTCTCCCTTGGTGACTCCCTTGGTCATATCGATCGCCTTAAGCCCACCCTTGGTTGCTGTTCATTTTCCTTGATATTGTTTACAGTGGGTCTAGTTGTAGTAGCTGTTCATTTCTTTCTTTTAGACTTCATTGTCGGTAACATGTTTCTACTCTATGCAGGGGTCATTCCAACTTGTACCGCACTTTTATTTTACGCAAGACTTTTCTTTGCTTTTATTTGAATATTGATGGAGACAATTTTGATTCTATCTTGCATTATTATTGCCTGGTTGTGATGGGTGCATGCTTATTGTTGGATAACAGATTTGCGATTCGAATTAGTTAGGAATTTTTGGCTTAGTCCTCGAGGATTGGGTCATTACACCCTCTCCTGCAACCACCTCTCTAGAAACATCCCACCTCCCCCTCGCTCTTGACAGATTATCACTACCAACTCTTGTCAAGCTCGACTTCCTCACTTTCGTTGACGAAGAGGAGCTATCATGGCAGGCACTTGTAGAGATTGCTGTGGTTCGATTACCGCTTCTCAAGGCAACCAACTTCAAGGGTAGCGAGATGTTAGAGCAACAGCTATGTGAGAAGGGACGAAGGAAAGGAGAGGGGCTGGTGGAGGAGTTGCAGAGGGGTGGAGGAAGAGGAGATGAAGGAGAGGGGAGGGTGGCTAGAGGAGGAGGAAGAGAGGGGGATTGAAGGAGGAGGTACAGGGGGATGGAGAGGTGGATGGGGAGGGGGAGGAAGAGGAGAGGAGGTGGAGGGCTCCTTGGTGAAAGAGAAAGAAAAGAAAAGGAGTTTTATATAAACATCTTTTTATTTTTTAGTCATTAAAGTTTATAAAGGCATCCAAACAAGTGGGTATTTTTGGGATATATACGTATATACAAAATTAGTAGGGATGTATATATCTTCCAACATTGTTGCTGGTGGCCACAGAGAGCAGCCTCTGTGTTCCGGAGCGCTCCCTCTCCCCCTCTT
Organism: Thalassia testudinum; assembly: GCA_037157565.1. Lineage (NCBI taxonomy): Eukaryota > Viridiplantae > Streptophyta > Magnoliopsida > Alismatales > Hydrocharitaceae > Thalassia > Thalassia testudinum. Next base: position 132,312,568 of record JAZHRO010000055.1, read on the forward strand.
CCCTTCCCCCATGCTCCCTCCCCTTTTCCCCTTTTTTCCTCTCCTGTGCTGTGCTAGGGTTTCGCCCCTCCTTTGGAGTGCCCCCTCACCCTCCCCTCTGCTTTGGAGGGGAGTCGAGAGGCTCCTCTCCATGGCACTCCCTCTACGGGCCGCCAAGGTGCCCCCTTAGGGTAGGTTCGTTGCGGCGAGCGCCTTGTGGTTTTGTGCTCTACCCTTTTTTGTTTACTCTTCCACTGGTTTTGCTTTCGCTCTACTTCGATTTTGCTCGTTGCTTTTCCTGATCGTCATGTTTTGGGTCGTTTCGCCCTTTGGGTTTGTGGGTTCGACATCTAGGATGGCTTCCTCGAAGTTGGCCTCGCCCTCTGCGATGCGAGATCTCTGATCCTCGCCCCCACAAAAACCCTCCTTTGCCTTAGTGGTGGCTAACCACCAATTTTTTGAGCCAACAACACCTTCTGTCGAGCTTTCGATTCCTGTTCGCCTTTCGGAGATACATGAGGGTACCTTGTGCACCTCCTTTTCGGCCTTGGAGGTCTCGGAAATGGCCAAGGCTTGTGATTTTTCTGTGATCATTCGTGTGATGGGCCCCAATCCCTCTTTTCCTGTGATGAAAGAGTTCCTTTCTAGTAAGGTCCATCTCTTTGGTGTATCTCTCTGGATGTGAGGCATTGGCTGGTTCGATGCTCTTCATATTTTAATTTCTCTAAGCTTTTCTCGCTTGGATCAACTTCGCTAGGGAACATCCGTCTTAAGTTTATCCATTGGACCCGCTCCTTTCGTACTGACTCTAGAACTACCTGGGATCCGATTTGGGTTGGGTTTCCAGGTCTTAACTTGCATCTAGTTCATCCTAACGTGCTCATGTCACGTACTTACCAACTGGCTAAACCAATGTGTGCGGATTAGAGGACCATGCAAGGGTTGAGACTTGGTTAACCTAGAGTTTGTGTGGAGGTGGATCTTCTTGCTGAGGCTTACTTTCGTTCAAATCCTCAGTGGGGGTGATTTCTTCGTACAGAAGGTGGTTTTTGAGCGTGTGCCTTTATGTTGTGCTGTGCGCTTTAAAATCGGACATAGTGCGTTGTCTTGTGCATCTTTTTCTCTTGCAAGACATTCCGACATCGGCCTTCCTTAGGTGTCTTCTTTGTTCCGGCTTTTGAGCTTCACCTTGGACCTCCTGTGGGGGATCCTCCGTCTAAGGAGTATCCTCCATGCAGGGAGGCTCAGGCGGAGGCCTTTGTCCACTCACTACCAGAGGATATGGGGAGGGATTTTATTCCGGCATGTATAACTCCTTCATCTTCTATGGAAGGATCGTAGGGTCTTCGTGATCCTCTGGTGTTGAAGATGGAGAAGAAAAAGAAGGCCAGGGTTCAGACCATTGTAAAGAAGCAACAGAAACCTCTTTCTATGGCAGATCTTGGGTTGGAGATCCTGGTGGCACCCCCACTAAGTTCTTCAAATCCAACTAAGGTATATTCTCAATTACTTCAGTCTCGTGAGATTGATTAGGCAGTTTTACGTGATTTGAGATGGGTTTTCATCTGCCCAGCGATGATTGTGCTTTGGGTTTTCTAGTTGATTTCCAACATGCTTGTGCTTCCCCTCTTCGGTTTGATCACTTGGGGCTTCATGTTTATATTGACGTTGATTTTATTTCAAAAAACTCGATTGATTATAGTGGTTGTAGTAATGATAAGGAAATTACGCTACCCCTGAAAATGTTCCTTATGATGATCTTTTCCTGCATTTAAACCGGTTCTTTGCGAACACCTGATGGGTCGGCCCAAATAGGTTGTTAATATGATATTTTTATCGTTGAAATGTGTATAGTGGTTAAACTAATTCAGACCTAACCATCTCTTTACAAAATTTTTAACCTGGCCTAATTGATTTTATCTTGTCACTTTTAGGCCCAGGGTCGAACTCAGGGAAGTGGGGTTTAAGTCGAGTTTCTACGTTTTCCTTAAAACGCGTCTCTTCCGCTCGTTTATTGTGTTTTTGGTATTTTTCTTATTTAGGTTTTTTTTTTGGTAATCCTTGTTCTTGAGGCACACCCTCAAAATTGTCCTTGGCTTTTAGCCAAAACAGAGTTTCAAAACACGCCTTGCTACTTGCAAGACGGGGTACCTGCAAATCAAAGATTATCTTTTCACTTTTATACCCTTTTTTTTATCTTACTAAGAAGGAAGCTAACAGATAGAAAGTAAATATAGTAGCTATATATATATATATTTATATGTAGTATATATATAAAGGGGTGGGGGTGGAGGTGACGATGGAGTGTAGCACTATGTCTAGTCAGTCGACGTCTAGAGAGACGCAACCAACACGACTAGGTGCCGCGTGGAGTGTGGATGGAGGATGGATGATGTATGGGACCACGCTTTTTTTGTACGCGTGTATCAGGGAATATCAGCAACTGGTGCAGATATCCCCGCGATACAGCGTATAATAAATAACATGAAAGTATATGTACATATGTATGTATATAAGTAAATATATCTATATATATATATAAATGTATAGTTATATATGTATAGATATATATATATATATAGATATATATGTGTATATATATGTATATAAGTATATATATATATTACTATATATATATGTATATATATATATATATATATATATGTATATAAGTATATATGTATCTAGATATATATATATATGTGTGTGTATATATATAACTATATAGATATGTATATATATATATGTATATAAGTATATATGTATATATATATAAGTATATGTATAAGTATATAGATATATATATACGTGTATATATATATATATAGAGATATATTATATATATATGTATGTATACATAACTATATAGATATACTATGTATATAAGTATATATATATAATAGATATATGTATGTATATATATATATATGTATGTATATATATGTTACTATATATAACTATACGTATAGTGTAAGTGTGTGTGTGGGTGTGTGTGTGTGTGTCGGTGAAGATGTGTGTGTGTTGGTGTAGTGTGTCTGTGAGTGAGTGAAAAAGAGAGAGAGAGAGAGAGAGAGAGAGAGATAGAGAGCGCCAGAGAGAGAAAGAGCGGGCGGGAGAGCTGGTGATGGCGTGAGTTAAGACGTCTGCAGATGGCTGCCGACGTCTGATGGTCGCGGATGCAGGCGCGTCTTCGCGCGGAGAAGGTGAGGCGTCTGCAGGCCGGGTGCGAGGAAGGAGAGCGGGAGATGGCGTGCTCGGAGAGGGTGGCGGGGAGTCTGCAGTCGGTCGCGGAGGGTTGCAGAGGTTGGCAGGGGGCGGCGAGAGGGCCTGGCCGGCCGCTGCAGTGCGCGCAGCGGCTGGTCGCGGGTGGAATGGCAGAGGCGACAGAGCAGAGGCGGAGGCGGGGAACGGGCCTGCAGGCGCGCGCGAAGACGACGGGCAGGCGAAGGCGCGGAGGAGCGAGCGTGGAGGAGGTTCTGCAGTGGTCGCGGAGGGTCGCGGGGGTCGGCGCGAGGCCGTAGCCGGCCGCTGCAGTGCGCGCGGCGGCCGGTCGCGGGTGGAATTGCGGGGTGGACAGAACGGAGACGGAGGCGGGGAACGGGCCTGCAGGCGCGCGCGGAGGGTTGCGCGCCTGTGGGGAAGGTCGCGGAGTAGGCGGGGGGTGCTGCTGCTGCTGCTGTTGCCGCGGTTTAGCTGCTGCTGCTGCTGCTTCAAGCTTCGGACCTTGAAGCGGCAGCAATGGCATGGAGATGAAACCGAAAAGAAAAGAAGACACCACGCCCACCTGCTCGTTGAAGAGCTGGGCGGTGGTGTTCCCACTGTGGTGGTGAGCACCACAGTGGGTTCTCCTGCTCGCCGGGTGCCTCCTCGACGGAGGGCCGACGTATGGGAGGGGAGAGCGGTGGAGAGGAAGGTGGTGGACTGCAGGGTGGCGTTTTGCAGCAGCTCGCCCTCCTTTCGTCGCGAGGAAGAGCTGCGGCTTTATAGAGGAGGAGAGCATGGCGTGGAGCATGCGGGGAATGGGGGAGAATGGCAGCTGCAGGGAGAGGTGTGGGAAGGACAGCAGGGAGAGGCGTTGCATGCAGCATGGCGTGGACGAAATTCAGCCGCGGGAAGTAGAAGAACCGCGGGAAGAAGAAAGAAAGATGAAAATAAAATATGGAGAGGGGACTTTTGCAAAGAGACACTTGAAGACAAATGTAAAAATGCAAGTCATTTATTCCATTCTCTTCTCCTCTTAATTAAAAACATGCATGCAAGCGTTTTTACAAATGCAACTACAGGATTATAATATACATAGTTAATGCTAGAAAATAGCACAAGAAGGTGTTATTATAGTCGTGTTTTGAGGTGCAAACATATACCCCCATGCCTATCTTTTGCTAGTCCCTAGAAAAATAGTATTTAGAAATAATCTTAAGCTGAAGATTTTCTTCTAAGGTGATATAGGTGTGTTTTTTATCGAATATTGTGAGAACCAATTGTAAAGAAGACTACCGGTACTTTAAGTCTCACATGACATAGATCATCTCTCAACTAACCAGGACTCTTGATATTTAAACCTTAAGTACGATTTCCAGGACCCAGGAGGTTTTTGCCGTACTCGAGAGCTCAAGAGGTTATGGTTTGTGCATAGTGAAGGATCAAGACTGACCAGATGAACCTTAAGACTCACTCCCAGGGTTTCACGAATTTTTAAGTACAGGTTGGTCCCAATTTCAGCTCGTGTTTTCGGATTGACCCTTAAGATGATTACGGAAAACTCAACTCCCATTTTCGAAAAACAAATTATACAGACATTTATGAGATATACTGACTCTTTTGCAACATCTTTTTTTTTTTTTTTTTTTTTTGAAACATATGTCAGTATATCTCTTACAACACATTTTGAAAGAGCACACTTTTTTTTTTTTTTTTCTTTTTGGTGGGAGAGTTTCTTTTTGGTGGAAAGAGCCACTCCTAAACACAAGACTAAAGCTTGGGATAAAAAGTCTACCTGCACGCACAGGTAAGGACTCCACCTTTCCTAATGAACACTAGGGTTGGATCTTATGTTCACCTGATCTTTCCTGATATGTGTAGTGTGAACCAAGTTTACTTAAGCTCTCAAGAAAAAGCAAACCAACGAATCCTGTACTGGTGTCTCAGGTACAAGAAACGTTCTTAGTTAGGAGAGATTTTGATCTATTTCGTCAATGCTTTAAGTGAATTAAGCCGAGCCTGAGCGAATCAAGCTTCTGTGGCCTGGAAATTCTTCAAAACAGAGGTTGAATATCCATAAACACTTATTGTATTTTTTGTTTCAGCTTTTAGATCATTACTAAACACCATTTATTACTAATATATATATATATATTTATTTTTTTTTTCTTTTCTTTTTTCTTTTTCTTGCATATTTATAAATAGGTGGTAATTGTCTGATACCATAAAATACCCGGATCCTATGGATGCCTATCCACCCCCCCATGCCAAACAATGCTATGTCCTCATATGCATGCAGGGAAAGGCAGAGAACGGACGACAGATCGGGTAACAGGAGCTGAGGTTCAGGGTATAAATCAGGGTGGAAGGGTGGGTGGTGAAGAGAAAAGCGAAGTAATCGCGATAGAGGCGTGAAAAGTAATGGTGGATGGTGAGAGATTTGGCGTTTTCTGGGACGAGAGTGTCCCAGGCGGATCAGAAAACAGATCAGGAAGAGGAAGTTGGCCCTTAGATTGGCCAAGAAGGGGGGCTTTTTGGATAGATGGATCCAAAAGGGAATAGCCCCGGTGAGTAAGATGTGGGCTCAAGGTCCCAGTGTGGATTTGCAAATCCGCCTGATTTAGCGGGAAAGAAAGGGCAATCCGGTCTTCCATAGTGTGGACCGGCGGTGAGCAGCCCGGCAATGACTCAGACCACGAGGTATGGGAAGCGGAGAAAACCTCGTCAGAAGTCTGGTTAGGAGAAGGTACAGGAATAGGGAGGGATTGGGGAACGTCACAGTTTGTGTTGGTCAGGCAGTCGTCAGGTAATTCGCAGCAGTCAGAATCGGCTCCAATTAGTTCGATACACGTACTGACAGTCACGTCCTCGTCAGACGTGTCATCCTTGATGTGATCACTATCAGCATAAGAGTGCGGTGCTGCAGCGGGATTAACCTGAAATCCCGAAGGAATACTCGGAGCTTGCAGAATTTGATGAACCTGTTCCTGAGAAGGTTGTACCTGTGGTTGCGGACCACAGGGTACACAGTTTTGCGGGTTTGGAACAGGTTGGGCGGGAAAAGTGCCCTGAGATCGAGTCGCCATGCTTAGTTGATTGATCTCAGCATTCTGCTGCGCCAAATGCTGAAGAGAGGTCATGTTTTCTTTATGGCGCTTTGACATTTCCGTCATCATTCGCATCAATTTATCAAGAGGTTTTGATGCGTGTTTGGTTTTCTGTACACAAGGGCCTGATGGCAGATTTGCCATAGGATTAGACTGGGCCCTTGGGATGACGGGTGCGGACGATCGCATTGGTCCACCAGTGGGGTTTCGACGCTGCGGGTTGTTGGACCATGCAAAATTGGGATGATTGTGCCACCCTGGGTTATACGTGGCAGAAAACGGGTTATTCCCCAGGGTGCAGGCATCTTCTATGCCAGAAGACGTGTCCGCATATGTGTCCGAGTACACGGAGGCTTGGTCCTCCGTGTTGAAATACTGGCTCACAGAAGCCAGTTCCGCATGACTTACCGAGTCGCTTGGCGCGACACTCGATAAGGAAGGTCTTGTAGGGTTTCTCGGGATAAGCCTGGTGTTGAAAGAATTGAAATTGTGACGAAGTGGTGAGGCGGGGGTGTGTGCCATGTTTGTGGAGGAGGAGGATGATTCGGCTCTTTTTCTAGATTTATCAGTCAATACAAGCAATTCAGGGTTTTGTGACCTCCTCCCAAACATGCACTACCGCAGGAAGAATTGGGGAGATGAGAAGGGAAAAGGGATGAGAGAAATGACGCCGCAAAGGTACACTTGATTACAAATCAATACAGTCAAGTTCCTAACCTCTACAGTGTGCCCTTAGACCTAAAGATCTAAGTTACCTACTATCACGAACTACGGAACCGAATGCGAGCACCGCGGAACCACCGGGCCAGATTGAAAGGCCGTTTGCCCCAGTCTTAGACACCCGATAGCACGCGGGAACTCTCACCAGCACGTAGTCGCTACACACAGGTAGTTAGACCTCCAATCCTTAGTAAGGGTCAAGTTACTACCAGTTTTAATTAGAGGCTTAGGGTCAAGTGCTTTTAGAATGTGAAGGGCGTTGTTTACGGGTAATGCCCAAGTGATTGATTTTAAGAGTGTGTAAGAACAAGCATGCAACGGGGAAATCTCCCTGAATTGAAGTTTTAATTGGTGAATGGTTTTTAGAGTTCAACCTTAAGTAGTATGAATTTTAGGATTTTGCTGAATTACCAATTCAACCAATCTCCGGGTTTTGCAAGAATACAGGTTTTCTTTCTAAAGCCCAAGAAACCCTTCTTCAATTATCAGTTAGTTAATGCATGCTAAAATGCAATGGGCTACCCTAAATGGAGATTTCTATGTGTGGATGCGCGAATCAATTTTATACCAATGTGAAAGGGAGCCAAAACACTTCAATTCAAGTGCTCCCAATCACCAGAAAGATATCCACACACAAGGCTTCAACCAACAGATAAAGAAAGTAAAATTGTTGGGGTTGAAGTATTCAGGATCGAATCACAGGCAAGTTTGAAAAGTCGTGGTGGGGTTGGAATCAACTCAATTCCAAATCTCCCCACCAAAAATGTGATCCTGAATTAAAGATAAGTGAGGCAAAAGAGGGATACAAGCAATCTTTTTCTTTGCCTCAAAGAATACTTCCCACGGCGAAAAATCTAAGAATCAAGATTCTAGGATTTTCGCTATGCGAAGTAAGGCAGGAAATCCCGGGGCAGTGGGAGTGAAGACAACCAATCAATCAAGTGAATTTTAATCCACTTGCCCTCAAGAAATCCCAAAAAGTTTTTCTAGTTTTTAGTTTTAAATTTTTTTTTTTTTTTTTTATTGTGGTGGCAAGTTAACCCTAATTTGATGAGAAAAGAAAACCTACTTGTTCGGCAACGTGTGCGAAGCTCCAATGCGATGTCGGCGTCTTCACACTCTCGTTCCCGCCTTGGATCTGCTCACGTCCTCGACTTCGTCAGCCTTCTTCTCCTTCCACCAGGTTCACCTGCACACCAAAAACAACAATACCCGTGAAGAGAGAAGAGACAAATTTAAAGGAATTGGATAGAAACTTACTCGAAAGCGCACCTCCCCGGCAACGGCGCCAGAAAAGTTATGATGGGTCGGCCCAAATAGGTTGTTAATATGATATTTTTATCGTTGAAATGTGTATAGTGGTTAACCTAATTCAGACCTAACCATCTCTTTACAAAATTTTTAACCTGGCCTAATTGATTTTATCTTGTCACTTTTAGGCCCAGGGTCGAACTCAGGGAAGTGGGGTTTAAGTCAGGTTTCTACGTTTTCCTTAAAACGCGTCTCTTCCGCTCGTTTATTGTGTTTTTGGTATTTTTCTTATTTAGGTTTTTTTTTTGGTAATCCTTGTTCTTGAGGCACACCCTCAAAATTGTCCTTGGCTTTTAGCCAAAACAGAGTTTCAAAACACGCCTTGCTACTTGCAAGACGGGGTACCTGCAAATCAAAGATTATCTTTTCACTTTTATACCCTTTTTTTTATCTTACTAAGAAGGAAGCTAACAGATAGAAAGTAAATATAGTAGCTATATATATATATATATTTATATGTAGTATATATATAAAGGGGTGGGGGTGGAGGTGACGATGGAGTGTAGCACTATGTCTAGTCAGTCGACGTCTAAAGAGACGCAACCAACACGACTAGGTGCCGCGTGGAGTGTGGATGGAGGATGGATGATGTATGGGACCACGCTTTTTTTGTACGCGTGTATCAGGGAATATCAGCAACTGGTGCAGATATCCCCGCGATACAGCGTATAATAAATAACATGAAAGTATATGTACATATGTATGTATATAAGTAAATATATCTATATATATATATATAAATGTATAGTTATATATGTATAGATATATATATATATAGATATATATGTGTATATATATGTATATAAGTATATATATATATTACTATATATATATGTATATATATATATATATATATATATGTATATAAGTATATATGTATCTAGATATATATATATATATGTGTGTGTATATATATAACTATATAGATATGTATATATATATATGTATATAAGTATATATGTATATATATATAAGTATATGTATAAGTATATAGATATATATATACGTGTATATATATATATAGAGAGATATATTATATATATATGTATGTATACATAACTATATAGATATACTATGTATATAAGTATATATATATAATAGATATATGTATGTATATATATGTTACTATATATAACTATACGTATAGTGTAAGTGTGTGTGTGGGTGTGTGTGTGTGTCGGTGAAGATGTGTGTGTGTTGGTGTAGTGTGTCTGTGAGTGAGTGAAAAAGAGAGAGAGAGAGAGAGATAGAGAGAGCCAGAGAGAGAAAGAGCGGGCGGGAGAGCTGGTGATGGCGTGAGTTAAGACGTCTGCAGATGGCTGCCGACGTCTGATGGTCGCGGATGCAGGCGCGTCTTCGCGCGGAGAAGGTGAGGCGTCTGCAGGCCGGGTGCGAGGAAGGAGAGAGGGAGATGGCGTGCTCGGAGAGGGCGGCGGGGAGTCTGCAGTCGGTCGCGGAGGGTTGCAGAGGTTGGCAGGGGGCGGCGAGAGGGCCTGGCCGGCCGCTGCAGTGCGCGCAGCGGCCGGTCGCGGGTGGAATGGCAGAGGCGACAGAGCAGAGGCGGAGGCGGGGAACGGGCCTGCAGGCGCGCGCGAAGACGACGGGCAGGCGAAGGCGCGAAGGAGCGAGCGTGGAGGAGGTTCTGCAGTGGTCGCGGAGGGTCGCGGGGGTCGGCGCGAGGCCGTAGCCGGCCGCTGCAGTGCGCGCAGCGGCCGGTCGCGGGTGGAATTGCGGGGTGGACAGAACGGAGACGGAGGCGGGGAACGGGCCTGCAGGCGCACGCGGAGGGTTGCGCGCCTGCGGGGAAGGTCGCGGAGGAGGCGGGGGGTGCTGCTGCTGCTGCTGTTGCCGCGGTTTAGCTGCTGCTGCTGCTGCTTCAAGCTTCGGACCTTGAAGCGGCAGCAATGGCGTGGAGATGAAACCGAAAAGAAAAGAAGACACCACGCCCACCTTCTCGTTGAAGAGCTGGGCGGTGGTGTTCCCACTGTGGTGGTGAGCACCACAGTGGGTTCTCCTGCTCGCCGGGTGCCTCCTCGACGGAGGGCCGACGTATGGGAGGGGAGAACGGTGGAGAGGAAGGTGGTGGACTGCAGGGTGGCGTTTTGCAGCAGCTCGCCCTCCTTTCGTCGCGAGGAAGAGTTGCGGCTTTATAGAGGAGGAGAGCATGGCGTGGAGCATGCGGGGAATGGGGGAGAATGGCAGCTGCAGGGAGAGGTGCGGGAAGGACAGCAGGGAGAGGCGTTGCATGCAGCATGGTGTGGACGAAATTCAGCCGCGGGAAGTAGAAGAACCGCGGGAAGAAGAAAGAAAGATGAAAATAAAATATGGAGAGGGGACTTTTGCAATGAGACACTTGAAGACAAATGTAAAAATGCAAGTCATTTATTCCATTCTCTTCTCCTCTCAATTAAAAACATGCATGCAAGCGTTTTTACAAATGCAACTACAGGATTATAATATACATAGTTAATGCTAGAAAATAGCACAAGAAGGTGTTATTATAGTCGTGTTTTGAGGTGCAAACAACACCCCACGTTTTACCAGCCTTGATTTGACCAAGCATGTTGGTTCCCCTCCTATCACCCAACGTATTTCGGATAATAAACTTGAGAATTTTATTAAATCTAAAAGCTGCATGAATGAGGATGGGTTTTCTACCTGGGGGATCTACCTTCCTATTCCCACTCCTGACCCAGACCCCTCTCTGATTATGGAAATTATTGATAATGAGGGGACTACTCTAGTGAGCAATGATGTCAGCCACTCTCTTTTAAGATCTAAAATTGATTCTCAAGCTTCCCTTGATTATCTTTCCATTGACTCCCTTCCCTCCCACATGATCGCACATGTGGCACTCTCTACCTATAGGTCGAGAGGAGTCTATGGGGGTGAGATCGTGAGAGGTGAGGGGAGGATGACTAGAAGTCGTTGTAAATCGCTCTCAAGATCTCGTTCTCAATGAAGGGTCTCTTTTGGAATTGCCGAGGAGGCATGAACCTCCCCACTATCAACCGAATTAGGTTCTTGATCCACAAACTCATTTTCCCTTTTGAGCCATTCTTTGATATCAACCTTGCTGCTACTTTTATGGACATCATTGGGTTTCACCACGTTCATGTTGATGTTCAAGCCCCTAATGTCTGGTGTTTCTGGAAAGATTCTCTTCAATTCTCTCCACTTCATTCCATTTCGCAACCTCTCACAATCATGTGTGCCTATCAGGAAGGCACAACTGTCGTCTCAAGGGTTTATGCCTCTTGCTTCGCTGATTCTCTCACCCTGCTCTGGGATCATCTTCAGAACATTCACTCTACTATTCATCTTCCTTAGATCATAGGTGGGAACTTTAATTGCATCCTTAGAGCTTCTGAAAAATGGGGGTGGAAACCCTTTTCATGATTCTCAGGCGAGGGACTTTCGTTCCTGGAAGGATTCCCTTGGCCTTCTTGAACTTCCTATGGGTGGTAACCAACTTTCTTGGTGTAATGGTAGGAATGGGAGTGATAGAATTTACCAAAATTTGGATCGTATTTTTGTCTCCCCTTCGTGTATGAATCTGACTCTTGAAGCTAAGTTCTTGTCCAGAAGGAACTTGGATCACGCCGTTATGGTTTGGACGTATAAGAACCTCCTCCCTTCTAGATCTTGTCCTTTTCGCTTTCAAAATATGTGGATAAGAGATCCCTATTTTAAGGATCTGGTTGCTCATGTCCAGTCTCTCCCTATTCGTTTATCGTCTAGCAACCCTATCTCCCTCTTCTACACTAAACTCAATTCTCCTAAGAGGTCCCTTTAAAGTTGGAATAGAACGAATTTGGGCGACATCCACGTCTTGGTTGGAAATCTTGAGGATTGACATGATGATCTTGAGGCCAAGTTAGCTTCCCATTAGAATGAGGCCTCTGCTACTGAGCTCTCGGATGCCTGCATCCAACTAGACAACGCTCTCTCTAAACTCTATGATTTTTTAGCCCAAAAAGCAAAAATTCCTTGGCTTATTCAGGGGGAAAGTAATAATGCATTCTTCTTTGCGACTATCAACAAGCGTTTTGCTAAACGTAAAAGGAATTCCCTCTCCTCTTTGATTGAGAACAACTCTTGGGAGGTGGTTGCTTCTAAGGCATCTGATTTCTTTGCTACCCTCCTTACTTCTAACGGTATTGGCAACCTTGATAGATTCTTACATGTTATTCCTCCCTCAATCTCGATTGATGATTCGAATGCCCTTCTTTATTCGCCTTCTGAATCCAAAATTCTTGAAGTTATCTCCCTTATGCCTTCTAACAGCACCCCAGGCCCAGATGGCTTCAATGTTGAATTTTATCGCTCTTGGGATATTGTCAACCAGGATTTCACCAAAGTAATTGAACACTTCTCTGAAAATTATACTCCTCGAGCTTTTAACTCCGCCTTCATTGCTCTTATTCCCAAAAAGCCTAATGTCACTGAGCTTTCTGACTTCAAACCTATTAGCTTGTGTAATGTCATTTATAAGGTGGCCTCTGCTATTCTTGTCAAAAGACTTGCATTGCTAATGCCTAAGATCATTTCTTCGGAGCAAGCTAGGTTTATTCATGGGAGATCTATTTTTGATCACATCTTTACCACCTTTGAGCTAACTTAATGTTTGAATCGCAAGGTCCATGGTTCTAATGTTATCTTTCAATTGGACCTGCAGAAAGGTTATGATAGGGTGGAATGGGATGCCCTCTTCCATATCCTCCTTAAATTTGGGTTTTCCAACAGTGTCATCAATCTTTTCCAACAGTGTCATTAATCTTATCAAAGGCTTTGTTTAGCATGAGGGTTCCTTCATCTTAGTTCATGGTAGTTCAGCTCTGTTCTTTAAGACTTCCCAGGGGCTAAGGCAAGGTGATCCACTTTCTCCTTTCCTTTTTGATATCTTCATGGAGCCATTCATCCGTGGGATCAAAGAAATGGCTTATTTGGGTCAAATCTATCCCTTCTCTATCAAGAGAGGGTTGTCTTCTCCTCTTGCCTTGCTTTATGCTGATGATATTATTTTGTTCCTCAACGGTAACCTCAGAACTATTAACAATCTTATGAGCTTCATCCATGAGTTTGAATCAAATTTTGGTCAGAAGCTCGACCTTTTGAAGAGCTTTTGCTTTGTTGGGAATCATTTTCCCCTTGGGAGACTTGATTGTATCCTATCCATATCTGGCTTTCAGCTTGGTTCTTTTCCCTTCACTTACCTGGGATGCCCTATATTCTTGAGGAGGACTAAAATTGCTTATTTTCATGAGCTCATTGATAAGATCAACTCCAAGTTGGCTGGCTAGAAAGCTAAGCTCCTATCTAATGCTATCCACATTTTATCTGTCATTGATGTCCCCAAGGCTATAATTAAAAAGATTGAGGGGATCTTTGCCAACTTCTTCTGGGGCTAGAATGTTGACTCTAAACATCATCACTGGGTTTCTTGGAAACACATTTGCAAACCTACTGCTTGTGGTGGTTTAGGGATTCAGGATCTTTCCTTGGTGATCAAGGCGTTTCGAATGAAGAGAGTGTGGAACATCCTCTTTGGCGAGAGCCCCTTTTCCCTTTTGATGCATTCCTTGTATGGTAGTTTGGAGAATTTCCCCCGCCACCTTCCCAACAGGCTTCAAACTCTGGCTATGGCATATCTCCAACTGAAACCTTTTAAGCGATGGGAGGTCAAAGAGGGGACAATTGATTTCTGGGTTGACCTTTGGGTTGGGGAATCCCCTCTTAAGGATTTCCTTCCTCCAGATGCCAATCTCCCTTATCCATGTGAAAGATGTTGTTACGACCCGGTTCCCGAATCCCTGCAAGACCCGAGACTGGCTCGACTCGACTAATCCCAAGACCCAGTCGTCCAATAAGAAATAATCGAAAAGCAGGAAAATAAACCACATTCACTATGCAAGGTAACTAACAGTAAAAGAGTACAAGCAGTAAGGAAGTAAAAACTGCTAAACAGTATATACCACCAAAACAAGAGGAAAATAGAAACAAAAGTACAGTAACAGAAACGGTAACAACATTCTAAAACTCATTAGTAGAACAGATAGTACAACAAAAACAAGAAACTACTGCTGGGCTCGACTAGGCCCAGCTCCCTTTGTAGCCGATGACTTGGGCTGCTCAACTCCTGGACCTGTAAAGGGGTTATGAGTAAATGGAGTCAGCAAACGCTGAGTAGAGTGGTAACCAAACTAACTAAAGCAGTAAAAGCTAACAGGTAAATTTATCTTTTCCAATTATTTTATTTTGCAAGTAATTCCTTTTCATCCATTGGTTTACTTTCAGGATTCTTTCTTGATCTCGCGTGTTCCTCGTGGGAACAATCTTGATTGCAATCTTTTTCGAAGAGTAGAAGGCACACGTGGTGCTCTCCTGGCTGGGAGAATCCCCCGTGGTGATCCTACACCCAGTCAACCACCCCAGGGTCACGGACAGACGTAGCGGTGACTACGACACGTGGGATAAGCGCACGGATAGCTACCCTGCACTGGCACGCGGTCAGTCGTTTCCGCTAGCGGGTACGCCCAAAGTATAGCAGGGAACAGTATAGGGCCTAGTCTTCTCAGTAACAGGGGTCCCGCCCCTCAGAACCAAATAGGAGTCTCGCCCCTCCATAATCCGCACACCCACGTCTGACTACCTCGGTTTGCCCAGTGGGCCTATGTAACGAACGTGTGCCCCAGACGTCTTTTAAGACGTCTGGGAGGAGGCCCAGACGTCGGTCCAGACGTCTGGGATCACTTCCAGACGTCTGAACAGACGTCTGGGATCGTTTCCAGACGTCTGGAAAACAGTTATTTTCGCACGGGAGAGTCGTTTGCGCGCCTGTGCGCGCAGACCCGCGATTCCTCTCTCTCTCTCTTTTTCCCTCTCTCTCTCTGCGGCTGCAGGCGGCCTGCCACCCCCCTCTCTCCTCCTCGCGCGGCCTTAAAAGGGCCACGCCTCCCCTCCCGTCTCCACAGTCTCCTCCTTCTTCTCCTTCCTGTGCGCGAGAGCGAGCGGACGCGAGGGCGGCAGCGACGGCCGCAGTGAGCGCGGAGGTGCGGCATGCGAGGGCGGAGCTCTGCCGTGAGGGCGAGCTCGCCGGAGCGGCTTGGCCGGTTGGCGGAGGGCGCAGGGGGCGCGGAGCGACGCGGAGAGGGACCTGCTGCGGTCTGAGCAGCAGGAGCGCGAGGTGCGACGCGGGCGGCGTCGCGAGCGGAGGCCGAGCGGCGCCCTGATTCTGGAAAAATTTCCAGAATCAGACGTCTGGGTTGACAGCCAGACGGCGAGGTAGACGTCTGGAAGATCATACAGACGTCTGAAAGGTGAGTTTACCGCCTTCTCCTTCCTTCCTGTCGACTGACCATACTGAGGGAGGGAGTTGGTTGTGCGCAGGTTCGCTGACTCGCCATCCCTTGCGAATCAGACGTCTGGAAGTTGTACCAGACGGCGGGAGTGACCTCCAGACGTCCTGAGTGACCGCCGGACGTCTGGGAGCTAGGCCAGACGTCCCCGCAGACTTCTGGACGTCTGGGAAACCACGCTGAACAAGTAATTCTCTGATCCACTTTGTAAGACGTCTGGAAGAAGTTCCAGACGTCTGATTTTGCACAGTATCTTCTTTTTCGACCCGTTTAGGGCCCGTTCGGGCTCCGTTTTCCGCGATTCGAGTTGCGTTCTTTTCAGAATTAATTCCTCTACCCGTCTACAGTAGCTATACACTATTTTGAGACACTCCTTGTGTTTGATCCTTGTGATAGGACCTCGTTCGGTTGCAGTCTTGAGAGTTGCGGAGGCACGCAGGATTCCCGATCACGCCCCCATTACTCCCGTTGTACCTGGTAGAGTGGCTTTAAGTATTAATAAAATCTGTTAAAGTATGAAACCATAACTAGAACCTAGGACATTGCATGAATCCTAGGAATGAGAAATATATGGAATGATAGTTCCTAGGTGTTGCATGAATCCTAGGGCCGGAAAACTAGATTGTATGATAGACCCTAGGATATGGCATGAATCCTAGGATGGAAAAACTAGTGGAATGTATAATACTGCAGTCTTGGAAAAATGGAAAGGAATATATGAAGCTGCCTGTAAATTGAATTCACAGCTGCCTGTTATGAATAAAGAAACATGATTGGGATCATGGTTTGTAAGAACGTGAAACTGGAAAGTAAGACATAAGATGTTCTGGAACCCTACGGGGAAGTAGGAGTAGAACTCCTGGAAAGCGAATGGAATAGACTTGGGGAAGTGAGCTGGCCCTTGAGTACGGAGTACCAAGGAGAGCGACTGTCCCCCTGTTTAGTGCAGAGCTGAGCTAGCCGCCCCAGGGACCCGGGGGTTAGGACTGGCCACTCTGTACCGACTTGTTGGCCCTCGTGTACGTAGTACCGAGGAGAGCTAGTAGTGTTAGGAGAGTACTAGCTACCCCACGGGCCCCGGGGTTCTGCTAGCCTCCTTCACCGACTTGTTAGGCCCACTAGGGAAAACCAGGGTAGTCAGGCGAGGGTGCGCGGACTATGGAGGGGCAAGGCCCCGGTTTGGTTACTGTGGAGGGGTTGGACCCCTGTTACTGAGAGGGCCCTGCCCTAGTTCCGTGCTGTGCTTTGGGCGCACCCGTTAACGGAAACGACTGACCGCGTGCCAGTGCGGGCTAGCTACCTGTGCGTTTATCGCGCGTGCCGTAGTCACCGTTACGTCTGTCAGTGACCTTGGGGTGGTTGACTGAGGGTAGGATCACCACGGGGGACTCTCCCGGCCAGGAGAGCACCGCGTGCTACTTCTACTTTTGGAAAAGACTGCAATCAAGATCGTTCCCACGAGGACATTCGAGATCAAGTAAAGGATCTGAGAAATAAATGAAATAGTGAGAAAAATTGAAAGATGTGAATAAAGGAAGTAATAGAACATAACGGCTACTGTACACTCTACTGTTGCCTTTAGTTAGTTTGCCACTCTACTCAGCGTTTTGCTGACGTGTTACACTCGTTACCTTTTTCAGGACCAGGTGTTGAGCAGCCAGGGTCGGCGGCTGCAGAGGACGCTGGGCCAAGTAGGGTCCAGTAGAGTTTACCACAGTCCTTGTACCTCTTTTGTTTCTGTTTTAGTGAGTAGTTTTTTTTTGTTTCCGCTGTACTTTCTTTACCTGCAGTTCTTGTTATATGATAAATGCTGTTTTACTGTTGTGGTGGTACCTACTGTAGTAGTTTTTTTCCTTACTGCTGTACGTCTTACTGTTAGTTATATTCATGCTGAATGTGGTTTATTTTACTGTCTTTTGGTTACTTCCTCGTTGGACGACTAGGTCTTGGGATTAGTCGAGTCGGCCCGGTTCTCGTGTCTCGTAGGGACTCGGGAATCGGGTCGTTACAGCCTAACAAGTCGGTGTAAGGCGACTAGCTGAACCCTAGGCCCCGTGGGGTGGCTAGCTCAATCCCTACACTAGTAGCTCTCCCCGGTACAGTGTACGCGAGGGCCAACAGAAGTCGGTGTAGAGTGGCCAATCCTAACCTCGGGTCCCAACCCAAGGGCGGCTAGCTCCGCTCTACACTAAACAGGGGACAGTCGCTCTCCTTGGTACCACGTACTCAAGGGTCAGCACACTTCCCACTCACATTTCCAGATCTTTCCATTCATCCACAGGAGCTCTACTCCTAATTCCCCGTAGGGTTCATGCTCATATTCACCATATTGTTCCATACCAGGTTTCATCATTTATATTTCCATTCTCGTATTATACACATGCAGCTCGTATTTCCACAATTAACATATGCAATAAGTGATATCACAGGTAACTGTTTAACTAGCACAGGCATTTCATATTCCAACAGACATCTCGTATTTATTAACAGGCAATTGTTTGATATTCTACTCATTCATTTATGACTGCAATATTAAACACGCATACAAACAGTGTAATTATTTCTCGTCCTAGGATTCATGCCACATCCTAGGGCTCTAGTTATCTAATTTCAGATATGCATTCATGTTTATAATTAAAATAGGGGGAAACCACTCTACCAGATAATCCGGGAGTACTGGGGGTTCGAACGGCAGACTCATATGCCTCTGCAAGCCCCGAACACGCAACAGATCAAAGTCTTTTACCAAGGAACATACCACAATGGAACATTCAGAACAGTATATAAGAATTTCTAACATGTAGAGGAACTCACAAGGAAACTACAAATATCTTGTTTGCGTAAAATGGATCCCAAACGGACCCTAAAAGGGTTAAAAATAGAACTGCAGAACCAAATTAGACGTCTAGCACAAGGTCTAGACATCTTAAAAGTTACCAGGGTCTCACCTCAAGTTCCTGCGTCGACTTCAGACGTCCAGGACCCCTACTTGACCATCTGGACTCAGCTCTAGACGTCCGACCTCTCCTCCAATCGTGTGAGAGTGCCTCCGATCGTCTGGTAAGCTGTCCAGACATCCGAAACATGTGGGAGGGCATGTCGTGCACCTTCTCAAAGCTACTCCTGCACGCGACAGAAAAATCGTCACCTTTTAGCCAAACAGAAAGGCTCTGCGGTGCGGCCTGCATGGCCGTAACCGCAAGAAGAACGTACCTGCGTGAAACCTTACTTTCAGACGTCCAGTGTCGTCACCAGACGTTCAACCCGTCGTCTGGATGGTACTCCAGACGTCAGATACTGGGAAAATCCCAATACCAGAGCGAGCTCTGCTCCTCTCATTGTGCGCAGCCACGGCTCCTCCCTCTTGTCGTGCGCAGCCACGGCTCCTCCCTCTCGTCTGCAGCTTTGGCTGTAGCAGGAAGTCGGGGATGGCTTCCTTGACACACTCTTCCCACACGCGCCACTCCGGCCATGCATCGTTCGGCGAGCTCCCACAAACTCGCGAGCTCAACCTCCTCCTCCTCTCTTTAGGCCACTCCTCCTCACTCCTCACTCTCGCTCCCTCTCCCTCGCTCGTCCCTCTCACGGCAGTGGAGAGGAAGTAAGGTGGTGGTGGTGGAATGGAGAAGAGAGGAAGGGATGAGGGCTCTTATATAGAGGGTGGGGGGTTAAGGTTCGGTGAGGGGGAAGGAGAAAAGAAGAGAGAGAAGGAAGGCTGTCTGCACATGGCCAGCGCGTAGACCTGACCTTGCGTACAAATTTTTCAATTTTCAGACGTCTGGGAAGGGGTTCAGATGTCTGACCAGACTTCTGACCGAAAGTCTAGACGTCTTAAAAGGCTCAGAACAGAATGGGTCTTTACATCATAACAAACTTAAAGGAAGTTTTATCCCTGAAACTTGAGCTAGCTAGAGTGCGAAAAAGGAATATAAACGCATAACAAACTTAAAGAGGATCGAAACCAGTCTGAAAAGACGTACCCTCAAAAAGCTCCGGGTACCACTCTCGCATCGCTGCCTCAGGCTCCTAGGTAGCCTCCTCATACCACTGGCTCCTCCACAAGACCTTCACCAGGGGTATCTACTTTCGTCTCAAACTCTGGACGGCTCTTTCTAGTATCTGCACTGGTCTCTTGGGGTAGGTCAGGTCGTCACCCACCTCGACACTCTCGTGGCTCAGAACGTGACTGAGATCGGCAACGTACTTCATGAGGTTGGACACGTGGAACACGTTGTGCACACCAGAAAGCTGGGGAGGAAGAGCAAGTTGGTAAGCAACGGGTCCTACCAGTTCCAGGACCTCAAAGGACCCCACAAATCTCGGTGCAAGCTTCCCTTTCACCCCAAAACGCAATAGGCCCTTCATGGGTGAAATGCGAAGAAAGACGTGATCCCCAACCTCGAACTTCACCTCTCTGTACTTCCGATCGGCATAACTCTTTTGTTTGCTCCTGACAGTGAGAAGTCATCTGTGAATCTGCTCTACCACCTCCTGGCTCTGCCGGATCAGCCTGGGGCCAACCTTCCACTTGGTCCTCACCTCAACCCAACTCAAGGGTGCCGTACACCTCCGTCAGTACAGAGCCTCGTAAGTGCCATGCCGATACTGGAGTGATAGCTGTTATTATATGCAAACTCTGCCAGGGGTAAGTGCTCCTCTCAAGAGCCCCTCCAGTCTAGTACACAGTCGTGCAAAAAGGTCCTCAAGTGTCTGTATAGTGCGCTCTGACTGTCCATTCGTCTTGGGGTGGTACGCCGTACTGAACCTCAACCGTGTACCCAAGGCCTGCTGAAACTCAGCCTAAAACTGGGAAGTAAAACGGGTATCCCGGTCGGATACAATCTCTCGTGGAACTCCGTGCAGATGTACCACATCACGAATATACCTCTCTGCCAACTTTGCTGGTCCCAAGGTGACTCGGATCGGCAAGAAGCATGCCGTCTTTGTCAATCTGTCCATTATCACCCAGACTATGTCGTGCCCTCGCTGGGTAACTGGTAAGCCCACTACCAAGTCCATGGTGATGCTTTCCCACTTCCACTCTGGCACAGGAAGTGATTGCAACGGCCCTGCAGGCCTATGATGCTCGACCTTCATCTGCTGGCACACCAAACACTGCTGCACGAACTCACCCACATCCCACTTCATCCCTCTCCACCAAAAGTCATGTCTCAGATCATGATATATCTTTGTGTTCCCGGGATGTATGGTGAACCTGGACCCGTGTGCTTCAGTCAGGAGCTCTCTCAACAACTCATTGTCCCTGGGAACACACAAACGTCCCCTCATGCGCAGCACCTCGTCTGTAAAAGAGAAGTCTCTTGGGTCCCCTGACAGCACTCTGTCTCGCAACAACTGCAGGTACGGATCTATCATCTGTCCTATGATGATGCGGTCTATCAGCTCTGGTCTCGTTTGTCATGTCACTGTCATTGCCTCACAATACCCCTGTGACTCTCGGGGTCACCAACTGCCCAACTCCTCCAGAAGTCTCCAACTCTGTGCCTGTAAACTAGCCAAGTGGGTGGGCACCTTCCGGCTTAAGGCGTCAGCCACCACATTGGCCATCCTCGGATGGTAGGAGATGATGCAGTCATAGTCCTTCAGGAGCTCTAACCAACGTTTCTGTCTCATGTTAAGCTCCTTCTGATCAAACAAGTACCTGAGGATCTTATGATCCGTGAAAATCTCAAAGGTCTCGCCGTAAAGGTAGTGCCTCCATGTCTTTAGCCCGAAGACAACAACTGCCAGCTCTAAGTCATGGGTAGGGTAGCTATGCTCATGGGGCTTCAGATGCCGCGAAGCGTAAGTGACAACATGACCCTGCTGCATGAGTACACCCCCTAACCCCTGTAACAAAGTGTCCGTGTAGACCACAAAACCACCACTACTATTTGGGATGGTAAGCATAGGAGCTGAAGTCAGTCTCTCCTTCAACTCCTGAAAACACGCCTCACAAGCGTCAGTCCAAGTAAAGGGCACGTCCTTCCGGGTCAACTGAGTCATAGGACGTGCAATCTATGCGAAGCACCTGATAAACTGCTGGTAGTAACCTGCTAGTCCCAAGAAGCTGCATATCTCTGTCACTGTACGTGGCCTCTCCCACCTGAGTACGGCCTCAACATTGGCTGGATCCACAGCCAAACCATCTCCTGAAATCACATGGCCCAAGAAAGTCACCTGCCTCAGCCAAAATTTGCACTTGCTGTATTTGGCATACATCCTATGTCGTCTCAAAGTGTCCAGAATAATCCGTAAGTGCTGTCCATGCTGTGCCTGATCTTGCGAGTAAACGAGCACGCCATCTACAAATACTACCACAGACTGATCCAGATACATTTTGAACACCCGGTTCATCAAATCTATAAAGGTAGCGGGGGTGTTGGTCAGCCTAAACGGCATGACCAAAAACTCGTAGTGTCCGTACCGGGTGCAGAAAGCTGTCTTGGAGACGTTAGTCTCCCTGATCCTCAACTGGTGGTAGCCTGATCTCAGATCTATCTTGGAGAATACCGTGGCACCTCACAACTGGTCAAACAGATCATCAATCCTTAGCAGCGGATACTTGTTCTTGATGGTGACCCTATTCAGCTGTTTGTAGTCAACACAAAGGCGTAGGGTACCATCCTTTTTCACAAACAACACAGGGGCTCCGCATGGGGACGCACTGGGCCTCACAAAGCCCTTCTCCAACAGGTCTTGTAACTGTACTTGAGCTCTCGCAGCTCAAGTGGTGCCATCCTGTACGGTGTAGTAGAAATGGGGTTGGTCCCCGATACCAGTGAGATCTCAAACTCGATCTCACGCTTAGGCGGTAGTCCTAGCAGCTCCTTTGGAAACATGTCAGGGTACTCTCTGACCACCTAGATGTTCTGAAAGTTGGCCGTGGGCCTGGGCTCCGCCACCACACAGGCTAAAAAGCCCTCACACCCCTGGCCCAAAAGTCTCACTACCTGAAGCGCAGAAATGCACCTAAAACCCCCATCCACCAGCTGTCCGTAAAACTCAAAGGAAGGCATTTCTGGTATGGAGAAGACGATCTTCCTCCCGAAATAGTCCACCAAGGTGTGGTAAGCGAACAACCAATCCATCCATAGAATCACGCCAAAGTCCTCCATCGATGTCACGATCAGGTCAGCAGGGAGGCTGTGTCCCCCAATACTGACCTCACAGTTTGTGTAGACCTCCTCAGCTACAAACAGCTGACCACCTGGACCTCTGATCACAAACGGATCCTCTAACAACACAGTCTTGTCCCAAACTGACAGCAAAATTGGCAGCGACAAAGGAGTGTGTGGCACAGGAATAAAAAAACACGTAAACTAATCTGCCGGAAATAGTAACCATATCTGCCACCACTGAACCGGATGCCCTGGCATCTTTATGTGTCAGGGCGTTGATACGCCCTCAACTCTCGGTGTAGAATAAGCAGCCACACTCTACGTCGGACGAGTAGCCGCTGGCCGGTACCCTCCCCGTGACTACTACCATCCCCTACGTGCCTGGGAGCCACGACCACCTGCTCGACCTCCAACGTTCAGTGCGGGGAGCATCTGCTGTGCTCTAGCCCTAGACGAGCAGTCCCTCCTGATGTGGCCCAACTGGCCACACTGGTAGTAGAGGGGAACTCGACTCCCTCCCTCGATGGGTCCCTGCTGACGGCTGGGTGAGGGTCCAATGCTGACAGCTGGCCCCTGTCGGGGGCCCCCAAAGGCTACTGATGGCCCTGCAAAATGAGACGGCTCTCCCGCGGGTGCCGCTTGCCTCCTCTATCGTCGACCCTGTGAGTACTCTGGCTGGTAGGGCCCTTTCCGTTCGTTGTCAATGTCTCGCGCTGCCGGGTAGGTTTCCTCGTACGTCATAGCTGCCTCTACCACTCTCGAGAAGGTGGGCAGCTTCAAGGGCTTAACATACCCCCGAATAGCAGGCTGGAGCCCCTTAGTGAACCTCCACAGGCGCTAACAGTAGCTACAGCTGTCGTAGCAAAATGTGACAGCTCCAGGAAGCGCGTGTGGTACGCACTAACAATCATCGTCCCCTGGTGGAGAGTGTGGAACTCCCGCCTCCTCTGGTCCTGCCAAGTCTACGGGAAGTACTGCTCGCAGAAGAGGGTCAGAAACTGGTCCCACGTTGGCTCTCCCCTCTCCTGGCCTCTGACTGCTCTCCACCACCTGTGTGGCACACTCTCCAGCTGGTACGTGGCAAAGGCCATGCGACACTCTGCAGGGGGCGAAGGGTGTCAACCACCTTCTCTATCCGCTCCAGCCAATCCTTTGCCTCAGATGGGTCCTCATCCCCCTTGAAGGAGGGAGGCTTCAGCTTCAGGAACTGTCCGAAAAGCTCGTAGTGCAGCTGCAGTGGGGGAACGGGCACGCTTCCAGGCAGGGATGGCTCATGCTCAAAAGTGTCAGAGTGCGGTGGGGGCGATGGAGGACCACCCCCTCCCCCTCTTCCAGCGCTGCATCGGTCTCTCGGTCCCACAGAGAACTCTCCCTCCATGTCCCCAGGGAGGGGCGCCCGTGGATGCGGGTGGAGCTCCTCCCGTACTATGTCTCGAATCAGCTGAGTTAGGTCCTGGGCCTGAACGCCTAGGAGAAGTGGCGGGTCAACTGCCACCTCGGGCCCATCACGCTAGCTCCTCCGACCTCGTCCACGGCCACGTCCATGGCCTGCCTCAAGAACTCCACGACGAGGGATCTCCTGCAAGGAGACGTGGAAGACAGAATAAAAGAAGTCAACTCTAACGGATTTCAGCGAAAGGAACTCAGAGCAGATATCAAGCGGTACGTTGTGGTGGTTACTCTAGTTACATGCACGTGAATTGGTTATTCTCAAACTAGTTGGTTCATTTCTCGGGACGACCTTACTCTGATATCATCTTGTTACGACCCAGTTCCCGAATCCCTGCAGGACCTGAGACCGGTTCGACTCGACTAATTCCAAGACCTAGTCGTCCAACAAGAAATAATCGAAAAGCAGGAAAATAAACCACATTCACTATGCAAGGTAACTAACAGTAACAGAGTACAAGCAGTAAGGAAGTAAAAGCTGCTAAACAGTATATACCACCACAACAACAGGAAAATAGAAACAAAAGTACAGTAATAGAAATAGTAACAACAGTCTAAAACTCACTAGTAGAACAGAGAGTACAACAAAAACAGGAAACTACTGCTGGGCTCGACTGGGCCCAGCTCCCTCTGCAGCCGGTGACTCGGGTTGCTCAACTCATGGACCTGTAAAGGGGTTATGAGTAAACGAAGTCAGCGAACGCTGAGTAGAGTGGCAACCAAACTAACTAAAGTAGTAAAAGCTAATAGGTAAATTTATCTTTTCCAATTATTTTATTTTGCAAGTAATTCCTTTTCATTCATTGGTTTTCTTTCAGGTTTCTTTCTTGATCTTCCATGTTCCTCGTGGGAACGATCTTGATTGCAGTCTTTTCCAAAGAGTAGAAGGCACACGTGGTGCTCTCCTGGCTGGGAGAGTCCCCCGTGGTGATCCTACACCCATTCAACCACCCTGGGGTCACGGAGAGACGTAGCGGTGACTACGGCACGTGCGATAAGCGCACGAGTAGCTACCCCGCACTGGCACACGGTCAGTCGTTTCCGCTAGCAGGTACACCCAAAGTACAACACGGAACAGTATAAGACCTAACCCTCTCAATAATAGGGGTCTCGCCCCTCCATAGTCCGCATACCCTTATCCGACTACCTCGGTTTGCCCAGTGGGCCTAATAAGTAGGTGTAGGATGGCTAGTTGAACCCCGGGCCCCGTGGGGTTGCTAGCTCTCTCCCTACACTAATAGCTCTCCCCGGTACAGTGTACGCGAGGGCCAACAGAAGTCGGTGTAGAGTGGCCAATACTAACCTCGGGTCCCAACCCAAGGGCGGCTAGCTCCGCTCTACACTAAACAGGGGACAGTCGCTCTCCTTGGTACCACGTACTCAAGGGTCAGCACACTTCCCACTCACATTTCCAGATCTTTCTATTCATCCACAGGAGCTCTACTCCTAATTCCCCGTAGGGTTCATGCTCATATTCACCATATTGTTCCATACCAGGTTTCATCATTTATATTTCCATTCTCTTATTATACACATGCAGCTCGTATTTCCACAATTAACATATGCAATAAGTGATATCACAGGTAACTGTTTAACTAGCACAGGCATTTCATATTCCAACAGACAGCTCGTATTTATTAACAGGCAATTGTTTGATATTTTACTCATTCATTTATGACTGCAATATTAAACACGCATACAAACAGTGCAATTATTTATCGTCCTAGGATTCATGCCACATCCTAGGGCTCTAGTTATCTAATTTCAGATATGCATTCATGTTTTATAATTAAAACAGGGGGAAACCACTCTACCAGACAATCCGGGAGTACTAGAGGCTCGAACGGCAGACTCACGTGCCTTTGTAAGCCCCGAAAATGCAATAGATCGAAGTCCCATACCAAGGAACATATCACAATGAAATATTCAGAATAGTATATAAGGATTGCTAACATGTAGAGGAACTCACAAGGAAACCACAGATATCTTGTTTGCATAAAACGGACCCCAAAGGGACCATAAACAAGTTAAAAACAGAACAACAGAACCAAATCAAACGTCTAGCATAAGGTCCAGACATTTTAAAAGTCACCAGGGTCTCACCTCAAGTTCCTGCGTTGACTTCAGGCGTCCAGGACCCCTACTTGACTGTCTGGACTCAGCTCCAGACGTCCGACCTCTGCTCCAGTCGTTTGAGAGTACCTTCGGTCATCTGGTAAGCTGTCCAGACGTCCGAAATGTGTGGGAGGGCGTATCGCGCGCCTTCCCAAAGCTACTCCTGCGCGCGACAGACAAATTGTCCCCTTTTAGCCAAACAGAAAGGCTCTGCGGTGCAGCCTGCATGGCCGTAACTGTAAGAAGAACGTACCTGCGTGAAACCTGGCTTTTACACGTCCAGTGTCGTCACCAGACATCCAACCCGTCGTCTGGACGGTACTCCAGATGTCTGCTATTGGGAAAATCCCAATACTAGAGCTAGCTCTGCTCCTCTCGTCGTGCGCAGCCACGGCTCCTCCCTCTCGTCGCATGTAGCCACGGCTCCTCCCTTTCGTCTGTAGCTCCGGCTGCAGCAGGAAGTCGGGGACGAATTCCCCGATGGACTCCTCCTCCTGCAAGCGTCGCTTCGACCGTGCGTCCTCTGGCGAGCTCCCACGAACTCGCAAGCTCAACCTCCTCCTCTTTTCACGCCATTCCTCGTCGCTCTTGCTCCCTCTCTTTAGCTCGTCCCTCTCACGGCAGTGGAGAGGAAGTAAGGTGGTGGTGGTGGAGTGGAGAAGAGAGGAAGGGATGAGGGCTCTTATATAGAGGGTGGGGGGTTAGGGTTCGGTGAGGGGGAAGGAGAAAAGAAGAGAGAGAAGAAAGGAAGGCTGTTTGCAGGCAGCCAGCGTGCAGACCCGACCCTACGTACAAATTTTTCAATTTCCAGACGTCTGGGAAGGGGTCCGGACGTCTGACCGAAAGTCCAGACGTCTTAAAAGGTTCAGAACAGAACGGGTCTTTACAGATGTCATTGCTAATCCCCTTCAGGTCCTATTCTCCAATCTTATTCCTAATGAGACCTAGGCCTAGATCACTCATACCTTGCTTTGTGATGCTAAGGACTCCCTGATTTGGTCGCCCTCTCAACATGGCAGATTCTTTGTTTCTTCTGCCTGTATCATGAACTTTAGAGAGGTTCCTATCCAGCCGTGTCTTAAATCTTTGTGGACCCTCACACTTCCTTTGAG
This sequence comes from Thalassia testudinum, assembly GCA_037157565.1. NCBI lineage: Eukaryota > Viridiplantae > Streptophyta > Magnoliopsida > Alismatales > Hydrocharitaceae > Thalassia > Thalassia testudinum. The sequence goes on from JAZHRO010000055.1 coordinate 132,340,041, forward strand.
GATGACCCTCCTTGCTTAGAGGGTTATCCAGGATAAGCTTCCTACAGACATCAACATTCAATGATTGGGTATTTCCTTAGTCCCTAAATGTAGCTGCTGCCTCTACTCTCCCGATTCTGAATCCCTTAATCATCTTTTGGCTCATAGTCAGGTGGCTAGCTTTATCTCTTCCTGGGTCTTTTAGAAATGTTGCCTATCTCTCATTGATCCTGCTCAATTCCCCTCTATCTTGTCTAATGATAGTCAGCATCTTCGTTCTAGACGAATTAAAAGCATTATTGTTTTCATTTAGTACCATATTTGGTGGACTCGTAATAAAGTCAAGAATGATGACTTCAATTTCAATCAAATTGCCCCCTTTCTGGAGCATAGTTGGAGTCGATTTTGCATGGAGAACTGGTTTAAAGCTTTTCGCCCAAAGCATTTTGCATTGTCTCAGGTTCGTCCTCTTACGGGCTATAAAGTCAATTTTACGGCTGTCCATGTTGAAGATCAACCTACTGTGCCTTGGGTGGTCCACGATCACAATGGGAACTTATACAAAGCAGCTGCTTCTTGGCTGCATTCATGTCAAAAGGAGATGGCTTTGCTTTGTTCTATTCGCCATTTCATTTTTAATTGAGATCAAAAGGATTCTCCCTTAATCTCGGAGGTGGATTTTACCCTTTTCTTTTGGTGGTGGAAAGGAAAGATTATGGTACCATGGAGGGCGCAATGGATATTCTATTAGGTCAAAAACTACTGAAGCAATCTTATGGAGATGTGATTTGTTCATCCTACGGTCAATGGACCTGCCAAATACATTGCATTATCGAATACTGGGCCTTGGAGATTTTACCTTATGGAATAGAATCTTGATGCTAGAAGTCGTGGAATCATTAATCTCAACAAAATTCACTTCCCATACATTATTAGCTAAGTTAGCTTCCTATGGGTTTTAGTGATGCGGTTGGACTCTTGCAGGGCATGCTATTCTCTGGTTGCTAGGGTTTTTGTGCTTTTGTAGGCTCTGATGTTTTGTTTTGATGTGCTAAGCCATGAGTCGTGGTCTTTTCTTGTATGAGGTAAGTTTTGGTCTAGTCTTCCTGCCTCCTCTTTTACGGCATCGAGTGTGGAGGAATAAAATTTGATCCTTTTTTTTTTTAAAAGAAAAAAAGGGATGTATATATCTTTTCTACCATTTACAAGAGTATATATATAAAAATCCCTTAATATTTTGCCATGTGATTGATTAGTATGATATGGATAGTTATTTGGGGATTTAGGAAATTTTAAAAAATTATCTTGATAGTGTATGGTAAGAATTTTTGATCTCTTGAATTATGCATGGTAAAATATTACTTTGAGAGTGACTAGGAAAAAATTGTTCAAGATTTATTCGCTTACCATTGGCACTGATCTTTATTTATGGGAAGAATTCATTATTTCCCTTATAACTTATATCCTGTTTATGTGCAAATTATCCAGGAAAAGATAAGGCGGCAATTCGTCCATCTCCATCCACAATGTTACGAGTGATTTTTTTATCTGGGAATGAAATATTCCATTAAAAAAAAAGGAAAGAATTTGATATATAAGAACACACTGCAAAAGAGAAAAGAGAGAAAGAGAAGTTTGAAATCCTCAAAAGGGAGTGGTTATTTTCCGTACAAATGGAGGAATGTCAAAATATAGAAAAAATAAGAAAAGAAATAAAAGAAAAAGAAACATTACAAGATCGAAAATCAGTCGAACTCTCAGAAGTAGAGCGACTTTACGTTCGATATGACTAGGTGTCAACAAGATGAAATTTTGAAGACCGCGTAAATGAGAAAATCGAATAAATCAGTCACTAACTTACGTTAGAAATCTTGACCGTAATAAACATGGGATCACATGTGGTCTCTAACAAAACTTAAACTGCACTAAAAAAAACAAGAAAAAGAAAACCAAACATATCCAATATCACAAAGGCACCCATTGCGACAACAGGCTGCCAACCTCGCCTGCAACCACCCTCCGACATCCGTGGCATGACCATCGACCTCGGTCCACCGCTTGCATGAAGGCTCGACCATCGGCCATGCAGCCACCACGAGCTGTAGGAAATCGCCTTGGAACGTCGTGTAGCCACCACACTTCGGAACACAATCACCTTGACTGCTGAGCAACCACCACGAGCTGCTAGAGACCATGCATGTCAAGGAGGCACTTTGATCTTCGGAGGTGAGAGGTCCTGGGGGAGGAGGAGGGGCTCCGATATGGCCGATCAGAGCCCCAACTTTTTTGGGTTTGTTTCTTGCTTACAAAGGGAAAAGGGGGGTGGGTGTTCTCGCCAACTAGAATAAAAAACAAATCCATTCATTAATTTTGTTGAAGATTTTGAAACTCTTACACGATGTGTGGGTAATCAAATGCACTTAATTTAATCACACATTTTGATAGTCAGAAGCCAGACAATTGTTGACTCACGAATTATCTGGGTAAAAGTAAAAATCGAAAACCATTCTACTACCATAGGGTTACTATCTGAGAGCAAGTACAGGATCTAATAGCCACAGCGATGAAAATTGATCGGATATGATTTCAGATATCCAGTGATGACATTTGAATATGGTTGGCTCGGATATGGATATTTGTTGGATTTGGATATAACAATTGTCACGTGCTTTAAGTTAGATTATTGTATATATGAACTTAAAATCTACATTAACCTCTAAAAATATTTATATAAAAGAACTAAACTCTTAGCATATTCACATTTTAATCCATTATTTATGTAAAGATGTTAATATGTGCCTGAATCAAATTTGTACTTGATTTTCTTAGAATATGATACTGGAAAGATCGTATCTGACCAACATTTGAATCCGAATTCATATTTGACTTTAGAAGAATAAATATAAATATCTAAATAGCCATATCTAATTTGCATCTAATCTGATTTCATCCCTAACTAATTATCTGGCTGGTACAAATATGTAGCCATCTAGATGTTTAAACGTCAAGGATATAATGCTTAACCATCCAAATAAGAGGCATAGCGCTTCTAATGATCATAAAGGAGTCGTGCCTTTTTGGATGTTTACACGTCCACGATAAGAGGCGCTGTACCTTTTTGGATATGATGCTATATCTAGACATTTAAATGTTGAGTTTGATCCATCTTTCTCCTATTAACAAGTCTGTGGAATCCCAAAGGAGATTCTAATGCTAGACGCTTAGAAGTCCATAAAACATAGCACTTTAACGCTCATAAAAGGAGTTTTGGTTTTTCTAAACATACAGATATATAGGATCCTCTATCCGCATTTAAACATCAAGAAAAGTTTTCTTCTCCATTTTGCTTGCTTGGGGTGATTCCACGGAATATATCTCAACGTTTGAATGTCGAAAATGTCAGTCCATATCTCCACGTTGACGCCGGTTCATATTGACTCTTTTTTGAAGGGGCTTTTGCTGACGAAGGATTTTGGACGTTTTACAAACGTGAAATATCTTGAAAGGGACCTTCCTAATTTCTGTAATCTGTGAAAGTGCCTTCATGGGCTGGAAATCTAGTATTGGACCCGAAAATGATGGCATGCTCTTGGTAACTTTTTCGGCTCACAATTAAAGTTCTCTGGAAAACCCCCTTTGTATAGAATAACTGTTCACGCATGTGCAGAGAACTATCAATGGAGGAAATTGAAACTTATCCACCTCCTTAATCATCCCAAAACTCCAAATCTATCATACAGGACGTTATGATTCCTCATAAACCTTCACTGCCATCGCAACAACCACCACCACCACCCCCCGGGTCTTTCTCCATTCCATCCTGCCTCTTTGTTTTCGAATGCTTCCCATTCCCCAATATGAGGAAGGGTGGAGGTGTTCTTGAGGTGGTTGTTGTTAGCGCGGAAGGTCTAAACCGCTCCACCCTACTGGGTTGCCTCACCCTATCAAGTAACAACTTCCCTTGCATCTGTATGTTACTTTATTATTTCCAAAAGTAAACTCCTTTATTCTGTCACATGAGAAGTATATTTACACGCTATCTTTGATATAATAAATTTGATGTGGAATAGATAATGTAGTGTATACTATTTTTGTTGGATCGTTCATCATTATTTTTTTTTTTGGTTACTTTTTTACTTTTTTTTATATATATTTGATTTATTTCATTTTTCTTGTACAGTGCTGAGTATGTATGTCTATTTCGAATTTCATCTTTGCCATCTATTTTTTCGCCTTGTATTATTTCATTAGACACCTATATTGAGTATGCTTCTACGAGAATATAAAATAATATATAATTAGATTGGTATTTAGTCAATACAAAATCAATCCAATTTAAAACATTGATTGAAAATAAAAATAAATGAGGCAATATATTTTGTAACGTGTAGTGTATTTTGATTTTCAATTGATATTTATAATTTTTCACTATTAAAAAATCATGATATATCAATTCTAACTTCAATTGATATTTGTAATTTTCCACTATTAAAAAATTATGATATATCAATTCAAAATTTTCAAATAAATACCTACATCAATTCTTTTTAAAACTTTTCTGATCAAAATTTAATTTTTTATTTTTACAATGATTAACTTTTATACTTATATGTAACAAATCATGAACTAAAAATTAATAACATTGAAAAGGAAAGAATGAAAATATTTACGTTCTCATTACTCTTTTCCACGATCCCTGTAGCATGCTAAAACTGTCAGCAATAAATTTGGCAAGGTAAATATTTACAAAAGAAAGATAGATCATAGTCATTGCATTATCAGAAGATAATTATTGTGAAAGATCACGCGCATCCTTGACGTTTGTATGACTTGGATTTTTCGTGGGTACTAACCTTTACAGGGAGGTCAAGATTATATGTTATCCTGCAATGCCGGGACGAAGTGTATCAAAGTAAAATCACATCAGGTATGTTCAATAAAGCATCTTGATTTATGCAAAGCATTCAATGGAAAATATTAAATTACGAAGGAATTTGTCATTCTGATTGATTTGCACATTTTAAGTCTTATTTTTTATAATCAAAATATACAAAAATATAAAATATGAGTATTTTTGTAACCGGATAGACAATGTAAAAAAATTAAAAAATAACATAAATTTGGTTACATGGTATGTTCACTTTACTTGAAAAAGTTACCATCAATTTATGAGTTAGTGAGTATATCGTAATTTTTTTGTTTCAAATCAAAATACATTAGTATAAAATGATTTTAAAGGTAATTTTAGTAATTTTATATTGATATAAAATGATTCTATTTTTGATTTAAAAATGATGATAGTTTTTTTGAGCGGTGGTGAATTCCACTACATGACATTATTTTTTGGATGTAAGTACGAAAATACGTATTGCAACATATTTTGTAACGTGTAGTCAGAATTAACCGGTTGAAAATTAAAATCCACAAGTTGAAAATTAAATATATTAAAATACATCAGTTGAAAATGATTTTAAATCGATTGAAAATGAAAATACATCGATTTTTTACTTATAAAATAATTTTTTATCTATGGAAAGTGATTTCTACCAATGAAAAACCTAAAACTCATCAATTGAAATTATCACTCTTACTTTTTATGTTGTAAAATATATTACAACACACATCTATTTACTTTTTAACTTATCTTTTTGTGCGAAGGAAAAACAGATGACAAAATCCTTACCTCTAAATTTATTTTTTTAATTGTTTTATCTTATTATATCATCGAAGATGTCAACTTTTATATTTTTGTTGTGTAATTGTTACGGGAGTGAGAAATGAGTGCAGTTCGTTCTATCTACGTATCTATTCATTCCACGAGGAAAGGGCAATTTTATTCAATTGACAAACTCCTTCGTGCACCCAATACCATGAACAAAGGAAAACTCAGCCTTCCCATTTGCTTAGCTACATAAACCTTACCTCTATTTCCCCGTCTATCCATGCCTGTGCAATTAATCTCATGTATCTCACACACGGTAAATGCCACTTAGCAGCTTAATTAGCAGTCTTCCAAATCCTTAATTTTCCGACGAGGCGACAATTAATTAACCACACGAAAAAGAATTCCCGTCAAACCTTTCTCCCATGTCTTCAAGCTACTTATCGCGAAATCGCCTTTTCATCATACAATCAATGGGAATCTCTTTATTTTCCTACTGCAAGATTTTCATGACATATTGGTGTATTGGAATTTCCTACTTGTACTTTTTGTTTTATTTGGCTCTTCAAACGATACCTCTTGGAATGCTCTCATATTCCAAGTGGATATAATTATGGGGGAAGTCCCACCCAAGTAATACAATCTGAAAACGGCAATTAAGGTCGGCGAGTTCATGTTCTCGCGATGGAGGTTTGGATCCATTGACCTTTATAAAAGATGTCTTAGAAAGAACATAGCGATGGATCTTAGAAGGTCCAGTCAAAAAATTTATTAACATAGAAGGTATTACTTAATTATCGACATCTGTCGCTTAAGAGGAGAGATTGATCATCACCAAGTAAATATATAGGGAGAAAAAGGTTTGGTGACCCAGTTATACTCTAAGGGGTGTATGTCTGAGGGGAAAATAGGACTCTCAACTATACATTATAATTTTCTAGGTATATATTACGTGATCTCGCTCCCTCCGCCGGGGAAGAGTTCCCTTCTCTCGGAGGATTCCCTCTCTATTTATAACATGGGAGATATCTCTTATTGACAGACTCTAGTACTGTAACGACCCGGTTCCCGAATCCCTACGAGACACGAGAACCGGACCGACTCGACTAATCCCAAGGCCTAGTCGTCCAACGAGGAAGTAACCAAAAGAGCAGTAAAAATAAACCACATTCAGCATAAATATAACTAACAGTAAGAAAGTACAGCAGTAAGGAAAGAAACTACTACAGTATATACCACCATAACAGTACAACAATATTTATCATATAACATGAACTGCAGGTAAAGAGAAGTACAGCGGAAACAAGAACTACTCACTATAATGGAAACAAAGAGGTACAAAAGACAGTGGTAACTCTACTGAACCTTACTCGGCCCAGCGTCCTCTGCAGCCGCTGGCCCTGGCTGCTCAACACCTGGTCCTGAAAAAAGTAACGAGTGTAACACATCAGCAAAACGCTGAGTAGAGTGGCAACTAAACTAAAGGCAACAGTAGAGTGTACAGTAGCTGTTATGTTCTATTACTTTCTTTATTCACATCTTTCATTTGTTTCGCTATTTCATTTATTCCCCAGATCTTTTTCTTGATCTCGAATGTTCCTCGTGGGAACGATTTTATTTGCAGCCTTTTCCAAAAAGTAGAAGTAGCACGTGGTGCTCTCCTGGCCGGGAGAGTCCCCCGTGGTGATCCTACCCTCAGTCAACCACCCCAAGGTCACTGACAGACGTAACGGTGACTACGGCACACGCGATAAACGCACAAGTAGCTAACCCGTACTGGCACGCGGTCAGTCGTTTCCGTTAACGGGTGCGCCCAAAGCACAGCACGGAACCAGTCCAGGGCAGAGCCCTCTCAGTAACAGGGGTCCAACCCCTCCACAGTAACCAAACCGGGGCCTTGCCCCTCCACAGTCCGCGCATCCTCGCCTGACTACCCTGGTTTGCCCCAGTGGGCCTAACAAGTCGGTGTGGGAGGCTAGTAGAACCCCGGGGCCCGTGGGGTGGCTAGTACCTCCCTACACTAGTAGCTCTCCTCGGTACTACGTACGCGAGGGCCAGCAAGTCGATACAGAGTGGCCAGTCCTAACCCCGGGTCCCTGGGGCGGCTGGCTCCGCTCTGGACTAAACAGGGGGGGACAGTCGCTCTCCTTGGTACTCCGTACTCAAGGGCCAGCTCACTTCCCCAATACTATTCCATTCACTTTCCAGGAGTTCTACTCCTGCTTCCCCGTAGGGTTCCATCCTTTTTACTCAACATCCAGGTTTCACTTTCCAGTTTCACATTCTTACAATCCCTGTTCTCAACCACGTTATTTATTCACAACAGGCAGCTGTTAATTCAAAATTACAGGCAGCTTTATATCTCTTTCCATTTTCCAAGACTGCAGTATTATACATTCCACTAGTTTTTCCCATCCTAGGATTCATGCCATATCTTAAGATCTATCATGCAATTTAGTTTTCCAGCCCTAGGATTCATGCAACGTCCTAGGTGCTATCATATATTTCTCATTCCTAGGATTCATGCAACGTCCTAGGTTCTAGTTATGGTTCCATACTTTAATAGATTTTATTAATAACTTAAAGCCACTCTACCAGGTACAACGGGAGTAATGGGGGCGTGATCGGGAATCCCACGTGCCTCCGCGACTCCCAAGACTACAACTGAAGGAGGTCCTATCACAAGGATCAGACACAAGGAGTGTCTCAAAACAGTGTATAGCTACTGTAGATGGGTAGAGGGATTAATTTTGAAAAGAACGCAACTCGAATCGCGGAAAACGGAACCCGAACGGGCCCTAAACGGGTCGAAAATGATGACACTGTGCAAAATCAGACGTCTTAAAAAGTGGATCAGAGAATTACCTGTTCAGCGTGGTTTCCCAGACGTCCAGAAGTCTGAGGGGACGTCTGGCCTAGCTCCCAGACGTCCGATGGTCACCCCGGACGTCTGGAGGTCGCTCCCGCCGTCTGGTACAACAGCCAGACGTCTGATTCGCGTTGGATGGCGAATCACCGAGCTTGCGCACACCCATCTCCCTCCCTCAGTACGGTCAGTCAACAGGAAGGAAGAAGAAGACGGAAAACTCACCTTTCAGACATCTTGAAGGTCTTCCAGACGTCGCCCTCGCCGTCTGGCTATCAACCCAGACGTCTGATTCTGGAAATTCTTCCAGAATCAGGGCGCCACTCGGCCTCCGCTCGCGACGCCGCCTGCGTCGCACCTCGCGCGCCTGCTGCTCAGATCGCAGCAGTCCCCCCTCCGCGTCACTCCGCGCCCTCCGCCAGCCGGCCCTAGCAGCCCTGGCGAGCTCGCCCTCACGGCAGAGCTCCGCTCTCGCACGCCGCACTTCCTCCACGCTCACTGCGGCCGCCGCTGCTGCCCTCGCACTCGCGCTCACGCTCACTGGCTGAAGGAGAAGAGGGAGGAGACGGTGGAGACGATGGGAGGGAGCACGTGGTCTTTTAAGGCCGCACGAGGAGGAGAGAGAGGACGCGGCAGGCGTCTGCAGCCGCAGGGAAAGAGGGAATAAGCGAATATCCGGTCTGCGCGCTCAGGCGCGCAGACGACCCGCGCGTGTCGAAATTAACGGATTTCCAGTGACCAGACGTCTGGGATAGTTTCCAGACGTCTGGAAACTATCCCAGACGTCTGGTCAGACGTCTGGATGTGATCACAGACGTCTGGTCCGACGTCTGGGCCACCTCCCAGACGTCTTAAAAGACGTCTGGGGCACGCGTTCGTTACAATATAACAAACTCAAAGGAAGTTTCGTCCCCGAAACTTGCGCCAACTAGGGTGCGGGAAAAGACGTCCAAATAACCATAACAAACTCAAAGAGGACCGAAGCCTGTCCGAAAAGATGTACCCGCGAAAAGCTCCGGGTACCGCTCCCACATTGCCGCCTCAGGCTCCCAGATAGCTGTAATTTCCCTACTTGGAGGGGTGAGATCAGTGTGACGTAAAAAATGCGTAAATGAAATATAAAGCAATCTAAAAAAGACAATCACACAATGTACACAAAAAGTTTTTAGGTGGAAACCCAAACCGGGTGAAAACCACCACCTAACCCTCTCGAGTTAGGATTTTCCGATCAACCTAGTTGATCAAATCCACTAAACGAATCACTTTAAAACGAGGGTGATTCAACCTCAGTACAACCACGCTACAAGTACGAGGGTAGCGTTCCTCAACCCCTTCTCTCCACGAGAAGGATTTTGTCCCACGAAGGAGACGGGAATTCGCAAAGCGAATACCCAACCAAAAGACAAAGGTAAAATAAACAAACCTATAGAGCCAACAAAGTAATAAACCTAAGCTTCTATAGGATTTAGGAAACTCCCCTTTGCAAGGAGTGCGTCGACGATGACACGGTGCGTGAGCCACGCGACGGCGCAACTTCGCTCTCGTGAACTACGGCGGGAGAGCTGGTGCGCAACAGCTTGATGCTCTCAAGAGAATGGTGCTTGAGCTTGGAGAGCAAGAGCTAGCTAGGACACAAGAGAGTGGAAAGTGTAGTACAAATTGTTTCTTGTGTATCTTGGTCTCTCTAGGTGTATCTTGGTGTGTAAAGGCTCCCCTCTATTTATAGAGGCCTTAGGAAGGCTTTGGAAGGCTTAAGAAATGTTCTATAGCCGTTGGGAACAAAGCCCAAGTGAATCAGCTCGAAATCAGGAACAATCATTGTTCTGACAGGCTTATCAGACGTCTAATTCTAGCATCAGACGTCTGTAAGTTCACTATAAGACGTCTGATTCAAAGGTCAAACGTCTGATTTTGGGCGGGTCTCTCCCTGACTTGGATCAGATCTAAACAGGGTTTTTACGCAAGTCCATCAGACGACATACAGGACGTCTGGCACTATGTCTGGACGTCTGGAAACCTACTTTTACTGTGGGAATTGATTTCCAAACGTTGCAACGGCTAGAAAATCTCTGAGAAGAGATTTTGGGTCAGCCGAGGCAAAACGGTCATTTATCAGACGTCTGGACAGTCCTATGGACGTCTGATAAGGCTCTAACGGTCATATCTGGAGTGTTTGCGAAGCCAGCCAACGGTCCACTAATTGGACGTCTGGCAAAGTCATCAGACGTCTAAGACGTCTGGTCTAAGGTCTGGACGTCTGATTTCATCAGACAGAACTAACTATGTCCAGCCTAACAGTTATCAGACGTCTGAAACAACAGTCAGACGTCTTAAAATACATTATCAGACGTCTGATTTGGGAATTAGACGTCTGGAAAGTCTGTTTGAACCCTATATTGGTTTTCTAAGTATTCTACAGAAAACCTAAGTATCCTAGGGTTGTGCCGGTGTTCCTAGGACTACTGTTAGGGTTCTTTGAGGCTCTTTAACATGAAATATCTAAGGAAATAAAGAGCAACAAAAGAAACGAAAAATACAACAAGTACAAAAGAAGGAAATCTATCCTATTCTTCATTTCCTTCCATCTTCAATCTTTCGCTCCACGCGAACCTCCTCTGTTTTCCGTCAAGCTCCTCCAATCCGTCCTGGATGCGAGCTCGAACTCCGTCTAAACACGTCCACATTTGCAATTGACCTGAAATCTAGGACTCAAATTGCAAATGTTAAATAACACGTGTTTTGTTATCATCAAAACAAATGATCGTGGTGCTCTAGCACCAACAATCTCCCCTTTTTTGATGATGACAAAATCGTAAATAATAATACATAAAAATCCTCCCCCTTTTTGACATTATCAAAAAGGTTTGATTGGTTTAAAACTCCTATAACTCCCCCTTAAAACATGCTCTTCTATGAGTTTCTTTTGACAAAGGTAATGTCCTCCCCCTTTTTGTAACAATGAGATAGCTATTATTTTTCTCCCCCTTTCTAAAGGAAATTTAGCTACCTTATATCTCCCCCTTAAAAATTGACAATTAGCTCATTAATTTTTAACTCCCCCTATCTAAATGCTTATAAAAAGATAGGGTTAAAAATTTTACCTCACCTACCATGGCCAATAAAATGGCCCGAATGGTGGTGGTGGATGCACATCGGATGGGGCTCCCATCCGTAGCTTGGAGGCCCGGGCATTGGTGCCGGTCTCCAATCTGGTGGTCGACGTGCGGCGGGTCCGTCGTTTGTTTGCCGTCTCGTCGGTCTTCTTGTTCTCCTCCTTGGTCTACTCCTTGGTTCCCCTAACTTGAGTTGACCAGCCTTGAGCCTGTAGGTCCAATCCCTTATGTTGTAATTATCCCTGAATCCTATAAAACAAGATTCTAATTCTTTTTTCGGTATCCAAGTGGGCTTGGATCCGGATTTGTTAGAAGGTCTCCTTGATGGAGATCCTTTCTCAACCTTAGGGCTATAAAAATTATCAATTTTGTTGATTAATTTGTTAGAATTTTCCCTAAGACATGCAATTTCTTTTTCTATAGTTTGCATCTTAGTCTTTAAATCATAGATTTCTAACTTTAGACTATCATTTTCCTCAATCAACTTATTATTTTCATTGATGAGGTTATGATTTTCTAATAATAGGTTATCATTTTTAGGACAAGTTTCTAGATCCTTAAGTTTTATTTCTAACCTATCATTTTCATTTTTAAGAAAACTAAGGTTCTTTTTAATGCTTTTATTTTCTATCCTAAGTGATTTACTAATCTCAAAAAGTTCATTAAAAGCTTCTTGAATATCGAGATTTACCTCGTTGTCTGAGTCGCTTTCGCTTTCGCTGTCGCTTCCTCTGGCCATGAAGCCGAAGCAAGCAGTTTCTTCTTCTATGGTCTTTTCTTCTTCTTCCTCCGAGCTAGAATCGTCCCAAGTGGCTTGGAACGCCTTCTTCTTAGATTTCTTCTCCTTTTCCTTCTTCTTCTCCTTTTTGAGAAGAGGGCATTCTAGTCGTAGATGCCCTTTCCCGTTGCAGTGGTAGCAACATCTCGGGCTTTCCTTCTTCTCCTTTTTCTCTTTCTTTAATTCCCTACAAAACTTGGAAAAATTTTTAAGTAAAATTCTAAAGTCTTCGTCGTTGGAACTTACCTCGCTATCCGACGCGGCTCTGAAGGCGAGAGTCTTCTTTAGTTTAGGCTCCGGTGTATCCTTCTTCTTCTGCTTCAACTTAGTCTCGTAGGCCATCAGATTGCCTAAGAGATCTTCCATGTTGAGCTCCTCCATTTCGTTCGCCTCTTCGATGGCGGTGACTTTCTGTTCCCATTCCGGTCCAAGGGAACGAAGAAGCTTCCCTTGAAGCTCCCCCTTGATGAAAGTCTTCCCTAAAGCTTTCAAGTTATTTACTATGAGAGTGAACCTAGTGTTCATCTCACTTAAAGTTTCGTTAGTTTTCATAGAAAAAGCCTCAAATTCTTGTGAAAGTAAATTGAGTTTAGAAGTTTTTACCTTAGAGGTACCTTCATGAGTTACCTCGAGTGTGTGCCAGATCTCGTATGCGGTGGCGCATTGCGAGATTCTGTTGAACTCCTCCGGGCTGAGCGCGCAATACAACGCGTTCATTGTTTTCGCGTTGAGAGAGAGCTCCCGGATCTACTGCTGCGAGTATCCTCCAGCGGGATTCTCTGGGATGTCGAAGGGGGTCTCGCACCTGGCCCAGACTGTGAAGTCGGTGGCTTGAAGCCACGTCTTCATCCACAACTTCCAGTAGGGGTAGTTGCTCCCGTCGAAGAACGGCGGACGGGTTGTGGACTGCCCCTCGGAAATCCTGCTTGTGGAACAGCTTCCCTCCATGTGATCTTTCCGCGGATGTTACTCCTGTCGGCGGAAAACCTGCTCTGATACCAAATGTAATTTCCCTACTTGGAGGGGTGAGATCAGTGTGACGTAAAAAATGCGTAAATGAAATATAAAGCAATCTCAAAAAGACAATCACACAATGTACACAAAAAGTTTTTAGGTGGAAACCCAAACCGGGTGAAAACCACCAACTAACCCTCTCGAATTAGGATTTTCCGATCAACCTAGTTGATCAAATCCACTAAACGAATCACTTTAAAACGAGGGTGATTCAACCTCAGTACAACCACACTACAAATACGAGGGTAGCGTTCCTCAACCCCTTCTCTCCACGAGAAGGATTTTGTCCCACGAAGGAGACGGGAATTCGCAAAGCGAATACCCAACCAAAAGACAAAGGTAAAATAAACAACAAACCTATAGAGCCAACAAAGTAATAAACCTAAGCTTCTATAGGATTTAGGAAACTCCCCTTTGCAAGGAGTGCGTCGACGATGACGCGGTGCGTGAGCCACGCGACGGCGCAACTTCGCTCTCGTGAACTACGGCGGGAGAGCGGGTGCGCAACAGCTTGATGCTCTCAAGAGAATAGTGCTTGAGCTTGGAGAGCAAGAGCTAGCTGGGACACAAGAGAGTGGAAAGTGTAATACAAATTGTTTCATGTGTATTTTGGTCTCTCTAGCTGTATCTTGGTGTGTAAAGGCTCCCCTCTATTTATAGAGGCCTTAGGAAGGCTTTGGAAGGCTTAAGAAAGGTTCTATAGCCGTTGGGAACAAAGCCCAAGTGAATCAGCTCGAAATCAGGAACAATCATTGTTCTGACAGGCTTATCAGACGTCTAATTCTAGCATCAGACGTCTGTAAGTTCATTATAAGACGTCTGATTCAAAGGTCAGACGTCTGATTTTGGGCGGGTCTCTCCCTGACTTGGATCAGATCTAAACAGGGTTTTTACGCAAGTCCATCAGACGACATACAGGACGTCTGGCACTATGTCTGGACGTCTGGAAACCTACTTTTACTGTGGGAATTGATTTCCAAACGTTGCAACGGCTAGAAAATCTCTGAGAAGAGATTTTGGGTCAGCCGAGGCAAAACGGTCATTTATCAGACGTCTGGACAGTCCTATGGACGTCTGATAAGGCTCTAACGGTCATATCTGGAGTGTTTGCGAAGCCAGCCAACGGTCCACTAATTGGACGTCTGGCAAAGTCATCAGACGTCTAAGACGTCTGGTCTAAGGTCTGGACATCTGATTTCATCAGACAGAACTAACTATGTCCAGCCTAACAGTTATCAGACGTCTGAAACAACAGTCAGACGTCTTAAAATACATTATCAGACGTCTGATTTGGGAATTAGACGTTTGGAAAGTCTGTTTGAACCCTATATTGGTTTTCTAAGTATTCTACAGAAAACCTAAGTATCCTAGGGTTGTGCCGGTGTTCCTAGGACTACTGTTAGGGTTCTTTGAGGCTCTTTAACATGAAATATCTAAGGAAATAAAGAGCAACAAAAGAAACGAAAAATACAACAAGTATAAAAGAAGGAAATCTATCATATTCTTCATTTCCTTCCATCTTCAATCTTTCGCTCCACGCGAACCTCCTCTGTTTTCCGTCAAGCTCCTCCAATCCGTCCTGGATGCGAGCTCGAACTCCATCTAAACACGTCCACATTTGCAATTGACCTGAAATCTAGGACTCAAATTGCAAATGTTAAATAACACGTGTTTTGTTATCATCAAAACAAATGATCGTGGTGCTCTAGCACCAACAGTAGCCTCCTCGTACCGCTGGCTCCTCCACAAAACCTTTACCAGGGGTACTTGCTTTCGTCTCAAACTGCAGACGGCTCGGTCTAGAATATACACTGGCCGCTCGGGGTAGGTCAGGTCGTCACTCACCTCGACGCTCTCGTGACTCAGTACGTGACTGGAATCGGCTACGTACTTCCTGAGGTTAGACACGTGGAATACGTCGTGCACACCAGAAAGCTGCGGGGGAAGGGCAAGTCTGTAAGCAACGGGTCCAACCCGCTTCAGGACCTTAAAGGGCCCCACGAACCTCGGCGCGAGCTTCCCTCTCACCCCAAACCACTGTAAGCCCTTCATGGGCGAAACACGAAGGAAGACGTGGTCCCCAACCTCAAACTGCACCTCTCTGCGTCTCCGATCCGCGTAGCTCTTCTGTCTGCTCCTGACAGTGCGGAGTCGTCTGTGGATCTGCTCAACTACCTCCTGACTCTGCCGGATCAACCTGGGGCCAACCTCCCACTTGGTCCCCACCTCAACCCAACTCAAGGGTGCCGTACACTTCCGTCCGTACAGAGCCTCGTAGGGAGCCATGCCAATGCTCGAGTGATAACTGTTGTTGTATGCAAACTCTGCCAGGGGCAGGTGCTCCTCCCAAGAGCCCCTCCAGTCCAGTACACAGGCACGCAAAAGGTCCTCAAGTGTCTGTATCGTGCGCTCAGACTGTCCGTCCGTATGGGGGTGGTAAGCCGTGCTAAACCTCAACCTCGTCCCCAAGGCCTGCTGAAACTCAGCCCAAAACTGGGACGTAAAGCGGGTATCCCGGTCGGATACGATTTCCCGCGGAACTCCGTGTAGTCGTACCACATCACGGATATACCTCTCTGCCAACTGTGCTGGTCCCAAAGTGACTCGGATCGGCAAGAATCGCGCCGTCTTCGTCAGTCTATCCACTATTACCCAGACTGCGTCGTGTCCCCGCTGGGTAACAGGTAAGCCCACCACCAAGTCCATGGTGATGCTCTCCCACTTCCACTCTGGCACTGAAAGCGGCTGAAGCGGCCCTGCAGGCCTCTGATGCTCGGCTTTCACCTGCTGGCACACTAAGCACTGTTGCACGAACTCACCCACATCTCGCTTCATCCCTCTCCACCAAAACTCGCGTCTCAAGTCATGGTACATTTTCGTGTTTCCGGGATGTATGGTGAATCTGGAACCGTGTGCCTCAGTCAGGAGCTCTCTCAACAGCTCCTCGTCTCTGGGAACGCACAACCGTCCCCTCAAACGTAGCACTTGGTCTGTGAAAGAGAAGTCACCTGGATCTCTTGACAGTACTCTGTCGCGCAAAGACTGCAAGTACGGATCAACCATCTGTCCTGTGATGATGCGGTCCATCAGCTCTGGCCTAGTCTGCCGTGTCACCGTCACTGCCCCACAGTACCCTCGTAACTCTAGAGGTCACCAACTGCCCACCTCCTCCAAAAGGCTCCAACTCTGTAACTGTAGACTGGCCAAGCGTGCGGGCGCCTTACGGCTCAAGGCGTCAGCCACCACATTGGCCTTTCCCGGGTGGTAGGAGATGCTGCAGTCGTAGTCCTTCAGGAGCTCCAACCAACGTCTCTGTCTCATGTTGAGCTCCTTCTGGTCAAAAAGGTATCTGAGGCTCTTGTGATCTGTAAAAATCTCGAAGGTCTCACCGTACAAGTAGTGCCTCCAGGTCTTCAGCGCGAAGATAACAGCTGCCAACTCTAGGTCGTGGGTAGGGTAGGTATGCTCATGGGGCTTCAGTTGCCGCGAAGCGTAAGCGACAACGTGACCCCTCTACATGAGCACACCTCCTAACCCCTGCAAGGAGGCATCCGTGTACACAACGAACCCGCCACTACTGTCAGGGATGGTGAGCACGGGAGCCGAGGTCAACCTCTCCTTCAGCTCCAGAAAAAATGCCTTACAGGTGTCTGTCCAAACGAAAGGCACGTCCTTCCGGGTCAACTGCGTCATAGGACGCGCAATCTGCGAAAATCCTCTGATGAACCGTCTGTAGTAGCCAGCTAGTCCCAGGAAACTGTGGATCTCAGTGACTGAACGCGGTCTCTCCCACCTGAGTACTGCCTCGACCTTGGCTGGGTCCACCGCCAGGCCATCTCCAGAGATCACATGACCTAGGAAGGTCACTTCCCTCAACTAGAACTCGCACTTGCTATATTTGGCGTACAGCCTGCATCGCCTCAGAGTGTCCAAAACCATCCGCAAGTGCTGTCCGTGCTGCGTCCGATCTCTAAAATAGATGAGTACATCTATGAAAACCACCACGAACTGGTCCAAGTACGGTCTAAACACCCGATTCATCAGGTCCATAAAAGTAGCGGGGGCATTGGTCAGCCCAAACGGCATGACCAAAAACTCGTAGTGTCCGTACCGGGTGCGGAAAGCTGTCTTGGAGACGTCGGTCTCCCTGATCCTCAACTGGTGGTATCCAGACCTCAAGTCTATCTTGGAAAACACCGTGGCACCCCGCAACTGGTCAAACAAATCGTCGATCCTCGGCAGCGGATATCTGTCCTTGACGGTGACCCTGTTCAGTTGTCGGTAGTCCACACAAAGACGTAGGGTCCCATCCTTCTTCTTCACAAACAGTACCGGGGCTCCCCAGGGAGACGCACTGGGCCTCACGAAACCTTTCTCCAGAAGGTTCTGCAACTGAGACTTGAGCTCTCGCAGCTCAAGCGGTGCCATCCTGTATGGCGCGGTGGAGATGAGGCTGGTCCCTGGTACTAGTGAGATCTCAAACTCGATCTCACGCTCGGGCGGTAGTCCTGGTAACTCGTCTGGAAACACGTCAGGGTACTCTCTGACCACCGGGATGCTCTGGAAGTCTGCCACAGGGCTAGGCTCTGCCACCACACAAGCTAGGAAGCCCTCACACCCCTGGCTCAAAAGTCTCGCCGCCCGAAGTGCCGAAATGCACCTGAAACCTCCGTCCACTGGCTATCCGTGAAACTCAAAAGAAGGCAACTTCGGAATGGAGAAGACAATCTTCCTCTCAAAACAGTCCACCAAGGCGTGGTAAGCGGACAGCCAATCCATCCCCAGAATCACTCCAAAGTCCTCCATCTGGATCATAATCAGGTTAGCTGGAAGGCTATGTCCTCCGACGCTGACCTCGCAATCCGTGTACACCTCCTCAGCTACAAACAGCTGACCACTCGGACCTCTGATTACGAATGGATTCTCTAACAGTGTATAATCCTGGTCCAAACTAACTGTGAAATTGGCTGCGACAAACGAGTGCGTAGCGCCGGAATCGAAAAGCGTGTAAACGAGTCTGCCAGAAACTGAAACCATACCTGCTACCACCGATCCCGAAGCTCTGGTGTCCCTGTGTGTTAGGGCGTTGATACGCCCCTCAGCTCTAGGTGCGGACGAAGCAGCCACACTCTACGTCGGACGGGTAGGTGCTGGCCGGTACCCTCCTCGTGACTGCTGTCCTCCTCCTCGCGCCTGGGAACCGCGGCCTCCTGTGCGCCCTCCAGTGCTCTGCGCGGGGAGTATCTGCTGACCTCCTGCCCTAGATGGGCAGTCCCTCCTGACGTGGCCCGGCTGGCCACACTGGTAGCAGAGGGGAACCCGACTCCCGCCCTCAGTGGGTCCCTGCTGTCGGCTAGGCGGGGGTCCGGTGCTGGCGACTGGCCCCTGTCGACGGCCCCCAAAGGCCACTGATGGCCCTGCAAAACGTGACGGCTCTCCTGCGGACGCCACGTGTCTCCTTTGAGTTCTCGTAACATGACTAGTGTGACGACGGAAATCTCGTTCCACCACCAACTCCCCTGTCGTACGCTCGGAAGGGGGAGGGGGTGGCGATGTGGATGGAAGCTGAAATTCTTCACGAACCACCTCTCGAATTAGTTGGACGAGGTCCGGAGACGGTATGCTCAGGAGAAGAGGAGGGGTAGTATGTACTCCAAGCCCGACACATCTGTCCCTCGGGCCCCGACCTCGGCCGCGCCAGCGGCCCACCCTTCTAGTTCCACGACGAGGCATCTCCTACAAGGAGACGCGAAACAATGAAAATACGTCAGTACGGAACAGTACCTAACGAAAACATCTAAGAGCTCATGTCAAGAGATATGTTGTGGTGGCTACTCTAGTTATAGACATGTGAATTGGTTATTTTCCAGTCAGTTGATTCACTTCTCGGGACAACCTTGCTCTGATACCATCTTGTAACGACCCGGTTCCCGAGTCCCTACGAGACACAAGAACCGGACCGACTCGACTAATCCCAAGGCCTAGTCGTCCAACGAGGAAGTAACCAAAAGAGCAATAAAAATAAACCACATTCAGCATGAATATAACTAACAGTAAGAAAGTACAGCAGTAAGGAAAGAAACTACTACAGTATATACCACCACAACAGTAGAACATTTATCAAATAACATGAACTGCAGGTAAAGAAAAGTACAGCGGAAACAAGAACTACTCACTATAATGGAAACAAAGAGGTACAAAAGACAGTGGTAACTCTACTGGACCCTACTCGGCCCAGCGTCCTCTGCAGCCGCTGGCACTGGCTACTCAACATCTGGTCCTGAAAAAGGTAACGAGTGTAACACGTCAGCAAAACGCTGAGTAGAGTGGCAACTAAACTAAAGGCAACAGTAGAGTGTACAGCAGCTGTTATGTTCTATTACTTTCTTTATTCACATCTTTCATTTGTCTCGCTATTTCATTTATTCCCCAGATCTTTTTCTTGATCTCGAATGTTCCTCGTGGGAACGATCTTGATTGCAGTCTTTTCCAAAAAGTAGAAGTAGCATGTGGTGCTCTCCTGGCCGGGAGAGTCCCCCGTGGTGATCCTACCCTCAGTCAACCACCTCAAGGTCACTGACAGACGTAATGGTGGCTACGGCACGCGCGATAAACGCACAGGTAGCTAACCCGTACTGGCACGCGGTCAGTCGTTTCCGTTAACGGGTGCGCCCAAAGCACAGCACGGAACCAGTGCAAGGCAGAGCCCTCTCAGTAACAGGGGTCCAACCCCTCCACAGTAACCAAACCGGGGCCTTGCCCCTCCACAGTCCGCGCACCCTCGCCTGACTACCCTGGTTTGCCCCAGCGGGCCTAACAAGTCGGTGTGGGAGGGTAGCAAAACCCCGGGGCCCGTGGGGTGGCTAGTACCTCCCTACACTAGTAGCTCTCTTCGGTACTACGTACGCGAGGGCCAGTAAGTCGGTACAGAGTGGCCAGTCCTAACCCCGGGTCCCTGGGGCGGTTGGCTCCGCTCTGCACTAAACAGGGGGGGACAGTCGCTCTCCTTGGTACTCCGTACTCAAGGGCCAGCTCACTTCCCCAATACTATTCCATTCACTTTCCAGGAGTTCTACTCCTACTTCCCCGTAGGGTTCCATCCTTTTTACTCAACATCCAGGTTTCACTTTCCAGTTCACATTCTTACAATCCCTGTTCTCAACCACGTTATTTATTCACAACAGGCAGCTGTTAATTCAAAATTACAGGCAGCTTTATATCTCTTTCCATTTTCCAAGACTGCAGTATTATACATTCCACTAGTTTTTCCCATCCTAGGATTCATGCCATATCCTAAGATCTATCATACAATCTAGTTTTCCAACCCTAGGATTCATGCAACGTCCTAGGTGCTATCATATATTTCTCATTCCTAGGATTCATGCAACGTCCTAGATTCTAGTTATGGTTCCATACTTTAACAGATTTTATTAATAATTTAAAGCCACTCTACCAGGTACAACGGGAGTAATGGGGGCGTGATCGGGAATCCCGCGTGCCTCCGCGACTCCCAAGACTGCAACTGAAGGAGGTCCTATCACAAGGATCAAACACAAGGAGTGTCTCAAAACAGTGTATAGCTACTGTAGACGGGTAGAGGGATTAATTCTGAAAAGAACGCAACTCGAATCGCGGAAAACGGAACCCGAACGGGCCCTAAACGGGTCGAAAACGATGACACTGTGCAAAATCAGACGTCTGGAAC
The DNA here is from genome assembly GCA_037157565.1 of Thalassia testudinum. Classification (NCBI taxonomy): domain Eukaryota; kingdom Viridiplantae; phylum Streptophyta; class Magnoliopsida; order Alismatales; family Hydrocharitaceae; genus Thalassia; species Thalassia testudinum. The sequence goes on from JAZHRO010000055.1 coordinate 132,361,158, forward strand.
TTCTTCCAGACGTCTTAAAAAGTGGATCAGAGAATTACCTGTTCAGCGTGGTTTCCCAGACGTCCAGAAGTCTGAGGGGACGTCTGGCCTAGCTCCCATACGTTCGATGGTCACCCCGGATGTCTGGAGGTCGCTCCCGCCGTCTGGTACAACAGCCAGACGCCTGATTCGCGTTGGATGGCGAATCACCGAGCCTGCGCACACCCATCTCCCTCCCTCAGTACGGTCAGTCGACAGGAAGAAGAAGACGGAAAACTCACCTTTCAGACGTCTTGAAGGTCTTCCAGACGTCGCCCTCGCCGTCTGGCTATCAACCCAGACGTCTGATTCTGGAAATTCTTCCAGAATCAGGGCGCCACTCGGCCTCCGCTCGCGACGCCGCCCGCATCGCACCTCGCGTGCCTGCTGCTCAGACCGTAGCAGTCCCCCCTCCGCGTCACTCCGCGCCCCTCGCGCCCTCCGCCGGCCGGCCCTAGCAGCCCCGGCGAGCTCGCCCTCACGGCAGAGCTCCGCTCTCGCACGCCGCACCTCCTCCGCGGTCACTGCGGCCGCCGCTGCCGCCCTCGCGCTCGCGCTCACGCTCACTGGCTGAAGGAGAAAAGGGAGGAGACGGTGGAGACGACGGGAGGGAGCGCGTGGCCTTTTAAGGCCGCGCGAGGAGAGAGGACGCGGCAGGTGTTTGCAGCCGCAGGGAAAGAGGGAATAAGTGAATATCCGGTCTGCGCGCTCAGGCGCGCAGACGACCCACGCGTGTCAAAATTAACGGATTTCCAGACGTCTGGAAACTATCCCAGACGTCTGGTCAGACGTTTGGATGTGATCACAGACGTCTGGTCCGACGTCTGGGCCACCTCCCAGACGTCTTAAAAGACGTCTGGGGCACGCGTTCGTTACAAGTACCCCTACTTGTCAGGCTACGTGGTAGTTGTCAGGGTATAAGTGGTTAGGCTCATCATTTCATATCTCCTGCCCTTGCTACGCAAGGTCTTCTGGCTGATTGAGCTGGTGTTGACTGGGGATCCGACTGGTCTCAGGCAGGATGGAGTGTCGGTTCTGCCTATACATCCCTTGTCCAGGTAACAAGATCTTTTGCTGGATCGGGTGCAGAGTTTTGGATCCAAGGGCACCTTTTGCCCCTCATCATATGCTCCCACTCTCTAGCTAGTGTGAACTACTAAGAAAGTAGCAAGAATGGCCAAAACTCCGCGGTAGGTGATGCCCCTAGATGTTTGTCCGATTGTGTTGTAGCAGGGGGAACATTTATGCTTGGGGAGTTAAGCGGCCTTCATCGACTTCCGGTTGCGCGGAAGAGGTTTCTTGTTAGGGCGTATGAGCTCGAGCTTGTGCTGGCTTTAGGTGGTGACGTGCTCTGTGGCGAAATGTGGGGTGTGTAAGCCCAGGTTCGAGTCGGCTTATGACGAGGGTATCGGTTTCGGGGTGAGGCGCATGAGCCTGAGCCCTTGCCGGCCTTAGGAGGTGGCAGAAATTAGGCGTGGGGCGTATGAGCCGCACAGTTGCCGACCTTAGGAGGCGGTAGATGTTAGGCATAGGGCATATGAGCCCAAGCCGTTGCCAACCTTAGGAGGCGATTGATGTTGGGCGTAGGGCGTATGAGCCAGGCCCTTGCCGGCCTTAGGAGGCAGTAGAAGTTAGGTGTAGGGCATATGAGCTCGAGTTGTTGCCGACCTTAGGAGGCGACTGATGTTGGGCGTAGGGCATATGAGCCGGGCCCTTGCCGACCTTAAGAGGCGGCAGAAGTTAGGTGTAGGGTGTATGAGCCCGAGTCGTTGCTAGCCTTAGGAGGCGACTGATGTTGGCCATAGAGCGTATGAGCTGAGCCCTTGTCGGCCTTAGGAGGCGGCTGATGTTAGGCGTAGGGTGTATCGACCTAAGCCCTTGCCGGCCTTAGGAGGCAACTTTTCATCCATCCTAGACACTGAGGAGGGCACTGTTGTTGCTGTGAGACGTGGGTCGAAGCGTCATGCCTTTCTAAGAGGCATAAGAGTCTTTTTAAATGCCCGGCATGTAATATCGCGTAGGGTTCTTGATCGGCGATTTTATTGGTGCAGTTACACTACCGTGGGATCAGTGCCGTATCCCGGGGGATTTGGTTCCTTAGGAACTGATGAGCTGCAGGGAGTAAAAAGACATTACCGCCCTTAGGGGCCTAGGGGGAGGGGCAGGGTTATAAATAGAGGCCCGATGTGGACCTTGTTTCACACCTTTCATTGTCCTTGATTGCATTCAAGGGAATTAAGGATTGGGGAATAGTTGTGACCTCGTTTATTCCTCGGGTAGAGTTCTATCATCGAACTTCTATGTGTCCTATGAAGCAATCCAAGAGCAGCTATGTGCGGCTCTTCGGATGGGGGTAAGCCCCTTTTGGTGCCCCTGCGCAGCTTCCTTAGTAACTTTGTGAGGACGGAGCAAGGGCTGTTATCGCTGGAAACTCCTCTCATGGGAGTGTACTTGCCCAAGCAAAGGTGGGGTGTCAGCCAGGCGACACTCGCAATGCTTTCCCAGATGATGGACCTCGTTTGGGGATTTCCTACGAAAGGGCCAGCTGAAGGTCTGGCGGCATTGACTACGTTTGGCCCCTCACTGATATATTGGAGGGTACTCCGCACGTTCAGGTGGCCTCGATTACCTCTCGGGGTCAGGGGCCCATGCCTTCCCATGGCACTTTATTCCCTCTGTGACTTCGTGAAGGCGAGGCAAGGGTTGCTACTGTTGGGAGCTCCTCTCATGGGAGTGTATTTGCCCGGCCAGAGTGGGGCTCCATGAGGGCGTCAGCAGGAGTGGATCCTGCCGGTTAGGGCTTCGCCTATCGGGGGTCCCTTGCTGTCCAAGGAGGTGGTGTCGACTTTGATGTCGGATGACGCCCCTTGTTTGGGGCAGCGGGCTTTTCGGCTCCTGGAATCTGCTCCATTCTGGCCTTGCCCTTCCGCCATGGAGCACAGGATGTGGCTACGTCCTACTTCTTCGCCTCTTCATGGTGAGCCCTCTTTTAGCCCTTTCCGGGGTCGGTTGGGGATTTTTAGTGCTTCCAAACGTAGTTCTTCGTAGGTCACGGTCCTCGCTCCTTGGCTCTGCTCGCCCTTTTGGGGAGTCTTCAGCGACTCTTGGGGAGGTGTCGAACATGGCGGAGGACACTAGGGCTCCATCCTTAGCAAGAATAGGCGGGTGGAGTGTCCCGTCTGCCGAAGGAGGCGAGGTTAGCCATAGGACAAGGCAGCTTTCTCGGCAAAGCTAGCCACCGGTCATAGAGCTGGACAAGGGTCCCCATTGCGGGGGCTGTGGTTGGTCTGGACTTGCTTAGCTGCTTGCCTTCCGTAGCATGCTCCTTTTGAAGTGTAAGTTTTGGAAGTACCTACCCCTCTCGTAGGGGTCGTGATGCCCTGCAGTGTCACCGTCATCCTGTGTAGTGGATAGGCGGGTGCTGCTGAGTGATGTTGCCAGTATTTTCGTATTAGCCTGTCTCTTTTTAGCTGTAGCTTAGCCAGAGACTACAATCAGGGGAATGTAATAGTCGATGTTTGTTGTAACGAAAATAAAAGAACATATTGCCTTATTACTTGTATGGACTGTTTGTATCCCAGGTGTGAGAATGTATTCTTTACGTGGGATTTGCTTGCACAGGTTTTGTGAATCGCGTTTTAGGAGGCTTGGCTTGATCCTTTTCGCTTACTCAAACGACTTGGCATAGAGGCTCCTCCTGTTACTTCCTTTTAGCTTATTGCTGGCAGGGCCTACTGGGATGCCCGTGAGGAGGGCCATTCGTAGTAGTGGTTGGGTGCCTATTGTTGGCGCAGTAAATACGCAAGCGGATTGCCCTTGGAGACCTTCTTTGTAGTCTTTCTGGGTCGACTACCTACCTGGCGCCTGGTCCAGCCGCTCCCCTCAACAGGCGAGAGGGGGACATTTTCCTTTGAGAAGCTGCACTGAGGCTACTTAGTGCGTAGTGCTTGTCTCGTGGAATGGTTGGGTTAAGGGTGTTTGCGACGGGTACATTGCCTTTGACCAACTCATCTCGTGAGGTAGCGATAGGAGGGGGCATAGGGTCCTGGCTTGTCTTTTAGTTTAAGTAGGATGCTCTAGCCCATTCGTGCACTCCTCCGAGGGTCGGTTGCTTTTGAGGGCCTTCCTTGAAAGATGGCTGTGGGGGGGAGGGGGGGCAACCTTAGGAGGTGGCTCGAAGGGGACAGGAAGCCAAGCTCGCGCCTTCGTGTGGCGTCACGTTGCCTAGGGGAGTTAGCGTCGCTATGGTCCCACTCCCTTATCGCTTCGTGACATGGCGATCATTCACGAAGGCGAGTTGGACCCTTTCCCTTCACTTTGACAAGCAGATGCCTCTTGAGGGCAGGGTGACCTAGACTCTCGCCAGTGGGCAGTGTGTTGCACCTTGGGGTGCATGGGCCTGGGTCCTAACCGACCCGAAGGGCTAGTCCTTACTAACCTTGGCGACTTTAGGGTTGGAATCAGTTGACACCTGACGGGGCTTGCCCTAGGTGGAGTTAATAAGGTGCTTCAGTTGTCCTTGTGCCACCCGGGCCCTTCTTACTGGTGCCTGCGGGGCAAGGGTCTATGGCCGCCTTGATGATGTTGTCTCTTGCTCTTTTGTTAAGAGCCAGGAGGAGTTAGGGCTCATCCTACTGAGTCATGACCTTTCCTCTGGGGGATGCTCAGTTGGGTCTCCTAGGGGGCCCTTTAGCTAGGGTAAGCCTGTCTCTAGTGATATTCGCTGCATGTCCTTCTTGGGGGTTGGGCAAAGGTGCCCTTCATAGGAGTGGCGGAATGCCTGTCCTCATCGAGGGAGACTTGAGGTCGGAACTACCGGCGGGACTTGTGCGCGTGTGCTGCTTGAGATCACCGTTTCCCTCAGGAGGTTGTTTTTTTGGACGAGCTGGTTAGCGTCGTCACGATGAATCGTTCGATCGAGGCGGGAGGGCCTGGTGGAATTTCTGTGAGGGTTGGCTCGGACCTGGGTATTGGATCGCGATCTGTCACTTCGACCTCTCTTCGGAGGTGAGGGACTAGGAGTTGGCCGTTGGGTGGCTTACCGATTCCGCGAAGGCGGTTGGTGGCTTGGCCACTTTCTGGATGTGACCCTTCTGTTACTGGGCCCGTCCTCATCGTCATTGTGGTCACGAGGCGTGGACCATCGTGTACCTGCTCGCCCGACTGTGGCTTCGAATAGGGCGAGCGCCGAGGGACTTTCGTGCGGGTTGGCCCTTGAAGGTGACCATCGCCTAGAGCCTTCCATAGAGGGTGGTCATGAAGTGGGGCTGACCTTGGAGGGTAGCGACGAGAGCCAAGAGTGGGCGCTCGACTCTTGCTGGAGAAGGTCCAAAAGCAAGTCGAGCGGGGCTTGGAGCATAGGTGTCCAAGCCCGCGTTACAGGTGCTGCGTGACGTTGCGTCACCCGGGCCGTGGGACACTAAGGTCTCCATTCAACCTTTGGTAGTCGGCATGGCGACCATTGGGTGAGGCGACCCAAACCATAAATATTTGCTCTGGCGGCAACACGCTCACGGAGCGGCAAAGATTTTGCTAGTAGGCGACGTGTGAAACTTTCAAGCGCATAGGCTTGATTCCTTATTGGCTCAGGGGGCTGATGTCGCAGCCACTGTAAGTAGGGCATAGGAGCCTTGGTCGTGCCATACTTGAGGAATGGCATTCTGGCGACCGAGAAGTAGGGCATGAGTGCCTCCGCTCAAGTTCATGTCAGCCATCAGGAGTAACTTTGCCGGCCTTGGGAGGTGGCAATTGTCAGGACTGCGGGGGCGGATCTGTCCCGACACCGACCGACCTAGAAAGGTGGCTTGTCAGCCTGAATATGTGATAGTATGAGGGAGAGTTGTGTGGGCTCGTCTGTGTCGACCTTAAGAGGTGGCTGAGCGGGTCTTGAGGGACAGCCGTACATCCGCTTGAGCTTGGATCAATTTTTGGAACAATTTGCCATTCTTGAGAGGTAGCAGGGAGAGGAACGTTAGGCACATCCACCCGAGTTCTTGCCAACTGTAAGGGGTGGCTAAAGTTGGCCCTTCGAACGTATTCATTCGGGTCATGGCTCACGGGACGGCCAAAAGAAGGGGTCATACACATCCACCCAAGTCCATGCCGACCTTATGAGGTGGCTTGCCATCTTGAAGAGGTGGCAACATATGGATGCATCGGTCCGAGTTTCTATCCACCTTAAGCGGTGGCTTGCCGACTTGAAGAAGCAGCAACAAGTGGAATGTTGGATGCGTACGTTCGAGTTCGAGTTCTCGTCCACCTGAAAAGGTGGTTTGCCAGCCTGAAGAGGTGGCAATATATGGAGCATTCACTTGAGTTCTAATCCACCTTAAGGGATGGCCTGCTGGCTTGAAGAGGCGACAAAACATGGAACGTTAGACACGTCCATTTGAGTTTTCGTCCACCTGAAGAGGTGGCTTGTTGACCTGAAGAGGCAGCAATAAATGGAATATCGGACACATCCATCCGTGTTCTTGTCGTCCTGAGGAGGAGGCTTGCCATCCTGAAGAGGTGGCGTGCCGGCCTGAAGAGGCGGCAATAAATGAAACATTGGAGGCATCTGTTCGAGTTCTCACTGTCTTGAGGAGGAGGCTTGCCGACCTGAAGAGGCAGTAAAAATGGAACGTCGGACGCATCCATCTGAGTTCTCATCGACCTGAAGAGGTGGCATGCTGACCTGAAGTGGCAGCAATAAATGGAATATCGGATGCGTTCGTTCGAGTTCTCGTTGTCTTGAGGAGGAGGCTTGCCAACCTGATGAAGCGATAAAAATGGAACGTCGGACGTGTCCCTCCGAGTTCTCGCCGACTTGAAGAGGTGGCATGTTAGGATGAAGAGGCAGCAATAAATGGAATGTTGAATGCGTTTGTCCGAGTTCTCGCCGATCTAAAGAGGTGGCTTGTCGGCCTGAAGAGGTTGCAATAAATGGAACGTTAGACGCGTCCGTCCAAGTTCTCTCCATCCTAAAGTGGAGGCTTGCAGACCGAAATTTTGTCCCAGGCATTCTTTAGAGGCACATTTCCAGGTGAGGGATGATAGTAGCTGTCACTTTTTGTGAGCGTCAGTAGCTTGTCGCAAGAAGTGAGAGCCTGTCCTTAATAAGACAGGTTTGGCCTCTTGCTGCTGTTGCGGTAGGTTGTAGACCTCCAGTGTTGAATATGGTGGTTATTGGGCTGCCCTTGGCTACGAACGAAGGGGGTGTCTGGTGCCGACCACCCCCGAAGGGCGATTTTGTTGTCACGGGGACTTAAAGGGACACCACGGTCCCTAATAGCCTTACGAGGCAGCCTTTGGGTGAGCAGGTCCCTTTAGGGGTCCGTAGTCCCTAGGCCTCTGGAGGGATTGAGATCCTCCTAAGCCTCCACGAGCCTAGTTGCGTCATAGGGCAAGAAAGGGAAGTGGGGGGGTGCCGAGACTGCAGAGTCTAACTATACCCCTGAAGTCACCTAGCAGATCCGTTGGGTTAGCTCCTCGTTGGATTGCTCAGATTGGGCTCCGCTTTCACGAGCTTCTCGGGTTGCTTCGACTTACGCTTTTGTGCCAGGTTTGTGCGTTGCTCCCGCCCTCGGTGGTGGTTGGGCTCACATTGAGAGGGTCTGGTGACGAGCGTGCACTGGTGGTCAGTCGGCTGGGTCACCCAATGCCACCGTCATCTGGGCCACCTTAATGTGGTACGTGCTGGTGGTGCACAATTTAAGGTTCCTCCTTTTAAGGGGGCCAGGTATGCGATGGGAGATTCCTGGCGGCGGGCACTTACCGGTGGGCAGTTGGCCAAGTCGCCTGATTCTATTGTCAGTCTGGCCATGTTAGGTATGGTGACCCGGTCATGGTGCCCGTCCGAGTCCGAGTTGGAACGTCGAAGGGTGATGTCCTTCCTCTTTCTCCTCTTCTCCTGGCTGCCGAAGGGTTGCGAGCGGGACGACCGATGGGAGGAGTGGAAGGCATTCTTATCGAAGTGGTGATGTGCCAAGGGCATGCCGACCTGAAAGGGGTGGCTTAGATGGCAGCTTGGCCTAAGCGTCTTCAAGCGCTACAACTATTGCTGCCAGAAGCCATGCGGGTTGTTGACCCGTCTCAGATGATGTCACTCCCGGAGGTCGCCTCGACTTTTGCATTGATGTGTCCAGGAAGCTAGAAACAAAGTCTTCAGTTACCTGCGGGCGTCATGGTGGAGGCTTTCGCTTGGTCAGTGAAAAGACGGTTTTCACTTTCAAAGTAATTCGCACGTAAAATGATGCGTCGAAGTAGTGTGTAAGTGGTGGAAAACCACTAATCAAAATAATTAAAAATAACCACTCGAGAAGAACAGGTTATGTCCACAGGGAGACAATGGCCTATTAAAAACTCGTAAAAGTCGATAACAATTGTTCACAAATAATTTCACCAAGAAACAAATTCAAAATCCACATTAGATGAGTTTAAATGAAAGTGCATCTTGATTTAGCAATTATGACAAAATAAAGGTGGACACATGAAATGTCACTCAAATAATGAAATACAAAAAATGAGTTTGGCAATGGCATAGGCACGTAAATACTAATAACACCTCTATTATAGCAAAACAGGGGAATGGCTTCCCCTTGATCTGCACACGGAGAAGAGGAGGGTTGGCCGAGAGAAGCACACCAAAGGTAGAGTGCATCAGGCCGCATACGGTGGCAACAAGTTGTGGCGTGGTTGGAGGTGGGCGATCAAACAGAGTGGAGGTTGTGGGTTTTGGCGGAGCTTCTTCCTACTGCTTGTTGTTGGAGGTGAGGGAGAGGCGCACGTGGAGAGGGTCGACTGCTGGTGGTGCGCACGCGATCTGTTGGAGGTGGCGAGGAGGGCGATGCGCTCGGCTACATGCGTAGGCGCATTGCTGGCTGTGGAGTGTGGGAAGGAATGGGGAGAGCTACTGGCCGCACTGGGCTGGTGGCGTGGGGAGTTGCAACAGCATGTGGAGGAGAGGGCAACGCACGCTGTTGGTCGTGCGTGCAAGACGAAGGCGTGAGCGTGATGGCGCGCTGTGCGCGGAGGTGGGGGGAGCAGTGGTGTGTGTTGAGTTTGGACGAGGAGAAGGCTATGGTGTGTACAGTTTGGTGGAGGTGAAACAAGGGGAAAAGAAAAGAGGAAGATGAAGATGTTGGTGGTGATGGTGGTGATTACTGGTGATGGTGGTGAGGAAGGATAACTGTGTGGCCTTCAGGCATACGCTCACGGTTAGCTACACAAGCCACTGGTGGCACGGCGGTCTATCACCCTGCCTGCCTGCGGTGGTGTGGACTTGTGTACATAGTTTAGGCTGGCGGTGGTGGAATGGAGGAGAGCTTGACTCTCTGCACAATGGTGGAGTGGGGTGGAGGCCTCTTGAGCACAGCAGCAGCTCCCCTTCTCTTGTAGTCGTCGCAGTAGAATTCAAATAGAGGAGTGATGGTGAGATCCGCTTCTTCCGGGCCTTGAATGGTCTTCAATGGTGGCCAGCCGATCCTTGTAACTGTTAAAGAAGAGAATAAATAAAAATGAAAAAGAAATTATGGGTTATTTATGTGCAAACCCTTAATTTCTATGTTAAATTAAAATAATGCATGTAATGCATCTAATTGATTAACTAATCAAATGCATGCAATTCTAAGTTAATTCTAAATGCATTTAGGTATGAATGCAATACATGAATTATGCAATTAAGCTAAAAATATGAATTGATTTATTTACATCTTGATGTATGCCAGCTAAATGTTAAAGATATCTTATTGTCTAGGCATTCATATACTTAAATAGCCCACAAATATGGGCTAATCAAATGCCCCCATGACTAGTTTTTGCTAGTCCCTAGCAAATTCAAGCAATAGCCCAATAGACTAGCCAACCCAATCAGTTTTCCTTTAGAAACATGTTAAGTTACAGATTTTAGACCTAAGGTACCCAAGTAGTTGCTAGTTTGCAGACTAGGTCGATTAAGGATAAGTTGTAGGTACAGGTTTCCTTGATTTCTAGCTCTACCCTAGGGTTTATTAATCTAAGAGAATAAAGCATCCGTGCATGTGCAATGGTTTGATTTATTTGAGGTTGGTATGATTGCCAACCTAGAAAGGGAATAAGAGGATTTTTTTTTAATGTATATATATTTTTTGTTTGATTCCTCTAAGTCTAACCTTGGATTAGCTATCAACACAGTCTGTGTTAGATTCATTGTCCCCATCACCGAACCTCGAAGGGTGCCTGGCTTTCAATGCTTCAAGATAGCACTGCCCATAGCGACCCCAAGAACTCTTGGTAATTGACACTTCGGGATAGTATCGCTCATGGATTTCTTAAGCGAATTTAGGCTTGTGGCAACTGGCACTTCGAGATAAGGCCACCCACGGTACCTGAACTACACAATGCGCTTACATGCCCCCAATAGGATAGATATCCTAAGAGACAAGAGCTGAGGAGGTGATGTATTATCATCGCATCCTCAAGGTGAGTATATACTCCACCTCTCCTGCAGTAGGAACTCGTCCAATCAAGTTGTGATTTCAAGATTCTCCTAAATCAGAACCAAGAGAACCAAATTTTCTTCAAGAAATGAATTAAGGTGATCACTATTTACACAAGATCAAGTGTGTGTGAAATGTGGATGCTTAGGTTACGAAGACCCATAAACCAGAAGATAGAAAAAGACACCAAGTACTACCCAACCTTTAACTTAATTCCTAGCTTTCCTTCCTCAACCTCTTGAGGAATAGTCTGCAACTTAACTCCTACTTAAGTTTTTAAGTCCAAACGGACCCTAAAATTCTAAAGTCAGTAGTTCAACCTTAACTCCTATAATTAGATACCTAGAGTCAGCTTAAGCAAATCTAAAGTCTTGGTCTCATGCCTAAAGATGCAGAGCCCAGCTGGTTAAGCATAACAACATGGCTTTTTCTTTTTGAATGCAATATGCATGCATGAATGCAAAATGTAGACATGTTATAAACAGATGCCTCAGGTCCTATCCCCCCCATGCCTGGTTCAAACAATGTCCTTATTAGAAGCAAAACAATTAAGGGAAGATGTTACCTGAGGGAGAGAATGACAGGAGCTAAGGCTCCTCAAGAGTGATCTCGTCAACCAGATGGCCATCCAAAGTAACATATGGTTTTAATCGTTGGCTGTTGACGGTAAAGGGTGTTGCTGGAGAGGAAGGGCTCTTGATCTTCACAGCCCCATGCGGAAACACTTCGGTGATTATGTATGGCCCATCCCAACATGATTTCAATTTTCCTGGGAAAAGCTTAAGTCTGGAATTGAAAAGCTAGACTTATTGGTTGGGCTCAAAGGTATTTCTAAGGATATACTTATCATGCAAGACCTTAGTTCTCTGTTTAAAAGCTTGAGAGGTGTCATAAGTATCATTCCTCAGCTCCTCAAGCTCACTTAGTTCCAAAAGTCATGCCTTACCTACCTTTTCTAAATCCATGTTGATACTTCGAATAGCCCACAGTGTCCTATGTTCCAGCTTGACGAGTAAATGGCACGCTTTCCCATACACAATCTGAAAGGGAGATGTATCTAAAGGGGTCATGTAGGTCGTTCGATACGCCCACAAAGCATCATCGAGCTTTTGGGACCAGTCCTTCCTATCAGGCCTAATAGTCTTTTCTAAAATGTTCTTTATCTCCCTGTTTGACACTTCAACTTGGCCACTTGTCTGGGGGTGGTACAGGGTAGCAATCTTGTGATCGAACCCTAGACTCTTGAGTAACTGGTTGAAGTGGTGATTCCGAAAGTGAGGTCCCTCATCACTAATAATAGTCTTAGGGCAGTCGAATCGAGATATGATATTGACCTTCACAAATTTCAATACCACCGAGTGGTCATTTGTTCACGTAGGAATGGCCTCTATCCATTTAAAGACATAATCAACTGCCACTAAGATATACTCATAATCTTGGGATGAAGGGAAGGGTCCCATAAAGTCTATTCCCTAAACATAAAAAATTTCAACAGGTTGAATCGGGTTCCAGTCCGTTGACATCTCTAATACAGGCCTTAACAAAGTTATGAGAATTCTTAAATAACGTAGGCCACCAAAAATCGAACTGAAGAACCTTAAAAGATGTTTTCTTAGCACCAAAGTGTCCTCCACAATGAAGTTCATAGCAAAAACTCAGCACACTTTGTTACTCCTCTTTGGGCAAGCATCGTCTTAGTACTTGGTCTCGTCCAATTCTAAATAATTCAGGCTCTTCCCAATGAAAGTATCTAGCTTGGGAAATGAATCTCTTCCTTTTCTACTCATCCCAAGAGCTAGGAGTCTCACCAGTGACCAAGTAATTGACGGTATCAGCATACCAAGGTGAAGTCGATGTTACCGCCATAAAGGTTTCATCGAGAAATGTCTCGCAGATGTCTCTAGATGGAGAGTCATCAAGTGGAAGGTGAGACAGGTGGTTAGCCACTACATTTTCTATTTCTTTCTTTTCACGTATCTCCAAGTCAAATTCTTGAAGGAGTAGGATCCACCTAATTAGACGTGGCTTAGAATCCTTCTTGGCAATGAGATGTTTCACTGCCGCATGATTAGTGAAAATAACCACCTTATACCCAAGAAGATAAGACCTAAACTTCTCTAGAGCAAAAACTACAGCAAGTAATTCATTTTCAGTAACGGTGTAGTTTTGCTGTGATTCAATTAAAGTCTTGCTGGCATAGTGCAACACATGTGGTCTTCCCTCAACCCTTTGTCGAAGGACTGCTCCCACTGCATAATCCAAAGCATCACACATCAGCTCAAATGGGAGTGTCCAATCTGGAGCTCGGAGAATAGGCATAGAGATCAAGGCCTCCCTCAGAGTGTGAAAGGCCTTGGCACACTTTGAATCAAAATTGAAGGAAGATTCCTTCGCTAACAGGTCACAAAGTGTCTTAGAAATTTTACTAAAATTCTTAATAAAGGACCTATAAAAGCTAGCATGGCTTAGAAAGGATCTAATCTGTTTAATACTCGTGGGCAATGGAAGTTTGGAAATAGAATAAACCTTGGATTTATCTACTTCCAAGCCTCGCTTAGACACAACATGCTCAAGTATAATGCCTTTCTGTACCTTGAAGTGGCTTTTCTCTCAACTGAGGACTAAATCAGTCTCCTTACATCGCTTCAGCACACTCTTTAAGTGCAGGAGATACTGGTCGAAAGATGAGCTGTGTAAATGGAGAAATCATCCATAAACACTTCAACATACTCGTCAATCATGTCAGAGAAAATGGGCATCATACATCGTTGGAAGGTTGCCGGTGCATTACATAGTCCAAATGGCATACACCTGAATGCAAAGGTACCATAAGGACTCGTGAAAGTCGTTTTCTCCTGGTCATCAGGGAAGACTGCAACCTGGTTGTACCCAATATCCATCGAGAAAGCAATAATACTTATTCCTCGCCAATTCTTTGAGAATTTGGTCAATAAAAGGCAAGGGAAAGTGATCTTTCTGGGTAATGGTGTTCAACTTGCGGTAATTAATGTAGGCTCTCAATCCAGTTGACGGTCTAGTCACAACTTGTTCACCTTGGTCATTAAACTCCACAGTAAAGCCTGCCTTCTTTGGCACCACATGGATAGGACTTACTCATTTACTATCTGCAATGGGATATGATCCCAGGGTCCAACCACTTCATAATTTCCTTTTTAACCACCTCCCTCATATTGGGGTTAAGACGTCTCTGCATGTCTCTAAATGGCTTGATGGAATCATCAGTATAAATGTGGTGCATGCAGAGTGTATAGTCTATACCCTTAACATTTGCGACGCTCCAAGCAATAGCTTCCTTGTGCCTAGACAAACATTTAATCAGGGCTCCCTCTTGTGCCTTAGATAGCACAACCAAAATGATAACGGGGAGTGTATCATTGGCACCCAGGAATACGTACTTAAGAGTGTCTGGGAGGGGTTTCAACTCAAGGTCAAGGGTTTGTATGGTTGAGGGTTTCATAATAGATGTCCCCATCTCAAGTAGCAGATCTACCTTGGGCAGAGATGATGGCGAAAGAGACTCAGCAGAAACACTACGCAACTCCTCAAATTCTAGTATATACCCTTCACAATCCTCCAAGAGATGGGAATGCTCATTTAGCATGATATGCTGAAGGGGGGCCATCACATAACATTGCAGGGGTTGTTTCTCCAATCAGATCATCTATCACCTGAACTTGGGAACAATCCTCAAGCCCAGCTTGTTTATAAACATCAAATACATTAAGCCAGATTTTCCTGTTTCCAAAGCCCATTTTTAATGCCCCAGTATTGCAATTGATCGAAGCATGTGAAGTTGCAAGGAAGGGGCGGTCCAAAATGATGGAAGGCTTGGTTGGCTTGTTGGTAGGGTCAGTGTCCAAAACTAAAAAGTCAACAAGGAAGAAGAAGCCCTCCACTCTCACGAAGACATCTTCCAGAATTCCCCGAGGTGTCTTGAGTGATCGATTTGCAACTTGGAGGATTACCAGGCTAGGCTTCATATTGCCTCCCCCAAATTGTTCATACATGTAGCTTGGAAGGATGTTCACCCCCGCACCCAGATCAAGTAGAGCCTCATCTATTTGTAAGTCACCAATGACCACCGAGATGTACGAGGCTCCTGGGTCCTTAAGTTTCAGGGGTATGCCATGTTGAATTATTGAGCTAACAGAATTAGGCAGGACAACTTTTGATTGGACCTGTTTCCTAGATTGCCGATTTTTTGTGCATAGGTCCTTTAGAAAGTGGGCATAAGACGGAATCTACCTAATAGCCTCAAGCAAAGGCAGGTTAATCTGCATTTGCTTGAAAGTCTCCATGATTTCATTCGTCTTATCTTTGGCTCTAGATGAGCTAACAGAAGTCTTCCCAAAGGTGGATAAGTGCTCTGGAAATGGCACTCTCGGTCTCTAGGTAGAAGGGTTGTCATGTCGGGTAAGGGGTGGAATGGGGGCAACCTCTTTCGGTGAGGTAATTTCAAGCAGAGGAGAGTTGGGCAATTCTTCTCCGGTGGGGGCGAATGTCGGGGTGGATGGGGTTTCAGAAGGTGGGGCTATAGGAGCACCAGGTTTGGAAATTTCTTTCCCACTCCTCAAAATAGTCACTGCTTGGGCATGCTCCCTAAAGACAATCCCTTTTCCTTTAGGATTCTCCTCAGCAACACTGGGAAGCTTCCCAGTTTCCCTCTGTCTAACGGCCTCAACAAGGTGTCCTATCTGCGATTTCATTTCATGTATAGCCTTGTCATGAGATTGGATGATGGCACTTTGACTTTCCTGCATAGTTCTCAACATTGCCTTCAATTTATCCATCTCAGAAGTCTTTGGTTGGGCAAAGGTCTGAGGTTGGTTCATTTGTTGGTGTTGAAAGGGTTGTCGTTTATAATTCCATGAATTTGAGACATTCTCTTGTCTCCATGAAAAGTTTAGGTGATTCTTCCATCCCTCATTATAAGTGTTGGAAAAAGGATCATTACGAGGTCTGGGATGAAACCCTTGAGCGGCATTCAGGTCTGCCTATACAAGCTCAAGGAATTGGAAGACCAAATGGCAATCCACAGTGGCGTGCATAATGCCTTGGCAAATGGAGCATTCTGAAGCTTGGGATGTAGAGGTACTAGATGTGAATTGGCTCGGGCTTGATATAAGCCTTTCCATATTTTGATTCAGCAATTGGATCTGGTAGGCTAAATCCTGGGTGTCCGTAGTCTCATTTGCCTCCAACTTTCTTTCCATGAGAGTGGGTTTTCTATCCAAATAGGCAGAATTCAAGTGGATAGAATTCTCACTCAAAGTATCAAACAGGTTCTAAGCTTCATCCACAGTCTTAGACAGAAAGGTTACAGTACAAGCACCATCCACAGTTTGCCTGTGCGAAACACTAAGTCCGGTATAGAACCTTTCAACTAGTTGCCACTTGGGCACCTGGTGATGCGAGCAAAGTCTCAAAAAGTCATTAAAGCGCTCCTACACATCATGTAAAACTTCCCCATCCTTTTGAGCAAAACTCATAATTTCCCTCTGAAAGTGATTAGTTTTGCTCATGGGAAAGCACTTCTTCAGAAACTCCTTCAAGGCATCCCAAGTGTTAACACCATCTAGGGTATAATACCAATACTTGGCTTTGTCCTTGAGGGAGAAAGGAAAGAGGATTCGCATTTGGGCGTCATCAGTAACGCCTTGCAGCTTCACAATGGAATAGACCTCGGTGAATTCCTCTAAATGCCTGTAGGGGTCTTCCATAGCAGTACCATAAAAGGAGGCCAGCAAGGATATGGTACTGCTTTTGATCTCATAAGGATTGTCCCCTCCAGGTCTATGTAGTGCAGAGCCAGGGTGATTGGTCAGAATGAAGTATTCCTTAAGGCTCCTTTGACTAGCCATTTCTTCCCTTGGGTGGTTTTTTCTTAGGATTCTTTCGGGTTCTGAATCAAACACAAGTTGTCTCCTAAGAGATCGCCTACCAAGCATGCACTAAAAACACAATTCAAAAGGAAGAAGATGAAGATGTTGGTGGTGATTGCTGGTGATGGTGATGAGGAAGGATAATTGTGTGGCCTTTAGGCACACGCTCACGATTAGCTACACAAGCCATTGGTGGCGTGGCGGTCTGTCACCCCACTTGCCCACGGTGGTGTGGACTTGTGTACATAGTCGAGGTCGGCGATGGTGGAATGGAGGAGAGCTTGATTCTCTACATAGTGGTGGAGTGGAGTGGAGGCCTGTTAATCGCACTGAAACGAGTTTTAAAATCGTCGCGTTGTAGTAAAGTTCAAATTAGTGCGAAAAACAGATAATATTTATACTCGAATGAAATCTGAGGTCGTTCGCTGAGAGCAAGTGGCAAATATGAATCTCAAGATCACAATTTCAATCAAATATATGAGTAATTGGAACCCAAAACTTAATTAAAAATGATAAAGAGATGAAGCTCGGTAATAAAGTGCAAAAAGAAGGGGTTAAAATGGTGATTTGAATCACCAATTTAACCCTATAAGTTAACCACAATTATTTTAAATGTTTGCACAGTGAATATCAATCAAATTCCACAGCAATCTAGAACCAACAGCTTATTAGACGAAGGCACAAGGCATTGGACGCCTTAACTTGCAGCTTTGAATACCAACAGAGGCAACGGCCTCTTCTCCAAACCTCAGTGAGAGATCCAGGCACAACACAGAGGCACGAAAACCTCTCAGGGACCAAGTGTTGAGAGGTGCAAAGGGCAAACCCCCTTCCACCTCTCTCTTTCTCTTTTCCTTTCTCTGTAAGGCTAGGAAGACCCAGGTATCTGGGTAATCGGATCATAACCCATACCCGCGTGGAGTGATCGCAGGCGAGGGCATGTGAGCGCATGTGGAGAGGGACCTCACCCCGTGCTTACTGAGGCAACAGGAGTGAGGCACAAAAACAATTTAAGGCGTGCGCAAGCTTCAACAACTAACGATGTGGGACTAAAGATGCTCACTTCTTCTGCGTGCACGCTACAGCAGCTAGGGCTTGCGATTCGTGTCGAAGGGATGCCTGATGGCTCCAATTGGATGCCTGGAGGTGGACCTGGGAGTCTTTCATGTCACCTGGGTGTGGAAGCAAGGAGGAACTCGGCTGGAGGGTTGCAATCGGAGGCAGAGAAGACTGTGCGGCGGCGGAGCTCTGATGAAGGTACCTAAGATAGAAATACGGGCTATAAGCCCTAGTTAAAGCGCTTAGGAGGATCGCTGGATAACAGTGAAAGTGCTGGGGGTGGTGATGTGTCATGCGAGTGTGTGAATGTGTATGGCAAGGTCGAAGAGGGTGCGTGGAGGTGGGTGTGCTCTGGGAGAGGAATGCGTGGGCAATAGTCCTAATTAGGTTAGGGTTTTGCTTCTAGAGTTGCGGCGGAGGTTTTGAAGGTGGTGGTGTGAAGTTTGATGCAGTGTGGCTATGGCGTGGGTTCATTGGAGTTTCGTTGGCCGTGAAGAAGATTAAGTGAGAGGGGAGGGGTTGGCGGTCGTGCGTGTGTCGTAAGTGCGAGAAAAAGAAATAGAGGAAGAGAGAAAGCGATAGAAGGACTTAGCTAAGTGGGAGAGAGGTGGAGGCAGTCGGTTGTGATCGACCAACGCCGGAGAAGATGGAGAGAGCGGTGGAGCGGCGATGGTGATGTAGGCAGAGGCATGTCCTCCCTTTGGTCAAGGACGATTGCAACGAAGAGGAGAGTCGAGAGGACCAACCAATTTGGTCGTTTGATGGCCGAAGGAAGGGGATCGAAGGAGGTCACCGAAGCAGCGGTCGTTGGTGGTCGGATGAGGTGATTTAGGGGTTGTTGACTCACCAAGACTTGCTGAGAAGCACGATGAGGCATTGGTCGTACTTATATAGGCCATAAGAGGCCTTTCCAAGCTTGGAAAGAAGCTTCCAAGCTTGGGAGGTTCTCACGAAATAGGATACCCGAACCTTCAAATGGTTCGCAGGACCTTTTGGGAAAGAATTGGAGCCCAAGATTGGTCCCATGTGGAAGGGAATTTCACAAAGAATCTCTGATTTAATTTTGGGAAGGTTTGATTGAGAATCACGTGAGAAATCTCGGCTCGAATCTCGTCGGAGCAAGGTGTGTTCACACCAATGGTGGCAAGGACTAACTTGTAAAGAAGATGACAAAAGTTAGGGATCCAAATGCATATTTTTCGAAAGTTAGGGGCACGGGTGAGAAAAAATAGCTAGATAGGATCAAAATGC
This sequence comes from Thalassia testudinum, assembly GCA_037157565.1. Classification (NCBI taxonomy): domain Eukaryota; kingdom Viridiplantae; phylum Streptophyta; class Magnoliopsida; order Alismatales; family Hydrocharitaceae; genus Thalassia; species Thalassia testudinum. Next base: position 132,379,846 of record JAZHRO010000055.1, read on the forward strand.
AAACTTGGTCAATATGACCTCAGATTGGGCTCAAATTTTAGTACAAACCTAATTTGGATCCAAGGAATCCAATAATGAAGTTAGATTTAGGTTTTAATCACGTTTGACTAGAAAAATTACTTAATTACCCAAATTAGGGCAAAAGTCTATCTGTAGCTCTGTTTTAGGTTAAGACAGGTTTTGATGGTCAAATTGAAGGTACTAAACCCTAGAGAATATTTTTCTATGAATTTTAGAGGATTTAGATGAATTTTATCCTGATCAGAACCTCAGTAGATTAAGCAGGTCTGTTTTTAGGATTTCAAATGTCATTTAATTCCTGAAATGCGTGAAAACCCGTTTCGTTCTGTATGAACTCTCTTAATAGACTCTAAAGCACATTTGACCTTTGTTCAACCCCTGAGAAAATCCGCGGTTATTTTGTTTTTGTGATAGAATGGTAAATTTGCAGAAATAACCCTATTTTCTTATTTTCTTCTCAGATCAATGTTTTGTGCCCTTAAAACCTTCTGATGGATATGTAGGAGCTTTTATTTATTTAATCACATCAAATTGAGTTAGTTATGGCTCATGATGGTGTTCCCATCATACCCCCATGCGTAGCTTTTGCTAGTCTCTTAGCAAAACCATCTGAATTGAACCAGTTATCTAGGTTAGAATTGAACTGTCAGGATGCCTTACTAGGCCACATCTCTAGAAATCAGATCTTAATACCAACAATAGGCCTAGGGTACTCAAGTATCAGCCCCGATCTAGACCTGATTAACTTTTGCCTCACTCTTCCGTGAAGGTTTCTAAGGCCTGCAAGAACTAACCTAGGGTTCGTTGAACCCAGCTGTTAAAGCACTCGTGCTTAAAACATGGTTAGTTCGGTTCAGTTTGCCAGTGCATTTTGAGTGAGACATAGAAGAAGAATTTGATTTGTGGAGAGCTTTCTCTCTCTTTTCTTTTCATTATATTTTCCTTAGATCTATCCTCGGATTGGCCCTAAACACTGTCTGTATTGAATTCCTTGTCCCTACCACCAATCCTCGCAGGGTCCCTAGCAATTGATGCTTCAAGATAGCACCGCACATGGCAACCCCCAGAACCCTGACTTTCGAGATTTCGGGATAATCCCGCCCATGGCATTCTGTAGCTAAATCCAGACCCTGGCAATTGACATTTCGTGATAATGCTGCCCATGACATCTGAAGCAACACAAGGTGCTTACATGCATCCAGTAGGATATTTAGATATCCTAGGAGACAAGCACCAAGAAGACGGTATGTTATTGCGCAACTTCGTGGGAAAGTTCATGCCTCTTCGCGCCAGGAACTTGTCCAAATCAACTTATGTTTTCGAGCTGCTCCTAATTTAGATCTTAGGACCTTTTTCAGAGAAGATTAAACGCCTTTTGGTATGATTTTATCTTTTAAAGCACACTGAACCAGACTGTGTGTGATTTAGGATGCTTAAGTTACCGAGTCTTCAAACCAGAGGTTAGTTAACGGGATCGAATACTCCCTAAGCCTTAGACCTAATACACAAGCATTGCATTTTCCTCAACCTCTTGAGGATTAATCTAGATCTTGATAAGTACGTGAATGTTTAAATCTAATACAGATCCAAGAGGCCTAAGGTTGGTATTCACCACTAATCCCTTAAGTTTTAGCCTTTCAAGACTTAATTCATCATTCGATCCAACTTATAAGGTAGGTAGATTCCAAATTGTTTCTAAGGGACTCAATTTTCATTTTCTTTGTGCTCCTTTGTTTTCATTTTTCTCTCAAAAAGGGCTCCTCTTTTTCCTCAACCCCTTTTTTGTTATGCATATATAATTTTTTTTTATGAAACATTTTCTTGTGAAGTGATTCTCAGAGCGTTTTGTACTTTAATACTCCCCATGCCTACGATTTGCAACGTTCTCATTGTAAATTGGGTGGGTTCGAATTCAACTTAGATCGTACGTTAGAACATATTTAGGTGGGTGGACGGGTCGGGATGACTGTTGCAGACGATTTCAAGCTCTGGTATAAGTACCAGAGGTGGAGTCGGCTATTCTAATGGATGAACCCTAAAGTGCAATATGAGTTCAGCACAGGATGTGTCAAGAAGGATTTTGGGTTTTTAAAAAAGATGATGGGTTGCCTCATGTTAAGAGCTGAGTTTAACACCATCAGCCGGGCACAATAAGCTCAGGGAGAATGGAGATCAAAAGAGATAGCAGCCAAGTCCGGGTCAATAAATTCGACGAACGGTTTGAGTCTCAGACGGTTCACGACAAAAGGTTCAGAATCAAGGCTGAGTTCACTAATTTCAACGACTCCATTTACAAAGATTCGTCTCACCAAGAATGGTCCAATCCATTTCGATCTGAGTTTGCCTAGGAAGAGTTTAAGCTTGGCATCAAAGAGAACTTTTTGACTAGGATGGAACTATTTTCGTACAATGTACCTGTCATCGAAGGCTTTGACCCGCTCTTTCTAGATACACGAGTTCTCATACACATCATTGCGTAGTTCCTCAATCTCGCTCAATTGCAACCGGCGGTGTATTCCAGCCTTCATCAGATCCAAATTGCACTTCCATACTACTCAATAAGCCTTGTGCTTCATCTCGACGGGAAGGTGACATGCCTTTCCATACACCAATCTGAAGGGAGACATGCCTAATTGGGTTTTGTGGGTGGTCCTATAGGCCCACAAGGCTTCTAGAAGACGAGTTGACCAATCCTTCCTATCAAGCCGAACAATGACCTGAAGAATCTTCTTGATCTCTCGATTTGACAGTTCTACCAGTTCGTTAGTTTGGGGTGGTAAGGCGTCGAGATACGATGCAACACCCCATACTTTTTCATTAGGAGTTGGAAGTGCACATTGTCAAAATGAGACCCGCCATCGCTGATGATGGCCTTAGAAACCCCAAATCTGGTAAAGATGTTCTCCTAGATAAATCGGAGGACAACTTTATGATCACTAGTTCTCGTGGGGATGGCTTCGATCCACTTGGAGACATAATCAACAACGAGTAGAATGTATTCGAAGTCGTTGGATCCGGGAAAGGGTCCAATGAAATTGATTTCCCATATGTCAAAGATTTCGCACACAATTATCGGGTTTAAGAGCATCATATCCCGTGGGCCCATGTTGCCGAGGGTCTGACAACAAGCACATGCCTACAATACGTCTGTGCATCTTTGAACAAAGTGGGCCAGAAGAACCCACATTGGAGAATTTTCGCTGCGGTTTTACACTTAGAGAAATGGCCACCGTAGGCCTGGTTATGACAGAATGAGATCACGTCATTGACCTCGTCGTCAGGGATGCATCTTCGAATCACCTGATCATTGCCAATGTGAAAAAGGTATGGTTCCTCCCAAATACAGCACTTGGCCTCGGAAATCAATTGTCTCGCCTGGAAGTTGCCTAATTTGGCGGGACTTTCCCCGTAACCAAGTAGTTTACAATATCAGCAAACCATGGGAGACTGTGAATGGCTAGAAGGTGCTCTTCCGGAAAATGCTTGATGATTGGACCAGACGGGTTAATGACTGAAGAAGGAAGACAGGACAAATGGTCAGCTACCACGTTCTGCTTTCCCACCTTATCATGAATCTCAAGATTGAATTCTTGCAACAGCAAGATCTAGTGGATTAGTCGAGGTTTCGCATCCTTTTTCGCGAGGAGGTGCCTCACTGCAGTGTGATCCGAGCATATGATAACATGGGAACCCAAAAGATAAGATCTGAATTTTTCCAGGCCAAATATGGCGGTTAGTAGCTCTTTCTCAGTAACTGTGTAATAACGCTGAGCCTCGTCAAGTATCTTGCTAGCGTAATAGATGACCACGGGTTTCCCGTCTATTTTTTGCCCAAGTACCGCACCAACATAATCAGATGCATCGCACATGATCTCAAAGGATTAAGACCAATTAAGGGACTGCAGGATAGGTGCTTGGGTAACTCGAGTGCACTCCTCAGTGATTTCGAAGGGGACATCCTTAGAGAGAAGATTAGTTAGGGGGCACGCAATTTTCGAAAAATCGGGAATGAATTGACGGTAAAAACCGACGTGCCCCAGAAAGGATCGGATGTCCTTGACCGAGCTAGGCATAAGGAGCTTGAAAATCAGATTCACTTTGGCTCGATCAACCTAGATGCCTTTTTCAAAGACGAGGTATCCTAGGACAATTCCCTTAGGTACCATGAAGTTGCTCTTTTTCCAGGAAAGAACCAAATTCACGTCAATGCACCCCATGAGGATTTGGACCAAGTGCAGGAAGCAATCATCAAATGATTCCCCAAATACCGAGAAGTCATCCATGAAGACTTCAAGGTATTCACCTACCATATTTGAGAATATGGCAAGCATGCACCGCTAGAAAGTAGCGGGTGCATTGCAGAGACCGAATGGCATCCTTCGAAATGCGTACGTCCCAAAGGGGCAGGCGAAGGTAGTCTTCTTTTGGTCCTCAAGATGGATTGCAACCTGGTTATAATTGGAGTACCCGTCCAAGAAGCAGAAGAATCGATTTCCCGTTAGTTTCTCAAGGATCTGATCAATGAACGATAGTGGGAAATGATCCTTCTTCGTGGAGGTATTGAGTTTTTTGTAATCAATGCAGACTCTCCATAAGTTTGCTATATGGGTTGGTATGGTTTCTCTGATTTCAGTCGTGATCACGGTGAATCCTGCCTTCTTAGGCACAACTTGGATTGGATTCACCCACCGACTGTCGAAGATCGGGTAGATGATCCCTGCATCTAACCACTTGATGATCTCCTTTTTCATGACATCCTGCAAATTTGGATTTAGGCATCTCTGCATTTCACGGGATGGTCGTGAGCCCTCTTCAGTATAGATGTGATGTGTGCAATATGAGAGGTTGATGCCAGTCAGATCATCGAGAGTCCATCCAATGGCTCTCCGATGCTGTTGGAGGACAGTAATCAAGTGTGTTTCCTGATCAAATGTGAGTTGGGAGTTGATAATCATAGGAAACGTTTGATTGGAACCCAAAAAGATGTATTTGAGATGGTTAGGGAGGGGTTTCAATTCCATAACTAGATTATCAGTAGCAGCAGGTGGTTTAGGGTGAGTCTCAGAAGGAAAAGCGGGAGCTGTGGGTGGGTCTGTATTGGTGCTCGGCTCCTCTATCTGCAGGGTATGATCAGCTTGATGTTGAGGATTTGGAATAATCGGGTCTTCCTCAAAAAATGTGTCCTCAACTACCGTACTGATGTCACATATTTGTTCTACCACCCCGCAGTTAATTCCTTCCTGGGCCTTAAATATATCAATTTTCAGCATTTTGTTCCCAAACTTTAATTCAATCTGGCCCTCTTCGCAATTGCTATTTGCCCTAGCGGTTGCTAAGAATGATCTACCTAGTATAATTAGTGTATTGTTTAGATTCTCAGGAGTTTCCATATCCAATACGATGAAGTCCATAGGAAAATAGAAATCACGAATTCTAACCAGAACATCCTCGAGAACTCTAGGTGACTTGATTGATCGATCTACTAACTGTAAAGTTACCTCAGTTGGTTTAAGCTCAGTTTCCTTGAAATGCTCCAGCAGGGATGTGGGGATTAAATTAATGGAAGCTCCTAAGTCCAAAAGGGCTATGTCAAACTCCAAATCACTGATCTTGCATGAAATCAAAGGGATACCAGGGTCCTTTGCCTTAGGTGAGAGCTTGCTCAAGATGATGGAGTTGGCTTGCTTCGATAGTACGATCGGGTTCTTGCCTTTAGTTCACGGCTTATGCTTGGGTGTACACACGTCTTTCAGGAATCGTGCGTAAGCCGGTAGGTGGCGTATTGCATCCATCAAGGGGATGTTTATTTGGACTTGCTCAAAGAGCTTGACCAGGCCCTCCTCTAGTGCCACGGGTTAGGGTTTCCTTTTTCCTTTGGTCAAGGCCTCCGGAAATGGAACCTCTACAGGTTCCTCTAGAATGGGTCCAGGTTCTTGATCTGGGACAAGGGTATCCTGGATGACTATCCTAGGATTTAGGTTTACATTACTAGGCTGAGAGTGGCTTAGATAAAGTGGGTCCTGTGTTGCTTTGCTACTACGGGTCGTAACCGAATTTAGTCTTGCCTGATTCTAGGTTGGTGTAGGCAAAAGAGGTGGTTGCTGCTGATAACTCGCGTATGATGTCGAAGCCTCCATCTCGTCCGGTGATGGAGCAGAAGGGGCCTGATAGACATAGTAAGCTTGGCCTTGAGTTGGGTTCATAACGTGCCTCTGGTTCGGCACGTTATTCGGGCTAGGCAGAGGTTGCGAAGGAAGTGCACCAGGTTGGTGGGGATTTACCATCTGGGCAAGTTGATTGCGAACCTCTGTGATCTCATCTTTGTGCTGCTTTTGCATAGCTGCATTCATTTTCTGAATGTCAGCCAGAGTCTGAAAGATAAGAGTCATCTGATCTTCGTGAGTTGGCCCGAATTGATAAGTTGGGTTGGGCTAAGGTTGAGGCGGCTGATATGGACGAGAAGCTTGTGATCGAGGCTAATATTGAGGTCTCTAATTTTGATTGTTCCCTGACCATGTGAAATTAGGATGATTACGTCATCCAGGGTTGTAGGTGCTTGAGAATGGATCATTCTGGATGGCGTTGAGGTCCTCGCAAGTCTGAGAAGCCTTAGAAAAGTTAGAATACGAGGGTTTAGAGTTCCCCCAACTAAAATACGAGGGTCTAGAGTTTCCTCCGAAGCCAGAATCAAACGGGGGTGGATATGGGTCCATCCCATGAGAAGATCAGTGGTAGAGGTTATGCACAGCCTCCCTGTTAGAGGGTGGTTGCGCGAATGGGTTTTGCATAGAGGTGGCTCGCTGCAGGTGTCGAGTCAGCTCATCCACCTTTTTCTCAATAATAGAGACCTTGTCCAGGTGACTGGCTATCAGCTCCAAGTCGATGGAAGAGGATAGGCCCTACGTCTCATGTCTTCCCCTTGGATTTGTCAATGCATGGGCATTTATCTGGTTGAACATTCCCATGGATTCATTATTGATGGAGTTCTCGCATATGTTCTCGAGAATCTCCCACACGGTATCTTCGTGTTGATCCATGATGTTTCCTCCACAGGTCTCATTGACGAATAATCGAATATCCTCACGGAGTCCATGGTAAAAAGACTGGACTTGTTCCAATTTAGGAACTTCGTGGTGGGGGCTTTTTCGCATGAGATCCAGAAAACGATCCCATGTCTCATAAAGTGGTTCTCCTGCTTGTTGCGTAAAATGTGTGATCTGGTGCCGTAGAGCATTTATCTGACCAACAGGGAAGAACTTTTTAAGAAACTCAGATTGTAGTTCCTCCCATGTGTTGATTGGACGCGTTAGGGTTTGGTGCCAGTGAGCAGCCTTGTCCATGAGAGAGAAGGAAAACATTTTCATGAGCAAGATATCCCAATTTTGAGCTTTTGACCAAAAGGTTTGGGCTAGATGCTTGAGTTGTTTGATATGTTGGAAACGATCATCGGAATTACGCCCATGAAATTTAGGAATAACATGAATCATGTTGGGCTTGAGTTCAGTATCAGGACCTCCAACTGTGATTTGGACTCGAGGTTCGATTGCCACTGCAGCGGGATTATAATGATCTCACATCATAGGACCCTGCGGTGGGTTCATAAAGGTTTGGAATAGATCGTTGAGGTGCTGAAGCTGATTCCCAAGATTGTTTTCTTCTGCTAGTTGCTCCATGATGATGGATGAAGGAGAGCTAGGTTCAGATGAATCGGAAGAGATATCAATCTGGTTGGGTTGTTGCACAAACAAGGAGGTCGAGGCTTGGCCTCGACAGGAGTGAATAGCTAATGGAGGCCTCAAGGGTGGTCTTAGAGACCTCCTCCCGAACATGCATCGATGGATAAGACGAGGGATAGAATGTGATGGACCCAATCAAGATACCCAAAAAATTTTGGATGACTATAGAGGTTCAGGGCGGATGATACCCCTAAGTCAAAAAATCGTTCACCTGAGAATTACCTAGGCAGTCAGAAAGGGAGAGTCCCACGAAGACCCCTACACGGTAAAGCGCCCCTACGGGTTATAAGGTTTCCCCCACTCGATCTTTCCTGCCACTGAGAGTCCAGGTAGACCAGAATGGGGACTTGACCTCTTAAGTCTACCAATTTTAGATTAAGAGCATGAGTGCTTATGATTTTACTTGAACTTTAAGATGTTTTAGTGCAAGGTGACCTAATTTGAAGATTGGTTAACCTAACAAGGCGAGTCAACTTCACCTATTTGTCCTTTGAGAAATTTAGGTCATTTTAGTGTTCAAATGAAATTAAGAGCTTGATTTTAGGGTTTACTTGAATAGATCAATTCAACCAAGGCTTAGGCACACACTATTTAAGAAAGTTAATTCTTAATTAAGCAAGTGTGTCTCTAAAATCCTAAACTGGAAACCTTAATTGGTTCTGATTGGTCCAATTCAATTAGTCCAAATATGGTACCTAGGGCTCAAGCAAGAAGGTGATAGCCCTAGATACCTTAAACCCTAAGTAGGTGCACAAATCAGGGTTTGGATGTTCTCTAAACAGAATATATCAAATCAGGCAACCTGATGATTAATCTAAGAATAGAATGTAAGTTGAACCTAATTGATTTGTTTCTTCTTTTAGCATTTTCAGAATCAGTGACTTAGGGAAAATTGGATGGAGTTTACCTGCCCCTGGAGTGTTCTGATGTGTGGCTGATCCTTCTCTAATGAATCCTTGTCACAGATCACAATCAAAAGAGATAGAGTAAGTTAGTATCAAATCAGATATTGCAATCAAGAGATCAAAGTTGCACGTTGCTCCCCAGTAATGGTGCCAAAATGTTAATCGCTCTGAAACAAGTTTTAAAATCGTCGCGTTGTAGTATAGTTCGAATCAATGCGAAAAATAGATAATATTTATACTCGAAAGAAATCCGAGGTCGTTTGCTGAGAGTAAATGGCAAATATGAATCTCAAGATCACAATTTCAATCAAATATATGAGTAATTGCAACCCAAAACTTAATTAAAAATGATATAAAGATGAAGTCCAGTAATAAAGTGCAAAAACAAGGAGTTCAAATGGTGATTGGAATCACCAATTTAACCCTATAAGTTAACCATAATTATTTCAAATGTTTGCACAATGAATATCAATCAATTCCACAATAGTCTAGAACCGACAGCTTATCAGGCGAAGGCATAAGGCGTTGGACGCTTTAACTCGCAGCTTTGAATACCAACATAGGCAAAGGCCTCTTCTCCAAACCTCAGTGAGAGGTCCAGGCACAACACAGAGGCACGAAAACCTCTCAGGGACCAAGTGTTGAGAGGTGCAAAGGGAAAAACCCCCTTCCACCTCTCTCATTCTCTTTTCCTTTCTCTGTAAGGCTAGGTAGACCTAGGTATCTGGTTAATCGGATCAGAAGCCAGACCCACGCGGTGCGATCGCGGGCGAGGGCGTGTGAGCGCACGTGGAGAGGGACCTCAGCCCATACTTACTAAGGTAACGGGAGTGAGGCACAAAAACAATTTAAGGCATGCACGGGCTTCAACAATTGACGATGTGGGACTAAAGACGCTCGCTTCTTCTGCGTGCACGCTATAGCAGCTGGGGCTTGCGATTTGCGTCGAAGGGATGGCTGATGGCTCCAATTGGATGCCTGGAGGTGGACCTAGGAGTCTTCTGCAACACCTGGGCATGGAAGCAAGGAGGAACTCAGCTAGAGGGCAGCAACCAAAGGCGGAGAAGACTGTGTAGCGGCGGAGCTCCGATGAAGGTACCTGAGATAAAAATATGGGCTATAAGCCTTAGTTAAAGCGCTTAGGAGGATCGTCGGATGACGGTGAAGGTGTTGGGGGTGGTGATGTGTCGTGCGAGTGTGTGAATGTGCGTGGCGAGGTCGAAGAGGGTGCGTGGAGGTGGGTATGCTTGGGGAGACGAATGCGTGGGCAATAGTCCTAGTTAGGTTCGGGCTTTTGCTTCTAGAGTTGCGGTGGAGGTTTTGAAGGTGGTGGTGTGAAGTTTGATGCGGTGTGGCGATGGCGTGGGTTCATCGGAGTTCCACCGGCCGTGAAGAAGATGAAGTGCAGGGGGAGTGGTTGGTAGTCATCCGTGTGTCGTAAGTGCGGGAAAAAGAAATAGAGGAAGGGAGAAAGAGATAAGACTTAGCTAGGTGGGAGAGAGACGGAGCAGTCGGTTGTGATCGACCGACACCGGAGAAGACGGAGAGAGCGGCGATGGTGATGTAAGCAAAGGCACGTCCTCCCTTTGGTCGGGAAGGATCGCAACGAAGAGGAGAGTCGAGAGGATCGACTAATTTGGTCTTTGGACGACTGGAGGAAGGAGATAGAAGGAGGTCGTCGGAGCAGTGGTCGTTGGTGGCTGGATGAGGTGATTTAGGGGCTGTTGACTTGCCAAGACTTGTTCAAAAGCACGGTGAGGCATTAGTTGTACTTATATAGGCCATAGGAGGCCTTTCCAAGCTTGGAAAGAAGCTTCCAAGCTCGGAAGGTTCTCGCGAAATAGGATACCCGAACCTTTAAACAATTTGCATGACCTTTTAGGAAAGAATTGGAGCCCAAGACTGGTCCCATGTGGAAGGGAATTTCATAAAGAATCTCCGGTTCAATTTTGGGAAGGTTTGATTGAGAATCGAGCGAGAAATCTCCGCTCGAATCTCGCCGGAGCAAGGTGTGTTCACACCAATGGCAGTAGGGACCAGCTTGTAAAGAAGATGACAAAAGTTAGGGAACCAAATGCATATTTTTTGAAAGTTAGGGGCACGGGTGTGAGAAAAAAAAGCTAGACAAGACCAAAATGCAAACTTGGTCAATATGACCTCAGATTAGGCCTAAATTTTGATACAAACCTAATTTAGGTCCAAGAAATTTAATGGTGAAGTTAGATTTAGGGTTTGACCACGCTTGACTGGAGAAATTGCATAATTACCCAAATTAGGGTAAAAGTCTATCTGTAGCTATATTTTAAGTCAAGACAGATTTTGATGGTAAAATTGAAGGTACTAAACTCTAGAGAATATTTTTTTATGAATTTTAGAGGGTTTAGGTAAATTTTATCCTGACCAGAACTTCAGAAGATTAAGCAAATCTATTTTTAGGGTTTCAAATGTCATTTAATTCTTGAAATGTGTGAAAACCCGTTTCGTTCTGTATAAACCCTCTTAATAGACTCTAAAGCACATTTGACCTTTGTTCAACCCCTGAGAAAACCCACAGTTATTCTATTTTTGCGATAGAATGGTAAATTTGAGGAATAACCCTATTTTCTTATTTTCTTCTCAGATCAATGTTTTGTGCCCTTAAGACCTTCTAATGGATATGTAGGAGCTTTTATTCACTTAATCAGATCAAATTGAACTAGTTATAGCTCATGATGGTGTTCCCATCAAGGCCTCCTGAGCACAGTAGTAGCTCTCCTCTTGTAGCCGTCGTAGTAGAATTCAAATGGAGGAGTGATGGCGAGATCCACTTTTTTCGGGCTTTCAGTGGTCTTCAATGGTGGCCAGTTGATCCCTATAACCACTAAAGAAGAAGAAATGATGGGTTATTTATGTGCAAACCCTTAACTTCTATGTTAATTAAAACAATGCATGTAATGCACCTAATTGGTTAACTAATCAAATGCATGCAATTCTAAGTTAATTCTAAATGTATTTAGATATGAATGTAACGTATGAATTATGTAATTAAGCAAAAATTATGAATTAATTTATTTGCATCCTAATGTATGCTAGCTAAATGTCAAAGATATCTTAATATCTAGGCATTCATATACTTAAATAGCCCACTAATATGGGCTAATCAGTCAGCGGCCAGGGGAGCGTGCTTCTGGAAGGGCTTGGAGTCGCCATGTCGGGGGAGGCTTTCGTCGAAACAAGCCTAAATTCTCCACTAGAAGATGGGGAGGTTTGGCTATATCCTCCTTGCCCCAGTGGAGATCGAGGGGGTGTGATGTCAACTCAAGGTCGCTTTTGTTAGGCTCAAGTGATAGGAAGAGAGGACCTCCAGTGGTGCGAGCACTATTAACAGGGTTTCGGTGGCGATGTCTGCCCGATGGGGGATCTGGGTGACATCGCCCGCCCTTCTGGAGGGGGTGGTGACTCGCCTAGCTCTCAGCTTGTAGCGAAGGTGGCACTTGTTGCCACTACAGGGGTCCCTCCTCAGGGTGACCCCTAGGTGCCTTACGGTTTTTCCGTTCTTTTGCCTCACGGGGCCTGGGGGCAGCGAACCTTGGTCCATGGTCTACCCCCCCTTTAAGCACACCCACCTAACTCGTGGTCAGGGGAGTGCATTCACTAAGGAATCCTATTGCCCTGCGTGGGGGCGATCCTTTGCAGACCGATCCATCTCAGGCACGTCCGTTCGGCGTGTAGCCAAGGAAGTGAATTCTTCTTTAGATGAGGGACCTTGCTGCTCGGGGCATTCCATGATCATGGTCCTCTGGGGGCCGGCTACTACACCTAGAAGAGCGACTCTTCACTAGTGGCAGGAGCCTCTTCTCTGTTAGGTATCGGGACTCGCCTATCCAAGGCCTTTAGCGGCGGATGTCATTGGCACCACGTCCTTCGGGTGATCCATGAGGGGAGTCACCTCGCTCCACGGCTTCTTGTTGGGTGCTTGGGTGCGTGACTGGGGGCATTGCGCCCATGCTTGCGACGCAGACGGAGTGGCTCGGGGTGTTGTAGGTCCACCGCTTCATGGGGTCCGATTCGTCACTGTGTTGAGCCTCGAGCTACATCAAGCAAGACCAGGCGAGCTCGGTCCCCTAGTGCTTGACTCCCAATAGCTTCTTGGGGTTGCCCCTGGTCCCCAAGTGCTTGGCGAAGTGCCCTTGGGGCCTACTCTCCACACCCTTAGAGGGGTTGTTTGGCTGCCCAAGGAACGATCCACAAGCGGGCCCTTATCAGGCAAGCGCCACTAGAGGAACCTGGTGGGAAGCTCCCGTGGGATGGCCGAGCGCTGGCTCGCCTTGAGGGTTGTTCCTCAGGAAGTGAAGTGTGAGGCAGGGTTAGTCATTCTTTCGTGCTGGGCCGTGGCTGGCATTCCAGACGCCTCCAACAGGGGACCTTTATTCCTTCATGCCTGCGTGGGTAGGTGGCACACACATGGGCATGTATCCGGGACCACAGGACTTGGTTCCTGGTTCCTCTTGATCGGGCCGCACCTTCAGGAGGGAAGATCCAGCTTGGGGGACCTCAGGCAATGAGTCGAGGTCGCCAGGGCATGTAAATGCCTCGCCTCAACTGGGCTCCTCCAAAGGGAGGAGGGCCACGAGCGGGATTGCAGGTGGGTATGACCACAGCAAAAGCTTTCGCTTATGGGGGTTGTAGTGGGGCATTGGAGGGGCCCTTGCTCCCCGCGATCGAATGCTCTACAGAGCGACGACTCTTTTGTTGATGCTTCCCACAGACGGCACCATTTGATGGGCCTTGGAAGGTCCTACAAAATGATTTATTAATGTAGGAGGCACTACTTAACTATCGACATCCGTCACTTAAGGGGAGAGATTGACCATCACCAAGCAAACACACAGGGAGACAAAGGTTTGGTGACCCAGTTCCATCCTAAAGGGTGTACGTCTGGGGGGTGGATAGGACTCCCAACTATGCACTATAATTTTCTAGGCACATATTACATGGTCTTGCTTCCTCCGCCGGGGAGGAGTCCCCTTCTCTTGGAGGGTTCCCTCTCTATTTATAACATGGGAGATATCTCTTATTGACGGGCTCTGGTACCCCTACTTGTCAGGCTACGTGGTGGTTGTCAGGGTGCAGGTGCTCAGGCCCATCATTCTGTATCTCCTACCCTTGCTGCGTAGGAACTTCTGGCAGATCGGGTTGGTGTTGACTGGGATCCGGCTGGTCTCAGGTGGGACGGAGTGCTGGTTCCGCCTATACATCCCTTGTCCGGGTAGCTGGATTCTTTGTCAGGTCGGGTGCGGAGTTTTCGATCCAAGGGTACTTTTTGCCCCTAATCACACAGTATACCTACTGTGAGATCTCTAGCACTTTTCATAGTCTACCCTAGATCGAAAAAAGAAGAAAGGCTATGTTAGATAACGGACATCCAACATAAAAATCACTTGGATTTCTCAAAATGGATTCTATTGAAGGACAATAGATCATCTTGGTTTAGATGACAAAAGTGGAAAGTATTTCATTCTGATTGAAGATGTTTTAGAAAAGAGATTTAGTGGTTGACTGAGTGATATTTGATCTATATCACTAACTTCGACAGTGGAAGCGTTCATTCGAATCTTGCTTTATATCATTTCAAAGGTCATGTGATGTGGGAGACACGATTTCCCCATGCGTTTTGTGCAATGAGATGATTGATAGTCAAGGGCAATAACTATGGAATACCATATGGATTCAAACATCTAGCTATCATATGTGCAGAGTATGGCTTTTGGAGAATGTTTTTTTTTTTTTTTTTTTTGCAAAGGAAGGAACTTCTCATTAACAACTTATAAGTCACAAGGCATAAACGGGAACAACCAAGTTCCTAGTACATTACAACTTTGACAGTACTTGACCAGTCGATGGGTTGGTTGAACCATAAATCAGTTAACCTTCAGTAGAGAAATATCAGAATTACTTTCCAATATGAAGGAAGATTGTTGGATTACTCACCTCAATCTCAAAGGTGGCTGCTGATGCCCAACAACTTGGTTAACAAGATTAATAGCATTTGATAATATAACGGCTTGCACAAAACCCCCTTGAACTGCTAAACAAATTCCCTGATAGATAGTCCACAATTCGGCTTCATCACTTGTAGAGACTTCATATCTATTGGTCTTGGCTTGTAGGATGTGTCCATCGACATCAACAACAATCTCAGCTGCAATAGTAGAGTTGGAGATTGTCGAATCTACTGAAATATACATTTGCTCACTAAAATTCTCAGGTATATCAGGCTTCCCATTTCTTGCCTGCACACCCAACCCAGCAGTAGGTGGAATAGAAATGTTGGATACATCAGTAGTGGGATCTGAGTTATAGAAATGGGCCATATTCAAAGTGGCTTTAATAAGGGAGAAAGGATAAGGAGAGGCCCCCTCAAAAACAACATTGCATCTATATAGCTAGAGAGTGTAATAGATAAAATACCAAAAAATTAGGAAGACCTCTTTTGTCAAAATGGACATTGCCATTGTAGCTAAATCCCACCGCCCATCAAAACTCCCATTTATTATAACTCTCCAATAAAATCGGATCGTGCGCATAAAGGCACAACTAAATACTAAATGATCCCAATCCTCTTCCTTATCAAGGAAAAATGGGCAATGTGTATCCAACATGTGAATTCTTCTCGCTAAGATCCCTCTCGGTGGCAAAGTCATAACACATGCCTTCCATTGGAAGACCTTAGTCCTGGGCGCTAAACCTTTGAAAGACCAAATTCTTTTACAAATCTTTTTATCAGCCTCTGATATAGAAGCATCCAATCCATCTTCTATAAGAAGAGTTAAATGGGCAGAGTTCACACTGAATTTACCCGTAGGGTGCAGTTTCCAAATGAGTGTATCTTGAACCCTATGGATCAGCATGGCAAGAATTGCCTGGGCAAGATTAGGCGAGAAGGAACCATCTAGTAATTCATGCTTCCATCCATCAGCATCCCTGAGGTCAGCCACCGATTCCAGTTGAAAAGCGGAGTAGTCTGTTGAGTTATGTTTCTGGGTTGTTTTGTTATTTTTATTTTAGTTGTGGGTTTATGATGTAACTTTTCCTTCACCTATATAGAGGTATAGGGACTACTTGGTAAACTAAGAAGATTCGTTTTCTTTAACTTGATATCAGAGCCAAGTTAAGGACTCCACCAAGAATATCCTAACCCAACCACTAAGCCTGCTGTCACCGCCATTGCCATTGCCACCTCCAGCAGCAGCACCGGCCAGCAACAACACCACCACTGCCAGCAGCAGTAGTAGCATTGACAGCAGCAGCACCTCCCCCTGCCATCGTTGCCGCTAGCAGTGACAGGAGGAGGGTAAAGGGGTCAGCGCCGTCTCTCTTACCCTTCTCCACCGCCCTCCTCTTGCTGTTGGACATCTTTCGGTAGTAAGGAGAGGGTTGTAGATCCCTATCTCCTTTGTTTCAGGTTCTAGGAAGATCCTCCATGTGTTGGTGATGAAGTTATAGAGTGAGGATCATTTGAAAAGGAGTTTGAAAGGTCTTTCTGGATGGTACAATCAAATCAAATCTTTGTGTCTGTTTGTTTTGGGCTGTGTATTCCCCTTTGATGTATGTTTTTGGGGTGTGCATTCCCCTTGAGTATTGACTGCATGTGCGCGAAGATTTTTGGGGTGTTATTCCCCAGTTGGTATATTTATTGGGGTGTGTATTTCTATTTTCTGTCAAATTTCAGATCTAAAGTGTGAAGAAATTAAGGGGTGTATATCATTTTCTGCGGCACATTGAACTTAGTTTGTAGCAGTGTGTTTTAGTGAATATGGTAGTGTCTCAGTCAGAGATTGCGCTAGGAACCACCATGGGCGATACTCCAGGTATTGGTGTGACGTGGTTGATTGATTTAGGCGCTTCTAATCATTTATCCGGAAATCTACAGTATTTTGGACAGATTCAAGCTGTCTTTCGAGGTCGTATAGTACAAGTGGCTCATGGGCGACTTGCTCCTATTAGTGGTCAGGGAGAAATTAATATTATCCCTTCTATGCAGCTTAATCATGTCCAGTTTATTCTAGATTTATCCATATACTTGCTCTCTATCAGTGAGATCATTAAGCAGATGAATTGCCGTGTCATCTTTGATGAGAGTGGATGTATTTTCCAAGAAAGAATGACAGGGAAGACTATTAGTAGTGAATATGAAGAAGGAGGAGTTTACCGACTTCAGCAAGGTCCTATGGCTGCAGCATGTCAGGTTAGTACCACATCTGGGAGTGCTTTATAGTGGCATAGACGGTTGGACCATCCTTCTTTGGAAAAATTACGCAGGCTTATTTCTCATGTATCTCCAATAACACAACTTTCCTGGGATGCATGTCAACTTGGGAAAAACCATAGATCTTCCTTTCCAGCTGCTACAGGATCACGTTTGACTTTGTGTTTTCAGTTAGTGCCTCTTGATGTTTGGGGTCCCAGTAGGACTCCTAATAGAGCAGGACATTGATACTATTTGATTGTGGTTTGATGATTTATCCACATTGCCTTTGCTATTTCTCATGAAGAATAAGTCTGAAGTGGGTCCACTGATTGAGAAGTTTGTGTTGATGATAAAAAATTAGTTTGATATTTGCATTAAGACTCAAATCTGATAATGCACTGGAGTTTTGTACTCGTCGGCTGGCAGAATTCTATGGCTTACATGGCATAACTCATCAGGTCTCCTGTCCTTACACCTCTCAGCAAAACGGAGTCACAGAAAGGAAGCACAAACATATCCTTGATATGGCTAGAACGCTTTTCATCCATAACAGTGTGTCACAGAACTACTAGGGAGATGCAGTTCTCACAACTTGCTTCCTTATTAATAGATTGCCCTCTTCAGTGATTCACGACAAGATACCGTGGCAGGTGCTTTATCCAAATGATGAGCTGTTTGATCTTCCACCCAAGACATTTGGGTGCGTGGCTTTCGTACATCTCCTTGGACTTGGGCGTGATAAATTAGCACTTAGAGCAGTCAAGTGTGTGTTTCTTGGCTACTCTTGTATTCAGGAGGGGTATCAGTGTTTTGATCCCCTACACCAGAGACATTATATCAGTGCAGATGTCACCTTTCATGAAACTGTACCTTATTTTTCTGTTGCTGCCAGGAAGGTACAAAGTGTGCCAAAGTGTGCGCCTGTACCAGTTGCTCCTATACCATTTGGTATATTCACAAATACTAATAGTCCTTCTCAGACTACTGAGCCACCTACCAGCACATTCAGGCTAGTACCAGTGGATGAAGGGACTTTCAAGGGTCACACTTATCAGTTGCCAATTGTGTATAGGGCAAAACCCCTTCCATCTATTCCACAGACTCCCCAAGTTAGTATTAATAACCTAGAGGCCCCTTTAAGGTACAAATTTTTCTTTGGCTATGTAGGAGAGATGGATTGATCACAGGAGATTTGCGACATAGAAGGTTAGGAACTGATCATCATGTTTGTTACTTATGTGGGATGCATACTGACTTTACAAATCATATCTTCTCTTCTTGCCTTATCACTGATGCTATTTAGAGGAGGACATGTCAGGAGTCGCTTCCAGATTGGGATTCCATATGGCATGGGTTTGGTGTGAGAGGGAAGCCACATGTACACATGGCTATCACTCTTTGGTGTGTGTGGAAGGCGAGAAATGAGAGACTTTTTCAAGAGAGACCGGTGTGCTGTGAAAGAATTATAAGAGAATGCTGGTCCCTCATACATACATGGGGATCTCTTTTGTAATTCCTCTTGTTTATATAGTATACTGCTCCGAATTGTTATCGTAAGATGATAGCTTTCCTTTTTGTTTCAAAAAAAAGAAAAAAACCTAGAGGCAGTTTCTACCCAGGAGGCTTCTTTAGATATAGTGTCAGGAGATGTAAAGGGTGAGAGTTTGTCACCTGTGGATGGTTCTTTAGGTCTTGATTTCATGAGTACTGATGATGATATTCCTATTGCTATCAGGAAGGCTCCAAGATCTTGCGCCTTGTATCGTGTTGCTGGGAGTGTTGTTTCTGCTGATTCTCTTAGTTCAGAGTTTCATGTATTCACAGCTGCTGTATCCAGTGCTGAGTTACTTACCTCATACTAACAGGCTTTACTACATCAACATTGGAAGGCAGCTATGGAGGAGGAGATGTTTGCAGTTACTACTAGGGGTACCTGGGAGCTGTCACCTTTACCGTCTGGTGCGCACCTTGTTGGAGCTAAATGGGTCTTTGCCTTGAAATATAACCCAGATGGGTCTATTTCAAGGTATAAGGCCTGCTTAGTGGCCAAAGTATTCACCCAAACCTATGGGGTAGATTTCTTTGACACGTTCTGCCTTGTTTCACGATTCTCGATTGTTCGCATCTTTATCTCTATTGCAGCTCATTATGGATGACAGTTACATCAGTTGGAGTCAAAAATGTATTTCTGTACGAAAACTTGGAGGAAGAGATATATATGCAGCAAGCACCTGGCTTTGAGGTTCAGGGAGAGTGTGTATGTAGGCTTCGTAAGGTCATTTATGGTCTTAAGTAGAGCCCTCGAGCCTGGTTCCACTGCTTGTCTAAGGCATTGTTTGTTATTGGGATGTAAAGATCTTCATCGGATCATTCACTATTTGTGCGAAAGACCAGTAGGGGTACAGTGGCTTTACTTGTGTATGTGGATGACCTTATTCTTACAGGTGATGATGCAGAGGGTATATCTCAGATGAAGGAGTACTTGGCACATCAGTTTGTCATGAAGATCTTGGCAAGCTGAGGTATTTTGTAGGCATTGAGTTTGCTATAAGTAAGCAAGGGACAATTATGTCACAGAGGAAATATGCCCTTGATATTCTTCAGGAGACAGGCATGCTAGGATCCAAAGATGCAAATATTCTTATGGATCGTAAAATTCATCTTTTTGAGGATAATGTAAAGCTAAAAGACAAAAAATAATATCGATAGCTAGTGAGAAAGCTATTATATCTGACTATCACTAGGCCAGATATTAGCCTTGCCGTGGGTAAGCTGAGTCAGTTCTTAGATAAGCCCGCTGAGGTTCATTGGCAGGCTGTGATGCAGGTGTTGAGGTATATCAAGGGATGTCCAAGTAGAGGCATTCTTTTTCAGAGAAAGGCACCTATGTCCGTTGTTGCATACTCAGATGCAGATTATGCAGGTGATGTTGGTGATAGGCTATCTACTACTGGTTTCTATACCTTTGTTGTTGGGAACTTGGTAACCTGAAGGAGCCAGAAACAAAGTGCTGTTTCACGTTTTAGTGCTGAGTCTGAGTACAGGGCCATAGCACATACTGCAGCTAAGATGATATGGATCAGATCTCTGTTACGAGATCTTCATGTTAATATTCAGGAACCTATGAAGATGCATTGTGGCAACCGAGCTGCCACCTATATTGCAAACAATCCTATGTTCTATGAGAGAATAAAACATGTGGAAATGGATTGTCATTACACCAGGAGTTTAATTCAACAGGGTCTACTTCGTACTACTTGTGTTGCCTCCTCAGATCAGATTGCTGACATGTTTACCAAGTCGTTGTCTCACCCCCAATTTGAGAAGTGTAGAAACAAGTTGAGCATGATGGATATATATGTTCTAGCTTGAGGGGGAGTGTTAAGTTATGTTTCTACTATAAGGGATGTTTTGTTATTTTTATTTTAGTTGTAGGTTTATGATATAACTTTTCCCTCACCTATATCGAGATGTAAGGATTACTTGGTAAACTAAGAATATTCATTTTCTTCAACTTAGTCAAATGGAATAACAATCTCTTCCTAATTAGCCATCCACACCTGGGACCAAATATTTATCATGCCTCTATTGCCAACCAGCCAAAGGGAATTTTTAAATAAGATATTCTTTATTTCTCCTATTGCTCTGAGGACTTAGGCAAATATTCCTAAAAAGATCCATGAGGGAAATATTTTGATTTCAACTGTTGCCATAGCAGCCCCTCCTTATCAGAGCACAAATTCCAACCCATTCTCATAAGAAGAGCAAGATTGGAATACTTTGTTGCCTTGAAACCTAATCCTCCCAAATGCTTTGGAATACAAATTGTTTTCCATGCTTTCAAATACAAATGCCTCTTATCATCGGTGAAACTCCACCGGAAATCCTTCATCATCTTGTCCAAAAGGTTGCATAGCTTGTTAGAAAATAATACTATAGACATGAGGTGATTAAGTATTGAAGCCAAAGAGGATCGGGGCAAGAGCCATCTACGAGCCCGAGAAAGAGCATTTGCTTTCCAACTAGAGAGTTTTTTTGAGAAATTTCGTAATAATGAGATCCTTCAATCTGCTTTGATTAGCAGTATCAAATATAGGCAGCCTAAATATAATTCATGTTTATCCATTCTTTTAATGATGAGAATTTGCAGTACCTCATCTTGGACCTGAGAATTCAGTCCATAACTGAAGAAAATCCTTGATTTTCTATAATTTAGTTTCTATCTAGAACATCTCTCATAATCCCATAAAATAAACTGAATATGGGATGCTTCCGTAGGAGATGCATTAGCAAACAAAATGGTATCATCTGCAAACATCAAATGTGGGACAGGGTTGGTATTTCTCTGTAATTTGAAGCCTGAAATGATATTATTTCTCAGAGTCATATGCAAAGATTTAGAGAGACATTCATAACACATAATAAAAAGATATGGCGACAAGGGACATCCTTGTCTAATTCCACACGTTGGAACAATAACATTTGAAGGGCAACCATTCACCAATACTTGGAAAGTAGTTGATTTAATTAATACATGACATTATGACGTTCAATAATTGTGGAGGAACATGCAATTGAGATAAACAAAAGTGAACAAATTCCCATTCCATTCCATGTCAAGTTTTATCATCATAGATTGCTGCTTTCTCTTAGATTTCTTCATGGCATGTACGACTTCTTTTGCAAGCACCATATTATCAGCAATCTATCTTTCAGAAAAAAACCTAGGTTGATTTGAAGAGAGCACTCTTTTCAAAATAGGTTTCAATCTTATTGTAGCAAGCTTAGCCACCAATTTGTATAAGGTATTGTAAGGCTAATAGGTCTGTAATCCTTGAACTCTCTAGGATTATTGATTTTAGGAGCCAGAGCAAGAAAAGTTCTGCCCATCGGGGATGGCAAATTCTGATTCTAAAAACAATCCGACATGAATGCTATCACTCTATCCTTAACAGTGTTCCAACATTTTTGATAAAATAAAGGAGGTAGGCCAACTGACCCAGGACTCTTAGAAGGTGGCGTATTGAATAGTACATTCCCATTTTCTTCCTCATTCGATAAATGAGAATACCAACTCCTTTAAGTTACAGTAACCCAATCTTTAGCATTAAAGAGTTGCTTAGGATTAAAATCTTGTAGTTGGGTAGCATATAATGGAATAAAAATTATAGAAGCAAGATTTGATTTTGACACCATCTCCAGTCTCTTCTCCATTAGGCAAGATAATCCACTCAATTGCATTTTTACTTTTCCTATTCGGCACAAATAGGTGATAAAATTTAGTATTCCTATCCCCACTATTAAACCATTAGTGCCTAGATCTCTGGCACCACTAAACCTCTTCTTGCAGCTAAACCACCTCATATTGTCTCAATAAATCTTCCTCTTTACTTGGATCATTGTTTTGTGCACTCTTCCCTTGCTACACTGATAATTCATTCTCAACTTTTTGTTTTCTTTTCCTCCAATCATTCTCTGGTTTCGACTGCCATTTTTTCAGCTCCAATGCTACATTTCCAATCCGCAGCCAAATATGCCTGGAGTGTTCATGACCCTCCCCATTCCAACCCTTATCTATTAGGGATTTTTACTTATATATATCCCTATAAACTTTCGATAAGATGTATATATCTCCATATACTTGATATTTACGTATATACCCTTATAAAGTTACTCTGTTAAGACTGTATGCTCTACTTCGTTAAACTAAACGGAAAACATCATTATAAATTAGAAAATTTATAGATACCTTCCTATATTTATCTTTTTATTTATACCAACTCCTCTTCCCCCTTCTCCCTGCAGTCCTCTTCCTTCTCATCGACCTTGATTTCGTCTTCCTCGACAACGAGTTCCGCATCACCAGTCATCATCTTCAGCCTTGATCAATGCCATCTCCTCCTAAAGCAGATCGACGCTGCCCTCCTCTACTTCCCAACCCTTCACCTACCCCTCATTCCTCACCTCCTGCACCTCCTCCCACACCACCGAGCTCCACTCTTGTGCCCTCTGCTCCGACCACCTCGCCTCCCACCACATCTCTAATGCCCTCCTCCACACCTATGGCAAGCTCGACCTCCTCCACCTCGCCCACAAGGTGTTCGACGAAATGTCCTTCAGGGACCTCATCACCTACAACGTTCTCCTTTGCGCCCACACCAGGCTCGCAACTAGCAAGAATAAATAAAAAAGATAAATATAGGGGTGTATATATAAATTTACTTTTTAAAATTTTTTTATGATGTTTTCCATTGGATTTAATGGAGCAGGTACATACGGTCTTAACGGAATAGCTTTATAGGGGTATATACGTAAATACCAAGTACATGAAGGTATATATGTCTTATCGAAAATTTACAAGAATAAATATGTAAAAATCCCTATCTATTACCTCTTGATAGCCTTCTTGCAAAGATCATTCAGCCCCCATCTTGGTCCTCTTCTTAACTCTGCAATCTAAGAAGTATCAGGCTGTGGTCACTCCCAATCGCAGGTAAATGCAGCACACCCGCATTAGGAAAATTTAGATTCCAATTACCCGAGATGAACACCCTATCCAATCTTTCTTTGATAAGGAATTGCTGTTTTCTCCTATTTGTCCATGTATATGCTTGGCCCAAATATCCTAAATCCATCAACCCCAGCTTCATTGTAAAAGTTTTTAAATGCTTCAACCTGCGAATTTGAATTTCATTTCCTCCAGTTTTGTCAGCTATAGATAATATAGCATTGTAATCACCTATGCACACTAAATTTTCAGCATAACTATGCAGCAACCTTGCCATTCTATTCCAGAATTTTTTCCTATAATTTTGCATCGAAGTTCCCTATATACAAGAACCAAGAAAAATCATTAGATATAATTTTGATTAACAAACAGTGATATTATGCAAATATAAGATCAATCATCAGATCTTCTCTATACATAAAATCGAAACCCCCGGACCTTCCAATAGCATCAACAGAGAAAGTATTATAACCTTTTAGCTTGCTTCCCATCTTCTGAAATTTTTGTCTGGACAAATGAGTTTTGGAGATGAATAACATATCAGCCTTTGCCGCTCTCATAAGTAACTTGAGATGACAAATTGCAGAGGGAGAGTTGAGACCTCTGCAATTCCAAGCCATAACATTCATGGCGACTGTGACGGCTGATTAGGCACAGTCGCCACTTGCCCAGAATCACACAGCTCAGTGCATCTCCATTTACTAACTTTTTCTTTGCCACCTTCAAAAGACCTTGATTTTCCCTTCCCCAATAGCAACATATTCTTTGCTATGATCTTTTTTTCTCTAGCAATTTTCTTGAATCTTATCCTCTTGCTGAAATTTGCCTTTCCCACATTAAAGGACAACGAAGTATCTTCACCCAAAAGAGGAGGGTCAGTAACCATATCAGAGCATTGCAAAGTACTCTTTATATCATATTTAATGCTATCTTCATCTATAGTGCTATCCTGGGCAACCTCAAGAGAGAGCACATTTATAATAACTTGCACATGCGAAGAACCAGGAACCTCCCTAGAAGCCCGTGCCTCAGTGCCTGCCATTTGAGAAAGATACAAATCTGCGGGTAGAGATTGCATTGAGCTTACATCACCTTCCTCTGCAGTACCAACCACAGAATTAATCTCCAACCCTTTGCTCTGGCTCGGCTTCTTCTTAGATCTTCTTATCAGAGTGGATTTTTCCTCAACATACTCGTCCTCTTCAAACTCCACCACCTTTCCCCTTCAATAGTCTTCAATGCATAGCGCTGCACCATCCCTTTATCCCCTGCTCTTTCAGCCTTTCGTTCATCCAGCCTATTAACAATTCTTTTTTTAGCACGCAAGGAGTTATCATAGCAATATTGCATCTCCTTCAGCATTCCCCGCATTTGCTATGACGAAAGTTTCTCAATCTTGCTTCTTGCTTTCAATAAATCATCACAATCTTGATGCAGATGACCGATTCTTCCGCAAAAGTCACAAAGCCTGGGTAGTCTTTCATATCTCAAAAGGGATGAAAATAGAAGCCCCCAGCTCATGTGTAAGCTTAAGCTTTTTAACTAGAGGTTTCCCCACAGCGATCTCAACCTCCATTCTTATAAATCGACCCCCTCTTTTCTCGTCCAAATCAATATCCTTCACAATCACAAAAGCTTTCTCCGCACGCATTAGAACTGATCGACATCTGTAATTCTGGAGGAAGATTAAACAACTGAAACCATAAGCATACCGTATCTAGAGAGTAATTTGACGGTCTCATCCCCTTCTATCCAGCTTTCATCGCTATCAAGTCCCCCTTCAAAATGCCAAGGGCTTTTATTGAGAACCACCCTAACATCTAACTCATTGATAAATCCAGCCATCCACCTCTTCTCATCAACCTCCATAATCGTTGGCGATTGTGAGAAGGTCCACGCCTTTGCAAGGACTTTAGTCACCGCTCTACTTTTAACCTTCTTATCAGTGATAACCGTGAAGTAGATGCATTTTGTTCCACCTACTGGGATCCTTAAGGCGTTATCAGAGATAGATATCTCCATAACTTCTTCTTTTCTGCGCAGCAACCTCCTTACCCCTTCAATGATGTCCAACTCACCATCCTCCATTGCGACCACGGTCACTGTCCACCACCCCATATATACAGATGACAAAGGAGCACCTGTGCTATATTCAGTAATACAAAATAAAAAGGGAGATTAAGAATAAGAAAAAGAAAGGATGAAGAAGAGTCGATCAGCAGCCGGAGCGAGCAGATTGAGAAGAAAAACTAAGTGAAAAAAGGGGAAAAAGACGAGGACCCACCACAGCCTGGGGGAATAGAAACCTCCTTCGAAAAGGAGTGACCCTGATTTCTGGGGATGGAAATGTTTGGAGAACTTAATATGTTCAAGGTGTGGAAAGGTTTGTTTCATAAATAATGTTCTTGAATAAAAAATTTGTGTGGTACCAGTAAAAGAAAATTAAAACAATGGGAACTTGTTTAAGGTGGTATCTTCTGCACCAGTTTTAAGATGTGAAGAGCTGGGTCTATTAGGTCTAACGAGAGCAGAGAAGGAAGGTTGATGAACTCATGAAAATAAAGTATCAGGTGCGGCATTACTTAATTGGACTTAGGTTGAAATCGATGAGAAAATATTTAAAGTGATATTAAGAATCACAACCAACATATTAAATGTGGATAAAGGCTTGATCGTCAAATTGTATTTCTTCTAGGACATTATATATATAGTTTAGCGTAAAATATATAATGGTGTTGTTTTTTCATCGAAAGCCTGTAAACATGGGTTAAACGCTGAGAATTATTGTATTTAATGTGATCCGTATGATTTATGGCAATTAAGTTTCTCTTTTATGTGGATAGACATGTAGATTTAAATGTTTACAAAAAAATGCGGGTATTGAAATGTAAAAATTGACGTGATTTTCAATGCGCTGATGGGATGTATCGGTATAAAATCAACATCAATCATGTTGCATCGGTGTAAAATCATCCAAAATCACTTTGCACTGATATAAAATAATTCCATTATCATTTTGTATCGGTGAAAAATCACTATAAATCACTTGTAGGTGCACTAGAGTAGGGATGAATAATGCAAGATAAAAATTATATGTGGAAATAAAACAATCACACAAGCATTCACCACAAAAGACAATTATTTTTAGGTGAAAACCTAATCCGGATAAAAATCACCACCTAAACCTCTCGACTTAGGATTTCCCGATCTATCGAGTAGATCAAATCCACTACCGTATCACTTAAACAAAGATGATGCAATCTCAATTACAACCACGCTACTTTAACCCAAGGGTAGTGTACCTCAAAATCCCTTTTATTCACAAGGAGTGTTTTGTCTCATGAAGGAGATGACAATTCATCATGCAAATACCTAACCAAAAACAAAATACAAATGACCTATAGAATCACAAAGTATAGATTAAACTTCCCTTCCGTGGAAGAGAGTAGGCCTGAAATGCAACAGAGTTTTGATGCTGTCGAATGTGTAGTGTGAGGCTTTGAGAGCTTGGACACTGTCTTCTTTTGATCTTCTTCACAAAGTGACCTTTCCAGTGGAAAGAATTATCTCTAAGGTGTGTTCTAACAAGGTAGAGGTCCTCCTCTATTTATAAAGGCCTTAAGAAGGTTCAAGAAGGCTTGGGTGAGGCCTTGTAGACGTTGGGAGCAAATCTCATAAGATCAAGTCCAAATCCCAATTGAATTAGGCTCATCATGATTCTGCCAGCAGAATCAGACATCCAATTTTTAAGTCAGACAACGAATTGAAGTTTTGATCTTCTAATGCAAGGGTCAGAGTGCTTGATTTAGTTGGATGAAAATAGGATTTTAGGTCAGACATCTGGGATGTCATTTTAAGACATCTAGGTGAAAAATTGGACGTCTAATTTTGTGCGGGTTCGTTCCTATTTTAGACCATATCTAAATAAGGTTCTAGTGTAACATGGTCAAATGTCTTACTAGTCGTTTGGACAGTCTATGGGATGTCTGAAGATAAAGGTGTTCTGTGGGAATTGATTTCCAAGGACTCAATGTTGGATTTAGTCTGACAAGGTCCAACGTTTCTTTTTCAGATGTCTGAAAAATTCTACAGACGTTTGTAAATAATGTTAAATTATTTCTAAGAGGGTTCTCGAAGATATTGTCTGACATGCTAATGGTCCTATGATTGGATGTCTGTCAAGGCTATCAAATGTTTGGAAGGACGTCTAGAAATGAGTCAGGACGTCTGAATAAAACGGTCACAAACTATTAATTTCCAGCTTAGGTCATTAGATGTCTGGTAACAATATCAAACATCTTAAAAGTCTAGATCAGACATTTGATAATAATGTTGGACATTTGATCAGACTGTCTAATTCCTATTTTATCTTTCTAATTTAACTCTAGATTTTTCTTGAGTATTTTAGGATAGAGTATGTGTTCCTAGGACCTTGGAGGATACACTTAGAGCTCTTTAACATGATTTAGAAAAATAAAGAGCAAATTAAAAGATAAATACATTAAAAAAAAATTTTATCCTATTCTTCTTCTCCTTTAAACTTTCAGCCTAAGCAAAGCTTCATTTCCTTCAAGTTCCATGCTCCTTAATGCTTTTATTCTCCTCCATCAAGTTCCTCCAATCCTTCATGGATATGAACTTAAGCTCTTCACACTTGCTTCCATTTACATTTCATCATGAAATCTTAAACTCAAATGCAAATGTCAAATAACAAGTATTTTGTTATCGTTAAAATCAACTATCGTGATACCCTTGCATCAACATCATTTTGTATCGGTGCACCATAAATCCCTTTGTATCTCTTTGCACCGGTGCAAATCACTTTATGACTATTTAGCATTGGTGCAAAATCACTCAATGACTATTTTATACCGATGCAAAATCACCTAAAATCACTTTACACCGATATAAACTGATTAACATATTGAAAAACTCATCGCACAATCAATTTTTGTATATTTTAACTTTACATAAACACTTATGCATATATAGCAATGTTAAATAAGACTTATCTTCGGTAGTTGTGGAAATTTCGCTTTGATTTTCTACGTACGCATTTTACAACAACAAACCAATAAGGTTTTTTTATTCTCATTGTGACTGTTTACTTGGAGTGAATCGTGAATCAAAGGAAACAGATTGGACCATTAGGAAAATGATTCCCGACTATAGGATGTAATTAATCTTCGTTTGCTTACCATGCTTATCTACATTATTAATCAGAATTTTATTCACAGGAAAAGATAAAAATGGCTGGTGGAACGAGAAATTCTTATTCGAGATACCTCCATCCTCTGAAATGATGGCATCAGCAACTAAAATTTCACTGGAGATCATGGAGACGGATTCGCTGTCCAGAGAGAAATATCTTGGAGAAGCCACGTCAGTCTCCCATCCTTCCCCTTTTTCTAGATTTTCTCTATGAGAGAAATATTACGAGGTGCCTTGTGAACAACATATTAATTAACTATAAAATGCTTTTCAATTATCCACCTCATGAATAATTAATAAATCTACGGAATCAAATAACACAACATAACAATTTAGGACGATGGTAAACAAATTCATATGCTCAGGCATCAACACATATCGGAGGAATCGCTTAATTATGTGGGATCATGCGTTTTTTTTTTTTAATTTGGGCAAGCCCATCCAGATAAACATTACATCCTAATTAGGTCGATGGGTCAAATGGACCTGTGACGGGGGAGGGTTTTAAAAGAAATTTAATAAGGATTGGCCCATTATCAACCAGAACTAATTAAGTAGCAGGCCTGAACCAACTAATATGATAACCAAAATGGTAATTACGTAGGATTGTCCTTACTTTGAATAAGAGAAAAGGATACGAAGAAGATGAGGAGGGCCTATCCGCAGCTTAGAGTGATGGATTATCCTTGGGTCTAATCCTCTTAATTGGTTTATTACGTAGGTTAGTACGAGTCCGCCGATAGATGTGGTGGCAAAGGCCGTAGACTCAGACGCTGTTGCAATAGAAAGCGTACAATTGTAAGAGGTTGGAAGTGGGGGGATCGAAATCTTTGCCTGTCGCCGGTTGGAATGTGATGTCACGGGATGCGTGAAAAGATACACTATGATAGAGACTGTAGCGGCCAAATTTTTTGTTTTTATGACCACTTAGGACAATGGGTGCCATTCCATGACAATATGGGGGTGAGATGCCTCTAGTAAGCACCCCATCGGGTAAGGTAAGGGCGAACTTGAACTCATGGCTCTCACACTACCAAAGTAAGTGCGGGTATGCCATCAACTGAGATATCCCTAACGGGTGAAATTTTCTTTTTAATGAGAGTGGGGAATTAGCCATTTATTTTTAAAGTAATAACTCCATTAGTAAATGGAGTGAGGTGATCATAATGGAATGTGGCCATGATGAGTGAGGAAGGAGAAGACAATTGATACTTCACCACCAAAGAAAGGGAAAGATGCTCTCTATGATAGGGGAATTCCAAGACTAGAACACAAATAAAGAACAAAATAAAAAGGAAATAAAGTAGAAACAATAGCTCACTTGCAACACAGTCTCATCTAGACTCTCGAACATATGCAATTAAAGAAAATCATCCTAAAAGATTATCTCGACTTGTGTCATAAGTGTGGGAAAAATAACTTGATCATGGGGGTGCCAGAGATTTGACCATTCTTTCGAATGTAAAAATTAGGTGCCGCTGGGGTGGACCTTCCCCATAATCTTGGATATTCATTCATGCCATGCCATGCCTACAAGGAAGCATATATATATTTTTGGAGTAAAACGTAATTATGTTTACTTAAGGGCAACCAACCAAAACTTAAAACGATCCCTAAAACACCTCCGTAGAGGAATACAAGAAAAGCTCTCAGTCAAGAAGAGTAGCGACATTCCTTACAATCAAATTAGCAGCAATAGCAAGGGCAGAGGAAGAGTGGCAATGAAGACATATGTTCCTTTCCTTCAGCAAGGGAGAGGGATGAGGATGACAAACAAAGGATTCTGAATGAAGTAAAGAAAAGGTCACTAGAAGATTCATCCTTGGAGTTGCCAAGTAGGTAAGTGGTGGGGACATTCATCCCCTATTGTGATAGCTTCAAGTGTGTGGGTAGTCGATCCCTAGCTTCCAACCAAGCACAACATACCCATTTGGGTGCATGCACTTTACACCAAATGATGCCCTAACATGCGAAGACAAACAACTTCATGCATGCGAGGTACCTTTGCCATTAATTTTGTCTTCGACCATCAAGCACTTAGTGTGCACAATAAAAGATGACGTGGGTCCTAATAAGCTCTAAAAGTTGGTCTTTTCATTCGTAAGAAGAAGAAGAGTACTAGAAGAGTTCACATGGAACTTGCAGGAAGGCATTATTAACCCACACTCTGCAAGCCCATGACATAGGAAAACACTTAAAAAGATATCCTCTGCATGCTTGTGAGCCCTAGCGATACAAGAGGGTCGTCGATCGGAATTTTGCACTAAGAGGGAAAGAAAGAAAGATCAATTCCTTAATCTGTAAATGCGTGGGATGCTTGATCGATTGGACTACTACACCTCCTCTCCAAGGATGGAGGAATTAACTAACCCACACATGCATATAGATATGCATGCAAAAATTAATGGAGCACGTGAAACAATGGCTTTCGACCATAATTAAATTTAGGTACTTACATATGTAGTGTGTCTAGCTAATGCAACATAGGTTGGACCATTGGTGTGCCCTTCCATTCCAAGTAATCTTCAATCCTAAGTCATGCAAGAGAACTCCTAGTGAGAATGTGAGAGGGTGAGGATGTGGGGAGAGATGGAGAGGGTAGTGAAGAGGAGAGTGGGAAAAGGAAGAAGCCCAGGGAGAGTAGGAAGAGGGGGGCTGTCAACCCCAGGAATGTGAATAAATTTACTAAGTGGGTTGATGGGCAACTTATCTTTCTCAATGAGGAAGATATGGGGGAAGGCATCAAGAGATGGGAGAATACTCTCTTGGTGCACTCGATGGGGAAATGCCCCTATTATGGGGCACTGAAGTCGTTCATTGCTAATTTTTGGAGGCCGAATCGGGACTATCAACTCTAATCCAAGGAGAATGGAGTCTTCATCATGGAGTTCTCCAACAACGAAGACTATGACAAGGTTTTGTGAGGGGCACCTTGGTTCTTGTTTGGTGTGTGACTCATGCTGCGGAGATGGCAACCAAACATGAAGCTTACTAGGTCAGACCCTACGGAAATTCTGGTTTGGATTTGCCTAGTGGGACTCCCCTTTCACCTTCATTCCAAGAGGACCCTCAGCAAGCTTGCAAATGCAGTGGGTCACCCTCTTGGGAGAGATTGACGCACCATTGCCAATGCTGGCCTTGACCATATTCGAGTGTGTGTAGACCTATTTGCTGCTTGTGAACCACCCTTGGAAATTGAGTACTCACTCCCAGGTGGAGAACTAGGCATGGTGAAACTTTCCTATGATTGGCTACCTCAAAGGTGCCCACTATAATGGTGACTGTCGACCACGATTTGTATAAAAAAATCATCGTTGTTGTAGTATGTGTCACAAATACAAATCGTTATTGCGTCAATTTTATTTTTTTACATAATTTTTATTAGTTTATTCCAGGTCATTCACTGGGAGGTAGTTATTGATATATATCACTCTCTAAATCCAACATTATTCTTTAATCCCAAAAAGATCAATTTATGTATAATTTTGAATGAATGAATAATCAATGAATGATATAATAACTCAATTATGTACAATAAAATGAACTAAAATGCTTGCAAACAAGTATATATAAGTAAGCATCAAATACTATACATATATACTCTATACTATCTATTTATAACTTATAATACTATTACTTACATATATATATATGATAATAAGTATCAATACATACTATACTTACTTGACATAACATACTAACATATATAGTAACATATAGAAGAGTTACAGTGACAGAAACAAATGTCACTAAACCCCAGAAAAACTATGTACAAATTCTAAAGTAGAAACTAGGGTCTATAGTGACACTTATTTTACTTATAGTGACGGTTTATTCTGCCGGTAAAGCTATAAAGTTATCTATATATATATATATATATATATATAGCTTAAACAATATCTATACTACGTATACTTAATACATATATACTTATTATTTACAGTATACATATATATATATACACTATATACACATATACAGACAGTTTCTCTTCTTCTTTTGTTCTCTCTTCTATGGCATTCATTACTTCACTCTCTCTTCTACGACTAACACAACCACTTCATTCTTTTGTGTTTAACTCATTACGACCTTCACTAATCCAAAAATTAGTGTTTAATTGGCGGGCAGCACCGTTCGAGGGATATACAGCACCCGAGGACCGAGTGGGACCAAACCTCTACTAGGTACCGCCTGACACGCTTCAGACGCGTTTGTTTAAGAATGCCGTTGTAGTTTGCGTTCGCTACGTCGATCTTAAATAAAGAAATGGACGTGAGTCCCAGTGTCGAACACAGGGAAGTGTGAAAATCGAGATTTTCTGTCACTTAGTGTTACGAAAATGGCGGGTTTTGCTTGCAAGAAAACACGGGAGAAAAGTGAGTAAGGGAGAGAAAGAGAGAGAGAGAGTAGGGTTAGAGTCCTTTTGTTCATGGCTTGCAACTTAAACATCAAAAGAGAGAGAATAACTAGATAAGAAACATTATCATTTAACATGCACTTGAGCTTTACAAATACAACAATAGCTAAATGCTTAAGCATAAGTAAAGTAAAGCTAAGATAAAGAAGAAGAGAGAGAGAAAAGAAGATGGCGAGGTGGCCACGACGATGGAGGAGGGCTCCGTCGGTGGCTCGTTAGCTCCGGTGATTGCAAAAGAGAGCTAAGGGTGGCTAGGAGTGGGGTAGAACACTTGCAAGGGTATTCAATGCCCTACATGGATAGTTAGAGGGGGTTTATATAGGAAAAAAAGCTTTCTAAATGAGGTAGGGCCTTTAGCGATGTCTGGGATGTCGCTAAAACCCTTCCTAAAACATCGGTGAAGCTCCCCTACCTGCTGGTTCAACGCGCGCGCCCATTCTTCTTCTCTCACGCAATCCGCGTGGTTGCCTTGAGGACCGTTCGATCAAAGATTGGACGGCTGAGATTATGTGGAGGGCATGCTCGCGGATCGTGCTTGCGCAGCGTGCGCCCCGCCCGTCATTGCAGGCGTCTGAGCGCGCTCATCTACAAGCACCATGTCTTGCGATCACCACCGTCCACGTGTTGATCCACGACCCAATTTTGCTCGCACACGATCCTGCTGCTGCATTTCGTCTTGCTGCAATTTGAACTCGTAGTGAGTGTGCGGGGGAGGGAGCGCGAACCGCTACGCTACGTCACACGGTTGTTGTGGTTGAGTGGGCACTGACAGCCGTTCGATCGAAGATTAACGGCTGAGATCACTCCTGCAGGTGATGGAGATGCGTGCGGCGGTTGATGGAGGCGCCGATCTTGTGCCATGTGGCTATTCGTGGGTGGTTGATCATCAAATCAACGGTCAGGCCTTCTTAGGCCATTTGCGGGAGCTCCGGATGTTGGGTTTGGTTGATTTTGAGTCCGTTGGACTCCATTTGTCGTTCTGAATTCATCCATGTGGTCTGATTGCTCACTTGAGGCCTATTTTAACATGAACTTGTGCAAATGACCATTAACACTAGTTTGTAAGCAATCTCAATGTGCGATGCATGTAATGCTCCCATGCCCATTTATGATGTGCTATTCATGCATATTATCTTTAACATAAACCCTGATTGGCAGAATTATTACCCCAAAATGTAGTGTTATCATACCCCCATGCTTACTCCTTGCTAGTCCCTAGCAAGGTTCATCCTAGTCGTTATTCTTAGTCAGAATTCAAGAATTGATCACTTAGACATTTTGTTACTTGTTAACAGGAGGAAATATACTAAGATCCTAATCTATAGAGGCTAAATAGTGCCCGAGTGTTTGCCAAAATGTGAATCACCTGAATCCTCGCTTGAAGGCATATATATATTGTTTTCTTTTTCATCTTTTCTCATTTTTTGGATTTTTAGAGTTGAGAGTGTGTTGGTAACTTTTTACGGCTACCCAACCCACCCAAAACTCGAAAATGACTCTAAGTGCTAAGCATCTTGGTGTGTAAATC
Source organism: Thalassia testudinum (assembly GCA_037157565.1). Taxonomy (NCBI): domain Eukaryota; kingdom Viridiplantae; phylum Streptophyta; class Magnoliopsida; order Alismatales; family Hydrocharitaceae; genus Thalassia; species Thalassia testudinum. The sequence continues at coordinate 132,414,402 of JAZHRO010000055.1, forward strand.
GTGATAGACTCACTCAACGGTAATTCAGATAGACTTTGGATTTCTACGGCCCTAGGTGACCGGAAAAGGAAGTGTTTTTCCTGAAGGTGTATCCGTCCGATTGGTAGCTTTCTCCCTACTTTTATTTTATTTGGGGTCAACATAAGAGTTTTTCCAATGTATATCTCCCCGAATTGGTCTACTTTCCCGCTTCTTCCTTAAGTGTTTGGATCTTTTTGTGCATTTTAATGAGCTGGACTCTAAACAACCGGCCAATGGGCTGTTATCCACAACCACTTGCCAGCCATATTCGTGCGGTGAAGTGTGGCTTATTTTGTTCTTTTTTTCTTCTTTTCTATATATATATTGTTGTTTAGTAGGTGGCTTCCCTGATCTCAAATTTACTTAGAGGTAATTAAGAGGAAAGTGGTCCTGTGGCTGGGCTCTGGACAACCGCCCAATGGGTTGTTACCCACGACAACTTACCAGCCATACCACCCTAAAAGGTTCATTAGTTATCCAATTTCTGTCAGAATCTCTAAGGAGTGAGTCAGTGCAAAAATGTGTGCAGATGCTTAGACTAAAAGTCCCTCTGAGTCAGAGGGCGAGTTGATAAGTTGTATACTTATCATCTTATTTTATTCGTGGATTAAAATAAATTAAGGTTGTAAGGATTCGAAGCTAAATCCATATTTTAACGGACACCAGGGCTGATTAAGCCTGAAGGCCTAAAAAGTTAAACATTCAGGTTCTTTTCGTATTGTTCCCCACTGTTGACAAGTTCCTAATGCCTAAGTTTTTCTTCCTAAATTTATCATCATCATTTTTTTATTATTATTCAGACTGATTAAAATGAACTCAGAATATGCAAATTACCACCCCCCATGCTTAAGTTAGACAATGTCCTCATTGACAATTAAATTGATGCAATGGGGGTTTAGAAAGAAATCACCGTAGTGAAGCAGTATATCTGATCAGTCTGAATCTTCTGGGTTATCTCCCAAGAACATTGAGTTTAACACCTTCGGCTGGGCGATGCCTCGTGTCAACCCTCAATGAGGGTGACAACCTTCTTTGGGGGAACCTGGGCAAGAAAGTGCTTCAGTCTCTAACCGTTTACCGTGAAAGTGTGCCCAATGTTCGGATCTGCGATTTCAACTGCCCCATTAGAATAGGGTTTGACTACCCTATACGGTCCTATCCACTTGGATCTGAGCTTCCCAAGAAAGAGTTTGAGTCAGGCGTCAAAAAGCCAGACTTATTGATTGGGCTCGAAGGTCTTTCTGTGGATGAGTCGGTCATGGATGGCTTTCATCTTCTCCTTGTAAAGTTGACTATTCTCAAAGGCGTCCCGACGAATTTCCTCTAGCTTAGAGAGTTGGAGCGTCCTTTGTGCACCGGCTAACTAAGGATCTATGTTGCATTGCTTAATGGCCTAGTAAGCCCGGTGTTCCAACTCGATGGGAAGGTGGCAAGCTTTGCCAAAGACCAGGTGATAAGGAGACATGCCTATCAGGGTCTTGAAAGTGGTCCGGTATGCCCACAGGGCATCATCCAGTCGTGTGGACTAGTCCTTCCATCAGGTCTCACAGTCTTTTGTAGAATGTTCTTAATCTGTCTGTTTGAGACCTCGGTGTACCCATTAGTTTGCGGATGATATGGGGTGGCAATGCGGTGGGTAACCCTGTATTTTCAGAGTAAGGCGCGGAATTGGGCATGGATAAAGTGACTTCCACCATCACTGATCATGACCTTGGGTATTCCAAACAGAGAAAAGATGTTCTGCTTAATAAAGTCCATGATAGTCCTATGATCGCATTGACGGGTGGCGATGGCTTCAATCCATTTTGAGACATAGTTTACTGAGACTAAGATGTACTCAAAGCCGTTGGATGGTGGAAAGGGGCCCATGAAATCAATGCCCCAAACGTCAAAGATCTTGACGATCAGAATGGGCTGAAGGGGCATCATGTCTTTTCTAGTTATGGTCCCTAGAGTCTGGCAATGAGAGCAAGTCTTAGTAAAGTTGTGTGCATCCTTGAATAATGCAGGCCAGTAAAATCTGAACTGCAAAACTTTTGCAGCCGTTTTCTTCCCTGAAAAGTGACCACCAAAAGCTTGGTTGTGACAAAAGGATAGCACACTTTGAACTTCATCCTCTGGAATACACCTCCTGATGATCTGGTTGGCATAGAGGCGAAATAGCATGGGATCATCCCAGAAATGATGCTTGGCTTCAGCCAAGAACTTATCCCGTTGCTGTCGAGACCAGCTGTGCAGGGTTTGTCCTACTACCAGGTAGTTGACGAGGTCGGCATACCAAGGTAGTTTCCTGTCTTGCACAGCCAGGATTTGCTCATCGGGGAAGGTGTCAGATAAGGGCAAGGAGGGCCCAATGTGGTCTGGGTGGAGTCTGGACAGGTGATCAGCCACAACATTCTTAGATCCAGCTTTGTCGCGAATTTCCAGGTCAAATTCTTGCAAGAGCAGGATCCATTTGATGAGCCTAGGTTTCACATCATTTTTGTCCAACAAATGCTGGATGGCCGAGTGGTCTGTATAGATGGTCACGTGGGATCCCAGAAAGTAATATCAGAACTTTTGAATCCAAAAACTATGGTGAGCAGTTCTTTTTCTGTGACCGTATAATTCCGTTGGACCTCGTCCAACATCTTACTTGTGTAGTAGATCACCACAGGCTTCTTGTCTTGTCTCTGTCCCAGGACTGCGCCAATGGCACAGTCTGATGCATCACACATGATCTCAAAATCCTAGGACCAGTCAGGGGGCTCTAACACAGGTGCGGTGGAGACTGATTCCCTGAGAGTGTGGTATGCCTGGATGCAATCAGATGTCATGTTGAATCGGACGTCATTGGGAAGAAGGTCGGTCAAGGGTTTGGAGAGCTTGGAGAAGTCTTTGATGAACCTTCTATAGAAGCCAACATGTCCAAGGAACGAGCGGATTTGCCGGACCAAGCTAGGTGGGGGAAGTTTGGAAATCAAATCAACTTTAGCTCAATCTACCTCAATGCCCCTATGCGATATGATGTGACCGAGGATAATTTCTTCTTGAACCATGAAATGGCTTTTTTCCCAACTTAACACTAAGTTAACCTCGATACATCGCTTCAGGATTTTCTCCAAGTTGCTCAAACAATGGTCGAATGAGTTCCCAAATACTGAGAAATCATCCATAAAGACCTCCAGGTATTCACCTACCATCTCTGAAAAGATGGCTAGCATGCATCGCTGAAAGGTAGCAGGTGCATTGCATAACCCAAATGGCATACGACGGAATGCGAACATGCCATACGGGTAAGTGAATGTGGTCTTCTCTTGATCTTCAGGAGCAATTGTGACTTGGTTGTATTCTGAATATCCATCCAAGAAGCAGAAATATTTCTGCCCTACCAATCGCTCAAGAATTTGGTCAATGAATGGCAGGGGGAAATGATCTTTCTTGGTCGCCTCATTGAGCTTTCTATAATCAATGCACACCCTCCATGTAGTGGTGGTGCGGGTAGGGATGGATTCGCTACGCTCATTGGTGACAACGGTGAGCCCAGCTTTCTTGGGGACCACTTGAGTAGGGCTCACCTAAGGGCTATCGGAGATTGGGTAAATGATGTTAGTGTCAAGCCACTTGATAATCTCCTTCTTGATGACCTCTCGCATATTCGGGTTTAATCGTCTCTGCATCTGACGGGAAGGTCGGGCTCCATCTTCTAGGTAAATCTTGTGGGTACAATAGGTGGGGTTAATTTGTCTCAAGTCTGAAATAGTCCAGCCAATGGCAGCCCTATGTTCTGATAGGGTCGCGGTCAACCTAAGTTCCTGATCCTTGGTTAGATGGGCGTTGATAATCACTGGGAAGGTCTGGTCAGGTCCAAGGAAGACGTATTTGAGATTCTTGGGTAGCGACTTCAACTCGGGTGTGGGTGGGACAACAGTCGATAGAAAGGGGAAAGACGGGAGTTGATCAACATCAATCTCCTTGAACGGTGGTGGCTGATGGTAATCGGCTCTACAGAGGTCAATGTGCACAGATGGTGACGGGTCAGAACAGTCATCACAGGGTTGGGTCTGATGGTCTGAGACAGAACTAAGGGTAAGGCATTCCTTGATCAAAGGCTCCACGGGATCGTGTTCCTTAACCTAGTCGCAATCGAGAGACTTGCTCGCCCTTAAGATATCCAACTGCATCTTTCTGTCTCCGAAGGCGATTTCCATGCATCCCATGTAACAATCAATGTTTGCCTTAGTCATAGCTAAGAAAGGTCTGCCTAGGATGATGGGTATGTTCTGTAGCTATTTAGGGACTTCCATGTCGAGCACCAAGAAGTCGATCGAGAAATAGAAGTCCTTGACCCGAACAATCACATCCTCGACAACCCCCTTTGGGGTCTTCACGGATCTATCAGCCAGCTGAATGGTCATAGGTGTAGGCACCAACTCTCCAAATCCAAATTGGTGATACAGGGTTGTGGGGATCAGATTGATTGAAGCACCTAAGTCTAGGAGCGCTCTATCAAGTGTCATGTCCCTGATATTGTAGGATATTAGGGGTGCTCCTCGGTTAGTTCGTTTGAGAGAAAGGTTGCTAGAGATATAGAACTAGCTTGCTCTGAGAGCACAACCTTCCTAGCTGCTTGGGGTCGTGGCTTACGCTTCGGCGTACAGGCGTCCATTAGGAACTTAGCATAAGCTGGGATGTGCTTGACTGCCTCGAGGAGCAGGATATTAATCTGAACCTGCTTGAAGATTTCCAAAAGCTCCTCATTTTCCACAACAACTTTCTTTTTCTTTATCTTCTCCAAGGCCTCGGGATATGGTGTCTGGATGTGAATAGGGTCCGTTTCTAGGTCCTTGGGTAGTGGAAGTGCGACCGAAGCTAGGTCTTTTGTTTGTTATAGTAATGTCGTTGTGGTACAGATAAAATAGCTACAGTTTGTCATCACTGCCACTATTACAATTTTACTCAGAAATATTTTTCTTCCGAGGTCGAACTCAAGGAGCTACTAGAATTATAGAAGTACAATGCTTTTATTACAAAAATAAGAGAGAGAGAGAGAGAGAGAGGTAGAGGTAGATTTTGTTTCTTGGTTTTTTCTTCTTCTCTTCTTTCTCTCTTTGCTTGTCTTCTTCTCTTCTTTATCTTCTTTTCTTTTCTTCTTCTTCTTTCTTCCTTCTTCTTTCTGCTTTCAGCTGCGGCACCTTTTCTTTTCTTTTTCTTCTTCTTTGCTTTGTCTGCAGAGCTTCATCCGTCATCTAATTTCTCAATCAGACGGCTTAAGTGGTGTCTGCTACAGTGCTTCCTTTGTGCTTCTTCTTCTTCTTCCTTCTTCTCTCAGTCTTCTTCTCCTTCTTCCTATGGTCTTCTTCTTCCTTCTTCCTTGGCCTTCTCCTTCTTCCTTCTTCCTTGGTCTTCTTCTCTCACACCCTGTCCCTGCACAAAGAGCAAAACCTACCCTGTCCCTCTACCTGCACGTCTCTCTCTCTCTGTAAACCACTCACAGGATGCTCTCCTAGAGAAGCGGGTAATCGGGTCGGGTTTCGTGCCCGTGACCAGGCGCACCGGTGTGTGGGTGATGCGCGAGGTGTGCTCAGATTGGGTCGGGTCGGATCCGCTGGATCCGCGTGATTAGCTCGCAGACCGGGCGGGTGAATGTGTGCGGGACCTCACCCCAGTGCTTTCGGAGGAGACCGGTAGAAAGCACAAAATCAATTTATACTACTGCGGGGTTTAGTAAACTCACGATGTAGGACTATCTTCAGCGCTCTTCTCGTGCGCGCCCGCAGCAGACCGCAGCTTTGCTTCCTCAGCTGCAGGCTCTATTCACGTCGATTGCTGGGTTAGCTGCCTTCGCACTACCCTCTCGACCTCGCAGCACCTGGAGCCCTGGAGTTCTGAAGCCTAGAGCGTGCGTGGAGCTACTTCAATGCAGCGTCAATGGCGGCCGGGCGTCGAAACTGCTAGACACGAAAAGGGCCTCTCAGCCTAATCAGATCAGCGGGGGACCTTCGCCGTGGCACGACGAAGGTGATGCGAGGTGCAGCAGGTCGTGGGGTGGCCTAGGCGTGCGTGCCTAGGTCGCCCTGTGACCGAAGGTGTGGGTGTATTCGAGGGAGCGATGAGTGGGTGTAGAGCGGCAGTGGGTGGGCAGAGATTGTTCAGCGTGATGAGGAGGAGGTTATGTGAGGGTCGGCGAGGCGTGTGGGGCGGCGGAGCGATTGGAGCATCTCGCCAGAGGGTGGCCGGAGACGAAGAAGGTGACGGTGGATAGAAGCGATCGAGGGTTTAATCGAATGAAAGACAGTGAGGAAAAGAAAGAGGGGGAGATGGGGAATAGTTCTGACCTAGTTACAGGGACGAAGGGGCCGGAGGAGGGCGGCAGTCGTATCGACTGTCGCCGGAGAAGAAGATACCTAGAGAGAGAGGGCGGCGGCGAGGAAGGGAGCGGGAGGGCGCGCATTGGGTACGGCGCGACGCGGGAGGAGTGGGCGAAGGTGGCTCTGCTGCTAGTATTACAGCAGAGCGACGAGATGGAGGAGGAGCCACTAAAGCTGGTGGGTTTCTGCCGGAGTGGGAAGAGAGGAAAAATGGGGGTTTTTCTCCATCAGGACCGACCTAATCCCGTTGGCTGGCGACGGCGATCCTTATAAAGGCGAAGGCGGAGGGGTGGGCGTAGGGAGGCGACGTGCCTCCCTCGCCGGAGAATGGTCGGAGTTGCAACCCATACCTTCCGCGTGTTCGCACGGAAGGTGTGGGCGATGGCAGAGGTCATAGCGGTGTCCCTGCGACAGTAGACGTCGCAGGGAATACCCAGTTCAACTGGTAGAGGGCCTCCCTCACCCTGCGCGATGCCATGCTCCGCGCAAAGTCGCCGGAGCATGGCGCTGCTCAAAGATTTGCAGGGGGGACCTAAGTGCAAAGAATGACAAAGAACCTAGGGGCCAAAATGCGAGGGTTTCGAAAGTTGAGGGTCAAAAAGTAATAGATGAGGACCAAAATGCAAAGTCGGTCAAGAAGGTTTCTTCTTAGGCTCAAGTTTTTATGCATGACTAAATGGGACCTAAGGATTCTAATGGTGAATTTTATTTCTAGATCAGACCTTGTTTGACCGGATAATTTACGTAAAAACCCAAATTAAATCATTAATTGGGCATGGTTCTCAATGTAGGTCAAAATGGGTTCCCAAGGTCAAATTGAAGGTTCTAAACCCTAGAGATTATTTTCTATGAATTTTAGAGGGTTTATTCAATTTTTACTTTGCCTCAAACCTCGTGAATTGGAGTGGGTTTATTTTAGGGTTACAGAATGTCATTTAATTCCTTGGAGTTGCTGTAGCCCTTGTTGGATCAAATCATCCCACTTTCCTTCTTATTAGGTTAGTTTGACCTATGTTTAGACCCTGAGTTACCCTGTTTAGTGATTGTGTTGGTGAAATTGCATTTTTACCCCTTATGACCTATTTTCTTCACAAACTCAGAATTCTCTGAGTCAAGCCTTGCTATGAGTTATGTAGGAGCTTTTTTTTTCTCGCATATCTAGGTTAGATTGTGCTAGTTAGGGTTCATGGTGAGGTTCTCATCATACCCCCATGCCTAGCTTTTGCTAGTCCCTTAGCAAAAACTTAAGGTTTTAACCTTTGTTCTAGACCATGATGTTTTTAATAGCTTCAGATAAGTGCTTTTTCATTTGAACTTAGATTAGGTTAGAATGATGACCATAGGCCTAAAAGGTACTCTAGTACCAATCAAGATCCAGATCTGTCTAGCTTCAGTCTCAGTCTTTAGCAAAGGTTTTTAAGGCCCACAAGAACTAACCTAAGGTCTATTGGACTTTGTGGTTAAAGCACCCGTGCTTGAAATGATTTTAGCCCTGGCTCAGTTCACAGTGTGTTTTGTAAGAGAGAGAGATAGAAGATTTTTCTGTTTGGAGAGTTTTCTCTCTCGTTTTCTTTTTAATTTTAGCTTAGGATTGGCTTTTCAACACGGTCTGTATCAGATTCCTTGCTCCCATCATCGATCCTCAAGGGTTCCTAGCAATCGATGCTTCAAGATAGCACCGCCCATGGCAACCCCCGGAACCCTGGCTATTGACATTTCGAGATAATCCCATCCATGGTATTCCATGGCCGAATCCAGACCCTGGCAATTGACACTTCGTGATAATGCCATCCATGGAATCTAAACCAGCAGAGTGTTTACATGCCCCAAGTAGGATATGTAAATATCCTAAGAGACAAGCACCGAGGAGATGATATTTTGTTACGCATCTTCGAGGGGATTTTCCGCCTCTCCGCGCTGGGAACTCATCCAAATCAACTTGTATTGATCGGCCGCTCCTACTCTAGGGTACTTTTCAGAATTTTGTGACGCTTCTACGTAATTTTGATTTTTACGCTTACTGAACCAGGTTGTGTGTGAGGTTAGGGTGCTTAGGTTACTGAGTCTCGTAAACCAAAAGTTAGTTAATGAGGTCAAATACTCCCTAAGCCTTGGACCTAATACTTAAGCTTTTCATTTTCCTCAACCTCTTGAGGAATGTCTAGATCTTAATGGATACTAAGAGTCTATCCAAGAATGCCTAAAGTTTGCGTTCTTACTAATCTCACCATGCACTTTTCATTTCTTTTCTTGAATAAGGTCTAGAACTTAGGTCAATCCCTTAGTTTCTTACTAATGACTATCACTCTTTTCTTTCATTTTTGTGCTCCTTTTTCATTTTGTTTCTTTTTCTTCTCCCACAAAATTTCCTTTCACCTCTTATTCTCTTATTCTTTTTCAAAAATTTTTTTTATTTTTATGGTGTTTTTGGCATATGTGAATTTTTTGAAACCTTTTCTTACAAGTTTTGCACTTTTATACTCCCCCATGCCTAAGGTTTGCAATGTCCTCATTGTGACTTAGGGGATTTTTATTTACTTAGTTCATTATTTAAGACAGATGTTTTGATGAGTGAATGGGTCGGGATGAATTTTGCGGATGATTTCTAATCTTAGATGCAAGCATCTGAGGTGGAGTCGGCTGTCTATAAGGGCGAACCTTAAGTGCACAAAGGTGTGAAAAAGGGTTTAGATTTTCAGGAATATGATGGGCTGCCTCCCGTTAAGCGCTGAGTTTTACGCATCGGCTGGGCGCAATAAGCTCAAGGGAAATGGAGGATATAAGATGATTCAGCCGAATTAGTGGAAGTCATATCAATGAACGGCTTGAGTCTCTGACTGTTCACGATGAAAGGTTCGGAATCGTGGTTGAGCGGACTGATTTCGATGGCTCCATTTTCAAAAACCTGTCGGACTAAATATGGTCCGACCCACTTGAATCGTAGCTTTCCAGGGAAAAGTTTGAGTCGGGCATCAAAGAGTAGGACCTTCTGACCAGGATGAAAGATCTTTCTCGAGATATGCTTGTCATGGAAGGCTTTAACCCACTCCTTATAGATTCGCGAGTTCTCATACGCGTCGAGGCGTAATTCATTGATCTCGCAGATTTGAAGTTTTCTGTGGGTTCCAGCCTTCGAAAGATCTAGATTACAGTTCCGTACTGCCCAATAGGCTTTATGCTCCAGTTCTACGGGAAGGTGACATGCCTTCCCATACACCAGTCTAAAGGGAGACATACCTAATTGGATTTTGTAGGCGGTCCTATAGGCCCACAATGCTTCCGGAAGTCGGGACGACCAGTCCTTCCTATCAGGTCGAACAGTGACCTGCAGGATTTTCTTGATCTCCCGATTTGATAGCTCAGCTAGACCATTAGTTTGGGGGTGGTAAGGAGTAGAGATTCGGTGAGACACCCCGTATTTGGTCATCAGTGACCTAAACTGAGCGTTTGTGAAATGGGTCCCCCCATCAGAGATTATAGCACGAGGAATCCCAAACCTTGAGAAAATGTTTTGATGAATGAATTTGAGAACGATTTTGTGATCACAGGTTCGGGTCGGTATGGCTTTGATCCATTTGGACACGTAGTCCACAGCAAGCAGAATGTATTCGAAATCATCCAAAGCAGGAAAGGGGCCCGTAAAATCAATCCCCCAAACATCAAAGATTTCGCATACTAGAATTGGTTGCAAAGGCATCATGTCGCGACGGCTCATGTTGCCCAAAGTCTGGCAACGACTGCATGCCTTGCAGTGACTGTATGCGTCTTTGAACAGCGTGGGCTAGTAAAAGCCACACTGGAGGACTTTTGATACGATTTTATGCCCAGAGAAATGGCCATCGCATGCCTGGTCATGGCAAAAAGAGAGAATATTGTTGATTTCCTCCTCCGAGACACATCTTCGGATGACTTGATCAGCACCTATGCGGAAAAAGTACGGGTCTTCCCAGATGTAATACTTGGCATCAGAACGCAATTTGTCTTTCTTGGCCTTCGGCCAATCAGATGGGATCTGATGAGATGCCAAGTAGTTTACTATATCAGCAAACCATGGAAGTCTAGTACCGATAGTCAGTAGGTGTTCATCAGGAAAATGTTCCGTGATGGGTTCGGAAGGGTTGATAATCTCAGAAGGAAGACGGGACAGATGGTCGACTACCACATTCTGCCTTCTCTCCTTGTCGCGAATCTCAAGATCGAACTCTTGCAATAGCAAGATCCAACGAATTAGTCGGGGCTTCGCGTCCTTCTTGGCAAGGAGATGCCTTACAGCCGTGTGATCCGAGTAGATGATGACATGGGGACCCACGAGATACGATCAGAATTTTTCAAGGGCAAATACTACGGCTAGCAGCTCTTTCTCCGTAACTGTATAGTTACGCTGAGCCTCGTCAAGTGTCTTGCTAGCGTAGTAGATGACCACGGGTTTCCCGTCAGCTTTCTGCCCCAGGACTGCTCCTACAGCGAAATCAGACGCATCGCACATGATCTCAAAGGGTTGAGACCAGTCAGGGGATTGTAGGATAGGTGCCTGGGTGACTCGGTCACGAAGGTTTTCAAAGGCTAGTGTGCATTCCTTAGAGATTTCAAAGGGTACATCCTTAGAGAGAAGAGAAGTCAAGGGGCGCACGATTTCGAGAAATCTGGAATGAAACGACGGTAAAAATCGACGTGCCCCAGAAAAGAAGGGATGTCCCTAATCGAGCTAGGCATAGGAAGGCGAGAGATCAGATCAACCTTAGCTTGATCCACTTGGATGCCTTTTTCCGAAATTAAGTGTCCCAGGACAATTCCCTCAGGCACCATGAAATGGCTCTTTTCCCAGGAAGGAATCAAATTCACATCGATGCATCGCCTGAGTATCTGGACCAAGTGTTGGAGGCAATCAACAAATGATGCTCCAAAAACTGAAAAGTCATCCATGAAGACTTCCAGATAGTCACCTACCATATCTGAGAATATGGCAAGCATGCACCGCTGAAAAGTAGTGGGTGCATTGCAAAGACCGAAAGGCATCCTTCGGAAAGCGTATGTTCCGAAGGGGCAGGTGAACGTAGTCTTTTCTTGGTCCTCAGGATGGATTGCCACCTGGTTGTAACCGGAGTACCCGTCAAGAAAGCAGAAGAACCTATTTCCCGCTAGTCTCTTGAGAATTTGATCAATGAAAGGTAGTGGGAAATGATCCTTCTTCGTGGAGGAATTGAGTCGGCGGTAATCTATACAGACTCTCCACGCGTTGGCTAAACAGGTAGGAATGACTTCTCCGGTCTCAGTCGTTATAGTGGTGAGTCCTGCCTTCTTAGGCACAACCTGAATTGGGCTCACCCAACGACTATCGGAGATTGGGTAGATGATCCCGGCATCTAGCCACTTGATGATCTCCTTTTTCACGACCTCCTGCAGATTAGGGTTCAAGCGTCTCTGCATTTCACAAGAAGGTTGTGCGCCCTCTTCTGAATAGATATGATGAGTACAATAAGAGGGACTTATTCCAGTCAAATCATCGAGAGTCCACCCAATGGCTCTGCGATGTTGCTGGAGGACAGCAATCAGACGGGATTCCTGTTCGGGATTGAGGTTGGAGTTGATAATCACAGGAAGGGTCTGATTAGAACCCAAAAAGATGCATTTCAAGTGAGCAGGAAGGGGCTTTATCTCGAGGATGGGGTTATCAGCAGCGGCGGGTGGTTCAGAATAGACGTGAGGTTCAAGGGTGGGAGTTACTGGGTTGTTCAAATCTGGATTCGACTCCTCTGTTTGCGGGTCAAGATCTTTCTGCGGTTGATGAGGTATAATCAGGTCATTCTGGAAGTGTGTTTCATCAACCAAAGCCCTAATATCACAAATATATTCAATGACACCGCAATTGATTCCTTGTTGGGCCTTAAATATATCAATTTTCAGGATTTGATTCCCAAATTTGAGCTCTATTTGGCCCTCTTCACAGCTAATGTTGGCTCTAACAGTAGCCAAGAAAGGTCTCCCTAAAATGATTGGTGTATCCCTAGGGTTCTCAGGTGCGTCCATGTCTAAGACTATAAAGTCTACAGGAAAGTAGAAATCTCGCACCCTCACAATAACATCCTCGAGAATCCCTTTTGGTGACTTTATAGATCGATCTGCTAATTGTAATGTCACCTCAGTAGGTTTTAGCTCAGATTCTTCTAGATGGTCAAGTAAGGATGTGGGTATCAGATTTATGGAAGCACCCAAGTCTAGGAAGGCTCTATCAAATTGGGTATCACCTATCTTGCAGGAAATTAGGGGAGTACTAGGGTCTTTAACCTTGGGTGGGAGTCTGCTTAGGATTACAGAGCTGGCTTGCTCTGACAAAACAATTGGATTCCCACTCATGGTTCGTGGCTTACGCTGGGGTGTACACACATTCTTTAAAAATCGTGCGTAAGCCGGTATGTGGCAGATTGCATCCATCAAGGGGATGTTTATGTGGACCTGCTCAAAGAGCTTGACCAGGTCCTCCTCAGGTGCCACGGGCATGGTAGTCCTCTTTCCCTTGGTCAAGGCCTCGGGAAACGGAACCTTGGTTGGTTCTTTTAGGATAGGTCTAGGTCTTGGATCTGGGACAGGGGTAGGAACGTCCTGGATTACCGTCCTAGGCTTGGGATCACTACCAGGCTTGGAGTGGTTTGGATGAGGTGGATCTTGGGTTTCCTTACCACTACGGGTTGTTACGGAATTAAGTCCTGCCTGGTTTTGGTTGGGATTAGGTAAGATGGGTTGCTACTGGTAGCCTGCAAAAGAAGTGGGGGCCTCCATCTCGTCGGGTGAAGGAACAGAGGGGGCCTGATAAATCATATGGGCTTGGCCCAGGTTTGGGTTCATAACGCGCTGCTGGGTTGGCACGTTATTCGGGTTAGGAAGAGGTTGGGAAGGAAGAGTGTCTGGCTGGCGAGAATTTGCTAGCTGGGCCAGTTGATTTCGTACCTCTGTAAGCTTGTCCTTGTGTTGTTTTTGGATAGCCGCATTCGTTCTCTAAATGTCAGCCAAAGTCTGAAGGATAAGGGACATTTGATCTTGATTTGGCCCTGATGGATAAGTAGGGTTGGGCCGAGGCTGAGGCGGCTGGTACGGATGGGAGGGTTGTGGGCAGGGCTGAAAGGGTAGTCTTTGCTTTTGGGAATTTCCCGCCCACTGAAAGTTGGGATGGTTTCGCCACCCAGGGTTATAGGTGTTGGAGAACGGGTCGTTTTGGATGGCGTTGAGGTCCTCGCAGGTCTGAGGAACCTCCAGAGAGTCAGAGAAAGGGGGAATGGAATTCCCCGGGCTGGCATAGAAAGGATCGGATGGACCTCCAGTCTGAGAATCAGATGATGGATATGGATCCATCCCAGGAGAAGATCGATGGAGAATGTTTTGCACAGTCTCCCGTGTGGAAGGAGGCTGTGCGAAGGAGTTATGCGCAGAGGTGGCTTGCTGCAGGTGCTGAGTCAGCTCATCCACCTTGTTAATGATTGAGACCTTGTCCAATCGACTGGCCATTAATTCCAGGTCGACTGATGCAGACAGGTCCTACATCTCATGTGCTCCCCTAAGATTCATCGATGCGCGGGTATTCGTCCTGTCGAATAATCCCATGGAGTCATTATTGATGGAGTTCTCGCACATATTTTCGAGAATCTCCCATACGGTGTCCTCATGTTGACCCATGATATTCCCTCCGCAGGTTGCATTGACGAAAAGACGGATGTCCTCACGGAGTCCCTGGTAAAAAGATTGGACCTGTTCCCATTTAGGAACTCAATGATGGGGGCACTTTCTCATGAGATCCTGAAAGCGATCCCATGCCTCATGGAGAGGTTCCCCTGTTTGCTGAGTGAAGTGAGTAATCTGATGGCGCAAGGCATTGGTCCGACCAATGGGAAAGAACTTTTTCAAAAATTCGGACTGAAGTTCTTCCCAAGTATTGATCGGCCGGGTCTGAGTTTGATACCAATGAGCGGCCTTGTCCATAAGAGAAAAGGAGAACATCTTCATGAGAAGAATATCCCGATTTTGCGCATCTGACCCAAAAGTTTGGGCCAGATGCTTTAGCTGTTTGATGTGCTGGAAGGGATCTTCGGAATTAAGCCCATGGAATTTAGGTATAGCATGAATCATATTGGGCTTCAATTCGGAATCAGGTCCTCCAGTCGGGATTCTGACTCGAGGCTCAATGGCCACCGCAGCAGGATTATAATGGTCCCACATCATAGGACGCTGCGGTGGGTGCACAATGTTTTGGAAGAGGTCATTGAGTCACTGGAGCTGGTGCTCCAGATTGTTTTCTTCCTCAACTGGCTAAGCCATGATGGGGGAAGAAGAAGAGCTTGGTTCAGAATCAGATGAGAGAATGATGGGGTAGGGCTGCTGTGCAAACACGGGCGTCGAGGCATGGCCTTGACGAGAGTGAATTCCTAAAGGAGATCTTAAGGGTGGTCTTAAGGATCTTCTACCGTTCATGCACTGTTGGAATAGATGAGTTTAGAAGGTGCTGGACCCAATCAAGACACCCAAAACTTGTTGGGTGACTACAGAGGTGCGGGGTAGATGGACCCCTTGATCAAAAAGATCGTCCACCTGAGAATTACCTGGGCAGCCAGAGAGGGTGAGTCCTGCGAAGACCCCTACATGGTAGAGCGTTCCCACGGGTTACAGGGTTTCCCCCACCCGACCTCTCTTGTCACTGCGGTTCCAGGTAGACTAGAATGAGGATCTTGACCTCTTAAGTCTACCTCTTTTACTTTAAGATCAAGGTGCTTAAGGTTTCACTTGAGCTCTTAGGTATTTTTGTGAACAAGGTGACCTAATTTGAAGGTTGGTTGACCCTAGGGGTTAACTTTACCTAGTGATTCCTTTGAGAATTTATTAGGTCTTGTTTCTTTTTTAGGGTTCAAGTGTTTAGAGAGCCAATTGTTTAGGATTTTTCTTAATAGGTATTTTTAACCAATGGCTTAGGCACACCTCTTTTTAGGAAGATCTTTTCTTTGTTAATAGAAGGTGTGTCTCTAAAAACCCTAAATTTTTAATCCTTGGATTGGCTCTAGTTGGTCCATTTAAGTTGCCTCAAAATTTTGGTATCTAGGGCTCAATCAAGAAGGTTACCTTAGTTGGATGGACAGTTAAGCATGAGTTGAAATGAAAATTAGGCAACTCTGATGAATTACTATGTATGATGCAGGTAGCCCTAAGTTGATTTTTCTTTTTGTTCCTTTTCAGATTTTAAGAGAGTTAGGAAAAGGGCTAATGAGGATTACCTGGTTGTTTGAGTGTTTGTTGTGCGGTTGCTCTTCTCATTCTTTTACCTGCACACAAGAGAGAGAAAAAGATTAGTAATCTCTTAAAAGAAATTCAAAGCTTCTAGAATAGCCGTAGTTCCCCGGCAACGGCGCCAAAATAGTGGAAGTGCGACCGAAGCTAGGTCTTTTGTTTTTTATAGTAATGTCGTTGTGGTACAGATAAAATAGCTACAGTTTGTCGTCATTGCCACTATTACAATTTTACTCAGAAATATTTTTCTTCCTAGGTCGAACTCAGGGAGCTATTAGAATTCTAGAAGTACAATGCTTTTATTACAAAAATAAGAGAGAGAGAGAGGTAGAGGTAGATTTTTTTTCTTGGCTTTTTCTTCTTCTCTTCTTTCTCTCTTTGCTTGTCTTCTTCTTCTCTTCTTTATCTTCTTTTCTTTTCTTCTTCTTCTTTCTTCCTTCTTCTTTCTGCTTTCAGCTGCGGCACCTTTTCTTTTCTTTTTCTTCTTCTTTGCTTTGTCTGCAGAGCTTCATCCGTCATCTAATTTCTCAATCAGACGGCTTAAGTGGTGTCTGCTACAGTGCTTCCTTTGTGCTTCTTCTTCTTCTTCCTTCTTCTCTCAGTCTTCTTCTCCTTCTTCCTGTGGTCTTCTTCTTCCTTCTTCCTTGGCCTTCTCCTTCTTCCTTCTTCCTTGGTCTTCTTCTCTCACACCCTGTCCCTGCACAAAGAGCAAAACCTACCCTGTCCCTCTACCTGCACGTCTCTCTCTCTCTGTAAACCACTCACAGGATGCTCTCCTAGAGAAGCGGGTAATCGGGTCGGGTTTCGTGCCCGTGACCAAGCGCACCGGTGTGTGGGTGATGCGCGAGGTGTGCTCAGATTGGGTCGGGTCGGATCCGCTGGATCCGCGTGATGAGCTCGCAGACCGGGCGGGTGAGTGTGTGCGGGACCTCACCCCAGTGCTTTCGGAGGAGACCGGTAGAAAGCACAAAATCAATTTATACTACTGCGGGGTTTAGTAAACTCACGATGTAGGACTATCTTCAGCGCTCTTCTCGTGCGCGCCCGCAGCAGACCGCAGCTTTGCTTCCTCAGCTGCAGGCTCTATTCACGTCGATTGCTGGGTTAGCTGCCTTCGCACTACCCTCTCGACCTCGCAGCACCTGGAGCCCTGGAGTTCTGAAGCCTAGAGCGTGCGTGGAGCTACTTCAATGCAGCGTCAATGGCGGCCAGGCGTCGAAACTGCTAGACACGAAAAGGGCCTCTCAGCCTAATCAAATCAGCGGGGGACCTTCGCCGTGGCACGACGAAGGTGATGCGAGGTGCAGCAGGTCGTGGGGTGGCCTAGGCGTGCGTGCCTAGGTCGCCCTGTGACCGAAGGTGTGGGTGTATTCGAGGGAGCGATGAGTGGGTGTAGAGCGGCAGTGGGTGGGCAGAGATTGTTCAGCGTGATGAGGAGGAGGTTATGTGAGGGTCGGCGAGGCGTGTGGGGCGGCGGAGCGATTGGAGCGTCTTGCCAGAGGGTGGCCGGAGACGAAGAAGGTGACGGTGGACAAGAGTGGTTGAGGGTTTAATCGAATGAAAGATAGTGAGGAAACGAAAGAGGGGGAGATGGGGAATAGTTCTGACCTAGTTACAGGGACGAAGGGGCCGGAGTAGGGCGACAGTCGTATCGACTATCGCCGGGGAAGAAGATACCTAGAGAGAGAGGGTGGCGGCGAGGAAGGGAGCGGGAGGGCGCGCGCTGGGTACGACGCGACGCAGGAAGAGCGGGCGAAGGTGGCTTTGCTTCTGGTATTGCAGCAGAGCGACGAGACGGAGGAGGAGGAGCCGCCGGAGCTGGTGGGTTTCTACCGGAGTGGGAAGAGAGGAAAAATGGGGGGTTTTTCTCCATCAGGACCGAGCTGTTCCCGTTGGCTGGCGACGGCGGTCCTTATAAAGGCGAAGGCAGAGGGGTGGGCGCAGGGAGGCGACGTGCCTCCCTTGCCAGAGAATGGTCGGAGTTGCAACTCATACCTTCCGCGTGTTCTCACGGAAGGTGTGGGCGATGGCAGAGGTCATGGCGGTGTCCCTGCGATAGCAGACGTCGCAGGGAACACCCGGTTCAACTGGTAGAGGGCCTCCCTCACCTTGCGCGGCGCCATGCTCCGCGCAAAGTCGCCGGAGCATGGCGTTGCTCAGAGATTTGCAAGGGGGATCTAAGTGCAAAGAACGACGAAGAACCTAGGAGCCAAAATGAGAGGGTTTCGAAAGTTGAGGGTCAAAAAGTAATAGATGAGGACCAAAATGCAAAGTCGGTCAAGAAGGTTTCTTCTTAGGCTCAAGTTTTTATGCATGACTAAATGGGACCTAAGGATTCTAATGGTGAATTTTATTTCTAGATCAGACCTTGTTTGACCAGCTAATTTACGTAAAAATCCAAATTAAATCATTAATTGAGCATGGTTCTCAATGTAGGTCAAAATGGGTTCCCAAGGCCAAATTGAAGGTTCTAAATCGTAGAGATTATTTTTCTATGAATTTTAGATGATTTATTCAATTTTTACTTTGCCTCAAACCTCGTGAATTGGAGTGGATTTGTTTTAGGGTTACAGAATGTCATTTAATTCCTTGGAGTTGCTGTAGCCCTTGTTGGATCAAATCATCCCACTTTCCTTCTTATTAGGTTAGTTTGACCTATGTTTGGACCCTGAGTTACCCTATTTACTGATTGTGTTGGTGAAATTACATTTTTACCCCTTATGACCTGTTTTCTTCACAAACTTAGAATTCTCTGAGTCAAGCCTTTCTATGAGTTATGTAGGAGCTTTTTTTTTCTCGCATATCTAGGTTAGATTGTGCTAGTTAGGGTTCATGATGAGGTTCTCATCATTGGGTCTTTCCTGGTCATCTTCAAAGTCGGGTATTTCAGGGGGTGAAGTCTCAGGAGGAGTCAGCCATTTGGGCTCCTGGGTTTTAGTGCCACTTCTCAAGGTCACCGCATTTGCAGAGGCATTAGGACCATGAGTTGATCCTTAAGAAGAAGAGGAAGAAGAAACGTCAAACCCAGGGGTGTTTGTGGGGCTGGTTGGACCATGTGGATCTATCTGGGATTGCCTTGGAACCCTTGCGAATTAGGGCCTCTGTTAATCACGTTTCGCGGGTTCGGTTGTGGCTGAGAAGGAAGGGATCCCTATTGTTTACAATCCAACAGCTGGCTCAACTGTCCCATCACTAAAGCCATTTCCTCCTGGTATTTTTTGTTCATTTCAGCCATCATTTTTATCAAGGTGTCCATTTACTTTTGTGGGGGAGGGGCTGGCCTATTTGGGTTATAAGGGGGTCTAACCGATGGACCTTGCTGATAGGAAGTCAGGTTTGGCTGATGGTTTAGCCTGGGCTGGTTCTGAAATTAAGGCAGTTTCTGGTTCGTCCAAGCAAAGTTTGGGTGATTACGCCATCCAGCGTTATAAGTGTTGGAGAAGGGGTCAGGTTTGAAATAACCTTGGATAGCCTGGACATCTTCAAAGATAGAAGGTTTCAAGGGGGAGGGAAGAGAATAATCAGGGGTTGAGGGAGCAAAGGTCCCTCCCTGGAACATGGTTAGGGGTTGTTCCAGGTGCATCTGGCTTAGTGGCTGGACTAGGTCAACGTTGTGAGCTCCATTTACTAGGGAGAGGATCTGTAGCGGGATCCTGGTTCGGTTCAACAGTTCATCTATTTTCTTATCTACCAAGTCCACTCGATTCAATTTCTTAGCAATGATATCCATGTCAACCGTTCCAGAATTTGCTTGTACCTCATAGATCCCACCACGGGGTTGACTGGATCGACTAAACTACGTCATGGAGGCATTGTTGAGCGAATTTTCGCTTGTAGACTTGAAGAGCTCAAATGCGCTCTCCTCGTCTTTGTTCAGGAAGTTTCCCCCACATGAGGCATCGACGAAGTTCTGAAGGTTGTTGTCCAGACCGTGGTAGAAGATCTGGGCCAATTACCACCTTAGTACTTCGTGGTGTGGGCATTTCCTCAATAGTTCATTAAATCTCTCCCACTCATGGAACTGTTCAATGCCCTGGAGTGTAAAGGTGGTAATGGCTCTTTAGAGGGCATTGGTCTTTTCTATAGGGAAGAATTTCTTTAAGAATGCATGCCTCAGTTCTTCCCAGGTGGAAATGGATCTTCCTAGAGTCCTAAGCCAGAGAGAGATGCTTTGTCTCTTAGAGAGAAGGGGAACATCTTGATCAAAATAATGTCTAGGCTACTGTTCCTGGGTTTTATAGTCCGGGCGATCCGATCAAGATTCTTTAGGTACTGGAAGGGGTCCTCATTTGAGCTCCCATGGAAGTGGCTCTGAATCAGGCTCAGGACATTTGGTTTCAGCTCAAAATCATAACCCCCCTCGGGGATCCTAAGGTGTGGTTCAACCGAATCGTAGAAGGATTGTAGAAGTCGTGGAAGGGACTAGGTTGGTCCTGGAATTGTGGTGGATCAAGTGGTGGTTGCCCTTGCGGATCCTGCAAAGGTGGTAGTGGTTGTCCCTGCGAGTTCTGTAATCGGTGTATGGCTTGCATGATAGTGTGGATCTGTTGCTACTGAAGCTGGTGGTTTGCATTGATCTGGGCCTGGATGATGGCCATCGTATCTGGTGGAGGTTGGTCCTCAACCTCATCTACTCTAGGTTCGGCCATGTCTCTAGCAAGATCAAGTCTCCTGGTTTCCCGTCCCAAAGCAAACAACTTGGGATGAAGCGATCATCTCTCGTGCATACACTAGAGAAGAACGGGGGAGGGATGCGAAGAGAGACAGATGCGAGAAGCATCTATGCACAACCAAGCAAACAAGCCTAGTTCCTTACAGTGTATTCCTTAGGGGACCTAGAAATCTCTAAAAGAACGATCAAGTCTGTAGGCATGGGACCGCCCTTCCCAAAGCTAATCTAGCCAGGTTGATTACGAGGGGATTGTGGGAAAGGTTCTTCCTTTTGCTTGCGTCGCCCGTTTCGTAGACCCCACAACCACAGTTGTTTGACACTTCCCCGCAGCCTAGTCACCAGATTCTACTAAGGGAATGAAGGCCAAGTGTCCAGCAAACAAAACCACGCCTCTTGAGACTTAACCCAATCTGGCCTAGGGCACGTCTACTCTATTTTAATGGGGCTAGGGCAGTGCTTGTGCATAGGTTATGTGATGAGGCGTTGATTGGGGTGGTGCCTCTTAGTTATCCAATTCAAGTGTGTGTGCTCCTAACAAGACATGGTTTTCAAGCAAGGATTTAAGATGTGTCTTTTAATGTTTGTCCTTACTTTCGTGTCTTTTAGGGTTGACGTGTCTTAATGTTTATAGGCAAGTTTCAAGTGGGTACGCCAAGTTTTGTACACAATCGGTAAGAGTGGATTTCCTTTAACGTGATGAGGCCCTAAAACCCTAATGTGCTCATTCTAGTGTTCATGCAATTTCTACCAGATGAGTCGATTTTAGGGGTGAGTGGTGCGGTCCATGTCAATTCACGGTGACTTCCCAAACACCACTTAAAAAGAAAAAGAACACTCGAAAAAGATTAGGTCTTTAAGAATATTAGAGTGTATATTTGTTTTTGTTGGGTGATGAGTTACGAATGAGGATCAGGTAATCATTCACCACACCAATTTTTTTCTGATTTTAAATTTTTTTAGATTTTTTTTTAGGCAAGCAAACAACCACAGGCAGATAATTGCTCACAACCGGTCCTTACTGTGCTTACTCCATCTCCACCGTCACGAGTTGTGCTCATTCGCCGTCCAAGCACCGAGTTCCTGCAACCATAAAGTAGAGGGAGAAAATGTGTTAGATGATGTGAGCAGGGATTCAAAATGGAAGTGACAAAATAAATCCGTTGTCTCCCCGGCAACGGCGCCAAAAACTGACGCGCTTCAGATGCGTTTGTTTAAGAATGTCGTTGTAGTTCACGTTCGCTGCATCGGTTTTAAATAAAGAAACGGACATGAGTCCGAGTGTCGAACATGGGGAGGTGTGAAAATCAGGTTTTTCTGTCACTTAGTCTCACGGAAATGGCAGGTTTTGCTTGCAAGAAAACACAGGAGAAAAGCGAGTAAGGGAGAGAGAGAGAGAGTAGGGTTAGGGTCCTTTTATTCACGACATGCAACTTAAACATCAAAAGAGAGAGAATAGCTAGATAAGAAACATTATCATTTAACATGCACTTGAGTTTTACAAATACAACAATAGCTAAATGCTTAAGCACAAGTAAAGTAAAGCTAAGATAAAGAGGGAGAGAGAGAGAAAAGAAGACGGCGAGGCGGCCACGGCGGTGGAGGAGGGCTCCGTCGACAGCTCGTCGGCTTCGGTGATTGCAAAAGAGAGCTAAAGGTGGCTAGGAGTAGGGTAGAACACTTGCAAGGGTATTCAATGCCCTACATGGGTAGTTGGAGGGGGTTTATAGAGGAAAAAGGGCTTTCTAAATGAGGTAGGGGCTTTAGCGATGTCTCGGACGTCGCTAAAACCCTTCCTGAAATGTCGGTGAAGCTCTTCTGCACGCTGGTTCAACGCGCGTGCCCGTTCTTCTTCTCGCGCGCAATCCATGTGGTTGCCTTGAGGGCCGTCCAATCGAAGATCGGACAGCTGAGATTGTGCAGAGGGCACACTCGCGGATCATGCTTGCGCAGTGTGTACCTAGCGTGTCATTGCGGGCGTCTGAGCGTGCTCATCTGCGGGTGCCATGTCTCGCGATCACCACCGTTCGCGTGCTGATCCACGGCCCAATTTCACCCGTGCACGATCCTGCAGCTGCATTTCATCTTGCCGCGATTCGAACTCGCGGCGAGTGTGCGAGGGATGGAGCGCGAACCGCTATGCTATGTCGTGCGGTTGTTGCGGTTGAGCGGGCGCTGGCAGCCGTTCTCAGTCGTTCGATTGAAGATCAACGGCTGAGATCACTCCTGTGGGTGATCTTGTGCCACGTGGCCGCGCGTGGACAGTTGATCATTAGATCAACTGTCAGGACTTCTTGGGCCATTTGCGGGAGCTCCGGATGTCGGATTTGGTCGATCTTAAGTCCGTTGGACTCCATTCGTCGTTCTGAATCCATCCGTGCAGTTCGATTGCTCATCTGAGGCTTGTTTTGACATGAACTTCTACAAATGGCCATTAACACTAGTTTATAAGCAATCTCAATGTGCGATGCATGTAATGTTCCCATGCCCATTATGATGTGTTATTCATTCATATTATCTTTAAGACAAACCCCGATTGGCAGAATTATTACCCCAAAATATAGTGTTATCACTGCCTTAGTTCTTAATTAGGCCAATTAATCACATCATAAGCTCACATTTGGGCTTAATCAAGCCCTCGCACAGTGTCGAGCCCCCAGCTCACACACTGCACACCAATTTCATCACAAACCAAGGCCATAGTCACATGCTCGTATCAGATGGGAAGAGAGAGTTATAAAGGCGCTCGACGCCTGACGATTGAAGAGGGGGATGCACAAATTCAATATAAGAGCCTCAGCGCACTTCGTGCCACACAATGTGGCACTATCTTTAGCGCCACCCAGCGTTGAAATTCAGCACAATTGTGCTGATTTCAAATTTTTGGTCCTCAATTCGAGGGCCATATTTTATTATAAAATAAAATAAAATTATATTATAATAAAGTATTTACATAGTACTATACAATTGTATAGTTAATTTAGAAATTTAATTATATTCACTATATAAATTAATTCGATAAAGTATACAGTTTATACATAACTGATTTTAAGTTTTATTCCTTAATTACGTATAAATTAGTTAATATATGGTCTAATTGACCTTATACAAAGTTAGTATATATATTAAAGTATTTAATACATATTTTTATTATATTTTACAAGTTTTATTTCTATTTTATTTACAGTTAAATAACAGATTTTGGACTGTTTTACATATAAATAAAGTTTAAATAGTATAATACAATATGAGTATACTTAAATTAACTTAAATCACTTAAAATATATTAGTTTAAATATACAGTATAAGTTAACTTAGTTTTAACTTAAATTATTAATATATTTTAATTTAATTTAAAAACTTAACTAGTAAATTAATAAATTACTTATTTATTCTACATATATAATTAAATTATGATACAGGGTTAAATATGTTCATTATATATATATATATATATATATATATATATATATTTACAGTATCATAACTAAAAAGCTTATTTTTTAGAGTTTATTAATTTATATAGCTTATTAGTACATATAAGTTAGTTTAATTGAAGAATAGTTACATAATTAAGATATATACAGTATAATCTAACTTAAATACTTAGTTTATGTACTACATTATTTGCATAAGTTTTATATATATATATATATATATATATATATAATTTACACTATAGATAAATAAGCTTCCTATTTACCTTATATTTACAATTATATACATAGTATATAAAGGATTTTTAGGTATTTTTTATTGTTTCAGTTTTTTATGGGTTTTATATATTTTATAGAGGTAGGGGATGAGAGAGAAAGAAAGAGATGAGAGATAGAATGTATTTTTTGTATTTTTATAGGTTAGTGTCTTTTATTAAGTTTTAAGGTAGACCGAATCGTCGGCTGGTATGTTCTATCAAGCCGAGGGTTCAGAATGACTTGAAACTTGACATATATGTAGAGAAATAGTTAATCCTACTCACTACATCTTTATTTATTTTTTTATGATTTTTTAAAGTATTTTTATTTAATTACAAAGTTAGCACATTTTAGGGTCTTCTTAGTGTTTTAAAAGGAACCTAAGACCCTAAATTCTAATCTATGAGGAGAATAGGCAGTGAACTGCCTCAGTTAAGTCCTAGACACTATACAAAAGGGTATGCACTCATATAATCATGCTTTTCCGTAAATTTTCAGTTTGATTTTTTAGTTTGGACAGATAGCACATCAATTAGCTGACAAAGAAAGAATTAATCATGAAACAAGCCATTCCAAGTTAAATTTTAATCAAGTACAAGTACATGAAGGCTTGTATACATAAGATACAGAATTAACAACATGTCAACTAATTTAAACACTAAAAACTAAGCCTTCTATCCCACAAAATTTCATTCACAAGCAGGAGCAACAGCTACATCCGCAGCTTCAAGCAGCAGCTGCAGCAACTGACAGCAACCGAAGGAGCTAACAGTAGCTAAAGGAGCTACTCCAACCGTCTTAAACATGATATAGAACCTTGCTGCAAGGAATTCAGACATCGGAGAAGACAATCTGCAATAGGTCTGAAATTCCAACTCAGTAAATTATCTCCTGATACTGTCATCTATATCTCAAATCAGACTTGAAGAAATCTGATTAGAGATATAGAGTAACTTGATCAGGAAATATTTTTTTGACTTGAATAAAAATGTAGCTGCATCATGCAGCAATTTGCTATAATTTTGGGATTTATGAACACAGAATAGAAATCACTTAAAGAATAAATCTGACAAGGGTTGAAATTCACATAAAGAACCACTCGAAAATACAAATCAAAATCCCTTATTAGTAACATTTTGTCAAATCAGATCAGAAGAAGAGCTGATCTAACTCTTTCTAATGCTATAGACAGCATGTAGAAAGAGTTAAATCAGTCAATTAAATACACAAACTCAAATCCCAGAGCTCTGTAACCTTAAGGAATATTAAGAACTCCTTAGGTTAAAAAAAAATCAGAATTGCAACTTAAAGCAACTTATGAATACAAGGTAGAGTCTCAAATCAACAAAGTTGATTTTCCTTGTCTCTACCATGCATTCAACACATGTAAATCCTTAAGAAGAATAGATCAGGTTATGGCTCATTTGAGATGAATTCTGACATCAGAATCATCTCAGATTCCTAGCCAATCAGTAAATCAAAATCAAAATACCTCTGTTTACTTGATCAGAAATCATTTAAAGCTCATTTGGTGTAAAATCCTTGCAATCCAAATTCAAGGTAAATCAAGAAAATTGAATCCATTTTTTTAGCTCAGATCATGTGCTTTTGTGACAAGGATGGAGTGAATGAGAAGCCCCTGAGATGGTTGTTGATGCTAATTTCAGATCTGGGGTTGAAAACCATGCAGATATGAAATTAGATCTAATGAATGGGTGAATTGCGAAATAAACATCAAGGAAATCAGAAATGGAATGAAAAACATGTAGAGGAAGAACAATATGAACAGTGATTGGGTGAATTTCATCTCCTCTGATCTGGAATGATCAGAGGAGGTGAGGGGGGGAATTAAATCTAAATCTACTTCTAATGCTAAACTAACACACGCAGCAGATCAACACTACTTCTAACTCTAATTCTATTGCTAATATACCTAACTACTGCTACAGCTAAACTACAAAGCATGAAAACTATTCTAACAAAAAGAATGGGACCTGTGGGTCCTTAGCCGGCAGCTAAGGAGGAAGAATGGAGGGGGATGGTGCTCTAGCAGAGGTAAAAGCCTTCTAGTGAAGCTTCTGGGTCGTCCTCAGGTATACATCATCCTTAGCAACGAGAAGAGTCGGAGAGAAGTCGAAGAATTCACAGCCGATGGCTGTGAAATCAGGGGATTGGTGGAGAGGGGTGGCTGGAGTAGAAGAACGATTGTTAAGAATGTAGGAGGGAGCGATCCTTTATGCGTGCGACCGCTGAAGTGTTTAACTAGCGAGCATAGTGAATCAAGGCACCACGTGAAGGAGGTTAGGCGACGAGGGTACCAGCGGTGAGGATGAGATGAGAGAGTGAGCAGGCTGTCAAGTCAAAATCTGACCGTGGGATGAGATATGGGAGAAAAGGTGACCATAAGCGCTGAATCGCGCGAAGGTTCGATTCAAATCGATCCATAGATCAAGCGATAAATGGAATGGACGGCCACGATGGTCTTAGTTCATCGCGTGAACAGTGCACGCGAGCTGCAGGCTTATGTTGGTGTAATTGCAAGGCACACCCCTCAGCGAAGGGGTAGAACAATTGCAGATAGACCCATACGTGACAGAGAATGGTTACGGAGTGGTCCTTAAGGGCTTACAAAGAGGTCCCTACAGGTTACAAATAGGTCCTAGGAAGTTTTCTAATGAAGGAAATGTGATGCATGAAGGACCTAAATGTAAATCTTTGATATCAAGGCCTTAATGATGTCCAAATGCCTTCAAATTTTTCAATAAGCTTAATTGAATATTTAAGAAGTTAATTATACTTTTGATTTGAACTTTTAAACTTGTTTGTGTGCTCAATTTACACTTAGATCACCATTTGACCTTTTTCTCAAAAATATCTCATTTTATAACCTAATTATGCAATTTTAACACAGAATTAATATTCTAGGTATTTTTCTTTGATTCCCACACTTAACCCTTTTATGTGTTAATTTGACATTGTTTAACCTAGTTTGTAACTTAACTTAGGCTTTTTAGCTATGATGAGTCGCAACTCATCACACTGTAAGGTGTTCAACCATGTCAACAATAGGTGCCTAGTCATGGCCCCTTCAATGAAGGGTGGTGAGGTGTCATTGGAGATGGCCTACCGCGATGAGATTGAATCACAGAGTGATGGGGACATGGAGTTTGTGGGACACAGAGCGTCGCATCTTGGGAAGTCAGGTAGGCGCAACCCTTCTTGCACCCCACATCTCTCGCTCTCCCCATGACGTGAATGCATGGATTCCAACCCCTCTAATTCATGTGCATTAAATTCTCAATCCCATTCACTGGTACCTAACGAAGGGGTGCGTGGGGAATCAGAAAAGGTGTCAATTGGGGACCACAACTCGCCCACATTTCCACATGGATACCAATACATGAATGTAACGGTTGGTGCCTTCAACATTAATCCCCACAATGACAACAATTGCCTAGTTGCCTCCTTGCCATGGAACGGCGAGGGCAACTTCAAGGGTGCAAGACACAATGGTGGCAGACTTTAGTTCCTCGGTGGGGAGGAAGTGCAACTGTCAGTCGTGAAAGTTCAGGGGTCACAATCGAAAAATGGGAGGGACATGGAACCCCACCCCACCTTCCCTGCAATTCCTACGTGCATGGATATTAATCTCCATAATGACTGCATTGGGAATTCAAATTCCATGGGGGCCAACATGGTTTTCTTAAAGCGTGACAATTGTTCCCCACGAATTGTGAGGAGTCACCCCCCTTCAACGACGCATGCATGAGAGGGAGGAAGTGGGGCCTTTCAACCTTAATGACACTCCGACCAACTCCGATATTCATGCTACGTCCTCCGGTGGCTCGAATGGGAGCCACACCTCCTTCATTACAGACAAAACAAAGGGAGTGAAAAGCATTAGTTTCAAAGGTGTATTAAAATGCTCCAAATCGAAGTAGAGGAGGACTGGAAGCATCCTAGGAGGAAAAAGAACAAGAAGAAGAATGGAGCTACTGTTGAGGCAGGATATACGGTGGCATCTAGGGAGAGCACCCCACAATCCCAAGGTCGTTGAGTGTGTGGAACACTCAAGGCCTCTACACCTTCGGAAAATTGAAGGAGTTCTTCATACACATTTGAAAACATGATGTCCATTTAGTGGGGTTGCTCGTAACCAAGCTCACCCCTCAGGGCTGGGCACGTGTTAGAAGATTGCATGGAGGCCCTCACATCGTTGACATCGATGCCATCAAGAGTATTGTAACCCTCTTAGCATGCACATTGTTGAGCCTTGATTGTAACAACTTAGGCCTAGACCCGAGTCTAATCGAGAAAAACTGACATTAGCAATTTGTTGGGCATGGGCCTCATAAATCCAAGCAACCACCCAAAATTCTTAAGCCCAAGTTAAGTGGTAATTTTTAATTCTTATATCTCACTGCTCACTTTCATGAGTTTCCGATGTGGGACTATTTTTTTGGGGTGTTACAACTTCCCCCACATGAAATCTTGACATCCTTGTCAAGGTTCGATACTCCTAGTAGTAATAGTGGCTCCACCTCATGGCACACTATTTAGCCATTCCAAGGGCAACCCTTTCCTCCTACTAGAGGGGTTTAGCTCTAATACCATTTATAACGACCCGGGCTTAGATCGGAGTTTAATCGAGAAAATTGACATTGACAACTTATTAAGCATGGGCTCCATAAACCCAAGCAACCATCTAAAATGCTTAAGCTCAAGTATTAATTCTCAATCCTTATATCCCATTACTCACTTTCATGAACTTACGATGTGGAACTATTTTTGAGAGTGTTACATTGATTGTTATATTTGCTTTTAGCTTTTCTCTTGTATCACTATCCTACAGGGAGATGTAATGGTGCTAAGTCCGAACTTGGTTGATTGACCTTTAGAGTAAATATTTACCCTTATTACTTAAAAGTAGTGTGTTCGGCTAGCGGCCAATGTATAGCAAGACTGACTGGTTGACCAACTAGCCAAGCGAACAGGACAAAAGCAGTAGAGATGAATTGTTAGATTAAAGATGCAATTAACCTAATAACAATCATATGATGGGATTAAGGCTAACCTAAGTAAAGATGAAGTATATCCAACAAGTACCGGTATTTAAGATCAATACCGCTACTGTTAGCTCCTAGTTGTACAGCTCATATCCAAGTCATAGCGGTACTCATGAATGGGTATCAGTATACTTGGTTCGTTGTATGGGTAATTAGTACTTAAGGTGTACCGGTACCCAAGCTAAGTACCAGTACATGCAAGTACCGGATACTCATCAGTACTCGAGGTGTATCGGTACCCAAGCTAACTACTGGTACCTGAAGGGCACTGGAAACCTTTCAGGACAAAATTGATCCCAACAAGTACTGGTATAATTATGAGTACAGGTACTCATTGAGTACCTGCAAGGTCATTGAAGTTCTGGGGTAAAAGCTAGTACTCATAGTGTACTGATACTAGAGCTCAGTACCGGTACACGTAGTGTACTGGATAAGATCCCAAATTCTCAAATCTTGGACTGTATTCAACATGTACCAGTACTGATGATCAGTACTGGTACTTATGACATATAGTTTCATGCCACAAAGTGAAACTATATCTACTCAGTACCGATACTAATGATAAGTACCGGTACCTCATGAATATAGTCTAAGTCTTGTACATTACATGTACCAATACTATTCAACCCAGAGCAGTTATAGTGCAATTTCTGGGTTTTCTGTGGTTGATTGAACATGCATCTAACCTAATCTATTAGTGACCCTATGATCTATGAAGCATTACCAACAATCATGATACCTGATGGTATGTCTATATTTACATATGACTATACAAATGGATGAAGATTGGCACTCATACCTGAGTTGAGAGCTATGGAAAACTGATGACGATAATAGCTAGATCTTCCAAACCTCAACATGACCTGAAGTATCAATCCACCAGCATCTTTCCCTTAGATGGTGGATGCAAAACTCTTGTCTCCTCCTCTACCTCTCTCACTCCCGATGGGGGTGTGATCAAAATGAGAGCCCTACTTTCATGTATCAAGGAATGGGGACCATAGCCGTCTCTTAATATAAATTAATCATCATTAATTTATATTTGGTTATTTGTAGTTCTAACCATTAAAAAAAGGAAGCAAATGACTCACAAGTCATGCAAACGTTTCCATATTTTAAATGATACATCTATATCCACTTCATATTAAAAATCCACTTGATTACTTTTAATGTTGAAAAAATAAATTTAACAATTTTAATATATAATTATTTACACATATTAATGTATCTGATGTTCCAACATGAACAACCAACCATGCATGCAATCAGTACCAGCAGCTCCGACCGACCGATTGCAGCTTGGAGGTGGATCCCGCAAGCAGCAACCGCGGTGTGGCGGAGGTCCTGCAACACCAGACGTACATACTGTTGCTGATCTGCAGAGCTCGAGAGGGAGGGGTTGAGCCCGAAGCAAGGGAAATTATTTGGTGGTGGTATATGCTTTGCTTTGAAGAGATCGGGTTGGGAGTGGGTGGTGCATTATTTAAGTCGAATTAGCTAGCTAATTTATTGACTACGAAAAGAGCGCATGGTGCGTTTCCCTCTGGTGGGGTTAAAAGGGATGTATATGTATGATTTCTTTTCTCCAGGTCTCTCACGTAAACAAGAAAAACAAGTTATTTAGCGGCTAGTTTTTGAAGCCACGACCTTGTCAATGGCGCCTACTTACTTAATATGGGATTAACCATACTTATAATTATGAGGAGGAGGCTTTTTCATAACCCTTTACGTCCTCAAAAAAGAAAAGGAGGGGGCTTTTAATTTGTCTCACGGATATGATTTTGGAATTAACGGAGGCCTCAAATATTAAGCCCCATTTTTGTACAAAAATAAACTATACTTTTAAGCTTTAAAAGGAACACCTTTCTACTTGTTATCACCGACTTTTTTAAATCACCTATTATAAATCAAGAAAAATGAAAGTTTATACAAACATTAATGCCATCATTCCACATGAATTGAACCAAAGTTTAGTTTAAAATTAAATGATAGCTGTATGATTCTTATATCTTAACCAAATTATTCATTTAATGAATATAATTCCTATCATACTATACTATAGAGAGTTATATATATATATATATATATATATATACACCATCAAAATTTGCATAAATCAAACAAATTCTACATAGAAAACGATAATGAAGTAAATTTGTGTATTGAGTTGAATTCAAACTCAACAAAAAAAACCACAACTTATTAAAATAAAAATTTTCAAGAGAATGAGAAATAGAGTGAGAGATAACATGTAGTTGAGATAGAAGTTGAACTTTGCAAACAAATTAAAAAAAAGGAAAGAAATAGAAATAGATAGAAGGTGGATATAGGCATGATTAAATGGTAGGGATTCTTGACCTTAGAAGGAGAGATCCGAGTTCAAATATCTATCTTTGCATTATTTAG
Organism: Thalassia testudinum; assembly: GCA_037157565.1. Classification (NCBI taxonomy): domain Eukaryota; kingdom Viridiplantae; phylum Streptophyta; class Magnoliopsida; order Alismatales; family Hydrocharitaceae; genus Thalassia; species Thalassia testudinum. The sequence goes on from JAZHRO010000055.1 coordinate 132,445,876, forward strand.
GAGATTGGCATGCAAAGGATGACCAATTCTCATCCAATTTGCCTAAATCATATTCTCAATCTTAAAGAAATGGTGAACATGATAATGTGATATGGTTAGAAAGAGGAGCAAAGAGATATGATAAATGGGGGATTGCGAAATGCATGCAATGGGTTTGATTCTTGCTAAATGGGCATTCGGATTGGTTCTTATAGGAAATGATGATTGAGATTGTATGATAAATTAGTGGCCATGGGTGGTTAAGTCTCAAGGTGGTGATTTTTTTATTTTTTAAGTCATTTGTGGATGTGGTTAATTACCAAAATGAAGATCGGCAGTAATTTAATTACGTTTGGAGTGATGATTTTTTTATGTCATTTGTGGAAGAAAATGGATATTACCGAAACAAAGATTAATGGTCATTTTTGTTATGCCTTTAAACCTACACCAAGGAAAAGCGTGTATATGGTTTTGCTGGAAAAGGGAATGATGGTAGTGATATTTAAGGGCATGAGTGACAAATGTACATGGTAGTAAATGCCACGTAGGAGCACTTACAAAAGAGGGCATCGTACCGATGCAGCATCTCTTTCATAAATTAATTACATCGGATCTACCATTGAAGGAATGGAAAGAACAACCGAAAAGGAGAGGGGTGGGTGGGGGGGGGGGGGGTGGGTGTGGTTGTTGTGGGGAGGGGAAAGAGAAGACGAAGGCGGTGAGTGACAGTGATAATCGGGGGAGGGCCACCAAAAAAGTGAGAGAGAGGGAGGTTCAGAAGGAGAAGGGGGAGGGAGCCTGGGAAGGAGAGAGGACTGCTTGGTTGGAGATCCTCCCCTTGTTGGATTCCACTGGGCTCGTTGTTTGGAGCCACGCCGCTTGAGGATAACCTTGACTACTCTCCTCCAGTGGAGGGGAACCCCATGCAACTTAGCATCAATGACATAGAGGAAGGTCTTCGCAGATGGGAAAACTCCCTTCTCATTTACTCCATGGGCAATAGGGCTTACTATGGAGCCCTCAAGAGCTTCATCTCCAACTTTAATTGTTTGACCTAAGAAACCTTTCCTCCTCCATTCGAGGGAGGACGGACTCTTCATCGGAGAATTCTCGAGCAAGGAGGACTACTCATGGGCACTACACATGGGCCCATAGTTCCTCTTTGGCGTGTGGCTTGTTGTCAAAAGATGGTTGCTGGACGCCGAACTAAGGAGGATGACACCCACTAAAGTCCTCGTGTGGCTCAAGTTCGTGAACCTTCCCTTTCATCTCAGATCAAAGAAAGCCCTTAGTATGCTCTCGAATGCTGTCGGAATCCCTCTGGGAAGGGACCATTGTCCATGGAGGCTATGGGGAGGTGAAGGTGGAGTATGACTGGTTGCCACCCAGGTGTGGTGTGTGTCTCATGTTCGGCCACTCTTAGGTCAACTGCTCGGCGGCCCCAACTTCGGCGGAGGTTGGATATGCGTGGAGCTCCATTTAGGTGGATGCCACCACTGGCCTTGGAGGTGAACGGTCAAAAGTTGATCGGGCGTCCCTTCCTAAGGCTAACATCGGGTCCCACGGCATGGGGGCGGACCATTTCATGGCAATTAATTCCTCGGTCGTTGGGGATGTGGACCACGTTAGGAGGTCGTTCCCTTTTCGAGAAGTGGAGTCATGTGGGGGTGACGGTTGAGTATGGGGGAGCCCACAATGTTTGCACCAATGGAATCAACTCTCCTGAAGCCTACACTAGCGTTACCTCTTCCTCAGAGGAATTAACTCCCCCTCATAATGAGCCCACCATTATTTCGCAGGCTTGCCATAAAGGGCTCGCCAAATAGACATTTACTTCCAGCGTTCCACCGTCAACATCAATCCCACATTAATCCCAGGGTGATGCCCACATTAATCCCAACGATGTGCCCCCCTCTTCTGTGGATGGCATTCCTGAGGTACCCACCTGTGGTTCGATCTTCCTCCCAAGACCTAGGCGCCTCATCCTGTGGATGCAACACCTTCGAGCATTGTCTCAAGATGCTCCAAACAAGGGTCGATTGGTTGCAACCAAAGAGAAAGAAGAACATGAAGAAGAAGGGAGGTCCCGTTGAGGTGGGTGCGACCATGGCAGCTTAGGAGGTTGCCCCACCTTCCCCATCCCAATGATGGCATGGAACACCCAAGGGATCGATGCCCTAGGGAAAATGAAGGAGATCTTCAAAGTCCTTCACACTTATGATGTTCAAATCGTGGGACTCCTGGAGACAAGGCTAATGGCAGTTGGTTGGGAGTGAATTTCAAGAAAATTGCTAAGAGGTTGGAGTGCTACCTCCAAACAGAATCTCTTCCCCTTTGCAAGGGTGCTAGTCGTCTGGAACTTGAGCTCTTGGACTTTATCCATGCTCGAGGCAACAGGCCAATCCATCCTCCTCCACCCCTCCAACTTTGGGGACCTCTCTTTTTACATAACCTTTATTTATGCATATAACGACAGGGAGCACGGGAGGGAGTTGTGGGCATCTCTTCGTCTACAAGCAGCCATGGTGAAAGGACCCTGAAGCTTAGTTTACTTGTAGAGTTAACCCCCTCAAAAGAGGGGTTAACCCCTGTTTACTTGACTACTTAACTCCTCATTTGCTAACCCAAGTTTAGCAACTTTAACACAGGTTTGTCTAACACCAATTTCAATTGGTATTAGCCAAACCTGTGTTAAAATTCTACACCACTTATCTCTGACATCTCTCATATTTTATATACCTAACATCACTACAAAGTAAACATCATAAGAGTTAATACCACAACTTAACACCAGTTCAAGTAAATACAAACTGGTGTTAACACCACACTGCAAGTAAACACAATTACGGGTTAACATTAGTTTCACATTTCTTAACACTACTTTCCTAACCCCTCAAGTAAACTAGCCCTGAGTGATCCTTGGTGATTGCAACGTCATCATGCTTCATTCAGAGATAGCTAGAGGAGCCCTCACTTGTAGGGGGAGTATGACAAAGTTCAACGAATGCATCGAAGGCTACAGCCTCATAGAGCTCACAGCCTCTGGTAATGTTCTCCCTGGTCCAACATGACACCGAGGGAACGTCGCATTACCTTTAGATTAGATTTTAGTCTAGCCAACCCTCGTTGGCTAGATGTCTTCCTTGCTGCCTCCGTCCACTATTGGCCGTCGGAACTCAGCGACCACATGGCCTTACTTCTTCAATTTGTGAATCTTCACAAAAAGAGGAAGCCCTTTTGATTCCTTAATTACTGTGTAGGCAGGCCCACATTTAAGGAAACCGTCAAGGAGGCTTGGGATTATGAGGTGGAGGGAAACCCTTTATTCATTTGTGTCCAGAAGCTTAAGAAGGTCGAGGAGGCACTGAAGGTGTGGGAGAAAGAAGACAGGAATAGACCTTGCTGTCTAGAGGAGCTTAGAAGCTATCTACAAGACATCCAAAATATGCTACAATCTGACTTGATTGATGAGAAGGCACAGGGAGAAGAAGAGGTCGTAAGAGCACAGCTAAACATATTATAGCATGAGGAGGAGTATCGAGTCCAAAGAAGAAAGGTGTACTGGTTAAATCTTGGAGATCGCAATACTAAATTCTTTACTATAGTTACAAGAGTATGTCTAAACCAGAATGCAATCCCGTGCCTTATCATGAGCGAGGGACACTTCATTGGGTAGCACCTTATGAAGGAAGCCATGAGTTTCTATGAGAAGCTCTTCACAACTAGGGAGGGGGGCAATCCCCTCTCCAATCTCTCAATCCCTTTCTGCAAGTCGATCTCGAAGGAGGAGAAAGATCATCTTGAAAGAATGCCCACACCTTGCAAAATAAAAGCTGCTCTTTAGGAAATTGGCCCTAACAAATTCCCGGGGTCGGATGGGTTCAATGGATTCTTTTTCAGAAAGACCTATCACATTATAGGCGAAGACATCACCAAAGGCATGCAATTCTTCTTTGGAGAGAGGGGGAATCGTAACCACACCTTCCTCACCCTCATCCCTGAAGGATCCACCTCCTCCCTCAGAGACTTCATACCGTTGACTTGTTGTAATGTGTTCTACAAATGCATCTCAAAGATCCTCACAACCTGAATGAGGGACGTCCTTCCCAAGCAGGTGGCCCCTAATCAAGGGGTGTTCATTAGGGGGAGGTCCATCACAGATTGCTCTCTACTCACCTAAGAGTTCATGACGGGATTCAACGCGACTTCTTCAGCCTCGAAGATGTGCATTAAAGTGGATATTTTCAAAGCATTCTACTTAGTCCGAAGAGACTTTATTATGGTCCTCCACTCCTTGGGATTTGGAGACAAATGGATTTCTTGAATTAAATGGTGCATTTGGGAGCCTTCTTGCTCCTCCTTCATCAACAGCAAACCCGCTGGTATGATACACACTTCCAAGGGGCTACGCCAAGGTGATCCCCTCTGTCCTCTCCTTTTTGTTATTGTCATGAACTTTTTTTCCTTGCTCCTAGACACCTAACTGAGGGAAGGATGAATCGGGCCAAGCCAAGGTGGGTGCCGTGGAGTTCCCCAACCACTTGCTTTTTGCCGATGACATTCTTTTACGCACACGAGCTAATGCAAGCTTGGCCAGAGAATCTGGAAGGTTTTGGATGTAATAAGAATGGTGGTAGGGCTTACTCTAAATGGCAACAAAAGTCGATCTACTTCTCCAAAAGTGCAAGACTGAGGTGGAGCCTTTACTTATTGTGAGGCATGCTTGGGGGAAAATTTCCATACAAGTACCTGGGGATCACACTTGGAGGTGAAAGGGGACCCTCTTGACTCAAAACCTTAGAGGATCGGATAGGGGACATGCTGGGGGGTTGGCAAAGGAAGTTGCTCTCCAGAATGGATCATGTGAAATGGGTTCGGTGGGGGGTGGAGGGGTTCATGAGGTATTTGTTCGCCAATTTGGTAGTAAATAAAGGCACCCTTGATAGGATCTACAGGTTGGTGGCAGACTTTTTTTGGGATGGAAAGACCTACCTGGTTGCTTGGGATGAGGTGTGTCGGCCTTTGGAGGAGGGGAGGCCTGGGTATCAATTAGATCTCACTCTTAAGGAAGGTAGTCATAGCCCAAAGGATATGGAGATTAGATAACGCCTCTAACTCTATTAGGAACATGTGGATGAAGCCTTGTTATAAGGAGTTCTTGAGGGCTATCCCAAGAGCGTCAAACTCTCCTATTTGAAAGGAAGTGCTGAAGTTGAGGCATGAGGTAACCAACCTTTTTAGAGGGGGTGGGGGGGGGAGGGGCAGAGCTTGGATGTGGCCAACAAATGTGGGGGGTGGGGGGAGCCTTGCAACCACTAAGGTGGGAGACAGAGGGGAGAGAAAAACAAGATATGGAGAATCCTTTTGTCAAGGGGACATGTCCCAAAGTGGACGTGTTGTGCTTAACTAGCTTCTCAGAACTACCTACTTACTTGAGATAAGCTGCAGAATTAGGGGATGAACACCCCATCTTCTTGCCTCTTGTGTGAGGTGGAGTCCTATCAACACCTCTTCTTCAAATGTTGTTACTCACACACGATCTGGAAAGATGTTGTGGAGGAGTCCTATCAACACACTCTGCTCCCTCACTTGCGGTTTGTTGACTTTTCAGGGGGTGCAGTGGAGGTTGCTTTAAGGGGCAACATCAAAGAAAGCTTTGCGAGTTAGATAATCTCAGCCACCATTTGGAATATGTGGGAGGTGAGGAATGAAAAGCTCCATAGTAGTATGTTTAAACCTCCTGACAGTATTCACAAAAATATCCCTTGTAGCTTGAGGGAGTTATAGTAAGCACCCTGCTTAGTTGTTGTATAAACTTTTCCCTATAGGGGACTATCAAGGCGTGGGCCTGCATCTGGCTAGTTGGCCTTTCGAGTAAATATTTACCTTTTACTTGAAAAAAAGAGAGCATCATCCATAGGGAGGTGGGGATGAACATTAAAGGTAGAGATTTACTTTGGAAAATATTTGGGACACCCAAATAAATACCCCTCACCTAAAAGGAAAACACTTCATAGACACAACCGGGTACACCATTTTGTATATAGTGTTGGATTTGAGAGCCTAATTACATCAATTGGGATGCAATTGTTATATGGTGACATGTGAATTCATGTTGAAATCTGTGAGATTTGGGAGAGGTTTTTAGTCCCATACTGGAAGTGGACAAATCTCTTGGTGGGTGTAAAGGGCTTATGCCTCCCATGGCTTATGTAGCAAAGAGTGAGTGGTGGGGCTGGGGACCATGCACGCATGTGTGCGCACCCCGCCCCACCTCGGCTCTAACTCGGGCTTGGGCTCAGGTGAGAATTAACTTTGAACTTGGACTTCTTTTGCTACAGATTTTTAATCTCACAATTTTGACTTGAATTGATCAATCAATTAGTGAAATTGGTTGACCAATTATTTTGGTCGATTAATGAATTTAGTTTGGTTGATCAATTGGTTGGTCGACCAATTAGTGAAGTTTGATGGAGCAATTATTTTGGTCGATCAATGAACTTAATTGGTCAATCAATTGCCATATTTCCATAAACAGGAACTTCCATAAACGTCTAGTCATGAGCTCTATATAAGGGCCACGAGGGGCCTCTCATTTAACATACAACAAGAGTAGAAAGCTCTCTCCACTCTCTCCTTCTCCCTCTCATTCTTGTCTCTCTTTCTTGGTGCATTCGTTCGATGTGAGATTGGTAAAAAAGTCTCCAATCACTTTTGTCAATCTTACACAAGGAGATTGAGAGATCAACGAGAAGTTTTTGGTTGATTAAACCATTAAATTGATAGATCAATTGTGAATTTGGTTGGAAACCAAATTTCCTCGAGTTCGTTCTCTTGAGGTGGTTTTCGAGGACGTCCAAGATCGGAGTGCGCCGAATCTTGGAGGTGGATCATCGTATCCAGGGAGGAGTTCGTCAGACCCCGATACACCGGTATTATGGGGGGAGATATCTTCTTTAAGGGAAGTCCTTAATGGGCTCTTCGATCGGAGTAAAATCTAATCCATTCTCGTTTTGTTTATTTGTGTTATTGCATGTTATTTGTTCTTTATTTTATTCTAAATCTTGCCAAATTATATTTGACTTGCTTGATTTAACATTTTTGATCTATGTGAAAATGTTGGAAATGCATATGTTTTTATTTATTTATTTCCTATATGTGTTTATTTCAACAATCTTAAAGAATGTATCACTTAGATCTAAAATATCTAGGATGTCGGAAATGACTTTCAAATCACGTGTAAACTTATCAGGTATGCCAGAGAAATTTGGTGGGCAAAATTTCAAGCGTTGGCAACAACGCATGAGAATTTGGTTGACCGCCATTAATTTGATCTGAGCGTTAGAAATTGATTGCCCGATTTTGGATAAGGAAAAACCTACTCCTAAAGGCCAAAAGGCGGTGAATGTGTGGAATGACTGCAACTGTATTTGTCATGGTTGCATCTTATTAGCATTGTCCAATGTGTTGTTTGATGTATATAGCATTCATCGTCGACGACCGGTTCGTACTGAAAAAGGGGTTTTAAAACGTTGTTGTAGTATCCGTCACAAATGCAAACCAAATGTCATGTCAATTCTTATTTATTTACTTAATTTTTACTGATTTTTTTCAGGTCATTCACTAGGAGACACTTATTAATATACATCACTCTCTAAGTCCAATAATATTGTTTAATTCTAAAAAGATTAATTTTATGTACAATAATGAATGAATGGATCAAATAATGAAAGAATAAATCAATTTTAAACACAGAATGAATTACAATACTTGAAAATATTTATTTACAAACAAGCATCAAAAATCATAAATAATACTCTATATTATCTATTTACAACTAATAATAATACCTAGCTATAGGTACAAAAATAAGTATTATTATGTACTATACGAACTTAAATTAACTTACTAATATCTACAATAACATATAATATATCTACAATGATGTATAAAAGTGTCACTAAAATCTTAGAAAAACTATATACATAAGCTAAGGTAAAACCAAGGCCTTTGCTGACGTTTATTACTATCTATAGTGACATCTATATCTGTCACTAAAGATATCTTTTATTTATATACATAATAACTCAAACAATACTACTATACTCTAAATATACTTATATACATATTATTTACATATATACTATATATATACATACTTATATACTATGTATATATTTATATTTACTATATACTTTTATACATATATACAGACGCACGGACACTTAGGCTCTCTTTTTCTTCTTCTTTTGTTCTTTTAGGTCACTTAGGCTTAGGGACTTTTAACTTCATCGCACACAGAGCTCTCAACGCTTAACCACTTTAATTAAGGGTGATTACTGTTCGTTAATGACAAAATTAAGTTTATAATTGGCGAGTAGCCTTTTCGAGGGATATACAGCACCCTTAAGGGTAGGACTAGACCTCTACTAAGAGTCACCCTAATCCTTAGTTAGGCATGTTACTATCTCGTTAATGGCTCATTATTGAGCCTAGTCACCCATTTGCACAGTGCACGGCCCTCGATCATACACCATACCCGACTATCTCATGCTAATGCCAATCAAATGCTCATTTATATGCTCAGATAGGTATAGGTGTGTGCATGTGTTTACGCGCGAAATTGATGTTTTAAGAGATACAATCGTCGTAGCAAGTAGAAATCGCTTGAAAACAGATAAATTTATAACTCTCAAGTATGAGGTCATTCACTGGAAGCAATTCAAGAGCAATTCATTCTCACATATTATAATTATAAGCAAAATATGAGCAATTGAGATCAGAAGAACAATTTAGAATAATATATTAATAGATTCAAATACCAATGTGCAAAAAGAATAGGGTAAAATGATGATTTGAATCACTAAATTACCCTTTAAGTTTAAACCTTACAAATACTCAAATATATGAATAGTAAGCTCAACCATAGAATCAAATGCCTCATAAATTAGACGACAGAAATAAGCCTCAGATGGCTTAAATGAAGCCTGCTACAGTGCCTTTAAGAGGCTCAAGGGCCTCTTCCTTCCTTCCTTCAAGCTTCGAGAGAGAGGCACAGCATAGCACCAACAGAGGCACGAAAGCCTCTTGACAACTAAGTATAGGGAGGGCAGGAGCAAGGGCAAACCCCCCCTCTCTCTCCTTCTCTTCTCTCTCAAACCCATGTAATCAAGTTTCAATTGGGTTATCGGGTCAAGTACAAGGACCAGGGCTACTGGGTGTGCGGGTAGCTGAGGTGTGCAGGTAGGCGTGAGGAGGGACCCAACCCCTCATGATTGGGCAAGGGGTCCTGGGGAGGAATCCCTCTTATGCTGCGCTGTGAGCTCCCAATCCCACGATGTGGCACCATTGCTCTTTTCTCGCGTGCGTTAGTAGCAAGTCGATCTCTCAATTGCGAGCGAGGAAGGTGACGACTTCTCCAATTATCGACCTGGGTGTACTAGAAGTCATCCGCGTGACCTGGATGAGCAAGCGAGGTTGAGTGCTGTTGGAGCATAGCTCCAAGGTTGCGCAAAGAAGCTCTATTAATGGCATTCGAGGACGAACACCTATAAAGATGAAAACGGCCTATCGGCCACGTCAGAAACTCTCAGGGTGATCACGCGGATGCGGCGAAGGCGGTGGTATGCTGTGAAGGTGGTCGTAGATGGCTAGCGAAGGTGGAATATGGAAGCGAAGGGGGAGGAGTTCGGTGGATCGATTGGCACAACAATCCCCTCAATTTCTTGAGGGGTTTTGCTTGTGTGGATTGGGCAGAGGTGTAGGATTCGAAAGCAAGCGATTTGGTGGAGCGAGGCGTGCTGTGGAGGTCGTCGGAGGTATGCCGGAGATAGGGGAGACGGCGGTAGATCGGGCGAAATTGTGATTGAAACTGAGGTTTGGAGGTGTGGTGCTGTTTAAAGGAAGAAGAGGAATCGAGGGAGGTAGCTAGTAGTCGAGGAGGATACGAAGAAGGCACTAGCTGTGATAGGTTGGCGCTGGAGAAGGTGAATACTCTGGGGATGATGCACGATGAGGAAGACAGAGGAGAGAGATGCCTACTGGTATTGCAAGGCATGGAAGAACTTGAGGAAGACAATCCCACCGCCTATTTACGTGGCGGTGGGTGAAGAAGTCAGACAAAGAAGGTTGCCAGAGCAAGCTTTGGAGTAGACCGGAGAGGGAGAGGAGAAGAAGATTTTGGCCTAAAACTTGCTAAGGAGGTGAGAGAGTCCATGAGGGTCTTTTATAGGCCTTCAAGCAAGCTCCCAAACTTGGAAACGAGCTTGAAAGGCTTGATTTTTCAGGAAGAAGATTCTTGGAAACCGAGGATTCGCATGAGCTTCTTAAGAGGATTTGGAGTCTAGAATTAGGTTTAATTCTTTAGGGATGACCTCAAGATCACCCCTTCCAATTTTGGAAGGGATTGATCGAGAAATCAAGAAGGTATCCCAGATTGAAGCTCGGCACCTTTGGGTTCACACCTACCATGGCAGTAGAGACCCATCTGAAGAAAACGAAGAGAATTTAGGGGGTTTTTGTAAGGATTTCAAAAGTTGGGGGTACGAATGAAAGAGAAAGAGTCAAATTGGATCAAAATGCAAACTAGGTCAAGATAGACTCTGATTGGGCCCAAATTTTGGTACAAGCCTAATATAGACCCAAGGAATCTAGTAGTGAAGTTGGATTTTAGTTTTGACTAAGTTTAACTAAGTAATTTGCGTAGAAATCCAAATTAGGGCAACTTTCGTCTGAAACTCTGTTTTGGTCAAAATGGGTTCCAAAGGTCAAATCAAAGGTACCAAACCTTATAGAATATTTTTCTATGATTTTTAGAAGGTTTAGGTAAATTTTATCCTAACCATAACCTCTGTTAATTAAGCGGGTCTGAAATTAGGATTTTAGGTGTTGTTTTGACTCTCGAAGTGCTCTGTTTGTATCGACCCTCTTATTAGTCATGAATGAAATTTGACCTTAGATTAACCCCTTGAAAAACCCATGGTTTCTGCGTTCATGGTTTGCTGTTAAAATTACAGAATTAACCCTGATTTCTTATTCTCTTCTCAAAACACAACATCATGCATATAGGACCCTCTGATGGTGTTGTAGGAGCTTTTATCATTTTTTTCAGACCAAAATAGGCTAGTTAGGGCTCATGATGGTGTTCCCATCATACCCCCATGCCTAGCTTTTGCTAGTCCCTCAGCAAAAATCTTATGGATCAGACCAAGTCTCTAGGTCGGATGTAACCGTCAGGTTGCCTTACTAAGTTGTAACTTTAGAAATCAAATCAGAATACCAACAATAGACCTAGAGGTACTGTCCGTTCGACTATCGGTTCATACAAAAAGGGGTTGTTATTGTAGTATATGTCACAAATACAAACCGTTGTCGCGTCAATTTTATTTAATACTTAATTTTTACTGGTTTATTCCAGGTTGTTAATTGGGAGGCAGTTATTGATATACATCACTCTCTAAATCCAATATTATTCTTTAATTCCAAAAAGATTGATTTTATATACAAGAATGAATGAATCAATCAATCAAAGAATCAAAGAATAAATCAACTATATACAAAAGAATGAATTACAATGCTTGCAAACAACTATGTATAAATAAGCATCAAAAAACTATAATTAAACACATTATATTATTTATGTACAACTTATAATAATAATACGTAGATATATGTGCAATAATAAGTAATAATATATATTATACTAACTTAAGTTAACATACTGACATTTACAGTAACATATAATGTATGTACAACAACATATATAAGCGTCACTAAAATCTTAGAAAAATTATATACATATGCTAAGGTGAAAATAGGGTCTATTCTGACGTTTATTCTATATACAGTGACATATAAATCTGTCAGTAAAGCTCACATGTTATTTATATACAAATATGAGCTCAAACACTCTATACTATGTATACCTATATATTTGTATTTACCTATGTACTATATATATTATCAGTATACATATATACTATCCGATACATATATACACATGCACACACACACTTTTTCTTCTTAGCCTCTCTCAGGTCTCTTAACACTTAACTTCTTTTTCATTTTTCTTCTTCTCTATTATACACTTATCACTTAGGCCTCTCTTCTCTGTTTTACCTTAGGGACTTGGTCGTTTTACATACGCCTCTCAACACTTAATCACTTTAATTAAGGGTGATTACTGTCCTTAATGACAAAATTAGGTTTGTTATTGGCGAGCGACCTTTTCGAGGGATACACAACACCCTCAATGGGTGGGACCAGACCTCTATTAAGAGTCGCCCTAATTCATTAATTAGGCCTCTTAATTCTGATTTATGCTCGTTAATGGGCCCAATTAGGCCCACGCATAATGCCAGCCCTTGACTTACATTGTACACTATATTTCAATGCCAATCTCAATTCATGCTCAGAGGGGAAAGGGTAATTAGTTTCAGGCACCCGGCACCCGTGACAACTGAAGAGGCCCTATGAGGAATTCAACTTATACTGCTACAGACGCTCTCATGCTCATGATGTGACGCTAAATAGCGTCCTCATCGGCACTGGAAATCTCAGCGCGACTATCCCTATTTTGCTATTTTGGCCCTCGATTTGAGGGCCATAAATTAATATAATTTAAAATTAAATTATATGGTATTAAAGCATTTACACAGGGCTACATAATTATACAATTTATTTACAAAATTAATTACATTTACTATATAAATAAATTAGTCAAAGTTTAGAGTTTATACATACTGTTATTCTTGTTTAAATTTTAATTACAGGTTCAATTAGTTAATTAATGATCAAATTGATCCTGTACAGAGTTAATATACATATTAAATTATTTAATGCATATTTTTATTATATTTTACACATTTTATTTTAATTGATTTATATTTAAATAAGTGATTTTAGGGTATTTTACATTTAAATTATGTATAACTAGTATAATACATTATAAATACAGTTAACTTACTTCAAAATACTTAAGATAATATAATACAACTATACAACATAAATTAGTTCAGTAATAACTTAATTTACTAATTTATTTTAATTTAATTTAGTAAACTATCTAATAACTTAAAAATTAATTATTTATTATACAAATATAATTAAATTTTGTTACAGGCATATTAATGTACGTTATACATAGATAAATACGTATGTACAGTATCATCTATAAATAAGTTTATTTATATGAGTTTATTAATTGACATAGCTTATAGTACATATAAGTTAATATACTTACTAGTTAAATATATAGATAAGTTATATACCATTTAAGTTATCTTAAATACTTAATTTATGTTATAGCATACATACATAAGTTATATATACAGATTATATACATATTATACTTTATGTGCATAGATAGCTTAATATATAACTTATATATACATGTATATACATAGTATACATAGTATTTTTATGTATTTTTCGAGTTTTTCCAATTTTTATGGGTTTGAAATATATAATAGAGGTAGGAGGAGAGAGAGAAAGAAAGAGATGAGGAGAATAGTGTTTTGGGGATTTTTAAGAGTTGAAGTCTTTTATTAAGTTTTAAGGTAGACTGAATCGTCGGCTGGTATGTTCTACCAAGCTGAGGGTTCAGAATATCATGAAACTTGGCATGCACTTAAAAATAAACCTAATCCTATTCAAGACACGTTTATTTTATTTTTTTAGATTTTTCAAAGCATTTTTATTTATATACAAAGTTCATACAACCTAGGCCTAAAAAGGATTTTCTAATGTGATCCTAAGGCCTTAAAAAGAGTTCTAGTGGTTGGAATAGTAGTAAAAATGCTCTAAAACATTCAGCACACTACATTCAACATGCATGAACAATTAAACTTGATTTCTACTGTGATTTCATCCAATTTCTAAATATGGACAGTTGGATACAAGTTTATGGCTGACAAAGGAATTTATATACATGATTACAAGCAATTCAAGTTGAATTTAACACTATCAGGACATGAAAGCTTGTACAGGAAAAATTCCACATTATAGAACATGTCAGCCTTACAACAAAATTAATTCCTAGCTCACTGCCTTATTGATTCAACCCATATCTGCCATCAGAAACAACACCTGCAGTAGTAGCATCAAGCAACAGCAGCAGCACTGCTGTTGAGATTCAGCAAGAGCAGCCATTGCAGCAAAAACTGTAGCAACCACTCAGCAGCCCAAGGAGTTGCTCAGATGTTTTAAAATATTTATTTCAAAGGGCTACCATGCAACCATGTCTCAATTCCAACAGTGATAAATTGGAGATTTCAGTATGAAACTCATCCAAGATCAGACTTGGGGAAGTCTGCTCATGGATCAAAAGCATCTAAAGACAGGGAGCGATTTGCATTGAATTTAGGGTCGAAACCTTTGGATATGTTGCTGCTAATGCAGCACTTTACTGTGTTAATTAATTAAGATTCTACAAACAACATAAAACACTTTCAAAGTCTGACAAAGTCTGAAAATCACATTGAAACCAGATTGAGGTGTCAAACTTCTCATCAAAAAAATTCTCAGCAATGATATTCAATTCAAATCAGGAAAAACCACTGATCTAACACCTTCCTGATGCTATAGACAGCATGTAGGAGGATCTTAGAACAGGCCATTAAATTCAACCAATCATGAATCCCAATTACCTAGGAACCTTAAGGAATACTGAAAATTCCTTAGGTTAGAAATTAGATTCTCACTCAAAACAACTTAGAAATTCTTGATAGAACCTCAAATCAACATGATTGATTTTCCTTGGCTCTACCACACTCTTTAAAACCCTAATTCATGCCAAATTCAAACATGGCTTATCTGATGAAAGATTTTTCATCAAGAACATCTCAGATTCACTGCCATGAATTGAATAACACAAAAACATATCAATTCACTTAATCAAAACCCTTCAAAACTCAATCTAATCAAAATCTCGCGATCCCGCCTTAAAAACCAAACTAAAATCAGATTAAGCAAACTGATCCTTTTCAAATCAGATCAGGGGTCTTTGTAAACAAAATGACATGAGTGAAGAGACCCCTAGGTGGTTTTTGAGCACAAATCTTCATCTCAAAGCTAGAGAGAAATGAGATGAAGGTTTAACTCTGATGGATGGGAGGGATTGCGAATTAAAACACGAGGGAAATTCAGAACATGAAATGGTGTTGTAAGGGGGAAGATCAGTG
This sequence comes from Thalassia testudinum, assembly GCA_037157565.1. Taxonomy (NCBI): domain Eukaryota; kingdom Viridiplantae; phylum Streptophyta; class Magnoliopsida; order Alismatales; family Hydrocharitaceae; genus Thalassia; species Thalassia testudinum. The sequence goes on from JAZHRO010000055.1 coordinate 132,461,034, forward strand.
ATCAGTGGGGTGATATGAATTCATCTCCTCCAATCTACATTGATCAGAGGAGGTGGGTGTGTGGATTCTACACTACGCTACTCCTAAGCTATCTACAATCACACAATCAGATCAGAGCAAGTATACATCTAATTTCTACTCCTAAATTACTCTAATTATCACTACAAATACTCTAGAAAATAGTAAATCCTAATCTAATAAGAGGAATGGGAACTTTGGGTCCAGATTCGATGGCTAAGGAGGTGGAATGGAGGGGGATCTCCAGCGAGTGAAATGCTCACGAGAGGAGCTTTAGGGTCATCCTCAGGTGTACATCATCCGTAGCGGCATGATGGAATTGGAGGTGAAAAACCACACCACTGTCACTGATGTGGCAAGTGAAATGGTTAGAAGAACTGGAGAGGACGAAGTGATCGACCTCAAGGAAGTAGGAGAGGAGGTTGATCGGCACGCACACGATCAGTGGAGGTGCTTAAGTAGAACGATCAGTGAATCTCCTCACCGCCCGGTTGGATTAGACAAAAAGGGCTTGGGTAGTGAGGATGAGAGGATAGTAGCACACACAAGTTTAATCCAAAAGTGGGCTGTTGGATGGGCAAGAAGGTGAGGCTACGTGCTAAGTCACGCGAAGGTTCGATTGATGGAGAGCCACAGATCGAGTGGGTCTAGAGGATCAATGGCCACGATGGCCTCAGTTCTTCGTGGCTACAGTGACCACGAGGAACTTCAAGTGCTGGGTTTTGTTTTGGTGAAATTGCACAAGAGGTCCCTCAGCGAAGGGGTAGAGAATTTTCAATGAGACCTAAAAGTGGTACAAAAGTATATCAGAGTAGTCCTTATGGGCTTGCAAATAGGTCCCTACGGCCTTCAAGTAGGTCCTTAGAGGTTTTCTAGTGAACAAAATGTGATGTGTGAAGGACCTAAATAAAAATCCTTAATTTTAAGGCCCTAATGATGTCTAAATGCAACCAGATTTTTCTTAAAGCTTAATATTAGAAGTTAATTTAACTTTTGATTTGGAGTTTTGAGCTCATTTGTGTGTTCAATTTGCAATTAGATCACAATTTATCCTTCTTTAATAGCATATCTCATTTAATAACCTAATTATGCATTTTTAGCACAATATTGATGTTTTAGGTCTTTTCTGTTATTTCCCACACTTACCCATTTTATGTGTTAATACGATAGTGTTTAACCTAGTTTCTAGCTTAACTTGAGCATTTTAGCTATGATGAGTCACAACTCATCAGGTACTCAAGTACTAGCCAAGATCTAGACCTGACCAGCTTTAGCCTGAGTATGCTACGAAGGTTTCTAAGTCCCGCAAAAACTACCTAGAGGTTTGTTGAACCCAGTGGTTAAAGCACCCGTGCATAGAATGTAGCATGTCTAGGTTCAGTTTGCCAGTGCAATTTTTTGTAAGGGAGAGGGATAGAAGAAGATCTTTCATTTGGAAAGTTTTCTCTCTTTTCTTTTTAGATTTCCCTAGATCTAGCTTCGAATTGACCCTAAACACAGCCTGTATTAGACTTCTTGTCCCCACCATCAATCCTCGAAGGGTCCCTGGCAATCGATGCTTCGGGATAGCACTACCCATGGCAACCCCCAAAACCTTGTTTTTAGACACTTTGGGATAGTGCCACCCATGGCATTCTGTAGCTAAATTCAGGCCGTGGCAATCTATATTTCGGGATAATCCCGCCCATGGTACCAAAATCAGCATAGGGTGCATACATGCCCCCGGTAGGATATTTAGATATCCTAGAGACAAGCATTGAGGAGACAATATGTTATTACGCATCTTCGAGGGGAATTTCCAACCTCTCTACACCGGGAACTCGTCCAATCAACTTGTGTTGTTGAGTCGCTCCTAAGCTAGATCTTCGAGATGAATTTTCAGAACATATCACTTTTGGCAGATTTTTCTTTGTTAAGCGCACTGAACCAAACTAAGTGTGTAATTTTGGGTACTCAGGTTGCCAAGTCCCTCAAACCAAAGGGCAGGCAACGGGGCCGAATAATCCATAAGCCTTAGACCTAATGCATCAGCCTCGCACTTTCCTCAACCTTTTGAGGAATAATCTGGATCTTAATAAATACTTGAGTGTTTAAACAATAGAACAGATCCAAAAGGCCTATGGTCGATATCCACCACTAATTCCCTAAGTTTTGGCCTTCCAGGTCTAATTTATCATTTGACGCAACCTAGAAGTTAGACAGGTTCCATATTCAATTTTCAGGAACTAATTCATTTTCTTTTCTTTTTGTTTGCTCCTTTTCTTTTCTTTTCCCGCTCAAATGAACCTCTCCTTTCCTCATTATCATTTTTCTTTTGTGAAACCCTTCTCTGAATTGATTTTCACAGTGTTTTGCACTTTAATACCCCCCATGCCTACAATTTGCAATGTCCTCATTGTAAATTAGATGGGTTCGAATTTATCTTAGATTGTACATTAGAACAGTGTCATAGGGGGGGTGAACGGGTCAGGATGACTGTTGCGGACGGTTTCAAACTTTGATAGGAGTATCAAAGGTGGAGTCAGCTATTCTAACGGATGAACCCTCAAGTGCAATATGAGTTCAGAAAAGAGATATGTCAAATGGGTTTCGAGTTTTTCAACACATGACAGGTTGCCTCCTGTTAAGTGCTAAGTTTAATGCCATCAGCTGGGCGTGATGAACTCAAAAGGATATGTTATCTATTGCATTATGATGAGTAGTCTGAGAGAATATATGATCATGATGAATGAGAATCAGATGGCCACTGATAAGTATGAGAGCATGATGAAGAGTCATTTCAGAGGGTCTCTGATATGGGTCAAGTTGATTCTTTTCTGGATGATTTTTTTTGAATACTTATGGAGGAGTACTTTGGAAGATGTAGTGATCATGGGATTCTAAAGTAGAGATGGATCTAGTAAGTGTACCTCAGATGTGTGGTTCCTCTCGTGCAATGTGGCCTAACGAATCGATATCTAATGAGTCATCTTGATTCTTTTCTGCTGAATGTAAGATGGTCTCCTCAAGAAATGACTCAAAGATTGGGTCATCCAATGAATCTTCACTATGATTTTCATCCCAATCAAAAGTGAATGTTTGGAGAGTGTCTTTTGGATTATCTATCTCAAATTCTGTAAAGGATTCATACTCTGGGTGGAGGTCACTCTCAATATCTGCCAAGCTCGATTCCTGGAGATCCTCAAAAAATGTCTCCAAATCCATGGAATAAAAATTTGAACCTGATGTGTCATCATTTTCCCCACAATCCCTTGGTATGTCCTCAAGATCAAAGGTGAAAGTCTCCACTATTCTCAGGTCATTTGAATCATGCTCAATCAAATCAAGATTATCCATTATGTGAAAAACTTCCAATTCTGACCCTAGGTTTTCTACTAATGAAACGGTCATGAGGTCTTAAATAAAACTTAGTTGTTCTGTAGAGCATTTTCCTTTTCCTTTTTCTGCCTCGAAAATGTTAATCTCAGTTCGTTCATCTCCAGAGGTAATTATCATATGCTCTAATTCACAATTGATAATGGCTCCTGTAGTGGCCAAGAACAGTCTCCCCAAAATCAAAGGCATATCTTGTACCTGCTATGGCGTCTCCATGTCAGGAACTAGGAAATCAGCTAAGTAGTTGAAGTTCTTGACTCTAACTACCACATCCTCTACCAACCCAATCGAGGTGATTATGGTTTGGTCTGCTAATTACTGAGTAACATCAGTGGGTTTTAGCTATCCAATCCGTAGTTTTTCAAATAGGGCAGTTGGGATTAGGTTGATTGAAGCGCCAAGATCTAGTACAGCTCGCTTGAAATTTGTACCACTGATCTTACAGGGGATCGACGAGGTGCCTGGATGGGATTTCTTAGGAGGTAGACTATTTTGGATTATGGCACTCACACTTTCAGACAGTACTACCTTCCCTTGTGATGGTTCTTCCACCTCTTTTTTGGATAAGTCAAGTGAGGTGGGATTGAGAGTGAGGATATCAAGTAACGGAATAGTGACTTGTGTGTTCCTCAATGGTCCTATTACGTCAGGTTCTAACAATCCTCTAGTGTGGAGGTGGGATAAGATCTGGGATAGGGGAATGAATTGGCTATCTTTGGGAACGGGTTTCTATTCCCACCTCTTGGTTTTATCCTCAACTTTGTTATGTTGATGGGTGAGATTTGGGAGATGGGACGGGAGGCTTGGGTTTGTGATCTTTTCTCATGCCCACAACATTGATCATAGCACAATTATGATGCAGAGGTGGAGGAGAGCGAATTGGATTTTGTTGCTGAGTAGTAGGATAGGTCATGGTGTGATTCGGATCAGCTGAGGTGGATGAGGTAAACACGCAGGTATGAGTGGATGGACCTGGCTGAGTGTAGCTTGTTTGACCTTGGATTTGATTTACTACATGTTTTTGAGTCGACATGTTGTTTGGATTTGGCAGAGGTTGGGAGGGGAGTGCACCAGGCTGGTGAGTATTTGCCAGTTGGGCCAGTTGATTGCGAACCTCTATGATCTCTTATTTGTGTTATTTTTGCATGTTAACCAGGGTTTGAAGAATCAGAGACATTTGGTCTTCCTTAGGTGGCCTGGATTGGAAATTTGTATTGGGCCTTGGTTGAGCAGGCTGATAAGGTTGTGGAGTGAAGGCGTTCTGGGACAACCGGGTTTTATTGTTATAACGTTGTAGTATAGCCAGTTGTTGCCATCATTTCAAATATAATTTTTTTTACTCGGAAAATAAAAGAGTTCCCGAGGTCGAACTCAGGGAGCAAGTTGTATTCTAGAGATATACATGTTTCTTTTACAAAAAGAAAGAGAGAGGGAAAGAATTTGTTGTCTTCTTTTCTCTTTGTTCTGCAGAGGTGATGCTCTTCTTTCTTTCTTTCTTTAGATCTCCTTCTTCTTCTTCCTGCTGTTCCTGCTCCTCCTTTTTCTTCTGTCTTTCTTCAGATCTTCTTCTTTCTTCTTTGTTTTTCTTCTTTCAGTTCTTCCCTTGTTCTTTTGTGTTCTCCTCTGCTTCACCTTCTTCTGTTGTTCTTCAGATCTTCTTCCGTCTTTCTTCTTTTCCCTTCAGGACGTCATCTGATTTCCAAATCAGACGACTTAAACTGCCTGTTGCTACAGTCAGCTTCCTTCTTCCGCGGTTCTTCTTCTTCACCTGTGCCTGCACACTTCAGAGCTTACGTCAGAGAACAAAACCTACTCTACCCTCTCCCCCCGCGTCTCTCTCTCTCTGAAACCACTCTTCGGAAAGCTCTCCCAGAGCTGCCGGGTAATCGGGTTCGGGTCAGGCCCGGGTCCAGGCCCACCGGCGTGCGTGGTGGGCGAGGAGTGCAGGTCAGTCTTAAGTCGGGTCGGGTCGGGTCAGGTCCGCGGGGCGTGAGCGCGGACGAGACCGGGTAACCGGGCGGGTGAAGGGGACCTCACCCCGTGTGCTGAGGCAGTAAGCTTCCAGCACTTTTGCATCTTATATCGCTGCGCCTCTTCAGGCTTTTCCGAGGTGGGACTAAATGTCCCACCTCAATTGCGCGCCCGCAGCGGGGAAATCAGCGGGAGATCGCGGCGTCACGCGAAGCCTTCTGCCTTAGCTGCGAGCCTGGTGTTTTGTCGAAACGCCTCGCAAGGCCTGGGAGTTGAATCTGGGCGTGGCGCTGAGCGTGGCGCGCCTGTAGCTGCAGGCGGAAGCAGTTCCTTCTGCACGGCAATGGCGGCGGACGTCGGGTGGCCTGTTCACAAGAAAACGGCCTCTCGGCCTAATCAGAAAGTGCCGGGAGCTTCGCCAGGGTGCGGCGAAGCTCGTGTGGGTGGTGGCGAGGCGTGGGGCGGCGTGCAAGGGCTGCCCTAGGTCGGACTGTTGGTCGAAGGATGGGTTTGTTGGGGGAAGCGTTACGGAGGTGTGGAGTGGCAGTGAAGGGGTGGGGGGTGCTCAGTGTGATGAGGCGGAGGTTCGGTGAAGGTCGGCGAGGTGTGTGAGGCTGTGGAGCGATGGGAGCATCTCGCCGGAGGGTGGCCGGAGACGAAGGGGGTGACGATGGTCAGGGTCGGTCAAGAGCTTAATTGAATAAATTGAAAGCGGGGGAAGAAAGAGGAGAAGAAGGGGAGTAGTTCTAGCTTACTTGCAGGGACGAAGGGGGAGGAACAGGGCGACAGTCGTATCGACTGTCGCCGGAGAAGACGATGCTCAGGGAAAGGGGCGGCGGCGAACAGAGAGCCGGAGAGGCGCCAGCTGGGTGCGGCGTGGCGCGGGAAGAGCAGGGGAGGAAGTCTCTGCTGCTGGTATTGCGGCAGAGCGAAGAGGTGGAGGGGGAGGAACCGCCGGAGCTGGTGAGCGTCTGCCGGAGAGAGAAGAGAGGAAAGTTGGGGATTTTCTCCGTCAGATCCAAGCTGCCCCGGTCGGTGGAGCAACGGGGGGTATTTATAGGGATCAAACAGGGAGGCAGGCAGAGGGAGACGACGTGTCTCCCTCGCCGGAGGATGGCCGGAAACAAAAACCCATACCGTCCGTGCGTTCGCACGGCCGGTATGGTGGGTTACAACGACCAAGGGGGTGTCCCTGCGACGGCTGACGACGCAGGGCACCCCCGGTTTACTTGCCAGGTCCCCCCCTCACCCTGCGCGGCGCCATGCTCCGCGCAAGGTCGCCGGAGCATGGTGGTGGCAGGTTTTGCAGGGGGGACCTGATCGCAAAGAACGAAGGAGAGTTAGGGGCCAAAATGCGAGGGTTCAAAAGTTGAGGGCCAAAAAGTAAATATATGAGGACCAAAGTGTAAAGTTGGTCAAGGAGGTTTCTTCTTTGGTTCAAGTTTTTATACATGACTGATTAGGACCTAAGGAATTTGATGGTGAATTTCATTTCTATATTAAACCTTGTTTGACCGGTCAATTTATGCGAAAACCCAAATTAAGTTATTAATTGGGCATGGTTCTCAATGTAGGTCAAAATGGGTTCTGAAGGCCAAATTGAAGGTTCTAAACCCTAGAGATTATTTTTATATGAATTTTAGAGGGTTTATTCTATTTTTACTTTGCCTTGAACCTCGTGAATTGAAGTGGATTGTTTTAGGGTTACAGATTATCATTTAGTTTCTTGGAATTGCTGTAGCCCTTGCTAGATCATTTCATCCCACTCTTATTCTTATTAAGCTGCTTTGACCTATGTTTGGGCCCTGAATTATCCTGTATGCAGATTATACTGGTAAAATTGCATTTTTACCCCTTATGACTTGTTTTCTTCTCAAACTCAGGATTCTCTGAGTTAAGCCTTTCCTTGAGATATGTAGGAGCTTTTATCCTTTGTATTAGGTCAAAATGAGCTAGTTATGGCTCATGATGAGGTTCTCATCATGGAGCTTGTGGTTGGGGTTGGAATTGAGATCTCATATTTGGGTTATTTCCTGACCACGCAAAATTGGGATGATTGCACCATCCAAGGTTATAAGTGTTAGAGAATGGATCATTCTGGATGGCGTTGAGGTCCTTGTAAGTCTGAGGAACCCTAGAGAAGTCAGAATACAAGGGTTTAGAGTTCCCCCAACTTGAGCAGGAGGTTCCGGAGTGTCTTCCAAAACCAGGATCAGACGGGGGTGAATAGGGGTCCATCCCTTGAGAAGAGTGCTGATAGATGTTATACATAGCCTCCTACCAGAGGGTGGTTGCGCAAATGGGTTTTGCTGTGTTGAGGTGGCTCTATGCCAGTGTCGAGTCAATTCGTCCACCTTCTTCCAGATAATCGAGACCTTGTCTAAACAACTAGCCACTAGTTCCAAATCGACGGGTGCAGAAAGGCCTCGAGTCTCATGTACCCCTCGATTATTTGCCAATGCGTGGGTGGTCGTCCGGTCGTACACACCCAATGACTCATTATTTAGGGAGTTTTTGCACATGTTCTCGAGAATCTCCCAAATTGTGTCTTCATGCTAACCCATGATGCTGCCACCACAGGTTGCATTGATAAAGATCTTGATATTGTCATGGAGCCCATGGTAAAAAGACTGGACTTGTTCCTATTTTGGAACTCCATGATGGGGGCACTTGCACATGAGATCCAGAAAATGGTCCCATGCCTCATGAAGAGGTTCTCCCGCTCCTCGCAAGAAGTGCGTGATTTGATGCTGCATAGCGTTCGGCCGACCAATGGGAAAGAATTTTTGTAAGAATTCGGCCTAAAGTTCTCCCCAAGTGGTGATCGGATGAATCAAAGTCTGAAACCAATCGGCAGCTTTATCCAAGAGAGAGAAGGACAACATTTTCATGAGTAAGCCATCCCGATTTTGTATAGATGGCCTGAAGGTCTAGGCCAGATGCATCAAATGCTTGATGTGCTGGAAGGGATCCTCGGAGTTCAAGACATGGAATTTTGGGATCATGTGTACCATACTTGGCTTAAGCTCCACCTCAGATCCTCACACAAGGATTTGTACTCTAGCCTCGATTTCCACTGCAGTGGGATTGTAGTGATCTCGCATTTGAGGATGCTGCGGTGGGTTGATGTATGCATGGACTAGATCTTTGAGGTCATGGACTTGATGTTGAAGGTCGGGTTCTTCTTCGTGGTGTTCCATGGCTGTGACTGGAGATTTAGGCTCAGAAACGGAAGAGTCGGAGGAGATATTGATATGATTGGGAGGTTGCACAAACAAATGGGTCGAGGCTTGACCTCGGGGAGAGTGGAAAGCTAATGGAGGCCTTAAGGGTGGTCTTAAGGACCTTCTCCCGAACATGCACTAAATGGAGCAGATGAGGGACAGAATGTCTGATGGACCCAATCGAGGCACCCAAATATGTTTGGATGACTAAGGAGGTTCGAGGTGGATGATGCCTCTTGATCAGAAAGTCGTCCACCTGAGAATTACCTGGGCAGCTAGGAAGGGAGAGCCTCGCGAAGACCCTACACGATAGAGCGTCCCCGCAGGTTATAGGGTTTCCCTCACCCGACCTTCCTTGTCACCGCGTATCCAGGTAAATTGGAAAGAACCACTTGACCCCTTAACTCCTCCAATTATATCTTGAATTGAGGTGCTTAGAATTTCACTTGACTTTAGAATTGATTTGTGCTTGGTGACCTAATTTGAAGATTGGTTGACCTACAAGGTGGATCAACTTCCCCTGACCTGTCCTTATTATTAAGTCCCAATTTTAAGATTCAAGTGGATGATTAGAGCTTGATTTTAGGGTCTCCTTTATTAGGTAACTTCAAGCAAGGGCTTAGGTAGCACACGATGCGAGAAAGTCAATTCTTGTTATTTTAGACACGTGTGTTTCTCAACCCTAAGATGAAAACCCTAATTTGGCTCTTTCTGGTCCAATCAATTTCTTCCAAATCTGGTACCTAGGGCTCAATCAAGAAGGTGAGTAGCCCTAAGTACCTTAAATGCCTAGTAGGTGAAGGAATCTGGGGAGGGGTTTCTAAATAGATCAAGTTAGGCAACTCAGAAGTGATTAATTCTAAATAAGGAATGCAAGTTAGACTAATTGATTTTTCCTTTTTCAATTTTGCTAGAAATAGGGGTTTACGAAGAAGGAAACGAGGTTACCTACCCTTGGAGTGCTGTTGTGCAACTGATCTTCTCTTGTGTACCTTGCACAACCATAACAAATTAGATAAAGTAGGTTAGATTCAAATTAGAAATTGTAATCGGTGAGATTAAATTGCGTGTTGCTCCCTGGCAACGGCACTAAAATGTTTACGCGCGAAATCGATGTTTTAAGAGATACAATCATCGTAGAAAGTAAAAATCACTCGAAAACAGATAAATTTATAACTCGCAAGTACGAGGTCATTCATTAGGAGCAATTCAAAAGCAATTCATTCTCACAGATTACAATTATAAGCAGAATATGAACAATTGAGATCAGAAGAACAATTCATAATAATATATCAGTAGATCCAAATACTAATGTGTAAAAAGATTAGGGTAAAATGGTGATTTGAATCACCAAATTACCCTTTAAGTTTAAACTTCACAAATACTCAAATATATGAATAGTAAGCTCAACCACAGAATCAAATGCCTCAGAAATTAGACGACAGAAATAAGCCCCAAACAGTTTAAATGAAGCCTACTACAGTGCCTTCAAGAGGCTCAAGGGCCTCTTCCTTCCTTCAAGCCTCGAGAGAGAGGCACAACACAACACCAATAGAGGTACAAAAGCCTCCCAGCAGCTAATCATAAAGAGGGCAGGAGCAAGGGCAAAAAGCCCCCCTCTCTCTCTCCTTCTCTTCTTTCTCAGACCCATGTAATCGAGTTTCAATCGGGTTATCAGGTTGAGTACAAGGACCAGGGCTACTGGGTTTCGGGTAGCCGAGGTGTGCAGGCAAGCGTGAGGAGGGACTCGACCCCTCGTGAATGGGCAAGGGGTCCTAGGGAAGAATCCCTCTTATGCTGCGCTGTAAGCTCCCAATCCCACGATGTGGCACTAAAGCCACTGCACTTTTCTCGCGTGCGCTAGTAGCAGGTCAATCTCTCACTTGCGAGTGAGGAAGGCGACTACTTCTCCAATTGTCGACCTGGGCATATGTTGAATGCGGAAAACTACAAGAACGAAGTTGGTTTCGAAAAACCCATCGTTGTAGTTCGATTTGCGAAGAAATCCGTCAACAAATAAATTATACCGAAATTCTAAGAATTTCGAGTCAAACACAAGGAGGCATACGTTCGATTTAAAATCGCGTTTAATTAATTGGCACGAAACAGATTAGCTATTCAAATTGAATTTAAACTAACTATCTCCTTAAAGAATAATGAATAGAAGACAGGGAGAGAATATTACAAATAAAGATAAAAGAGAGATAGAATAAACATCGAATTCATTATCACAAGTTGATGTTCATTACAATTACAACTATCCACTACAATAGAAAGTAGGAAATCTACACTACAAAGCGGGAAATTTATTATAGAAAGCAGTAAAAGAGAAGATAGAGAGAAGTTATCCTCCTTGACGACTACTTGGAGGACGAGTTGGACGGAACGATGCTTGGAAGATAGGGAACGGAACGGGAAGAAGGAGAATGAAGCAGGAAGAAGTGAGAATGAAGCAGCACGTCGTCATCGTCACGGGATTCATTTCCGGAATGGGGATGAGAAAATTGGATTTTGGCTCTAGAATAGCATCCCGGGTGTGGAACAAGCTTTTCTTGAGCTTTGGAGAGGGAGAGAAGTGAAGGAAGGGATGAAGAAGTGGAGGTTGGGTTTTCTTTTATAGTTGTAGGAATCGAGGGCAAATTTGTCATTTCAAGCTTAAAACATTAACATCAGGTCTTTAATGACGGATTTATCCGTCACTAAAGGTCTGATCGTGGCCGACGTGCACGCGCCTCCCTGCCTTCCGCGCTCAAAACACCTGCGCATGACTTTCAAATCTTAGTCGTGAGATCACGAGATCAGACGGCTTAGATTTCTCCTCCCGTGCCTTTGTCTGCGCCTTCACCGCGTGCTCGCGTGCGATCAGGCATGCGTGCTGTGCATCAGATCACGTGTGTACGCTATTGGCTGATCTGCGTCGCCCGCAGCCGATCACACGGTCGCGATTACTCACCCGTGCACTGCGAATGCGGAGTCCAACGCGCGTCGCGTGCTCGCGCAACACGCTTGACCGCTGTGAAGCGGCACTTTGTCACGGTTTTGATTTCAGGCGCGCGTGCTCGCGGCCGTTGGATCAAGATCCAACGGCCCAGATCGTGCGTTGGAAGTCCTTTGGAGATGCAATGGCTGTCCTGAGGGCCGATTAGGCGGGTGGGATGGTGCCACGTGGCACCATCTTGGTTGCCCATCTTCTGCATGTTGTATATGGTGACACGGATGTCGGATTGAGACAATTTTTACGCCATTAGGCTGCGATCATCGATCCAAACCCATTGTGTGGTCGGATTTGTCGTCTGAAGTGCCGATTGGCACCATCTTGGCCCTTGATCATTAAGGTTCCTCGGTCTCTATTTGGTGCTACGGATGTCCGATCAGGGCGATCTTGGAGTCATTGAACTCTAATCATCGCCTTGATCAGATCCACATGGTTGGATCTTCGATCCGAGACCTCGATTAAAAATCACCCTTTCCCTGACCATAAAAGGAGATAATTACTATACAATTTATACAACTTGACCTAAATGCATGATTATGCATGTTATGCAATATTTACAATGTATGATGCTAATATGACACTAAGAACATGCATTAATAGACATTTTTTGCTATTTAGATGTATGCATATCAGTGTACTCCTGGAAGGCATCCGCGTGACCTGGATGAGTAGGCGAGGTTGAATGCTGCTGGAGCATAGCTCCAAGGTTGTGCGAAGAAGCTCTGTTAATGGCACCCAAGGATGAACACCTGTAAAGACGAAAATGGCCTATCGGCCACGTCAGAAATGCTCAAGGTGATCGCGTAGATGTGGCGAAGGCAGTGGTGGCAGTGGCATGCTATGTAGGTGGTCGTAGAGGGCTGGCGAAGGTGGAATATGGAAGCAAAGGGGTAGGTGTTAGGTGGATCGATTGGCGCAGCAATCCCTACAATTTCTTGAGGGGTTTTGCTCGCGTGGATTGGGAGGAGGTGTAGGATTCAAAAGCAGGCAATTTGGTGGAGCGAGGCATGCTGTGGAGGTCACCGGAGGTATGCCAGAGATGGGGGAGATGGCAGTGGAACGGGAAAAATTGTGATTGAAACTGAAGTCTAGAGGTGCGGTGATGTTTAAGGGAAGAAGAGGAATCGAGGGAGGTAGCTAGTAGTCGAGGAGGATATGGAGAAGGCGTCGGTTGTGATAGGCTGGCATCGGAGAAGGTGAATACTCCGAGGATGAAGAACGGCAAGGAAGATGAAGGAAGGAGATGCCTGCTAGTATTGCAAGGTGTGGAAGAACTTGAGGAAGACGATCCCACCGCCTATTTTGCTAGTCCCTTAGCAAACAACTCATTTAAGTGCGAAGAATTTTAAGTATCAGCAAGGTAAGTATGATGAGAAATCTATTTTTCTTTTATTTTCTTTCAAAAATGTTAAGTGTTTAGAGATGATCTTTAAGCTAAAAGATTTTTCCGATAAACCAATTGTGTTTATGTCTGGACATTGTGAGAACCTGTTGCTTAGGAAGACTGACCAGAACTTAGGACTGATATGACATAGACCATCTCTCGACCAACAAGGGATCTTAATATTTAAACCTTAAGTGCGATTTCCAAGACTCAGAGGGTTTTACAAGACTCAGAAGCTAAGTGGTTATAGCTGTGCTTAGTGATGGGTCAGGACTAACCAGGTGAATTTTAAAATTGAATCCCGGGGTTTCACTTCTTTTTAAGTCCAGGTTAGTCTTAGCTTCAACTCATGTTTTCGGATTGAACCTCAAAAAGTGAGGAAAACTCAAGCCTAGCTCTTATTGCGTTGTGGCTCAACGAATATTTGGTGGAAACAGGGTATTTGTATTGCACTCTGAAAATACTTTTGTTTCTTTTTCTTTTTGGTAGAAAACTATATTTATAAGACTTGGAGAACATACTTGACTTATTCCAAAGAATTTCTTTTTTTGAAACTTTTTTTTTGTTAGTATGTATCCAATTTGGTAGAGCACCCTTTATTTGGTGGGTGAGTTCTTTGGTGGAAAGAGCTTCTCCTAGACACAAGACTAAAGACTAGGACAAAGAGTCTACCTGCATGCACAAGAAAGGACTCCACCTTCCCTAATGAACACTAGGGTTGAATTTCAAATTCACAAGGTCTTTCCCAACACTGTGTAGTGTAAACCAAGGTTACTTAGACTCCTAAGTCAAAGCAAACCAGTGAATCCTATTTTGGTGACTCAGGTACAAGAATACGTCTTAAGTTAGGAGAGATCGTGGTCTATCTTGTCAAAGCTTAAACTGTATTAAACCAAAGCCTGAGCGAATTAAGCTACAGTGGCCTAGAAAGTCTAACCAACAAAGGTTGAATGTCCATAAACACTTATTCTATTTTTGTTTTCAGCTACAAGATCATAATTAAACACTTATATTCTCTTCTCAAAATTTCTTTTCTTGGAGTTCTCCCTCAACAATAAAGATTATGTCAGGTCCCTTATTGAATTTTTGGAATTTTTGTTTTTGACATTTTTTGTATTTTTGACTTTGTAATTTTTTTTTCAAATTTTTCAAAATTTTTTGGTATTTTTAATAATACTATACTATATACACTATAAGTGTGTCTATGATTGCATTTCAGTAAATGATTCACCATTTACATCCCCCATGCTTAAATGATGCAATGTCCTCATTATATGAATAGGGTGGATGCAAATGCATGCTCTGCTTTTCACTATCTTAGACTGGGTGACAGAAGGAAGTCGGAATGAGGAGATTAAATCTTTGTGCGGACGATTTCAAGTCTGATACAAGATCAAAGTGGAAAGTCGGGCTAAGAAGTGAAATGCTCGACATATGTGACAATGAATGTATGTTAAAAATGCATAGGTAGATACCTAATGCAAGAAATAGGAAATAAGAACGGTGAAAACAGCTATATACAAGAAGATAGGTTTGCTAAGTTTAACGCCTTCAGCTAGGCGTAAACCCAGATGAAGATGTATCATTAGAAATAGGTTCAAGAAGTTGTAGCGAAATAGTAGAATTGACAAATTTGAGATCATGTGGCTCAATGAAAGGTTTCTATCTTTTTCCATTAATAGTGAAATTTTCACATTTGACAAACTCAATGATCTCAACGGCTCCATTGTCAAAGATTCTTAGAATTTTGAAAGATCCAGTCCACTTGGATCTGAATTTCCCTAGGAAGAGTTTTAGTCTTGAGTCAAATAGAAGGACCTTTTGACCAAGGTGAAAGGTTTTCCTACGAATGTGACAGTCATGGAAGGCCTTTAATTTATCCTTATAAATCCTCGAGCTTTCATAAGATTCATTCCTCAATACATTTAGCTCAAAAATTTGTAATCTTCTATGATCATCAGCCTTCTCTAAGTCCAGGTTACACTTTCTGATGGCCTAATAGGCTTTGTGCTCAAGTTCTACGAGAAGATGATAAGGTTTTCCGTACACAAGCCTAAAAGGCAACATGCCTAATGAGGTTTTGTGAGCTATCCTATATGCCCACAATGCATCAGAAAGGCGGGAAGACCAATCCTTTCTATCAGGTCGAATGGTAGTCTGTAAAACTTTCTTAATCTCCCGGTTGGACAATTCAGCTAATCCATTGGTTTGAGGGCGATAAGGTGTAGCAATCTTATGAGTCACCCCATACTTTTGAAGTAGGGACTGAAAGTGGATGCTCCTAAAGTGAGACCCTCCATCACTAATGATGGCTTTTGGTACCCCAAATCTAGAGAAGATGTAATCCTGAACAAACTGATTTACAATCTTGTGATCATTTGCCCTCGAGGGGATAGCTTCAATCCATTTAGAAACATAATCAACTACTAACAAGATGTACTTGAAGTCATGAGAGTTGGGAAAAGGTCCCATGAAGTCAATGCCTCAGATATCAAAGACTTCGCATACTAAGATCAGATTCAAGGGCATCATGTCTCGCGGCCAATACTGCCAAGAGACTGACAGTGTGAACATGACCTAGTATATTCGTATGCGTCTTTGAAAATTGTGAGCCAGTAGAATCCACTTTGCAAGACTTTTGCAGCAGTCTTTTTGCTAGAGAAATGACCGCCATAAGCCTGGTCATGGCAGAACGACAGGATGCTTTCTATCTCCTTACCAGGTACACAATTCCTAAGAATCTGGTCAGGGAAAAATTTGAATAACCAAGGTTCTTCCCAAAAGTAATGACTAGCTTTGGTTTTAAGTTTGATGATTTGAGATTTAGTCCAACCATTGGGCACTACACCAGAAGCTAGGTAGTTGATAATGTCAGCATACCAGAGAAGATCAGAATGGATGACCAGCAATTGCTCGTCAGGGAAGTTGTCAGTAATTAGTAGTGAAGGAGATATTGCTTCAGAAGGAAGGACGGGATAAGTGATTAGCTACCACATTCTGCTTCCTAGCCTTGTCACGAATCTCTAAATCAAACTCCTGCAACAGTAGGATCCATCTAATCAGGCGAGAATTTTCATCCTTCTTGGCGAGAAGATGTCGGACTACAGTGTGGTCAGTGTAGACTATAATATGAGAACCTAAAAGATAAGGTCTGAATTTTTTTAGTGCAAATACTACAGCTAGCAATTCCTTTTTAATGACAGTGTAATTCCTCTAAGCTTCATCTAAGATCTTACTAGCGTAATAAATGACTGTAGGTTTCCCATTTAGTTTTTGCCCAAGGATAGTCCCTACTGCATAATCAAAGGCATCACACATGATCTCAAAAGGGTGAGACCAATCTGGGGGTTGCTGTATTGGTGCCTTGGTAACCAGATCATGAAGTGTCGTATAGGCATGGACACAATCATCAAAGATCTGGAAGTCTACGTCCTTAGAAAGGAAATTGGTGAGAGGTCGGGCTATTTTCAAGAAGTCTGCTATAAATTGGAGAATAAAAACCAACATGCTCGAGAAAAAATCTAATTTGTTTAACCAACGAAGGTAAAGGCAGGTCAGAAATCAATTTCACCTTCGCACGGTCAACCTCTATTCCTCTCTCAGAAATAAGGCGTCCTAGAACTAGTCCTTCTGGTACCATGAAATGTGATTTTTCCCAGGAAAGTACCAAATTCACATTGATGCATCTTTGTAGGACCTTAGTCAGGTGATCTAAGCATGCATCAAATGTGCTCCCGAAGACTGAGAAGTCATCTATGAAGACTTTTAAGCAATCACCTACTAAATTCGAGAAGATTGCAAACATACATCGCTAAAATGTAGCAAGTGCGTTGCATAATCCAAATGGCATCCTACAGAATGCAAAGGTTCCATAGGGGTAGGTGAAAGTCGCTTTCTCCTGGTCATCGGGGTGAATTGCCACCTGATTGTAACCTGAGTAGCCATCCAAAAACCAAAAAAATCGATTCTCAGCCAATCTTTCCAGTATCTGATCAATGAAGGGTAGTGGGAAATGATCTTTCTTCATGACTTAATTGAGTTTGCGGTAGTCAATACATACTCGCCACGAACTAGCAATCCTTGTAGGGATGACTTCTCTAGAGTCAGTGGTTATGACGGTAAGTCCAGCCTTCTTAGGCACAACTTGAATTGGACTTACCCATTGACTATCTGAAATTGGGAAAATAATTTCATTGTCTAACCACTTGATTATCACATTTTTAACCACCTCTTAAAGTGTAGGGTTCAATCTATGCTGTGGCTGCCTAGTAGGTCTAGATCCTTCTTTAGTAAAAATCCTAAGTGTGCAGTAAGAAGGACTAATGCTAGTCAAGTCTGAAAGGCTTCATCCTATAGCCTGTCTATGTACTCTCAGGATAAATAAGAGTCGTGATTCTTGATCAAACGATAAGAGAGAGTTGACAATCACAAGATAAGTTTGATCAAGTCCTAAGAAGACATTTTTAAAAAGCCTGGAAGAGGTTTGAGTTCAACAAGTACAAGATCAGGTGTAAAGATCTCAGAAGATCCTAGAGACACTAAAGAAATAGGAGGCAAGTTTTCAATTTCTAAGGTTGGTGTCTCAGGAAGAGTCAAGTTAGAGTCCAAAGGGTGTTAAGGTTCAAAGTTAAGTGAATCAATCAATGTATCCTCAACCAACTTATCCAATGAATCCAAGGAACAGATTTCCTTAATTAAACTACAGGATGGTCCCCTTTGGGCCTAAAATATATAAATTTTCATCCTTTGATCTCCAAATTTCAATTCTACAAGGCCCTTCTCACAATTGATGTTTTCTTTGGCCGTAGCCAAGAAAGGTCTTCCTAGTATGATAGGAGTGTTCTGGATATCCTCAGGTACTTCCCTGTCAAGGATAATAAAGTCTACAAGAAAATAAAGGTCCTTGACCCTCACTATAACATCTTCCAACACTCCCTGAGGTGTCTTAACTGATCTATCAGCTAATTGTAGGGACACCTCGGTTGGCTTCAGATTGCCAACCTCAAAATGTGTTAGCAGGGAGGTTCATATAAGATTGACGGAAGCACCTAGATCAAGTAGTGCTCTATTAAATGTATTGTTTCCTATCATGCAGGAGAGAAGAGGGGTGTCTAGATCTTTCTTCTTAATAGGAAGGTTTGAAATGAGGGAACTCACTTGTTCCGAGAGAATGACTAGTCCACTCCCTTTTTGAATTCTAACTTATGCTTAGGTGTACATAGGTCTTTCAAGAACTTAGCGTAAGGGGGAATGTGGCGAATTGCATCCAATAAGGGGATGTTTATGTGGACTTGCTCAAAGAGCTTGAGTAGATCCTCCTCAGGTGCCACACTAGGTTTCTTCTTCCTTTCATCACTCTTCTTTCCTAAGGCCTCTGGAAAAGGTACAGAAGTGGTAACAGGAGGATCAATCAAAGGCTCAGAAGAGTCAGGAACGGGTGAATCAGCAGTAGGAGTGGATGGTCCAGGTTGAGATATAGAAGTCGGTAAGGGTGGATCAGATGTGTTTCTACCACTCCTAGTAGTGATGGCATTTAAATTAGATTGCAACATAGACAATAAATCAGGATCAGTTATGACAGGTGGGTGTGGATCAGAATAAGAAATTGGATCAAGATAGAAAGAATTAGGATCAGTGTAAAGCTCAATTTCGTGCAAGGTTTGTGATATGAAGTGTGCTTGACCTTGCAAAGGAGGTCTGGGTTGTGCTTAAGATGGGAGTGAATGTGGTGGACGGGATTCCGTCAGGTGCGTTAGTTGGGCTCTCATCTCAGCTAGTGCCGCATCCTATCTCTGCTACATAGCAATGTTTTGTTGTTGCATGTTAGCAAGAGTTTTCATGATTGTCCCCAATTAATCATCTTGTGTAGGCCTAGGTTGAGAGTATTGGGTGGGCCTGGGTTGGGGTTGCTGGTAGGCACGCAGTGGATACTCGTGTAGTTGTGGAGGTGGTGTTCAGATCTGGTTGTGAAGTGGTGGTGTAGAAGGTTGTTGAAGGTAGGTCTCTGTAAATTTCCCGACCACGAGAAATTTGGATGATTACGCCATCCAGGGATATAGGTTTGTGAATAAGGGTCCTTGTGAATGCCGTGGAGCTCCTCCGAAGCTCCATAATGTGCAGGGAATTTAGTGTAAGGAGGAACAAAGGTTCCTCCAACTGGCGAAGGATATGAAAAAGTATAATCCGATAGTGTAGGTTATGTCACAGATAGATTATTCACAGTTTTCCTCCCTGTAGGAAACTGAGAAGAACTGTGAGGTGCAAGTGACTGAGAAGAAGATGATGAAGGTTTAGAGAGGAATTTCCATACTTCATCTACTTTCTTCTCTATTAAGCTTGATAAGAACCTTATCATGAACCCTAACTAGTACATTTTAATCTAAATAAGTGTATAAAAGCTCCTACAAAACCAAAGGGAAAGCCTAAATCAGAGAATTACAAATTTAAGTATGAAACAACTCACAAGGGGTAAAACTGTAATTTTACCAATGCAGTACATAAACGGGATTTCTAAGGGTCTAGACATAGGTCAAATGGGATTAATAAGAGAAAAAGTGGGATGATTTAGTTTGAAAAGGGTTATAGCGACATCTAGGAATTAAATGACATTCTACAACCTTAAAACAAACCCACTTTAATTCACGAAGTTTCAGGTAACATAAAAATCAATTAAATCCTCTAAGATTCATGAAAAAACATCCCCTAGGGTTTATAACCTTCAATTTGGCCATTGGAACCTATCATGACCTAGATTAAGAACCATACCCAATTTTTGAACTAATTTGGGTTTTTGTGCAAAATGTCCAGCCAAACGTGGTCAAACCTAAAATCCAACTTCACCATTGGATTCCTTAGGTCAAAATTAAACTTATACCAAAATTTAGACCTAAGGAAAGTTTGCCTTGACCCACTTTACAAATTGGTCCTCAATAATTACTTTCTGACCCTTAACTTTTTGAACTCTTGCATTTACCCCCTCAACTTTCCTGTCATTTTCTGCTAACCGGTCCCTCTGCCACCGTAGCAGCAGGCCATATCTCCGGCGACTTCGAGTGGAGGATGGCATCGCACAGGGCATGGGAGCCAGCCCTAGAAACGAGAGGAAGGTCCCCTACGTTGTCCTCTTCTGCATGGACCACCTCCCATGCCCTGTCGGCACCCATACCTCTCGTGCGAACACATGAGAGGTATGGGTCTTTGACTGTCCACGTCTCTGGCGGGGTTTTTCCCCCATTCTCGGGTGCCTGCCAGCCTGCCTTCGCCTATTTAAGAAGCAGCACGCTCTGCCGCTTCTCCCAAGCTTGTCTTGGCTAGAGTTCCACCCCAATTTCGTCTTCTTCTCCTCCGACCAAGTGGTCCAGCAAGCTCCAGTGAGCCGCCCTCCTCCTTCTCGTTGCTCTGCCACAATACTAATGGCAGAGCTGTCCTCACCATCTTCCTCCGTTTCACGCAACACCCGCACGAGCATCTCTAGCCCCGTCGTCGCCGCCATCTCCCTCCACTGGACATCGTCTTCTCTGGCGATAGCAAGTACTGCCAATCGCCATCTCTCCCCTTTCGTCCACTTAATCAGGTTAGACTCACTCCTCTTTATCCCCTCTTCAATTCCCCTTAATTTATTTCACAAAGTACCCCTCGATTCCACTGTCCACCATCGCCATCTCCACCTCCGGCGAGGTGTCCTCGCCGCTCCACACTTCCATCCGCCTCGCCAACCGATCCCTGAGATTCACCACCTCCCACTGATCACCTCTCGCCGTTTCACTCACCGTTCCACCCACTGAAATCGTCCCCCGAACAAACCCATCTACACGCACACAGTGTGCCCTAGGCACACGCACATAAGCATCTTCACGCCTTGTTAACCCCCGAGCTACCTTCGCCGTGCTCTGGCAAAGCTGGATAAGCATTCTGACGTGGCCACAAGGCCGTTTGCATGACTGTAGGTTCAGAGGCTCGCCACCATTGCTGCCGAGCTTGGAGCAAGCTTGCTAGTAGCTCCAGGCCTCCGCTGGCTCAGGTTGAAGTCCCAGGTAGTGCGGAATTGAGTCGCGCATGCATCCAGGCTACTGATTAGCGTCGAAGGACTCTTCAGCCTCGCCAATTGAGGGAACCATCTGCTGTAGGCGGTCGAGAAAAGAAGGTGGGACGTTTAGTCCCACCTAGGAAGCTGACAAACAAGAGGGGGCGTTTAAATTGAAAAAGTGAATTAAGCTTACAGCCTCAGAACACGGGGTGAGGTCCCTCTCACCCGCTTCACCCGGCCTTGTTCGCGACCACCCCTTGCGAACCTGGCCTGACCCGTATACCCGACCTGCACTCCTCGCCCACCACCGCACGCCAGTGGGCCTGGTCCCAAGCGCGTGCACCTGACCCGTATACCCACGAAGGCTCTGGGAGAGCAAACCTGAGAGAGAAATAGAGAGAGAGAGATGCGAGGAGGGTAGGGGTTAGGTTTTGCCTAACCTTACACTATGCAGGGAAGCAGGAGAAGAAGAAAAGAGAAGGAGCGGCTGAGGACTTAGCCGCACAGAGGAGCAGAAGGAGAAGAAAAAGGAGGAGATAGCGCAACAACAGAGAAGAACAGAAGAAGAAGAAGAAGGCAAGGAAAGACAAAGAAGAAGGCAGAGGAAGGAACCAAGGAAGAAGAGGAGGCGGCGCAACAGAGAAGAACAAAAGAAGAAGAAGACAAGGGAAGACAAAGAAGACGACAGAGGAAGGAACCAAGTAAGAAGAGGAGGCGGTGCAACAGAGAAGAATAGAAGAAGAAGAAGACAAGGGAAGACAAAGAAGAACAGAAGAAGAATAAGAAGAAGAAAGGTGCTGCATCCAAAGCTTGAGGAAAGGAAGAAGAAGCCAAGAAGGCCAAGAAGGGAAGAGAAGAAGAAAAAGCCAAGGAGAAGAAGCAGCAGCAGCCAAAGAGAAAGGAAGAAGAAGAAGGAAACGAGCACTGTAGCAACCGCTACTTAAGACGTCTGATTCATGGAATCAGACATCTGAAAAGAGAAAAAGAGAGAAGAAAAGAAGACAAGAAAAATCTTATTCCCTTTCTCTAATTTTTTGTAAAATAGTATATATCCATATTGTAAATTATGATTTTGTACGCTTCTAAAATCAAGTGTTGCTCCCTGAGTTTGACCTCGGAGATTTCCTATTTTTCGAGTAATAAAAACAAATATACTTGCTGGTTGCAAATGCGAACAGGCCAGCAAAGCTCACCTTATCCAGCTGACTAGCCACTAATTCTAAATCTCTGTTGCTGGATTGGCCTTTGTGTACTCCCGTATGTGAGTGGGAATGAGAGGACTTTTTATTAAAAATGCTCATCGAAGCATTATTAATAGAATTTTTGGCCATGCCTTCGAAGAGCTCAAACATTGAGTCCTCGTCCTGACATAAAAAATTACCTTCACAAGCGGCATGTACAAAATTCCTTGTGTCATCATGGAGCCCATGATAGCTCTGGACCTATTGCCAGTGTGGGACACCATGGTGGGGACATTTTCTAAGAAGCTCGTGAAATCTCTCCCAAGCCTCTTGCTTCTAGGTGAATGTGGTGATGGCACGCCTTAAAGCGTTAGTGCGGCCTACAGGAAAGTACTTCTTTAAGAACTCATGTTCCAAAGAAGCCCAGTCTTCTATTGGTGTAGTCTGTGCTAAAGTTCTATACCAGAAGGCTACCTTATCTTTTAATGAAAGGGAGAACATTTTCATTAAAAGTGTGTGCTGATCATGGCCTTGCAGACCCAAGGTTTGAGAAAGATTTTTTAGCTCCTTTAAATGCTGAAAAGGGTCCTTAGAAGCAAGACCATGGAAGTGAGGAATAAGTGCAATAATGTTTGGCTTTAATTTAGCAGCATGACCTCCATCGAGATAACATACCACAGGCATAGGTTGTGCAACTGCAGGATTATAGTAATCCCTAGTTGACGTCTACGAGGTTGAGGTGGTGCCTGGGGATTCTTAGGTTGAGGTTGGGGGTTTGCTAAAAAATTAATAGCTTGTGCAAGCTATTGCACCTGTTGGGTAAGGGTGTTCATTTGAAATTGTGTATCGAATAGGTGTTGTAGAGTAGGCATAGGTCCTCTCTCCGATGGTGGTTGGTTAGGAAAGTTAGGATATGGAGGAGGTTGAAACCTATGGTTTGATGGTGGTGGTGGAGGAGGATGTATAGAGAGATGTGGAGGAGGTTTTTCGAAATCCTCGAATTGTGCAGAATCATGATCATCCTCGGGATGGAGTGGTGGATGGGAGTTTGAGACCTAGGAGGTACAGAATTGGACGTGGAAGGCATAGAAGTGGAAGCTTGGGCATCAGCACCCAAGGGAAGTACTAGCTCAGGATTCTAGGATCTCCTACCTTCCATTGAGTTGATTTTTGAAAACGAGTTTTAAAACAGTCACAACTCAAAGGAAAGGATCAATCAATTTCAATCTCAATCACAAAATTAGAAATTCCAATTAATCTCTCTAATCAAAAGACCAGTCAAACAAGCAAGCGAGAAATCTGAATTTTTCCTAGAGTCTACTATGCAAAATAGTAGTACGCAAACAAATGTTTCAGAACAATTATACGCGTCCTAAAGATAACCTAGCAAAATGCAAACCTCTATAGCCCACCGGGAATCTGGATAAGACTGGCGTGCGAATCTAGATCCTATGGTTGCTCAAGGAGATGAGATAGAAACCTATGTATTTGTGACTTATGTGATCGTACTGTGTGCACGATAGCAATCAGCACAGTATCGGTGAAAACCAGATAGGGTTTCAAATAAGTTTTAATGTCTGGGTTACATAATTATGTAATTTATTTACAAAATTAATTAGTTTTACTATATAAATAAATTAACTAAAGTTTACAATTTATACATACTAATTTATAGATTTATTTCTTAATTAACGTTTAAATTACTTAATTAACGACCCAATTGACATATGTACAGTGTTAATATACATATTAAATTATTTAAGACATATTTTTATGATATTTTACACATTTTATTTTAATTTATATACATTTAAATATGCATTTTTAGGTTGTTATACATATAAATTAGGTATAAATAGTATAATACAATATAAATATAGTTAAATTAGTTTAAATTACTTATAATAATCTAATACAAATATACAATATAAATTAGTTCAATAGTAACTTAATTTACTAATTTATTTTAATTTAATTTAGTAAAATACCTACTAACTTATTGAACAAATTATTTATTGTACAAATATAATTAAATTATTGTGCAGGTATCCTAGTGTACAATAAATATATATATATATAATTATGTATGCATAGTATCATTAGTAAATAAGTTTATTTACAGGGGTTTCTATGATTATCTAGCTTAGAGTACATATAGGTTAATTAAATTAATAGATAATGATATAAACAAGTTATATACATAATAATTTACCTTAAATACTTAATTTATGTTATAGAATATATACATAAGTTATATATATAGTTTATAGACATATTTCACAGTATATACCTTAATAGCTTAATATATAACTTATATATACATGTATGAACATAGTATACATAGTATTTTTGGGAGTTTTTAGGAATTTTCTGATTTTTATGGATTTTATAAGTATAGTAAAGATAAGGGATGAGAGAGGAAGAGAGAGATGAGAGAGAAGAAGATGTTTTTGGTGTTTTTGAAGTTAATGTATTTTATTAAATTCCAAAGTAGACTGAACCGTCGGCTGGTATGTTCTACCAAGCCGAGGATTCAGAATGCCTTAAAATTTGACATATACTTAAAAATATATCTAATATTACTCACTACATCTTTTTTTTTTGTGGAATTTTTTTAGTGCTTTTATTTATTTACAAAAGAAGCTAATTTTAGGCCTACAAGTGATGTTCAATGAATAACCTAAGGCTTAAATGAGTGTTTGAAGCCTAGAATAGCAGTGGGAGGGTTTAGATATGTTCTATTGAGTTTATGAAAGGTGTGAACAAAGATAAGCATGAATTCCATCTTAATCTCATCACATTTTCAAATTTGGGCAGATGTGTACAAATTTAGCTGATAATAGAGTTTAAAATTCTAATTACAAGCATTCAAAATAAAGTTTAAAGACTTTGGTTATACATAAAATCTTGTACATATTGATTACAACATTGAAACATGCCAGCTAATTTACTCTTCAATCACAGCACTGCCATATGAATTTCATACCCTAAAATAAACCAACAGCTACAACAGCAAGCATTGATGGCAGCAATAGTTGCTGAAATCAAGCAGCAGTAGCTGCATTAGAGGCTACATCAGTTGTGATTCCATTAATTAGACATCTTAAAATCATTTCAAAGGCTACAGTGCAGCCAAATCTCTAAACTCAGTAAGTCTGATTAGGATTTTGGTATAATTAGATCCAAGATCAAACTTGGTGAAGTCTAATCTGGGATCATAATATCCAAATCAAATGCATTTGTCATCTGAAAACCATCTTGAAATCACATAAAAAGATCTGAATTTGTCTTTATAAAATGGAATTTCCACTCCCTTTGAAAATCAATTCAACTCTTCTTCCAAAAGCTCTTTAGAATCTCAATCACAACCTCCAATATAAAATCATGAAAGTGGATATATGGAGGGTAAAATGTTGCCCCAATTGAGCTTTTACTTTGGGTCTTCTAATGATTTCTCCACCCAATCTCCTTGAACACCATTGATGGGTGTTAAAGGTGATTTTGTGGATTGATTAAGACCCATTTGATCCTTGTTCCATCTCAAATCAAGGAGACTGATTCTCCTTGATAGAACTCTCCAACATAGGGCTTGGATTATGCATATGCTCATCCATAAATCAAAACAAAACTCAATAACATTGAAATCCTTGCATACACCTCAATCAAGTCCTTAAACTCTCAAAAAGCTTGATTAAATCAATAAAACCTCAAATAGATTTCAAATCATTGGTTTGAGCAATTAAAATCCATTTTAAGTAAAATCAAGCCAATTGAATTAGTGAACAAGATCGAGGGGTCTTTGTGGAGTTATGAATTGAATGGGAGACCCCCCAAGTTGATTTTGGCACTAATTTTAGATCTGAGAAACAAAGTTCTCAGGTCTGAAATTAGACCTTAATGAGTGGGTGATCAGTGAATTAAAATCGAGGAATTAAGAAGGAGATCAAATGGAATGTAAAGGGAGATTAATGGTGATGATGATGGGTATGAAAGTCTCTCTGATCTGAATTGATCAGAGAGATGCGAATCGAATCTAAATTACTCTACTCCTAAGCTAATCTAACACTATAATTAACTAGAAAGCAGTAAAACTATACTAAGAAAGCATTGAAAGCCTAACTAATCGGAGAAAGGGGACTCTCCTAGATCCAAAGCCGGAGGCTAAGGAGGACGAAATGGGAGAAGACCTCCAGCGGATGAAGGTGACTCTCAAGGGTCAAAAGCCAGCGGCTAAAGGCGACAAAATTAAGGGGAAAGTAGTCCCTGTCACAGACCACCAAAGAAAGAGGAACTTGCTGGAGGTGTAGACGAAGGGATCACTTAGGGGGGAGGGAGCGATTCCTTGCGCGTGAGCTCAGGAAGGAGCTTAAGTAGACTCTGAGAGTGAATGCGCTCACTGCACAGTGGGAATAGGTGATTTGGGCATGGGCGGCCACGATGAGTTGTGAGGGCGCGAGAAGTGCTAAGTCAAATTCTAACCGCTAGATGGGATTTGGGCGAGGAGGTGACCTCACACACTGAAGCGCGCGAAGCTTCAAAAGGATCGCGATTGAGGATGTTCTTTGAGGCTACAGTGTCTCGTGGCTGCAACAAGTCTAAAGGTGAAATTTCATAGAAGCACTTATGGGCGAAGGGATATGAGGTTTACAGCAAAGCCCATAAGTGGCTAAGAACTAATTCAGAGTAGTCCCTAGGATTTTCAAATAGGCCCCTACAAGTTATCAAAACGGTCCTTGGAAGGTTTTTGAGTGAATAAAATGTATATGACTTAAGGACCTAGGTGAGAAACTATAAATGCGAGGTCCTAATGATATCCAAATGCAACTAAGTTTTTATTTAATTTTAATTGAACATTTAGGAAGTTAATTATGCTTTTGATTTGAAGTTTTAAGTTAAAATGTTTGTTCAATTTGCAAATGGATCATCATTGAAAAGAATATCTCATTTAATGACCTAATTTTGCATTTTTAACACAAAATTGATGTTTTAGGTCTTTTTCTCTATTTCCCACACTTAAGCCATTTCATGTGTTAATTCAATAATGTTTATCCTAGTTTCTAGCTTAACTTGAGCATTTTAGCCATAATGAGTTACACTTCATCAAGCACATCCATGTCCATTGTGAAGGGGCTATGAAAGGAGTTGGACAAGAAGTATAATACCGAGAACCTTGCTATTGAAAAATACTTTGTTACAAAATTCCTTAAATTCCAAATGGCTGAGGATAAATCGGTATCGGAGTAGACACATGAATTTCTGTTATTGTTCCATGGCTTAGTAGAGGCTGAAATGAAGCTTTCTAAGAAGTTTCAAGTTATGTCTATCATTGAGAAATACCTTAAATCTTGGGAAGACTTTGGGATGACTCTCAAGCATAGGAAGGGAAAGATTTCTCTAGATGATTTGATGATAGCCATTGCTATTGACGAAGAGCATAGGAAACAAAAACCTATAATGCCTGTGGAGTCTAAGGTGAATGTCATGACATCTAAGGGTAAGGAGAATAAAAATAAGAACAATAAAAGTAAAATGAAGGCCAAACCCAAGATTCAGAAGAAATCCAAGAACAAACCATGTTGGCATTATGGGCAAGTTGGGCATTGGAAGAAGGATTATGCTTCTAATAAAGCTCAGCAGAAGACCACAGATGGGAATCCTTAGGTGAATGTGATCACCGAGGAAGTCGAGCCTAGTGATGGGTATGTCTCATTAAAATCCGAACTCTATGTTATTCACGATCCTACTGAATGGCTCATGGATATTGGAGCCAATGTACATATTTGTACTAATAGATTTTTCTTTTCTTCCTATCAAGCCTACAATGGCGGGACTGTGAAGATGGGGAATGACTCTGTAGCCAAGGTACTAGGATTTGGATGCGTGGACTTGAGGTTTTCCTCGGGATGAGTCTGGACACTGCACAGGGTGTTGCACGTTTCTACTATGAA
Organism: Thalassia testudinum; assembly: GCA_037157565.1. Classification (NCBI taxonomy): domain Eukaryota; kingdom Viridiplantae; phylum Streptophyta; class Magnoliopsida; order Alismatales; family Hydrocharitaceae; genus Thalassia; species Thalassia testudinum. Next base: position 132,489,156 of record JAZHRO010000055.1, read on the forward strand.
AAAGAATGTTCTTTCTGATTCCTTCTTAGTTAGAGAGGGTTTGAGTTAAACTTTAAATGTAATAAATTTGTTATGTTGAGATATGGAATATTTTATGAAAAGGGGTATTTGGTAGATTTTGATCTATTATTTAAAGTGAGATGTGATTTGGATGTATCATCTAGAAATGCTCTAAATAATGTTAGTTTTCATTCAATTCAATCTATTTACAGTAATATTGAATCTTGTGACATATGGCATAGTAGATTGGGTCATGTAAATTTTAATTCTTTAAAAAAATGATGAAATTAAATATGATTCCTAAACACACCATAGATAAAACTAAGAAATACAAGATATGTGTGCAGGCTACACAAACTATGAAGCATTTTCACTCTATTACTAGAGATACTGAGATTCTAGATTTGGTGTACACAGGTATCTGCGAGTTTAACAGTGTGTTGACTAATGACAATAAAAAGTATTTTATCACATTTATAAATAACAGTTGCAGATACTGCTATGTGTATTTGCTTAAGTCTAAGGATGATGCATTAAGTAAATTCCTTATCTTCAAGAAAGAAGCAGAAACACAAACTGGGAAAACTATTAAGAGACTGAAGGCAGATAGAGGAGGGGAATATACGTCAAACTTATTTGATGAATAGTGCCAAGATTTTGGTATAGGTCATGAAGTGACGGCCCCATATTCCCCTTAATCTAATGGGATAATAGAGCGAAAGAATATGACCCTAACTGACATGGTCAACGCTCTCTTGTAAAGCTCAGGATTACCTACTTATATGTAGGGGGAAGCTTTAAATATGGCACGTCATGTTCTGAATAGAGTTTCCCTCAAGCATAAGGAAAGTAGTCCATTTGAGATTTGGAGAAACAAGAAACCAAGTTTGAAATACCTCAAAGTATGAGGCTGCTTTGCAACAGTGGTTGTCCCAGAACACAAGAGGAAGAAGCTTGGACCTAAGACAATTGACACGATCTTTCTGAGTTATGTTGATAATAGCTAGGCCTATAGATATTTTGTTATAAAATCTGAAATTTCAGGCATAGATGTCAACACTATTGTTGAGCGTCGCGATGTTATATTTTTTTAGGATGTCTTCCCTATGAAGACTAGATTACCTCAAAATGTGACTTCAAATGATCTAACTACCACATCTGATTATATTCCTAATCAAGTGGAAAGAATGTTTAATGTGGGGGCTAGCTCTTCTCGTTCTGAACCCAATCAAGTAGAAGAGTCTAAACCTAGGAGAAATAAAAGACCAAAAATTGCTAAGGATTTAGGAAGTGATTTTATTAGTTACCAAATCGAGGGCGATCCCCCCACTTATTGTGATGCTATAGCTTCTTCTAAAGTTAAGCACTGGAAAGATGCCATTAAGAATGAGATGGACTCAATCATTTCTAATGACACTTGGGAGTTGGTTGATTTACCTCCAGAGTATTCTACTATTGGGTGTAAGTGGGTGTTTAAGAGAAAACTCAGGCCTGATGGTTCTATTGAAAAACATAAAGCTAGACTTGTTGCTAAGGGGTTCAAGCAAATGGAAGGAATCGATTATTTCGATACCTATTCTCCAGTAACTGGGATAACTACTATCTAGATGCTTATTGCATTGGCTTCTATGTATGATCTCACTATCCACCAAATGGATGTAAAGACCGCCTTTCTTCAGAGCGATCTTGAGGAGGAGATCTATATGAACCAACTTGAGGGATTTGTAGCTTCTAGGAATGAGAAAAAGGTTTGCAAGCTTGTTAAATCTCTCTATGGTTTGAAACAAGCATTCAAGCAATGGCATGAAAAGTTTGATAAGATTACACTATCTTTTGGCTTTGTAGGTCATAAATTTAACAGGTGTGTCTACTCTATGATTAAGGGCGATATGTGTATTGTCCTATGCCTATATGTAGATGATATATTATTGTTTGGATCAAACATTAGAATTATGAATGAAACTAAGTTATTCTTGAGTAGTAAATTTGAGATGAAGGATATGGGTGTTACAAATGTGATCCTAGGCCTCAAATTGATTCGGTCAGTGGAGGGGATAGCTATTTCTCAATATCATTATGTTGAGAAGGTTCTTGAGAAATTTGTCTATGAAGATTGCAAGGTTGTAAGTATTCCTTTTGATTCATCAAAACTCTCTATAAGAATAAAAGTGAAACACCTGTTTCACAACTAAGATATTCACAGATTATAAGAAGCTTGATGTATTTGGCTAACTGTACTAGACCAGATATTTCTTTTTCCATGTCTAAGTTGAGTAGATACACAAGCTATCCTAACCACACGCATTGAGATGTTTTAGACCGAGTACTTAAGTACTTAAAGGGAACTATTTCCTTTAATTTTCATTGGTAAATATCTTTTAGTTTTGGAAGGATATAGTGATGCAAGTTGGACCGGTCAAATGGAGGATTCTGAAAGTAATGGTGTTATAGGGTATGTCTTTACCCTTGGAGGTGGTGTAATCTTTTGGCGGTCTACAAAACAGACCATTTTAGCCTGGTCTATCTTTGAGGCTGACCTATGTGCTTTGGATATCACTGGAATTGAGGTTGAATGACTAAAGCGACTTCTTATAGAAATCCCTATGGTGGGTAAACCAATTCCTGCGATATCTTTGCATTGTGATAGCATGATTGCTATAGCAAAGATTAAGAGTTCAAAGTTTAATCAGAAAATAAGGAGACATATCTAAATCAGACTCAAGTCTGTAAGGGATTTAGTGTCTCAAGGAGTGATTGCTGTGGAATTTATAGGATCCAAGGATAACACAATAGATCCGTTTACTAAAGACTTGATAGATCTTGAGTTCTTAAGTTTAGGCTTGGGATGGAACTGAGACCCATTAGGAGTTCACCCACAGTAGCAACCCAACCTAACTGAGTGGAGATCCCACAAAGTAGGTTCAATGTGATACCAACAAGCTGTATGGGGAATTGGTTGGCACTGATTGTTAGATGCTTTTGCATCTGAGTCCAATCCATGAAATCTCGAGTGCCTTAAGCTACAAATTTCGAAAGAGCAGAGGCTCTGAATGGGTTCAAGCCTTTGTAGCAGGATGTGAGTAGTGCATCCTTGGAGAACGCCACCTATGTGAGTGTTACTGTGGGCCGCAAGTAAGGGAATAGTGTCTTTCCCAATTACACATATGAAACAGGAAAGGGTGCATGACCCTTAAGAGCACAACCCTGAAGATTATCACTAAGAACTTCATTCTGTTGACACCACTATACACCCCACATCAAAAGTCTAGAGTTCAAGATTAGTTTCACTTTATACCTGTGGTGGTGAAGGTGAATGACTCAAGTAAGGCTTTAAACCGAAAGGTACCTTTACTGAAAGCAGAGTGTGGTAGACGAAAAATTTATTGTTGAATTCCAACAATGAATTTGTGAGGAATTGTTGGATTTGAGAGCCTAATTGTATCAATTGGGATGCAATTGTTATATGGTGACATGGGAATTCATGTTGAAATCAGTGATATTTGGGAGAGGTTTTTAGTCCCAGGAAGTGGACAAACCTCTTGGTGGGTGTAAAAGGCTTTTGTCTCGCATGACTTATGTAGCAAAGAGTGAGAGGTGGGGCTCAGGACCATGCACACACACGTGCTCGCCCTGCCCCACCCCGATGCCGGCTCCGACTCGGGCTCCAGTGAGAATTAACTTGAAACTGGGACTCCTTTTGCTATAGATTTTTAATCTCACGATTTTTACATGGATTGGTCGATCAATTAGTGAAATTAGTCGTCCAATTATTTTGGTTGATCAATGAATTTAGAAGTTTGATTGACCAAGTGTTTTGGTCGATCAATTACCTTATTTCCATAAAATGGGAATTTCCACAAACGTTTGGTCATAGGCTCTATATAAGGGTCACGAGGGGATTCTCATTTAACACTCAACAAGAGTAGAAAGCTCTCTCCACTCTCTTCCTCTCTCTCGTTCTTGTCTCCCTTTCTTAGTGTATTCATTCAATGTGAGATTGGTAGAAAAGTCTCCAATTACTTTTGTCGATCTTGCACAAGGAAATTGAGAGATTCACGAGAAGTTTTTAGTTGATCAAACCATTAAATTGGTAGATCAATCAATATTTTGGTTGGAAACCAAATTTCCTCGACTTCGTTATTTTGAGGTGGTTTTCGAGGACGTCCAAGATTGGAGTGCATCAAATCTTAGAGGTGGATTGTCGCATCCTGAGAGGACTTCGTCAGACCCCGATGCACCGGTATTATAAGGGCGATACCTCCTCTAAGGGAAGTCCTTAATTGGTGCTTCGATCGGAGTAAAATTTAATCCATTATCGTTTTGTTTATTTGTACTATTGTATGTTATTTATTTTTTATTTTATTTTTAATCTTGCCAAATCATATTTGACTTGCTTGATTTAATATTTTTGATTTATACAAAAATATTGGAAATACATATATTTTTATTTATTTATTTCTTATATGCATTTATTTCAACATATAACCTATGTGTCATGTCACGTTCACATGACATGTCTGCTGAGTGTCGTGTGAACATGACATGCTATGTTCCATGTCATGTTATATTTTATGTAAGAAGTTGTGTCTAAAAATGTGTACAAAGTGGTGTTCGTATATCATTGTTTGAGAGGTAAAAGAGGTATGGGTTAAATCACGAGATAAGTAGAGGTGTTTCGAGGGATAAAGAGGAGACATTGTCTTACAAGGAGAGGGATAACTTTTATTACACCCCACCCTTGGAATACAATTTAACATGAGATTTTCCCTTTATTCTGGTATAACTTTATCATGGAATTTCAAGACCCAAATGTGTAATACATGAGAAAATTTCACCTCAAAAAAAATACATGAGACAATTTCGTAAAACAAAGGGTGCCAAAAAGAAAAAAAATTGCACCTCAATCCTTACTTCTTGTGTAGGACCATGCAATAAGAGAATAAGAAGCATAGAACATATAAATTAGTTGAGCACAGTCAGGGACCTTTATTAGGCATCTTGCTCTAAATTGCAAGCATGAGCTATAGTAAAAATCATGATCCTTTGTTTTTTGAGAATGTAAATATGATAGGCATGAAATTTGATCCATTAACCTCTTAAATATTAATGTGGGGCTCTACCACGATTTCAACCTCTTGGTACATTAATTATAAGATAACTCTCCCCTTAAGTGTGAGAAGTGAGGTGCTTGCTTTCCTCTATTTGGATTATGTTTGCGAACTCAAACTTACGCCTCCTACCAAGGTGCTTTTGGTGTCTTAGTAATCGAACCATCCCAGGTAGGCAACCTCTTGGTATATTAAAATGATTGTAACTAGTGTATTTTGATTTTCAACTGATATATTTTAATAAAAAATTAAAATATATTGATTGAAAATCAAAAATATATATTGATATATTTTATTAAGTAAGAGATGTATATTATATTAAATATAATATAACGTACATTTTATTTTTATTTTAATTTTTAACTTAATTAATTTTCTGTTGCTGTGATTTTGGTGTTGCAGGATTGACCTCGGGGGGATCATCTCGGAGGGGTATCACAGAGGAATCATGGAGGTTAAGTCGACACCTTACAACGTTGTTCTCCCATGCGGTAGATTCGCCGGAGAGGTCAAAGTCGGACTCAAGTTCATCCCAAACGTATGTCTCACGAAAGCTATCTACCTCCTTACGTCTTTTGCTTAATTTAATTTAATTTATTGTGTTGAAAGGATGGTCTACGACTAACTAACTACTTGCATTCTTTCTTATATAGGATGCGTACGTTTGATCAGCGTCTTAAATTAATTGATCGTGCGTTCTTTATTTCCCAAAACATTTCGGTTTTCAATAATTATAAAGAGCTGTGTTCAGAGAGAGAGTTGTTAGTTTAGGAACCGATGGCCGAGAAACATGGTTGACTCAAATACACCGGTTAATTATGAGACAGGTTAGAATGTATGATATGCCATGGCTCATTCGCGCATGCATCTTAACATTAATTTGAAATCGTGATATTTGACACGGTAGTAGAGCTTCTGTCGACACCCAAGAAGTCAACCATATTTACCTTCTCAGTAAAAGAAATCGTGATCTTTTTTTGTTTTTGGAATATGAATTTCCCGACAAATATTTTTACCACAAAAGATTAAAGTGATCACACTGTGAGCACAGTTTAGTTACCCGTCGACAACGTCATTAGCTGTAACTCCTTCTAACAATCAAAATGCTCGAATAAATGTCCAATTGTGGGGCCAAGATAACAATAAAAATCACGGTCAAATCCCTTTTGACGCCGTCGGGAAGATGTCCAAAGAAGCATAACTCGCATCCAAATGCCGACCCAAGAATATATAGTTACATATTGCGGGGATCGGTTTTAATTTTTATATGATATATTTAACATTAATTTAACTATCTTAATTTGAAGCATCTTCATTTACTTCTCACACTAATACAACCTAAGATGCATAACGTGGAAATTAACATCGATCTGACGGATGATGGCAACTCAATACTTACAAAGTAAGCACGTAGTGAATTTGTCCGTGTGTTGGATTAATATATAGACCTGATTCCCCTGATCAAAGTAAATTAGGTCGACAGACATGCAAGCCCAATAGCATGCATGCTAATTATGATCTCATATATTATCGTTGGAACACCAAAATAATATTTTGAGTCTTAGAAGAGACCGATCGAGCGTCGCAACACGTACTTTAATTTTCAAATCTTATAATTTTACTTTTTCAAAAAGTAAATAAATACACGTTCTACTGTATTTTACAATATATAAAGTGAGAGTAGTGATTTTAACTATTTTATCGATGAAAATTACTTTTCATAGAGAAAAAATTATTTTTCAAGTAAAAAATCATTTACCATTAATATAAAGGTAAAATATATTGATATATTTTTATTTTTAACTAGTATATTTTAATTTTTAATCGATGTATTTTAATTTTTAACTAATTAAAAATGATTTTCAATCAATATATTTTAATTTTAAGTTGATTTACTTAATTTTCAACTAATTATTTTTTATTTTTAACCTATTGATTTTAACCATACATCGTAAAATATGTTACCATACATATTTTTGTACTCATGTGATTTTAATTTGAAGTTAACCATACGTAGGGTCAAGTGAAGGGGACAGAGGTAAGGAATGAGACAAGTAGGGAGTTTTGTGCACCGAAGAAGAAGAAGAAGCTATCACAGCAGCCATTCTACCTCGCCATGATCAAGTGCCCTCGTCTGAGATTCTCATGGGCGTGGCCGACGAGGCTCACCTTACCCCGCAGTGGCGCAACCCTTTCTCTGGAAAAGAAAACGTGACGCGGCTTTTATTATTTGCATGCTTCTTTTGATATTGTTTATTCTCCATGATTACTGGAACGACAGCTACCATTGTTCCTAGTCTTAGTGGCATACTTAATTAAATAGGACGCATAAAAGGCAAAATCGTAATCTAAGTAATTAAGCTACCGGTACTCGCAATGGCAAGTTTTACCGAGTCATACTATATATGTAGCACCGATCAGCCTATGAGTTTTCTTTCAGAAATGAAGCTTCCTCTAATTCTGGAACAGGTTGGCTTAAGAACTAAAAATGAAGTACAATTATACAATAAAAGGATCATCAATCATGGATGGTATTAATCGAGCCTTTATTCGTAGAAAAACACATGGAAAAGAACCATGGTAAATTTTTTTTGTCACATGCATAGTTGTGAATGCATGGTGGCACTATTGGAAAAAAATGAGCATGCGTGCTTTGCTGTAGGATAAAACTCAACTGCCACCACAAGTCCAAGGTTATGTCAATTCGTATGACATAAGATTGAATTCAAGGGTATACATATATAGAATCGTGGATGCCAAATATTTTTAACCCAAACAATAAATTTTTTTTTTGAAAAAAAAAAAGGAAAGCTATCGAGGACGATAGCAATCCAGAGAAAATTTTATTAAGTTAAAACAAGAGTGCTTTACAAGATGGATCCCCACATCTGTATAAGAGACTGATAATAATTCACAATTTGCTCCACGCATATCAGTCTTTCTTGAGAAAGACTCTCATTTCTTGTCCTCCACACAGACCACAACACTGTCACCATATAGATCCGTGACTTATTACCTCATAAAAAGTTATGCTACAAAATATTCCACATGAGGTGAGACTCTCTACATGGGGAGTTTTATTGAATTAATCCAAATAGTAATACAACTGGCTTATCTAAGATATTCCTCCTACCCAGAATGAAAAAAAATGAAAATGGAATCAAATATGTGATGTAAACAAAAAATTTAGTGGTGAAAGGGTACCTTAGAAAGTCATGTCTCTTAATATCGTGGAAATAGTCAATCAATTATTGCATCTGATTGGGAAGTCTCCACCTTTAAGGTAAAACTGAATCAAGTAGCGTTGTCCTAAGAGAGAATGTTACTTTAAAAATTACTAATAGTTAATTATATAACATTGGGTTAATTTAAGCTTGTGTGGGTCTCAACACAAAGTTTCTCACTTGTGCATTTTGAACAATCATAAAATTAATGCTTGAAGTAAAAATAGGTCCTTTTCCAATTCAAGAGTAAAAGATATAAAAGATTCGATCCAGCTACTTTATGAAACTTAAAAGTTGGTAACTATTCTTTTCACGTAGAGACAAAAATAGATATGTTAATTGCATATATATATATATATAGAGTAAAAGATATAAAAGATTCGATCCAGCTACTTTATGAAACTTAAAAGTTGGTAACTATTCTTTTCACGTAGAGACAAAAATAGATATGTTAATTGCATATATATATATATATATATAAATATATATATATATATATATATATATATATATATATATATATATATATATATATATATATATATATAAAGAAATCCTTCCTAAATGATGTAGCGGGGGAAGAAGGAGGTAAGGAGAAGGAGGAGAACATAGCAGCTGCATGAAATTTTAAAAGGAAGGCATGAAGATGCACTTAAAATTGAGGAAGAGAAACCAAGAGGGAACACTAGAGGGTTTCCAACGTTTTTTATTCAATTTTATTTTTCTACATCAAATGTGTGATCCTTCTTTAGAAGACTTTAGATTAAACAAACTCAACTTATCCAAACAAAAGAATAATCTGCTGTCACAACCTAAATAGAGGGAAGATAAAAGATTTGACTAATCTTAAAATAAAAGGATAATTTGTAAATAAAAAATAAAGAAAATCTTAAACAAGATGATAACCGAAGACTCTCAACAAGTAGGAGTTATCCTAAAAGAAAAATAATTAAAAATAAATAAATTTGACTATTGACATTCACACCCTTGAAGAAAATATTGTTCTACCTGCATTAATTCTCCCCTTGTTGGCGTGACAAGTTGAACAACATGATATCTTTAGAGTTTTGGATTTCAATTGGTGATTGTTTAATGGTAGAAAATGACGGTGAAGGTGGTTGTTCTAGCAGTGGCTTAATCTGATGGATGATGTAATTATTGTAGTGGCTCTGCTAGTTGAGGGTTGAAGTAGTTGAAGTTAGGGTGAGTGTGACAAGCTGATGATGCAATAACGGTGGCACAGGTGTCGTTGTTGCCACATGGGGTGAAGTTGAAGCTTGTTGCTAATAGGTTGGTGGTGAGATGCTGAAGATGTAATGGGAAGCGTATGGGCAGGAGAAGACATGCTGTAGACTGGGTGAACATGGAAGAGGAAATAATGGTAGAGCGAAAATGGGCAGCAATAAAGTCTTGGTGGTTGGATGCACATAATGTGGAAGCGAAGTGCATGGTGGTTGGGGAAGATGGAGGAGAGGGCACCATGGTGGGAGTTTGGATCGGTTCATGAGGTTCTTGTAATAGAGAACTAACTCGAAAAACTTGCCCTCATTCCTATTGATGGGGATCTTTAAGCTCTAATACCAAATTAATGCATTTGGAGGAAGAATGAGCATTGAGAAAGTGATGGAGGGTAAGAGAAGGGAGACACGCCAATCCTCGAGGGATTTTGGAAGGGAAGGTAGCAAGATGTATTTCAAGATGAGGTAAGGAAAGGAGAAGAGTACACCACAATGGTTTCCAACTTTTTTTTATTCAACTCTATCTTTTCACATCATCTCTGCCCCTTTTATAGAAGAGTTTTAACAATCTAGAAGACAAAAAAGACTTAACTTATCCCAAACAAAAGAATAATTTTCTATAACAACCAAAATAGAGAAAAGATAAAAGACTTAACTAATCCTAGAAAAAAATGATAATTTGCAAATAAAAAAGAAAGAAAATCCTAAATAAGGTGATAATTGAAGACACTTAACAAATCAAACTTATCCTAAAAGAAAACTAATTAAAAAAAATAAAATTAGCTATTTTCATCCACACCCTTAAAGAGAATATCATGTTGCTTGCATCACTAACCATATGTAGTTAAATACTAGCATCTTCAATGTCACATATGGAGATGAATGTCTTCTCTAGTATAGGCACCACATTCTCAAGTTGGATGCTTACCTTCTCATAAAACAAAAAAAACCCATGAAATTCTGTCATGTCATAGGCAACTATGTCTTGAGACGAGCCATTAGCTTCAACAAGAAAATCACAATATATTATGTCCCTATTAGATATTATAGTGGTCCAAAATCTTATGTGAAAGATAGAAATATATTGAGGGGAGGGTACCTCGTCAATGTCTAGAGTCGAGCACCTATGCATAAGGCTTTGTGGAACTCATGGTACCACCTAACATTATTTTTTAAAAATTCAAGGGGTTGTGGCTTTCAAATTCATAATAATTTTATGTAGCAACTCACAATTGAATGAGTAAGTTGTTTAATTGTCCTTCTATAGTGTTGTCATCTATTCTTCATCCTATGGCCTCAAAACCAGCTTACCCTCTAATGTAGTCATGTAATAGAAGAAATTCCCAGTATCAATGCTCTCTAATCTCTACAATATCTGAGCTTGTTGAATGGCTCGCCTACCGGCTCTCTAGAAAGTATGAAGGAATACTAAACAGAATACACCACTAACTGAAGACTTTGTCCCCAGCTAATACCTGTGAAACAGAGTAGAATGAGGAAAGAAAATTTTGAATAGCCCATAGATAAGAATTTGGGATGGGAAGATACCTCTATTTTCGAACATCTGAGTCTTAAGCCTTGTAAACTTTGACAACAGACATGCTTGGTTTAAAAGAACAAAGCTTTGACGACAGCCGGTTATCGAGCATAAATCCAAATGATCTATGTATTAATTAATATGGGATATATGATTATCTATTTAAGTCTTAAGCTTCACAAACTTCGACAGCTAATGCCTATCAAGTACAAATAAAAAAGCCTTATGCTACAATTAATACGATAAACAATATGTACATACACGCACACACCAAGACGCGGTACAGATCCTGCAATAGTTCTTTCCCCGTAATTTGTCTTGTTCTCTGTTTCGAAGGTTCAAATCTCATAGAATTTTTGGTTGACTCTTTGCTAAAGTAAATAAATCTACGTTATAATATATTTTGTAGCATATAAAATGAAAATGGTGATTACAATTAGTATATTTTAATTTTTTTATAAATGATAAAAAATTATTGATGAAAAATTATTTATCATCAATAGAAAAGTAAAATACATCTGTCTATTTTTTTTTTCAATTAATATATAAGTTGTTGGACTTTTTTTTTTTTTTTTCAAAATACAGGAGTCAATCTTATTCATCCCCCACTCCTTAGAGGTTAAGAAAAAGAGGAGGATAGGGGAACTGGACTAAAACTTATCCCATACACATAAAGAAGGATCATGACTCGTGGTCTAGTACAAAAACACCAATCTGAGAAAACAAACCAGGAGTAGCACAAAACTAACCGACAATGTAAGGAAATTGAATTTGATCCAATCTTAACGGTTCATGACACCTAGCAGAAAGGAGCGTCATCGAGCGAAAGAGCTGCCATGGGCCATCAATAGAGGAAGCAATCATGTGACCTAGATTGTTGGTCATAGGGTGAATATAAGTCAAATTAATGTCCTGAGAACAACAATCCTTAGTGACCTTCAGGGCTGGGACGTATGCGCCACGCAACCGGAATTTTTCTATTCTACCAGTAATAGAGTAGAGAAAAGTCCATTTCATAGCATATATTATCAGAATTGCAATACCCTGATCGTAAGAAATGAGTGATAGCTTCAATGATGCCCATCTCAAGAGAAGAGGTAGAGACCTTGGAAGATGTTGCTTCAATAAAAGAACCAGAGTTGTCTCGAAGAATCCAAGCGATGGAATAGGAGCCATCATGGCTAATAGCCGCAAAGTTGACCTTGTACCCGATCACCAGGCGAATCCAAGACACAGTAAAGACTTTGGACTTTTGTGATTTAAGCCAATTCGCCATGTTAAAAGATCTCCAATTTTGGTCCAGAAAATGACTAATGTGCAAAATATTGAAATTGTCTTTCTTGATCTTATTACAGATCTACCAGATGTTATACCAAATGAAGGAAGGTAGTAATACCCTTAAACCTTTTAGGAAAAGAGGCATTAGAGTTGAGGAAATTGTGATAGAGGTTGGAAGGCGGAGTGGGGTTAATGTGCATATTCCTAAAGGTCTAATTAGTAACAGAGAAGGCAAGATCGCTATGACAAAACATGTGAGCACAGGTTTCAAGGTTGGGATGAGTAGGGCATCAAACACATTTTGAGGGTAGATTGAAGCCAAGCTTTTGAATGTTGTCGGATGCCTATTTGTCCTTTCTTTGGAACTAAATCTTTTGCCCTATTCTCATCCGCTTCACAGCACCTATGCCTTTTCCAATGTGTAATAGTAAATGGACTCCACAGTGGACGTTGTCATGGACGCCAATGATGTAGAGTCCTGAATTTGGAAAGTTTTCGGTCATGACCATTAATTTTTATTTCAAAACGAAATAAAAGTACCCTTATAGAAATGAATCATGTTTTGAATACTAAATAGGATATGGATTTAAACTAATTTTGTGAATCTATGATTGCTGTTATATCAATGCGTAACTTTATGTATTTCTACAATATAAACATCCTTATATCTTTTTCCTATTAAAAGAATTTTATTTGTAATTCTATCAAAAATCTTAAAGAAATCAACAATAAAAAGAACATCAAAACCTTTGTTCCATATTTGGTTCATACTCAAGAGGTTATGCTTGAGTACTTTCACTAAATTAAGCTACATGATTAAATGATGCATTACCTTTACCAATAATATATGTATTAATGATTCAATGATTTGGACCTTGTGGTTGTTGCCGAATGTAGCATATCCATCTTTCTGGATTTATGTAAAGAGTTCCTTGTTACCAATCATATGCTTGGAACATCTGTTGTCTGATCCAAGTATCTTTTCCTTTGTCCTAAAAAAGATGATCACCGTTGAGTTGGTCCTCTATGTTGATCTTCTATCTTCTTAAAGGCTAGTAATCCAGCTTTAGTTCTCTTAAAGGTGTATCTTAATAAATCTACTTCTTCTTGGCCTACAAAATAATGTTGAGCAAGTCTTTTTGGTACCCATGTTTTCTTGGGTTCTTGGGGAGTAGTTTTTGTTTTCATAGTTGAGTATGAAAACTTCCTGTCTTCCTTTTAAAAAGATATAAAGCTAGTTTATTTAGTTTTTGATAAGCTAGCTACATGAGAATAGCCAAGACCATATTTGCAAGAGGAAGATTTTTGTGATGCTAAGAGTTTATCTGAACTCTTTTCCAACATCATCTACTAATTTTTTAGAATTATCTTTAAGAACTCCAATATCCATTTCAAAGGATAATATTTTAGTTTTCAAAATTCTAGTTTCATCACTATGAAAATCTTTTTCTTGCAAAATCTTATCTTTCTCATTTTGAAGAATTAGATACTTTTCTTTAAAGTTCCTTATTTTCAAATTTCATTTTCTTAAAGGTACTATAAATCTCATCAAAGACTTCTATAAGATCTTCTAATGATAGATTATTTACCTCATCAACAATTGCCATAAGTCTGAGGCATGCAGCTTCTTCCTCATTTGAATCGATTTCACTTTCGCTTGAATCTGAGTCATCCCACGTGGCTTGCATTGCTTTCTTCTTCTTGGACTTGTTAAAGGGCTTCTTCATGTCCTTGCCTTGTCCTTTTTACTTCATTCAACATGCTTCTTAAGAAGTGGACAATCCTTCTGAATATGTCTTTTCTTTTTGCATTGATAGCAAATCACTGGTTCTTTTTTTGCTTCCTCTCCTTTGCTCTTGAATTTTATGTTATTCTTTAAGAATTTTCTAAACTTACAAGTAAGCAAGGCGAGGCCTTCATCATCCTCTTCGTCGCTCTCCTCTGAATTTGAAATTGCTCTAAAGGCAAGTTTCTTTCTCTTCCCTTTATCGACTCCTTTCTTCTTTTGGTTGAGCTTTGTCTCATAGGCCATTGGATTATTGAGAAGTTGATCCATATCTAAGCTCTCAACTTCATTTGCTTCTTTTATAGCTGTAACTTTAGATTAAAACATGTTAGTTAAAGAACGTAAAATCTTACCTTCAAGCTCACCTTTGATGCTTGTTTTTCCCAATGCCTTCAAGTTGTTGACAATAAAAGTGAATCAGGTATACATGTTCTTCGCACTTTCATTTTCTTGCATTTCAAATTTCTCAAAATCTTGATCTTTACCTTATTCGTTCCTTCATGAGTGACCTCAAGAGTTTTCCATATCTCATTTGTGATTGTGCATTGAGATATTCAATTAAACTCATCGCAGCTGAGCACATAATATAAGGCATTTATAGCCTTGGAATTGAGAGAGAGCTTCTTCTTATTGTCCTTCGTCAAAACTCCATTTTTCAGTCTCTCCATCTTTGCAAATGGTGTTTCCACCATTTCCCAAAGCGAGTAATCTCTGGATTGAAAGAACACTTCCATCCTTTGCTTCCAATACAAGTAATTCATCCATCGAAGTAAGGAGACTTTGTGGTTGAAAATCTGTTGTTGCCATTGGTAGCTATTGATGTGCCAACATCGTGTTGCAATAAAATCGTGTTTTAATGGTGTCGTTATCGTAGTATAGTTGTCACAATGCAAACAGATGTTGCGTCATTTTATTTATTTACATAATTTTTACTGGTTCATTCTAGGTCGTTCACTGGGAGGCAGTTATTGATATACTTTACTCTCTATGTTTCAAAAATGTTCTTTTATTTCAAAAATGTCAATTATATTTACAAAATGAATTAATGAATCAAAGATAAATGAATTAGTCAATTGTGTACAAAAGAATCAATTAATATTCACTACAATGCCTTAAACATATTTACAACTAAATAGGCATCAAAAAAATTAAGTATTACTACTCTATGTTAATTATATACAACTATCCTAAATAATACCTAAGTATAGGTACAAAAATAACTACTAATATACACTAGATTAAATATACTAAGATGTACTAATAACTTTAATAACATATACTATATATACAATAACATATAAAAGTGTTACTATAGCCTTAGTAAAATTATGTACGGAACATAAGGCAAAAGAACTACATTTATTAACATTTATACATATCTACAGTGACGGATACAACTGTCACTAAAGCATTGAAAATAATATATCTACATAAGGCTCGAATAATATATATATATATATACTATTATATTATATACTTATACTATATACATATATATATACTCTAGACGTATACATATATAGTACACACACACACTCTCACAGCACAAGTCCAACACTTAGCCGCTCACACTCACGACTCTCTCAACATAGCTCTCTTGCTAACACATAGAAGTGTTTTTAAGTTCTCCTCTCCCCACATTCAATGCTTAGTTAGTCATTTTGGCTCTCCTCTCCCTCTTCAACACTTAGTCGCTTCAGGCACAACTCTTCTCACACAAGTACCTTTTACTGTTCATTGAAACAAAAATTAGTTTTCTTAAGTAGGCAAACTAGACTTTTCGTGGGATTTACAGCACCCCAATGGGGTGATATCTGACCACTACTAGACTTGGTTCTAGTTTTATTAGTGTGCACTTTATCTAATTCAATTCAGGCCCACTTGGTCCACACTGTGCACAGGCTCCTAACCTATGTGCCATTTCCTAATAATGCTCAGTATACGCTCGAGGAGAGGAGAGGTATAGGGGTAATGGTATGCGTTGTGCGCTTCACAACTGAAGCGGCTATCAGCGAAATCAATTTATATGGTAACAGTTGCTCGCACACCACCGATGTGGCGCTATTGTTTCTAGCTGAATTGAACATTGTAGCGTTGCGCCACGTGTTCTAGAGGCAATTTTAGGCCTTGATTTGAGAACCTAATTAAATTCCATTTTCCAATTAAATTACATGTTTGGAAAGGCCATATATAGGGCTACTCACTTGCATAGTTAATTTATAAAAGTAAGTTATTTAATTATATGTAAAAATTAGCCAAAGTTAGGAGTTTATACATGTTAAATTAGGGTTTGATTTCTTAATTATTGTACAAATTACTAAATTATTGATACAATTGACTTAATAATTAGTTAATTTATATAATAAGTTATTTATTACACATTTTTATTTTATTTTAGAACATTTATTTTAATTTATATAAATTTAAATACACGTTATAATTAGATATACACATAATTTGGTTAGAAATATTATTATACAGTATAAAGATATTATAAATAGGTTGAAAACATTTAAAGTTAATACATATACCTATACAAAATAAATTACTTGAGTAATAACTTAGTTTACTAATTTATTTTATTTTAACTTAATAATTTACCTAATTAACTTAATAACTTAATTATCTGCAATAAATACATAGATAAATTAATGTACAGGTATCATACAATATATAATAATTACTTAAAATAGATATGTATAGTAATAAATATGATTATGGGTATGTATATAGTTAGTTATTGTACATTCTTCCCTGAAACCTACAAAACAAGATTCCAATTCTTTCTTCAGTATCTAAGTAAGCTTGGATCCGGATCTGTTAGCGGATCTCCTTGACGAAGATCCTTTCTCAACCTTAGGGCTATATAGGTTATCTACCTTATTTATCAATTTATTTGATTTCTCCCTAAGACATGCAAGTTCATTTTCTATAATATTTATCTTAATCTTTAAATCAGAAATTTCTAATTTTAGACTAGCATTTTCCTTAATCAATTTAGTATTTTCATTGATTAAATCTTTATTTTCTAATAACAGGTTATCATTTCTAGGACTAGCTTCTAGATCCGTGAGTTTTATTTCTAATCTTTCATTTTCACTTCTAAGAAAACTAAGATTCTTTTTCATGCTATTGTTTTCTATTTTTAGTGATTTACTAACTTCAAAATGCTCATTAAAAGCGTCTTGTAAATCCGGGTTTACCTCATTGTTGGAATCGCTTTTGCTGTCGATGTCGCTTTCTCCGATTGCCATGAAACCCATGCAAGCGGTTTCATTCTTTTTCTCTGATTCTTCTTCTTCCTCCGAGCTCATCTCTTCATGAGTGTCTTCTAACTTCCTCCATATCTCGTGGGCGGTAGTGCACTCTTGGATTTGCTCGAACTCTTTCGGACTCAATGCGCAATACAGGGCATTCATTGCCTTTACGTTAAGTGAAAGCTCTCGAATCTGCAGTTGCCAGTAGCCTCCTTGGGGTCGCTTTGAGATCTCGTATGTGGTTTCACAACATCCCCATATTTCGAACTCAGTGGCTTGGAGCCACGTCTTCATCCTCAACTTCCAATATCCAAAGTCCCGCCCATCGAAATAGGGTGGTCGGACGGTGGACTGCCCTTCGGAGATTCTTATTGCGGATATGCTCCCCTCCATGATCTTCTTGCCAGGTGTTACTCCGATCTCGCAAGAACCTGATCTGATACCAATTGTGGTTTCGCCCTACTAGGAGGGGGTGACGTAATAAAATGCGGAAATACAATGTAAAACAATCTCACAAAATTCAATCACACAAGGTACACAATTATTTTTATGTGGAAACCCAAACCGGGTGAAAACCACCACCTAACCCTCTCGAGTTAGGATTTTCCGATCAACTAAGTTGATCAAATCCACTAAACGAATCACTTAAACGAGGGTGATTCAACCTCAATTACAACCACGCTACAAGTGCGAGGGTAGCATTTCTCAACCCCTTCTCTTCACAAGAAGGATTTTGTCTCACGAAGGAGACGGGAATTCGCAAAGCGAATATCCAACCAAATAACAAAGATAAAATAACAAATATAGTCCTATAGAGCCAACAAAGATTTAAACCTAGCTTCTATAGGAATTAGGAAACTCCCCTTTGCAAGGAGTGCGTCGAATCGATGACGGGGGTGCGTGAGCCACGCAACGGCGCAACGTTGCTCTCGTGAACTACGGCGGGAGAGCGGGTGCGCAAAGGCTTGAAGCTCTCAAGATGAAGAACTTGAACTTGGAGACCAAGAGCTTTTCTTGGACACAAAAGAGTGTGAAAGTGTATTACTAGGTGTGTCTTGTGTATCTAGGTGTATCTAGATGTGTATTTGTGTGCAAGAGGTTCCTCTCTATTTATAGAAGCCTTAGGAAAGCTTTGGAAAGCTTCCATAGCCGTTGGGTGCAAAACCCAAGAGAATCAGGCCGAAATCAGGAACAATGATTGCACTAACAGGGTTATCAGACATCTGATCCTGGCATCAAACGTCTGAAAGATCAGTATAAGACGTCTGGGATAAAAGTCAGAAGTCTAATTTTAGGCGGGTTTCTTCCTGACTTGAATTAGATCTAAACAGGGCTCTAGTGCAAGTCCATCAGACGACATATAGGATGTCTGGCACTATGTCTGGACGTCTGGAAACCTAGTTTTTCGTGAGAATGGATTTCCAAGAGAGTGCAACGGCTAGAAAATCTCTGAGAAGAGATTTTGGGTCAGCCGAGGCAAAACGGTCATCTATCAGATGTCTGGAAAGGCTAAAGGACGTCTGATAAGGCTCTAACAGTCATATCCTTCAGTGTTTGCTAAGCCAGCCAACGGTCTACTAATTGGACGTCTGGCAAATTCATCAGACGTCTTACAAGATGTCTGGACTAAGGTCTGGACGTCTGATTTCATCAGACAAAGCTAACTATGTCCAGCCTAAATGTTATCAAACGTCTGAATCAATAGTCAGACGTCTTAAAACACATTATCAGACGTCTGATTTTGGAATTAGACATTTGGAACAGTTGTTTAAACCCTCTATTGGTTTTCTAAGTTCTCCACAGAAAACCTAAGTGTCCTAGGGTTGTGTGGGTGTTCCTAGGACAACTATTAGGGTACTTTGAGGCTCTTTAACATGATGTTCTAAGGAACAAAGGAGCAAGGAAATAAAGATAAAAGTACATGAAAGAAATAAACAGAATTCTATCCTATTCTTCATGTCCTTCCATCTTCAATCTATCGCTCCTCGCGAATCTCCTCTGTTCTCCATCAAGCTCCTCCAATCCATCCTGGATGCGAGCTCGAACTCCGTCTAATCACGTCTCCATTTGCAATTGACCTGAAATCTAAGACTCCAATTGTAAATGTTAAATAACACGTGTTTTGTTATAATCAAAACAAACGATCGTGGTGCTTTAGCACCAACATTTATAACTACTTAGTATTATATACATTTACTCTATTATAAATTAATATATAATTATATAATAAGGTTATATATACAATAAATCATCCTAAATACTTAATTAAATATATATAATACAATTATAAGTTATTTATGTACATTATTTGCTTATATTACATTATTTACATATAACTTAGTATACAATTATATTTACAAGTATAAATACAATGTACAAGGCATTTTTAGATATTTTTTAGTATTTTTGGATTTTTATGGCATTTATATATTCTACAGAGGCAGAAGAAGAGAGAGAAAGGGTGAGAAGAGAGAAGAGACTCTTTTGGTATTTTTCAACTTGGTTCTTTTATTAAGTTTCAAAATATACCAAATCATCAGCTGATATGTTCTACCAAGTCGGAGGTTCAGAATACTTTGCAAACACTTAAACAACTACTTGATTTTACTTAAGATAGGTTTATTTTATTTTTTTATTTATGTACAAAACTAACCCAAATTAAGCCTTTTGAAAGAGTTTTCAACAAAGAACCTAAGGCACTAAAATGGATTCGAAGAGTTGGAAGAGGTGTTTAAACATTCAAAGATGTCCAGCCTAACACATGACAAGAATTTGAACATATAAACATGATTTAGGCCTTTGATTATATCACAAACACATTTTGGACAAGTTGATCATATACATGCTGCTAACAATGAGATTTCAATCAACAATTACAAGCTATTCCTAATCAGATTTGAATTCATTTTGGCACATGAATGCTTGTTCTATGTCATTCTATCACTACATGACACCATCAGTCCAATTAATTCCCAAATTCAACTCTAATTTTCTTTGAATTCCATCATCCAGAACTTGTAGTTGCCATTGTTTAATCCAGCAGTTGAAGCTGCTGTTGTTTGTTGATTTGTTGCAACCTAAAATTAGATCAGATGAGTTAGATCAAACCTTCTCAAGTCTAATTCAAACCAACTCCAAATGCTTTACATGCTCAAAATCTCAGCTGCTACCAGAGTTTTTTAGCTGATTTGCTGCTACTCTTTAAAAATCCAGCAACTGAAGCTGCTATAAAACTAAGCCATCAAAATCCATTTAAAGCTCTAAAATATCATCTTCATAGGATCAAAGGATCATTTAATCTCAGAAAATCAATTCTTTGAAACTTCCTCAAAAAATCTATCCAATCAGACAGAGAAGAGTTGTTGCTAGATCAGCAACGAAATCAATTCCATCCTGTTTCAATCTTTAAAACTCACATTCCACTTGTCGCAAATTCTCTCTAAAGGATTTAAAACTCACTGAAAACCTAATCAGAGATTGGCAATCCATAAAACCCTAATTTGATTCTCATACCATGCTATAGACAACATGAACATGAGAATCCAATTTGAGCATTAAACCCTTGCGAAACCAACTCTAAAACTTCGTTTAAAACCTTTTAAAACTCAATCAAAACCCAAAAGCACAGATTAAACCCTTTGAGATGAAATCTAGATGTCGCCACCCAGGCCTTTTGATCTTGCTCGGCAAGATGAGTTGCTCATCTAGAGTTCCTGCACACCATTGATTGGTGTACAAGAGCTCTAGGCAATCCATTAAAACTAGTTGGATCATTGCTCAAGCCTCGAATCAGTGCATCTGATTCTCATGGGCGTGAGCTACCATACAAAACTAGAAATCAAGGTCTACACTTAAAATTGGGCAAAAGCACATTTAATGATAAAAATCAAGTTAAAATAGCTTAAACCCATTGCATTCAAACCAATTAAACATATGAAAACTCAATTTGATCATTTAAATTAGATTTACCTCAAATTCAATCAAAAATTCTCAGATCAGCATAACCAAACAAATCTGAAATAAATACTTAAATTGGCTCAATTCAATGCATGGAAAGGGCCTTTGTGAATTAATGATGCGAATGGGAAACCCTTTCGTGGAATTTGGTGCTTAATCAGATTTGGGTGCTATAGAGCATCAGATCTGATTGATGCTTCAGTGAATGGGTGATTGGTGAATTAAAGCTTCAAGGAAAGAGAGTGAACATGATTGTGACATGGAGAGGAAGAAGAGTGATCAAGTGGATGTCCATGAATTCGTCTCCTCTAATCGGAATTGATCAGAGGATGTGTAGGGCCATTGATCTAATCTAATGCTAATTAACCACTGAATCCATGAATTATATAACTAATTCTACTCTACTTAATCTATACTATCCTAACAACTATCCTAGAAAGCATTAAAACCTAGTCTAATAGAAGAATGAGACCTAGGGAGAAACTACAACTGGTGGCTGCAACGAGGAATGATGGAGGGGTCTCCAGTGGTTTGAAAGCTCTCTAGTGGAGATTGAGGTCGCCCTGGGTAGTTACTGTTGGTGCTAGAGCACCACGATCATTTGTTTTGATGATAACAAAACACGTGTTATTTAACATTTGCACTTGGAGTCTTAGATTTCAGGTCAATTGCAAATGTAGACGTGTTTAGACGGAATTCGAGCTCGCATCCAGGACAGATTGGAGGAGCTTGATGGAGAACAGAGGAGATTCGCGAGGAGCGCTAGATTGAAGATGGAAGGACAAGAAGAATAGGATAGAATTTTATTTAATCCTTTCATGTACTTTTATCTTTATTTTGCTTGCTCTTTTTATTTCCTTAGAACATTATGTTAAAGAGCCTCAAAGTACCCTAACAATAGTCCTAGGAACACCTGCACAACCCTCGGATACTTAAGTTTTCTGTAGAGAACTTAGAAAACCAATATAGGGTTCAAACAGCATTTCTAGACGTCTAATTCAAAAATCAGACGTCTGATAAAGGGTTTTAAGACGTCTGACTGTTGTTTCAGGTCTGGACATAGTTAGTTCTGTCTGATGAAATCAGACGTCCAGACCTTAGACCAGACGTCTTAGGAGACGTCTGATGACTTTGCCAGAGGTCTAATTAGTGGACCGTTGGCTGACTTAGCAAACACTCAAGAATATGACTATTAGAGCCTTATCAGACGTCCATAGGACTGTCCAGACGTCTAATAATTGACCGTTTTGCCTCGGCTGACCCAAAATCTCTTCTCAGAGATTTTCTAGCCGTTGCAACGTTTGGAAATCCATTCCCACAGAAAAAGTAGGTTTCCAGACATCCAGACATAGTGCCAGACGTCCTATATGTCGTCTGATGGACTTGCACAAAAACCCTGTTTAGATCTGATCCAAGTCAGGAAGAGACCCGCCCAAAATCAGACGTCTGACCTTGAAATCAGACGTCTTAAAGTGAACATCCAGACGTCTGATGATAGAATTAGAAGTCTGATAAGCCTGTCAGAGCAATGATTGTTCCTGATTTCGGGCTGATTCTCTTGGGCTTTGTTCCCAACGGCTATAGAACCTTTCCTAAGCCTTCGAAAGCCTTCCTAAGGCCTCTATAAATAGAGGGGAACCTTTGCAAGACAAACACACACCTAGAGACACCAAGATACACAAGAAACAATTTGTATTACACTTTCCACTCTCTTGTGTCCTAGCTAGCTCTTGCTCTCCAAGCTCAAGCTCCATTCTCTTGAGAGCATCAAGCTGTTGCGCACCCGCTATCCCGCCGTAGTTAACGAGAGCGAAGTTGCACCGTCGCGTGGCTCACGCACCGCGTCATCAACTTGACACACTCCTTGCAAAGGGAAGCATCCTATTTCCTATAGAAGCTTAGGTTAAATATTACTTTGTTGGCTCTATAAGATTACTTATTTTATCTTTGTTATTTGGTTGGGTATTCGCTTTGCGAATTCCCGTCTCCTTCGCGAGACAAAATCCTTCTCGTGAAGAGAAGGGGTTGAGGTACGTTACCCTTGTCTAAGTAGCGTGGTTGTATTGAGGTTGAATCACCCTCGTTTAAAGTGATTCGGTTTAGTGGATTTTGATCAACTTGGTTGATCGGAAAATCCTAACTCGAGAGGGTTAGGTGGTGGTTTTCACCCGGTTTGGGTTTCCACCTAAAAATACTTTGTGTACTTTGTGCGATTGTCTTTTTGTGAGATTGTTTATATTTCAATTCCGCAATTATTACGTCACCCCCTCCTGGTAGGGCTGAATCTACAGTTACGAGATCCTTAGCGGCGACGAGAGTCGAAGGAAGTGGATTCCACCGCAGCAATGATGGACTGAGGGTAGTGTGTGGAGAGGAAACTGGAGAGGAGTGAATGGATCAGCCCAAGAGAGTAGGAGGGGGAGCTGATGGCACATGCGAGCTCAGGGATGGTGCTCAAGTAGCTGCACGAGTGATTCCAAGCACCACAATGGTGAGATTAGATGGGTTTAGGTTTAACGATGGATATTAAGGAGGTGGGTGCGCGGTAGTTTCAAACCAAAAGTCCACCATAGGATGGGATCTATATGAGGCAATGATCCTCTATGCAAAGGCATGTGAAGGATGGATCGTCATCCACCGTCAGATCGATAGAGTGTGGAATCAATGGCTGCTGCTGCAGCTGTTCTTCGCGTGAACAGTGAACCGCTGCATCAGGCATGTTGATGAATTTGCAACAAAGGTCCTCAAAGACGAAATGGTGAAGAAATTGCGAAGAGATCCATAAATGGGAAGAGTTATTATAGAGTCGTCCCTACAGGCTTGCAAAAGACCCTTGCAGTTTTCAGACATACCCCCAGTACATAAATGTACAAATAAAATGTTAACGTATGAGGATCTATATATAATATAATGAATGTAAGGTCCTATTGATGTTCAAATGCCATGAGATTTTTGTTAGAGCTTAATTGAATATTTAAGAAGTTAATGTAACCCTTGATTTATATTTTTAAACTCAAATATGTGTTTAATTTGCAATTGGATTATCAGTTTATATTTATAAATAAAATATCTCTTTAATTGACCTAATTGTGCATTTTTAACATGAAGTTGTTGTTTTAGGTCATTTGTACTAATTTCTACACTTAACCCATTTATTATGTTACCAATTTATTATGTTAATAATATAGTGTTTAACTTAGTTTCTAACTTAACTTGGGTATTTAGTTATGATGAGCCATACCTTATCAACTATCACCCTTGATGATGCTATTGATCGCTCTTGAAATGGTTGCAATACCTACACACGAGAAAAATAAGGTTCTAATATCAAATGTTAGTGGCACAAGGAGAGGGGTTTTAAAGATTATTGTGAGGGTAAATTTGAAAGGATAAAGGCTTTTTTACATTCTAAAGAATAAAAACAAAGAATAGATAAAACAAAGCAAAAACTAAGACTAAAACTTAAAACCCTTGAACTTTTAGCTTAGTCCATCCTTAGCTTTCACAAAGTCCTACTATACTTATTAGTTCTTAAATAAAATAATTATTTATCATTATGAAAAATACTTTTAATCATATTAACAATACTTTTAACAGTTTTTGAGTATTGGTGAAAAAAGTCAACCTCAAGATTTCATAGGATTGTTGAGTGAAAAATATATAGTTGAATCTTTCACATTTTTTCTTCTTTTAGTTGATTTTTATATTTTTATATTTATTTGTTGTGACCCGGTGCCTGGATCCTTACAGGACTCGAGATCAGCTTGCCTCGACTAATCTCAAAACCTAATCGTCCAACAAGAAATAACCAAAACTAGGAAAATCAATCACATCCACACATGCAATAAAACTAAGTAGAAGAAAGGAACGAAGTAGTAAAGAAAGTAGAACAACTGTCTCAAAATAAAGTATGCCACCACAACAACAACAGAAAGCGGAAAGGCAACAGAAAGTAACAGGAACAGTAAAATATATGTCAATTACTCACTACAACAGTAGAAAAATGAAAGAGCTAAAAGAACGACTACGGCTGGGCTCGACTGGGCCCAGCACCCTCTGCAGCTGGAAACTCAGACTGCTCAACTCCTGGTCCTGAACAATATTATGAAAAGATAGGGTCTGCGAACGCTAAGTAGAGTGGTGTTTATATTATCTATGTACAAGTAAAGTAAAAAAAATAAGTAGGTTTATTTCTCATTTTTATTTATCTCATTTATGTGTTTCTTGTTCATCTATTTCTCAAGGTATCCAGGTATTTCTTGATCTTGCATGTTCCTCGTGAGAACGATCTTGATTGCAGTCTTTTCCGTAGAGTAGAAGGTACACGTGGTGCTCTCCTGGCCGAGAGAGTCCCCCGTGGTAATCCTACACCTAGTCAACCACCCCGAGGTCACTGTCGAGATGTAGCGGTGACTACGGCATGGGTGATAAGTGCACGGGTAGCTACCCCACACTGGCACGTGATCAGTTGTTTCCGTTAGCAGGTATGCCCAAAGTACAACACGGAACAGTATAGGGCCTTGTCCTCTCAAAACAGGGGTCTCGCCCCTGAGAACCAAAGAGGGCTCTCGCCCCTCTACAGTCCACATACCCTCATCTGACTACCCTGGTTTACCCAAAGGGCCTGACAAAGTCAATGTAAGGTGCCTAGCTGAACCCTGGACCCCATGGGGTGGCTAGCTCCCTCCCTAAACTAGTAGCACGCCTCGGTACCACGTATGCAAGGGCCAACAGGAGTCAGTGTAGAGTGGCCAATCCTAACCCCAGGTCTCAACCCAAGGGAGGCTAGGTCCGCTCTACACTAAAAAGGGACAGTTGCTCTCCTTGGTAGTGCGTACGCAAGGGCCAGCTCACTTCCCGTCTACATTCCAGATTCCTTTCATCCACAGGAGTTCCACTCCTAATTCCCTGTAGGGTTTATGCTCATATTCATCACATTTATCTAGATCCAGATCTCATGTTTCATAACTCATTCCTCATCCATATACACGTATCTTGTGTTTTCATAATTCAGTTCTCAATCATAAACATGCAACTTGTGGTTTCACAGTTCAATTCTCATTTACACACAAACAGCTCGTATTTTAACATGCATCTCGTAATTATATTAAAGGCATTTGCTAGCAATTTATCTTAACCATGCATTCAAGTAAACAGTACAGCTCAAACAGGCTCATTCATTTCTATCCTAGGGTTCATTCAACATCCTAGAATTCAATCCGATTATTCCAACCAAGTACACTCTTATTTAAATATTAACAACTGAATTAAACCACTCTACCGAGTATCATGTGAGGAATGGGGGCCTGTGCCACAGATCTCGTCATCTCCGCGGGCCTCGAACACACCACTGGCTAGTAACCTGTACCAGCGACTAATTACATTAGACGAGGTCAAAATAATAGATACTCAGCACGAACATATAGAGGAACTCAAGTGGAAAACAGCGGTACTTCGTTTGCAGAAATCTAGTTTCGTTTGGGCCTTAAACAGGTCAAAAACGCGGTTACTGATTAAAATCAGACGTCTGAGACTAGTCCCAGACATCAGATCTCACCTTGTGTTTCCTGCGGTGTGCTCAGACGTCCAGACTCCCTCTATGACTGTCTGAAGGTAGCTCCAGGCGTCTCACCCTCCTTCCAGTCGTCTGGAAGGACCGTCAGACGTCTGGCAATGCGGTCAGACGTCCAAAAGTACTTGGAAAAGCGCACTGCGCACGTTCCCAAAGCCTGCACCTACGTACAAGCACCCGTAGACACAATGATCAGCCGACATCCCCTGCGCTACGTTCTGTATGGTGGAAAAGTACTGCAAGAAGATACGTACCTAGTGATATTGCGCTTTCAGACTTCTGGCCTCAACTCCGATCCTCCTAGTACCTCTCCAGTCATCTGGACTTCACTCCAGATGTTTGATACTGGAAAACTTCCAGTAACAGAACCACTTCGTAGCTCGCCCCGGTCGCACCTCCGCCCGCAGCGGCAGCTGTAGGAGCTTGAGCATCTCCTCACCAACATCCTCCTCTCTCCCATGACTCCTCGAGCTCCACCGATGTTAAGACCTGTGTTGTTTGAGCCTTTTAAGACATTTGGACTGTGGGTCAGACGTCTGGTCTGACGACTGGACACATTCCCAGATGTCTGGAAATCGAAAATCTTGGGTACGAACTCGCATCTGCGCGCGTGCTGCGTGCAGACAGTATCCCTCTCGTTTTCCTCCTTCTTCTCTCTATTTTCGCCCCCAGCAAAACCCTAAACACCCACCTTATATAAACCCCTCCTCCACCTTCATTCCCCTACTTCCCAGCCACCTTCCTTCTTCCCTCCAGCGAGAGCAACAGAGCAAGCGAGAGCGTGGGAGTGGTGTGAGGAGAGGAGCAGCGTGAGAAGGAGAGTGGGAGTTGAGCTTGCAAGCTCGCATGGGAGCTCGCCGGTGAGTGCACGGCCGGAGCGACGCGTGCGCAAGGTGGAGGAGTGTGTCGGGGAGGTCCTCCCCGACACTGTTACAGTCGGAGCTGCAAGCAAGCAGACTCGGCGCGACCACGTGCGATGTGAGAGGGCGGAAGCAGGTTCTAGTTCTGGGTTTTTCCCAGAATCAGACGTCTGGAGAGACGTCCAGAAGATGTAGCCGACATCTGGAGGAGGTTCCAGATGTCTGAGGAAGAAGTCTCGCGAAGGTACGTCCCTTTGCGAATACGGTCATGCAGGCCGCTCCACCGATACACCTTGCATGCCCCTTTTTGAGAAGATTCGGTTCTACGTGCAGGATTCGCTTTGGAAAGGCACGGGGCATGCCCACCCACGTGTTTCAGACGTCTGGGCAAGGTACCAGACGACGGGAAGCTCTTCCAGACATCCGAAGAGGTGGTCAGACATCTAGAGCTAGGTCCAGACGGTCCAGAAGAGTTCCTGAACATCTGAGGGTTGACGCAGGGCTTAAGGTATGACACTGGACACTTTTAAGACATCTGGAAGATGTTCCAGACGTCTGATTTGAGTCAGAAACACTGTTTTTGAACTGTTTAGGGTCCGTTTGAGGTTTGTTTTCCGCAAATGAGATACCGATGTTTTCCGTATGAATTCCTCTACTTGTTAGAAGACCTTCTATATTGTTCTGAGTAGTCTCTTGTGATTGATCCTTGTGATAGGACTTCGTTCCATTGTGGGTTTGGGGCTTGCTATGGCACGTGAACCTATCGTTCAAGCCCCCACTACTCTTGGGTTTACTGGTAGAGTGGCTTCCCCTTAATTTAATTAAAACCTAATTGCATGTGTGGAATGAATGATTAGAACTTAGGATATGGCATGAATCCTAGGGCGAGAAACACTTGAAATGTCTGTAACGGATGATTGATTTGCAGTCTTGAATGAGTAGATAGAATAATAACAATTGCCTATAAATAAATTACAGCTGCCTGTAAAATGTAAAGTACTTGTGCTAGCAGACAGTTGCATGTAAATTCCTGTTGTATACGTTAAATGACATAATACGAGCTGCATGTACATAAATTGAGAATGGTAACGTGAATGATGGAAATACAAGCTACCTGGGTATAACCTGTGTACGGAAATTGTGAACGATAGAAATACAAGTTTCCCATGTATAACATAAGAATGGAAATATAAATGATGAAACCTGGTATGGCATGGCCTGAGAAATATGAGCATGAACCCTACGGGGAATTGGGAGTTGAGCTCCTGGAAATAAATGGAATGGGTATGGAAATGCGACGAGAAATGTACTACCTCTTGACTATGTGGTACCAAGGGGAGCGCATGTTACCTCTTAGTGTAGAGGGGTGCTTGCCACCTTCGAGTTGAGACTCGGGGTGGGTTTGGCCATTTTGTACCGACTCTGTAGCCCTCGTGTACACTGTACCAGGGAGAGCTACTAGTGTAGGGAGAGAGCTAGCCACCCCACGGGGCCCGTGGTTCAGTTAGTCACCCTACATTGACTTATTAGGCCCACTGGGACAACCAGGGTAGTCAGGTGAGGATGCGCGGACTGTGGAAGGGCGAGACCCCTGTTTGGTTACTGAGAGGGGCTAAACCCCTGTTACTGAGAGGGCTAAGCCCTATACTGGTTCCGTGATGTGCTTTGGGCGCACCCACTAATGGAAACGACTGACCGCATGCTAGTGCGAGGTAGCTACCCGTGCGCTTATCGCGTGTGCCGTAGTCACCGTTACGTCTGTCCGTGACCTTGGGGTGGTTGACTGGGTGTAGGATCACCACAGGGGACTCTCTCGGACAGGAGAGCACCACGTGTGCCTTCTACTCCTCCAAAAAGACTGCAATCAAGATCGTTCCCACAAAGAACATTCGAGATCAAGAAAGAGACTTGATAAATAAACCAAGTGGTGAAAAAGAATAATTAGTTAAAAAAAGTAATTGAAAAATAATAGCTACCTGTCCACCTTCACTGCTTTAGTTAGTTGGTTACCACTCTACTCAGCGTTCACTGATTTCGTGTACTCAGAACCCTTTTCAGGTCCAGGTGTTGAGCAGCCAGAGCCTACGGCTATGGAAGATGCTGGGCCTAGTAGAGCCCAGTAGTTGTAGCTTCTTATTGTACTCCTTTCTGTTGTAGTGAGTAGACTCTTGTACCCTTATATTCTGTACTCTTTCATTCTGCACTTCATATTCTTGTACCTGGTTATTTATTTCTACTTTTGTGGTGGTGTGTACTGCAGTAGTTTTACTTCTTACTGCTGTACTTTTGTTACTGTTAGTTGCTTAGCATAGTGAATGTGGTTTACTTTCCTTATTTTTGGTTACTTTCTCATTGGACGACTGGGTCTTGGGATCAGTCGAGTCGATTTGGTCTCGTGTCCTGTTGGGATTCGGGAAAAGGGTTGTAACAACCGAGCCCTCGCGGCAGTCGTCCTCCTCCCCCGCTCTCACTCCCTCGCACTCTCTCACTCTCACTCCACCCCACTTTCCCCACCCCGGTGGCTCTCCTTCCTCGCCGCAGCTGCACCAGAGACGGGAGGGGGACGTGGCTATCGCAGGAGAAGGTGGAGGTGGAGGTGGCTGGAGTGGTGTGAGGGGTGGAGGAGGAAGAGGTAAGGGGTTTATATAGGAGGGGAGTTAGGGTTCAAGTGAGGGGTGAAGGAGAGAAAGCGGGTCTCTGCACGCCGCCCGCGCTCAGAGCGAAAAGAATATGCGCTATTCTCCTACTTTCAGACGTTCGAACATATGTCCAGACATCTAGACAGACTTCTAGCTGATAGTCCAAACGTCTTATCCGACCAAAAGGGCAACGGGTCATTACATCATAACAAACTTAAAGGAAGTTTCGTCCCCGAAACTTGAGCTAGCTAGGGTGCGGGAAAAGGAACGTAATCGTGCATAACAAACTTAAAGAGGACAAAAGTAGGTCTGAAAAGACGTACCCTGAAAAAGCTCTCGGTACCGCTCTCGCATCGCCGCCACAGGCTCCCAAGTCGCCTCCTCGTACCGCTGGCTTCTCCATAGAACCTTCACCAGTGGTACCTATTGATAACACTGCACAAAGGAGTGATAATTCTGATAAATAGGGCCCATCATAAGAATAAAAGGGACAACATAAGTAGAATGGGAGCATTGCATGCATCATGTACCAAGATTGCTTATAAAACTGTATTAATGGCCATTTGTGTAAGCACCTATAAAAGCAGCCTCAGATAAGCAATCGGACCCCACGGATGGATTCAGAACGACGAACGGAGTCCAACAGACTCAAGATCGGCCAAATCCGACATTCGGAGCTCCTACAAT
The DNA here is from genome assembly GCA_037157565.1 of Thalassia testudinum. Classification (NCBI taxonomy): domain Eukaryota; kingdom Viridiplantae; phylum Streptophyta; class Magnoliopsida; order Alismatales; family Hydrocharitaceae; genus Thalassia; species Thalassia testudinum. The sequence continues at coordinate 132,520,299 of JAZHRO010000055.1, forward strand.
GGGCCCAAGAAGTTTTGACCGTTGATATAGTGATCATCGGCCCTCATTGCGCCACGTCGCCCCCGATCCACTTCTCGCCACTTCATCCATCAGCTGAGATCAAATCTCGGCCGTCGATCTTCGATCGGACGGCTGAGAACCACGCAGTCGATGCGACAAACCACAGGCGGGTGCAACGGTTAGCGCGCACGCCCGCACGCACGCAACGTGGGTTCGAGCTGCGCGGTCCGTGAAATTGGTGACGAAGGAGCGCGCGGCGAAATTAGGCAGCCCGATCAACAGCGGGCGACCGTGATTGCGCCACGCGACGCGCCCTCAGATCGCGAGCGCTCACGTGCGTGCGCACGCCGGAAGACGACGCCCGCGCACACGCGCGCCCGAGGCACGATCCGAGCGCATCCAAGGAAGATCTCAGCCGTCCGATCTTCGATCGAACAGCTCTCACGCAGCAGCCGCGGATTGAGCGCGAAGAAGAACGGCGTGGGCGATTGACCAGTGGGCTAGAGGGCTTCACCAACGCTTTTGGAGTGATTTTAGCGACGTCCCGGACGTCGCTAAAGCCCCTTCTTCTTTTAGAAAGCCCTTAACCTTATTTAAACCCCCTCTCTCTCTTCCTCTTTTTTTAAGCTTTCCATTACTTTTGTTTGAGCATGTATTTAATGTTGTAAGCTATGAACTAAAAGTGTATGATTAATGAAGTTACTTTATGTTCAATTGTTTACTTTAATTTCTGTTTAAGTTGCATGGTCAAGCAAGAAACAACTCTAAACCTAATCTCTCTCTCTCTATCTCTCTCTCGCATTTCAAACCGCACCTCCACAAGCAAAACTCCACGCTTTTTGTGACAAGTGATAAGAAAAATCTGATTTTCACGCCTCCCTGAGACCGACACTCGAACTCACCTCCGTTTATTTACTTTAAAACCGACGATGCAAGTGCGACTATAACGACACTTCTTAACACACGCACAAGCGCACGTCACCTACTTCCGTCTCAGACTCTGAACGGCTCTGTATGTATCTATACTGGTCTCTCGGGGTAGGTTAAGTCGTCACCCACCTCAATGCTCTCATGGCTCAGAATGTGACTGGGATCGGTGATGTACTTCCTGAGGTTAGACACGTGGAACACGTCGTGCACTCCAGAAAGCTGGGGAGGAATGGCAAGCCGGTAAGCAAATGATCCCACTCGATCCAAGACCTCAAAGGGCCCCACAATCCTCGGCACATGCTTCCCTTTCACCCTAAAACGCCACAGGCCCTTCATGGGCGAAACACGAAGAAAGACGTGATCCCCAATCTCGAACTGCACCTCTCTACGTTTCCGATCAGCGTAGCTCCTCTGCCTGCTCCTGACAGTGCGGAGTCGTCTGTGAATCTGCTCTATCACCCCCTGACTCTGCCGGATCAGCCTGGGACCAACCTCCCACTTGGTCCCCACCTCGACTCAACTCAACGGTGCAGTACATCTCCGTCCATACAGAGCCTCGTAAGGTGACATGCCGATGCTCTAGTGGTAACTGTTATTGTGTACAAACTCTACCAGGAGGTAAATGCTCCTCCCAGGAGCCTCTCCAGTCTACCACACAGGCGCACAAAAGGTCCTCAAGTGTCTGTTTGGTGCGCTCTGGCTGTCCATCCATCTGGGGGTGGTAAGCGGTACTGAACCTCAAATGCGTCCCCAAGGCCTACTGAAACTCAGCCCAGAACTGGGAAGTAAAATGAGTATCCCTATCAGATACAATCTCACGTGGGACTTCGTGTAGGCGCACCACATCTCTAATGTATCTCTCTACTAACTGTGCTGATCCGATGGTGACTCGGGTCAGCAAGAAACACGCCGTCTTCGTCAACCTGTCTACTATCAACCAAATTGTATCATGTCCCCGCCGGGTAACTGGTAGACCCACCACCAAGTCCATGGTGATACTCTCCCACTTCCACTCTGACACAAAAAGTGGCTGCAATGGCCCTACATGCCTCTGTTGCTTAGCCTTCACCTGCTGGCATACCAAACACTGTTGCACAAACTCACCAACATCCCGCTTCATCCCTCTCCATCAAAAGTCACGTCATAAATCATGGCACATCTTTGTGTTCCCGAGATGTATGGTGAACCTGGACCCGTGCGCCTTAGTCAGGAGCTCTCTCAACAACTCCTCGTCCCTAGGAACGCATAAGGGTTCTCTCATCCACAGTATCTCATCTGAAAACGAAAAGTCTCCTGGGTCCCTTGTCAACACCTTGTCTCGCAGCGTCTGTTAGTACAGATCGGCCATCTGCCCTACGATGATGCGGCCTATCTGCTCAGGTTGTGTCTGTCGCGTCACTGTCACTGTCCCACAATACCCCTGTGACTCCGGGGGTCGCCAACTGCACAACTCCTCCATGAGTCTCCAACTCTATGCCTGTAGACTAGCCAAGTGGGCAGACGCCTTCTGGTTCAAGGCGTCCGCCACCACATTGGCCTTCCCCGTGTGGTAGGAGATGTTGCAATCGTTGTCCTTCAGGAGCTCTAACCAATGTCCCCGTCTCATGTTAAGCTCCTTCTGGTCAAACAAGTACCTGAGGCTCTTATTATTTGTGAAGATCTCGAAAGTCTCACTGTAAAAGTAGTGCCTCCATGTCTTCAGTGTGAAGACAACTGCTGCCAGCTCTAGGTCATGGGTAGGGTAGCTATGTTCATGGGGCTTCAGTTGCTGCAAAGCGTAAGCGACAACGTGACCCCACTGCATGAGCACACCCCCTACCCCTGCAATGAAGCGTTGATGTAAACCATAAAACCGTCACTGCTGTCCAGGATGGTAAGTACAGGAGCTGAAGTCAGTCTCTCCTTCCACTCCTGAAAACATGCCTCGCACTCATCTGTTCAGGCAAAGGGCACATCCTTCCGAGTCAGCTGGGTCATAGGACATGCAATCTGAGAGAATTCTCTAATAAACTACCAGTAGTAACCTCCCAGTCCCAAAAAGCTGCGTAATTCTGTCATTGTGCATGGCCTCTTCCACCTGAGTACGGCCTCTACCTTGGTTGGATCCACAGCCAATCCATCTCCTGAAATCACATGGCCCAAAAAGTCACCTGCCTCAACTAAAACTCGCACTTGTTGTACTTGGCATACAGCCTGCGTCATCTCAAGGTATCCAGAATCATGCGCAAATGCTGTCCATGCTGCGCCTGATCCCGCAAGTAAACGAGTACGTCGTCGATGAACACCACCACAAATTGGTCTAAGTACAGCCTGAAAACACGGTTCATCAAATCCATAAAGGCAGCGGGGGCATTGGTCAGCCCAAATAGCATGACCAAGAACTCGTAGTGCCCGTACCGAGTACGGAAAGCTGTCTTAGAGACGTCGGTCTCCCTGATTCTCAGCTGGTGGTAACCTGACCTTAGATCTATCTTGGAGAACACTGTGGCATCTCACAACTAATCAGAAAGGCCGTCAATCCTCGGCAGCAGATACTTGTTCTTGATTGTGACCCTATTCAGTTTTCGGTAGTCGACACAAAGTCACAGGGTACCATCCTTCTTCACAAACAGTAGAGGGTCTCCCCACGAGGACACACTGGGCCTCACAAAGCCCTTCTCCAACAGGTCTTGTAGCTGTGCCTTGAGCTCTCGCAGCTCAAGCGGTGCCATCTAATACGGTGCAGTAGAAATGGGGCTGGTCTCCAGTACCAGTGAGATCTCAAACTCGATCTCACGCTCAGGCGATGGTCCTGGCAACTCCTCTAGAAAAACATCGGGGTACTCGCAAACCACCGGGATACTCTGAAAGTCAGCCATGGGGCTAGGCTCTACCACTACGCAAGCCAAGAAGCCCTCGCACTCCTGGCTCAAAAGCCTGGCTGCCCGAAGCGCGGAGATGCATCTGAAACCTTCGTCCACCGGCTATCCGTGAAACTCAAAGGGAGGCAACTCCAATATGGAGAAGACAATCTTCCTCACGAAACAGTCCACCAAGGTGTGATAGGTGGACAACCAGTCCATCCCTAGGATCACGCCAAAATCCTCCATCTGTATCACAATCAGGTCAGCGGAGAGGCTGTGTACCCTGATACTGACCTCGCAGTCCGTGTAGACCTCCTCGGCTACAAACAACTAGCCACCTGGGCCTCTGATCACAAACGGATCCTCTAACAGTACACTGCCCTGCCTCAAACTGACGGCAAAACTCGTAGCGACGAGGGACTGTGTGCCGCCGAAATCAAAAAGTACGTACACTAATCTGCCAGAAACGGTAACCATACCTGCCACCATAGATCCCGAAGCCCTGGCGTATCTGTGTCAAGGCGTTGATACGTCCCTCAGCTCTTGGTGAAGACGAAGCAGCTACACTCTAGGTCGGGCGAGCAGTAGCTGGTCGATGCCCTCCTCGTGACTGATGTCCTCCCCTACGTGCCTGGTGACCACGACCACCAGCTCGGCCTCCAATGCTCAGTGCGAGGAGCATCTGCTGTGCTCCGACACCAAATGGGCAGTCCCTCCTGATGTGGCCCAGCTGGCCACACTGGTAGCAGAAGGGTACATGACCTCCTCACTCTGTAGGTCCCTACTGGCGACTGGGCGGGGGTCCGGTGCTAGCAACTGACCCCTGTCAGGGGCCCCCAAAGGCCACTAACAACCCCGCAGAACGAGACGGCTCTCCTGCGAGCACTGTATGCCTCCTCTCCCGACGGCCCTAAGAGTACTCTGGCTGGTAGGGCCTCTTCCGTCCGGTGTCAGTGTCCCGCGTGGCCGGGTTGGTCTCCTCGCAAGTCATGGCTACCTCAACCGTACGAGAGAAGGTGGGTAGCTTCAGGGGTTTGACATGCCCCCGAATAGCAGGTCGAAGCCCCTCAGTAAACCTCCATAGGCGCCCCTCCTCAGTGGACACAGTTGTCTAGGTGAAACATGACAGCTACAGAAAACACGTGTGGTACATGCTAACCGTCATCGTCCCCTGGCGGAGAGTATGGAACTCCCGCCTCCTCTGGTCCTGCCAGGTCTGCGGAAAGTACTGCTCGCAAAAGAGAGCCATGAACTGGTCCCACATTAGCTCTCTCCGCACCTGACCTCTAACTGCCCTCCACCACCTGTGTGCTGCGCTCTCTAGCTTGTACGTGGCACTCCGTGGGAGGGCAAAGGGTGTCGAACACCTTCTCTATCTGCTCCAGCCAGTCCTCTGCCTCAAGCGGGTCCTCATCCCCCTTGAAGGAGGGGGACTTCAGCCTCCGGAACTGTCCAAAAAGCTCGTGGTGTAGCTGCAGTGGGGGAACGGGCACACCTCCAAGCAAGGAGGGCTCATGCTCGGAAGTGTCAGAGTGTGGTGGGGGTGGTGGAGGATCACCCCCTCCTACTCGTCCGACGCTGCGATGGTCTCTCTGTCCCACCAAGGACTCCTCCTCCACATCCTCAGGGAGAGGTGCTTGTGGAGGCTAGTGGAGCTCCTCTCGCACGATGTCTCTAATCAGCTGGGCAAGATCCTGAACCTGAACGCCCGGGAGGAGAGGTGGGTCAACCGGTACCTCAGGTCCGACCCGTCCGTCCCTCCGACCCCGTCCACGGCCACGACCACGGCTTGCCTCGTGAACTCCCTGACAAGGCATCTCCTACAAGGAGATGCAAGAGATAGAACAAGAGTGTCAATGATACCAGATTACATCGAGAAAAAGACTCAGAAACCGATATCAAAGCGATACGTTGTGGTGGCTATCCAAATTATATGCATGTGAGTGGTTATTCTCAAGCCAATTGGTTCATTTCTTGAGACGACCTTCCTCTGATACCATCTTGTTACGACCCGGTGCCTGGATCCCTACAGGACCCGAGATCGGCTCGCCTCGACTAATCCCAAGACCTAGTCATCCAACAAGAAATAACCAAAAGCAGGAAAATAAACCACATTCGCATATGCAATATAACTAAACAGAAGAAAGGAACGAAGCAATAAAGAAAGTAGAACAACGGTCTCAAACCATAGTACATGCCACCACAACAATAACAGAAAGTGGAAAGGCAATAGAAAGTAACAGGAACAGTAAAATATATGTCCATTACTCACTACAACAGTAGAAAAATGAAAGAGCTGAAAGAACGACTAAGGTTGGGCTCGACTGGGCTCAGCACCCTCTGCAACAGGAAACTCGGGTTGCTCAACTCCTAGTCCTGGATAGTGTTATGAAAAGACGAGGTAAACATAATATGAAACTGCAGGTAAAGAAAAGTACAGCGGTAATAAGAACTACTCACTACAGTGGTAACTCTACTGGACCCTACTCGGCCCAGCGTCCTCTGCAGCCGCTGACCCTGGCTGCTCAACACCTGGTCCTGAAAGGTAACGAGTGTAACACGTCAGCAAAACGCTGAGTAGAGTGGCAACTAAAATAAAAGAAACAGTAGAGTGTACAGTAGCTATTATGTTCTGTTACTTTCTTTAATTACGTCTTTCTATTGTCTCACAATTTATCTATTTCTCAGATCCTTCACCTGATCACGAATGTTCCTCGTGGGAACGATCTTGATTGCAGTCTTTTTCGAACAGTAGAAGTAGCACGTGGTGCTCTCTTGGCCGGGAGAGTCCCCCGTGGTGATCCTACTCTCAGTCAACCACCCTAGGTTCACGGACAGACGTAACGGTGACTACGGCACGCGCGATAAACGCATAGGTAGCTAACCCACGCTGGCACACGGTCAGTCATTTCCGTTAACGGGTGCGCCCAAAGAACAGCATGGAACCAGTACAGGGCAGAGCCCTCTCAGTAACAGGGGTCCAACCCCTCCACAGTAACCAAACAGGGGCCTTGCCCCTCCACAGTCCGTGCACCCTCGCCTGACTATCCTGGTTTGCCCAGTGGGCCTAACAAGTCGGTGTAGGAGGCTAGCAGAACCCCGGGGCCCGTGGGGTAGCTAGTACCTCCCTACACTAGTAGCTCTCCTCGGTACTACGTACACGAGGACCAGCAAGTCGGTACAAAGTGGCCAGTCCTAACCACAGGTCCCTGGGGCGGCTGGCTCCGCTCTGCACTAAACAGGTACAGGTACTTCCCTTGGTACTACGTACCCAAGAGAGAGCACACTACCACGTATTTCTTTCTCAGTTCCATTCCTTTCTCTTTCCAGGAGTTCCACTCCTAATTCCCCGTAGGGTTCCAGTTCTTTTAACTCAGCACATTCAGGTTTCACCTTCCCAGTTTCACATTCATACATCCCATATTCCCAGACATGCTCATTTATTCATAACAGGCAGCTGTTAAACCAATTTACAGGTAGCTATTATTTCCTTTCCACATTTTCCAAGACTGCAGTTATTCATATATTCCACCAGTTCTTCCCATCTTAGGATTCATGCCATACCCTAGGATCTATCATACAATCTAGTTTTCCAGCCCTAGGATTCATGCAACACCCTAGGATCTACCATTCGTTCTAGTTTCTCATTCATAGTATTCATGCAATGTCCTAGGTTCTATTTATGGTTCCATAATTAACAGATTATACTAATAAACTTAAAAGCCACTCTACCGGTTACAACAGGAGTACTCGGGGCATGGTTGGGAATCCCGCGTGCCTCTGCAACCCCCGAGACTACAGCGGAATGGGGTCCTATCACAAGGATCAAACACAAGGAGTTTCTCAAAACAATATACAACTACTGTACACGGGTAGAGGATGTAATTTCGAAAAGCACGTAACTCGAAACGTAGAAAACGGACTCCGAACGGGCCCTAAACGGGTCGAAAACGATGAAACAGTGCAAAATCAAACGTCTGGAACCTCTTCTAGACGTCTTAAAAGTGGATCAGAGGTTACTTTTGCCCTGCGTGGTCTCTCAAACGTCCAAAAGCCTGCAGGGGCATCTGGCCTAGTTTCCAGACGTCCGATGGTCACCCCGGACGTCTGGAAGTCGTTCCTGTTGTCTGTCACTGCAGCCAGACGTCTGATTCGCATTGGATGCGAATCTCAGAACCTACGCGTACCCATTTCCTCTCTCTCTTAGTACGATCAGTCGAAGAAGAGGAAGAAAGACGGAAAACTCACCTTTCAAACGTCTGGACAGTCCTCCAGACGTCCTCCCCACCGTCTGGTTGTAAGCCCAGACGTATGATTCTGGAGAAAATTCCAGAATCAGGGCGCGACTCGCCCTCCGCTCGCGACGCTCGGCCGCACCGCGACTCGTCCGCCTGCTGCTCGAGCCGCCACAGGCCTCCCACGTCACCCTGCGTCCGCTGCTTCCCCCGTCGGCCGGCCCTAGCAGCCCCGGCGAGCTCGCCCTCACAGCCGAGCGCCTCTTCCCACGTGCAGCACCTCCTCCCATGCTCACCGCAGCTTTCGCTGCCGCTGCTCACTCGCGCTCGCTCTCGCGCACCGGCTGGAAGGAGAAGAGGAAGGGCGGAGGTGACGGGAGTGAGGGGGAGGGCGTGGCCTTTTAACGTCGCGCGAGGAGGAGAGAGAGCAGGATAGAAGGCGCAGGAGGGAGAGGGAAAAAGAGGGAGAGAGATGCTCGCAGGTCTGCGCGCTCAGGCGCACAGACAAAACACGCGTGCCGAAAATAACCGCATCCCAGACGTCTGATCAGACGTCTGGGACACCTCCCAGACGTCTTAAAAACGTCTGAAGCCGCTCGTTCATAACAGATACGATTTATCAGCTCTGGTCGTGCCCGCCTCATCATTGCCACTACCCTGTAGTACCCTCATGACTCCAAGGGTTGCCAACTGCCTTCCTCCTCCATGAGTCTCCAACTCTATGCCTGTAGACTAGCCAAGTGGGTGGGCACGTTTTGGCTCAAGGCGTCAATCACCACATTGGCCTTCCATGCATGGTAGGAGATGTTGTAGTCGTAGTCCTTCAAGAGCTCTAACCAACGTCTCTGTCGCATGTTGAGCTCCTTCTAATCAAACAGATATCTGAGGCTCTTATGGTCAGTGAAGATCTCAAACGTCTCACCGTAAAACTAGTGCCTCCATGTCTTCAGAGCGAAGACAACTACTACCAGCTCCAAGTCATGGGTGGGGTAGTTACACTCATGGGGCGTTACTTGCCGCGAAGCGTAAGAGACAACGTGGCCCTGCTGTATGAGCACACCACCCAATCCCAGCAACGAGATGTCATTGTAGACCACGAATCCGCCACTGCTGTCCGGGATGGCGAGTACAAGAGTTGAAGTCAGCCTCTCCTTCAGCTCTTGGAAGCATGACTCACACTCGTCTGTCCAGGTGAAAGGCACGTCCTTCCGAGTCAACTAAGTCATAAGACGTGCAATTTGAGAGAAGCCTCAGATAAACCGTCGATAGTAGCCTGCCAGCCCCAAGAAACTGCGTATCTCTGTCACTGTACGCAGCCTCTCCCACCTGAGTACGGCCTCAACCTTGGCTGGGTCCATAGCCAACCCGTCTCCTGAGATTACATGGCCCAAGGTAACCTGTCTCAACCAAAACTCGCACTTGCTGTATAATCGACTTTCTACAACATGTTAATCAATCACTTCACAATAAAGCGCTGTTGTCGGGTTTTTATCCCCGGCAACGACGCCAAAAATTTGAAGCGATCGACCACGGTTCATACAAAAATCGTCGTTGTTGTAGTATATGTCACAAATATAAACTCTTATCGGGTCAATTTTATTTAATTATATAATTTTTAATGGTTTATTCCAGGTCGTTCATTGGGAGGCAGTTATTGATATACATCACTATCTAAATCCAATATCATTCTTTAATTCCAAAAAATCAATTTTATGTACAATTATGTCTGAATTAATTAATGAATGATCAATTAATGAAATAATAGCTTAATTATGTACAAAAGAATAAATTAAAATGCTTGCAAAAAATATTTACAAACAAGCATCAAACACTATAAATAAATACTATATACTATCTATTTATAACTTATAATACTAGTACTTACATATATATACAATAATAAGTAATAATAGATACTATACTAACTTAACTTAATATACTAATATACCCAGTAACATATATAGTATGTACAACAACATATATAAATGTCACTAAACCTTAGGTAAAACTATGTACAAAAGTTAAGGCAAAAACTAGGGTCTATAGTGATACTTATTCTATCTACAGTGACGACTTATTCTGTCAGTAAAGCTATACTGTTATTTATATACATATATAGCTCAAACATATGTTATACTACATATACTTAATATACATATACTTATTATTTACAGTATACTTATAGATATATATATGTACACATATACATGTACACGTACTTACTTCTTCTTCTTCTTCTTCTTCTTCTTATTTGTTCTCTCTCATTCTCTTCTTTGTTCTTGTTACTTAACCCCTCATTAGCCCTCACTTAGTACAAAAATTAGGTTTTAGGTTGGCGGGTGGCCTTTTCAAGGGATACACAGCATCCTCTTGGGTGGGACTAAGACCTCTACTAAGGCCATCCTGATTGGTTAATTAGCCCCTTAATTCGGATTTATACTCATTACTGGGCCCATACAGGCCCACGCACAGTGTCAGGCCCTCGACCCACACCGCACACAATTACACATCACATATCACAATGCTCAGAATATACTCATAACATATGCTGAGAGGGGAATGGGTTTTCTTTGAGCCCAGCGCATGTCGATTGGGAAGCATAACTAACAAAAACAACTTATAGCACTCAAAGCACTCTACACTCCACGATGTGAAGCTATGTGCGCCGCTTCTCAGCGTCGGAATTCTAGCGCACAAGTTCTGATTTCATGACTTTAGCCCTCGATTTGAGGGCCATTAATTATTAAAATTAAAAATTAAATTATATGATAATAAAGTATTTAGGTAGGACTACATAATTATACAATTAATTTACAAAATTAATTACATTTACTATATAAATAAATTAGTCAAAATTTACAGTTTATTCATACTATTTATTAGGTTTTATTTCTTAATTACTTGTAAATTAGTTAATGGATGGTCTAATTGACCCTGTACAGTATTAATATACATATTAAAGTATTTAATACATATTTTTATTGTATTTTGCAACATTTATTTTGATTTCTTTTACATTTAAATAGCTTATTTCAGGTTGTGTTACATATAAATTAGGTTTAAATAGCATAATACATTATAAATATAGTTAAATTAGCTTAATTTACTTAAAATATATTAATATAAATGTACAGTATAAGTTAGTTTGGTTATAACTTAAATTACTAATTTATTTTATTTAATCTAACAACTTAACTAGTAACTTAATAAATTAATTATTTATTCTATATACATAATTAAATTATGGTACAGGCTTCATTATGTACATAATATATATATATAATTATGTATGTACAATATCATTAATAAATATGTCGAATTATATAAGTTTATTAATTTACATAGCTTATAGTACATATAAGTTAATATAATTAATAGATAATTATATAAATAAGTTATATATAATTTAAGTTATCTTAAATATTTAAGTTACATTATATAGTATATACATAAGTTATATATACCTACTATGTACATATTTAACAATATATACACATATAGCTTACTATATACCTTATATTTACAAGTATGTATATAATATACAAGACATTTTTGGGTATTTTTAGAGTTCTTCTTTTTATGGGTTTTATATATTTTGTAGAGGTAGGGGATGAGAATGAAAGAGATAGATGAGAAGAATAGACTAATTTTGGTGTTTTTATATGTTAAGGTCCTCTATTTTGTTTTAAGGTAGACTAAACGTCGACTAGCATGTTCTACCAAGCCGAGGGTTCAGAATGTCTTGAAACTTGGCATGTGTCTAAGAATTTACCTAATCTTCACCAAGATAGGTTTATTCTATTTTTTTTGAATTTTTTATATCATTTTTATACATTTACAAAGTGAGTACAATTTAGGCCATTAAGAGTGTTTTCAATGAGAACCAAAGGCCTACAAATAAGCTATAAGTGCTGAACATGAAATGCAAACATTTAGATATAAGCATCAAGAGATTTCCATCAAGAGACTAAAATAACATCAAAATCCTTATCAACATTTTTCTTTCCAAATCAGAGATAAATCTACTGATCTAATACCTTCCTAATGCTATGACAGCATGTAGGAGGTGTTGAAATCAATCCATTAAATTTAGTTTGAATCCCAATGTGTTAAAAACCTTAAGGGATATTAAGAATCCCTTAGGTTAGGCATCAAAATCTCAAAAATAGTAGAAAATTTCTAGATAGAACCTCCAATCAACAAAGTTGATTTTCCTTGGCTCTACCATACATTCAAGATCATGAAATCCCCAATCATAACAAAATTGATCCTGGCTCATCTAAGGAAGATTCATCATTAAGAAAATCTCATATTCACGACCCTGTTAATCCATTCAAGAATAAATCGATTCACTCGATCAAAAATCCTTGAAAACCCAAATGATTCGAAATCTTGTGATTTTACATTGAAATCCAAATCAAAAATTGATCAATAAAATTGATTCCATTTTAAATAAGATTAGGGGTCTTTGTGAAAAAACTGAAGTGAGTGAAAAGACCCCTAGGTGGATTTGGGTGCAAATCCTCATCTCAAAGCTTGAATGTAATGGGATGGGGATTTGACTCCAAATGGATGGGTGGATTACAGATTAAAATACAAGGAAATCGGGAAGCGAAATGGAAACATGTAGGGGGAGAAAATAGTGATTAGTGAATGGGGGAATTCGTCTCCTCTAACCTGAAGTGATCAGAGGAGGTGAAAATGAGAAATCTATGCTAACTCTACTCCTAAGCTATACTACAATCACACATCAGCAGATCAGAGTTAATCTACATCTAAATTCTACTGCTAAACTACTCTAATTAACACTACAGCTAATTTAGAAAGCAGTAAACCTAATCTAAATGGAAGAATGGGACCTTTGGATCTCCACCTAGTGGATGGAGAGGAAGAACGGAGCAAGGAAGTGCTCCAGTGGAGGGAAAACTCGCTAGTGGAGTTCTGGGTCGCCCTCAAGTGCTACGGAGTCCTTAACGGAGAGGAGAGTCGGAGAAGAAGTGGGATTCACCGTCGATGGCCGTGAAAATGGGGAAATGTGGGGAGAGTTGGAGGGAAAGAATGATCGGCTCGAGAGGTGTAGAAGGGAGCGATCTCCCACTCGTGAGGCTGCGGAGCTCTTAAGTAGAGCTGACAGCGAATCAAAGCACTGTGGTGGTGCGATTAGGCTCCAAGGGCGTGGATGGTGGGGATTTGAGGACAGAGCGCGCGCAAGCTTCAAATCAAAAAGCGACCGTTGGATGGGATCTAGGTGAGGTGGTGATTGCACGCGTGGAGTCACGCGAAGCTTCCAATCAAGGTGTGCCACAGATTGAGTGGGGTGTAGAGAATCAACAGTCGCGATCTCTCATGTTCTTGCGTGCTATAGTGCTCCACAGCTACAGGTGTGCGCAGGTTCTATTGGTGTATTTGCAGGCAAAGCCCTTCAGCGAAGGGGTAGAGAAATATCACAGTAGCCCATAAGTGGTTAAGAAATCCGCGGTTATTCTACATTCATGATATGATGGTAAAATTACAGTTTTAACCCTAGTTTCTTGTATTTCTCTCATAAAGGATTTGCAATGAATTATGGCCTTCTGATGGTTATGTAGAAGCATTTAATGATGAAATATGACTAAATAAAGCTAGTTAGGGTTGATGATGACGTTATCATCAATTTCTGTTTCCACCTCTTGGTTTTGTCCTCGACCTTGTTGCGTCGATCATGGGTTGGGTGAGATTTAGGAGATGGGCCATGGGGCCTAGTCTTGTGATCTTTTCTCATGCCCACAACATTGATCATAGCACAATCATGATGTGGAGGAGGACGAGAGAGAATTGGACCTTATTGCTGAACAGTAGAATAACTCATAATATGATTCAGATCAGCTGAGGTGGATGCTCCAAACACGCAGGTATGAGACAACGGGACTGGCTGAGTGTAGCACAATTGACCCTAGATTTGATTCACCATGTGTTTTGGATCAACATGTTGTTTGGATTTGGCAAAGGTTGGGAAGGCAGTGCACCAGCCAGGCGAGTCCAAGCCATCTGTGCAAGCTGATTTCGAACCTCTGTAATCTCATCTTTGCGTTGTTTCTACATAGCCACATTGGTCTTTTGGATGTCAGCCAAGGTTTGCAGAATCATGCTCATTTCATCTTCCTTGCTAGGCCCACATTGGTAATTCAGATTGGGTCCAGGCTGATTGGGCTAATATGGGCGCGGAGCCTATTGTCAGGGTTCCTTGTTGCTCCCCGACAACGGTGCCAAAATATTAATGCACGAAAATTGTCTTCTAGAAATACACATTGTAGTATAGGACAAAAATCGCGACAACACTTAAATTTATAAAACTCAAAATCAGGAAATTGAGTCCAAGGTCGTTTGCAGGGGGCAAATTGGTATTTCAATCACTAATCACAATTGTCAAGAAAGATATGCAAATACAATCAAAATATTGCTCAATATAAATCAGAATAATATTGCACTAAGATTGGGAATCAGAGTGCAAAAAGATGGGGTTAAAATGGTGGTTTAAACCACCAATTTAACCCTAATGTTAAGCTCTACAAGCAACTCAAATATATGAACAGTATCCTGAATCAATTATTTACGTCAATATCAGAGCCAATCAAGCACCAAGGTTGGACGCCTTATCCTCATAGCATAAAGCAATAATTAAGGCAAAGCAGCAGTAGAGGAGCGCAAGGCTCTCACAAGAGCAAGGCATAAGGGCCTCACTAAACCTCATAAGGCTAAGTGTTGAGGGAGAGAAGAGCATGAATCCTGAGGTGCAAAACCCTCCTCCTCCCTCTTAGAGTTTCCTTCCTCAGAACCAAGTCCAACCCAGGTATCCGAGTAAATCGGATCCAGCCCAGACCTGCTGGCATGATCGTAGGCAAGGGCACATGCATGGTGCGTAAGGCATGAGGACCTCACCCTCGTGCGTTCGAAGGCGATCAGCAGATGGCACATTTGTGTAATATACGTTGCAGGAGATTCGTCGATGCACAATGTGGGACTATCCCACAATCTTTCCTCACACGAGGTTCCTTCCCAATCGAGGTAGCTGCGCCTGGTGGTTGAGGTCGCAATTCAACTACTTCAGCTACGCGCTACATCGATTGAAGTTGCAGTTCCCTCAGAAGGTGAAACCGCGTTAGGTGAAGGCAGCAGCAAGGCGATTGATGGTCGAAGTGGAGTTGCTATGGTTGGAGAAGATGGTGGTGGCGATGGTGAACGGGCGTAGACTTGAAATACAAAATATGGCCTATCGGCCCAATTAAAGTTGCTCAGAAGTTTCACTGTGAAGAGGCGAAAGTGATGTTGGTGGTTTTAAGGTGCGCGGTGCTCGGAGGAGCTTTATCGGTGACAGAGAAGGCGTGTGTGAGTGCATGTGTTCGGTGGAGGGCCAACGTGATCAAAACCCCAAATTTCTTTGGGGCTTTTGATCAATGAAGTGTGGCAGAAGTTTTGGTGGTGGTGGCAATGATTTTCATGTGGTGGAGCGGTGGCACAGACTCATCAGAGTCAAGCCAAAGTTGAGGAAGATGACGGGGATGCAACTGGTGTTATGGTCGATCCTAAAGTCTAAGTAGGGTGAAATGAAGAAGGGAGGGAGGGAAAGAGATTGAGGAACTTTTCCGGTCAAGAGAGCGAAGGATTGGTGCCAATTGTGATTGGCTGGCACCGAGGAAGATGACGATTCTGGTGAAGGGAACGACGATGAAGACGAGGTTGAATCAAACGGAGCTTTGGCTAGCGACCATCGGAAGAAGCTTAGGAAGACAATGGTGCGACCAATTTGGTTGTTGGACACATGGAAGACGAGGGTCAAGAAGACTGTCAGAGCTCAAGATGAAGGTGGCTAGAGAAGAGAAGGCAGAGTTTTAGGCCTATTCTGAGCAAAGGAGAACGACTTGGGCGAGGGGGTCCTTTATAGAGCTTCAAATCGGGCTCTCTAAATCAGGGAGAGAGCTTGATCGAGTCAAGATTTTAGGGAAACAAGATCCCCTGAAATCTCGAGCTCTCTTGAGATCTAGGACTCATTGTAGGGTTTCCTAGTTGGTTTAACAAATTAGGAAGGTTCTCGCAATCAATCCCTCCAAGTTTCGAGGGATTTGGATCTGATTTGAGGGAGGAATCCCCCCTTAAATCTCTGCTGGAGAGCTTTCACACTAACAATGGTGGCGGGGATCGAAGTGCAAAAAATGATGAAAAGTTAGGGACCCATTTGCAAATAACTCAAAACCTGAGAATCTAAATGTCAGAAATAGAGTTTGAAAAGGCTAAATTGCAAACTAGTTCAAGATGAACTCTAATTGGGCCTAAATTTTGACCTTGATCTAATTTATACCCAAGAATTTAATGGTCAAGTTGGATTTTAATTTTAACCATGTTTGACTGAGTAATTTGCATAAAAGCCCAAATTAAGGTAAAATTTCGTCTAAAACTCTGTTCTAGGTCAAAATGGATTCAGATGGTTAAACCAAAGGTACCAAATCTCTTTGAATATTTTTGTATGAATTTTAGGAGGTTTAGATGAATTTTATCCTAAATAGAACCTCTTTAATTTAAGCGAGTCTGAAATTAGGATTTTATGTGCTGTTACTGCTCTCGAATTACGGAAAACCCTATTTTTAGAGCTCATTTGACCTTCATTTAACCCCTTAGTGATCCCGTGGTTAATCTGTGTTTGTGATGTACTGTTAAAATTACAGAAGTAACCCAAAGTTTTCGTTCTTCTCTTAAATCAGAATAATACGAAATTACGACACTCAGATGATTATGTAGGAGTTTTATCAATCATACTTGACTAAAACTGGCTAGTTAGGGCCTATGATGGTGTTCCCATCAGCCCTCATGAAGTAGCAATGTATTATAGTGGCTATATTGTTAATGGCTTTAGATTTCATACGAAAAAGAGAGAAGAATCGACAAACACAAAATAGTGGTGTTGTTGTTAATGCCCAGACTGAGAGCTTTTCCAAAGCATCAGATAAAAATCCTTCAATTGGTGAAGTTGATTATTATGGAGTGATCACAGCAATAATTGAGTTGAATTATTATGAAAAGTTTAAAATAACATTATTCAAGTGCCAGTGGATAAATACTAAGTCAAAAATGCAATTAGGAAAGCAAATGAACTAACATCAGTGAATTTATCTTATTTAGGATATGAAAATGATCCATTTGTATTAGCAACTCAAGTACAACAAATGTTTTATCTCCAACATCCGATACACAAGAATTGGCATTTTATTGTCAAAACAAGACCTAGAGATTTATTTGCTATGGAAGAAAATGTCAATGACTTAGATAATGATGATACGATAGATGGCTACTCCTATGATTTGAATGAAAGTGAGATGGATACAAATGGAAATGATAATGACATTGATGGTGTTTCTTTTTCTAGAGAGAACTAGGAACAACATATTAATGATATTAGTAGAGCAGATAACAATGAAAGCGAGTCTGATGATGACAACTAGATTGATGTAAGTTATTTATTGTTATTTGGTATGAAGATAATTTTTTAACAAGTCATTTTTTTCATTGTTATATGTTATGACTTTATTTTGTTGGTTGTTTAACTTATTTCTTTAGTATGTTTCATATAGGATGTCAAAGCAACCACGATTTAATTCTCGAGTTATTCCAGTTCTAGGAGGATGTCAGTGAAAGAAAATTTTGGCAGCCCTAAACCAACAAAATGTTGAGCCAACACGTAATGATAATGGAGCTAGAGCTACAACTTCTACATTGAAGAATAATCCAGTGTTACTGAAGAAACAATCTAAGGAAAAGCAAATTATAAGGAAAGATGATTCCATGCTTACGAAAACAAAAAAGACAAAGCATGCTGCCATTGAAACATTCGAAGAAGAATATCAAGGTAACATAGCAAGTTGTACACATTCTGCAGATGGAGAAACTGATGAAATTGACCTTCAGGACATTGGTAAGATATTTCATGTGTGAAACCTTATTTCTATAATACATCTTTTAATGTTCTCTTACAAGTTAGTTTAAGAAATATATATATCATACATAGATTAAATTTAAATTCATTTAATAGTGTTCTTTTGCCATTAAAAATCTAGATTCTAACTCAAAAGGAAAGGGTAAGAGAGGACCTACTATGTGCTTGAAAGTATGGAACAATCAAGATGGAAAGAAGATATTTGTCGATATGAATGATTCATACCAGCCAATTGGAGAAAATCAAAATTATTTGAAAAATTTTTGTAGAACTATTACATGCAATTTAGATTTGGCCCCATTGGATTATGATAATTGGAGGAAGATGCCTATAGAATACAAGAATAAAATGATAGAATCTATGGAAATAAATTATTAACCATAATAATTTTGTTAATTATATTTAATTTTTGATGATTTAACATTTTTATGATATAGTGTAAATTTCAATAATAATGAGAAGATGCGACCATGGGTGCTTCTAAGCATAGCTAAGAAATGGAGAGAATTTAAGGACCTTAGGGAGAAATATTATCGACCATAGCTCTCCATGGAAGAAAGATTAGAGTATCATGATTCACAGGTAACTAAGGAACATTGGAAGTTCCTTAATGAGCATTAAAATTTAGAGAAGTTAAAGGTAATTAAAATTATATTTTTTTTCTTTACCTTAACTTAGAAAATAGTTCTAAAAAGTTATGATTCTTGTAGTTACATTGTTCTCAAAATAAAGAAAATAGAGGAAAATTAATGCTTCATGATCGTACTGTCGGGACAAAAAGCTATGCATGCATAAGGGATGAGATACATTCTTTATTCTCAAAATTTTCAATTTTAAGTTGATTTAAGTGTTATAATTTTTATTACTTTTAGATGGAGAAACAAATGGCAAGAAAGGTAAACAAGATTGATTTATTTGTAAATGTTTATAAAAAGAAGGATGGCAAACCAATGGATGAAAGAGCAGCTTCGATGATTGTAAGTTAAACACATTATATAACTTATTCTTGATGTGCAATTTATCTTTTAATCTTTGTTTACATTTATTTTCATTTATAGTTTCAAACTTTTCATGTAATTAGAAGAACAAATACTAATTTTCTATATGTAAGATGCTTGAAACATTAAATAGTGATTTTAAATAAATGGTAATTTTGTTTACTTTAATGTATGCTTTTGATCAAGAATAAACTTTTTAATTTGACCTTTTTTTATGTCATTTTAGTTGAGATTTTTATTAACTTCAATTTCTTTATAACTATTTTAATACTATAGAGGATCATATGATGACAAGTTTTTCTTATAGGAACAATTTAACAACGAAACTAAGAAGATGGATGGTTCAGAAGACCCTTCATTGGTTGATGAGATTTGTGCAAAAGTTGTTGGAAAAGATAAGCATGGTCGTGTTAGGGGATATAGATTAATATTGCCACATTTTGATTTGTGGAGGTAAAAAGAATTTGAGGAATGAGAACAAAGGCAAGAGTAGGAAAGACAAATTGAGATGTGATTTATGAAAGAGATAAAAGAAATGAAAGAAAGCCAACCAAACTTTCAAGAAATGCTACTTCAATCTTTAAGGAAAGTAGATTTGTAGATTTCCCCATCATTGAAGAGGTCACAGGTATTATGATTTTTAGTTAAATAATTGAGTATATTTAAGTTAAGAAACTAATTATATCATCTACAATTAGGGTACTCAAGATGTGGTTACGTAACAAGGTAACATTTGTGCAAGTTTAAAGAAGACAAAGAATCAGCATAAGAATAAGACTCAATGAAGGTTAGGTAAACTTTTATTTAAAAGTACATTAAAATTTTAAATTCAATATTAAACTTTGGATAAAAATTATAACTAAATTGATATTAATACTATCATTTTATTGCTATAATATTTCACATTTAGGATGTGTATCTACTAAGCATGTTAGACATGCAGAGGAAGGTTGCACTTGCATGGGTGCATACTATTGATCCTAGTGCATTTATTAAAGGAGCTGCCATTGGTTCTACTAATGCAGGGGTTTATGGTGAAGTTCCCATCGATGAGGAAGAGATGTTGATCAGGCCATAAGGCAAATATGAAGTTTTAGGTAACATAATTGGAGCTATCATTGCTAGGCCTAAGATGTTTGTTATTTCACAATAGGTATTGTGATAAAATTATTTTGAACCATGGTATTTAAATGTAACTCTTCCTTTATTTAATGCATCTTAGAATTATTTTCTGACAGAATTTTTCTTTTTTTTTCAGGATCCTTTCAAGTTGCTAATAGACGATGCACTCGAGTTATTGGTAAAAATCTTTTTAGGTACTTTTATTTTAGTCAAAATATTTTTTTAGACTTTTTTCGCTTTATCTTGGACATGTATCTTATTTGGTTATACTTTGAATTGTTTATGAATTTTTTTTCTACTAATAAAACACTATTGGTTGATGAATGATTATTATATATGATCAATGTGTCATTTTAGATGTTTGTGCTTTGTTACTACCATTAAATTATAAAAACGTGTAGTTGATTTAGACGTCTTACCACTTTTTCATTATTTAATTTTAAAATGAAAAAATTTATTTTTTATCACAATAAATCTTTATAATATTATTTCGTTGTTTAAGTATTTATTCATTTTAATTTAAGAGTCATATACTGTAAAGACCCATTCTATTCTGAGCCTTTTAAGACGTCTGGACTGTCAGTTAGACGTCTGGTAAAATGTCTGGACCCCTTTCTAGACGTCTGCAAATTTAAATTTTGTACGTAACTTCGCGTCAGCGCGTTGGCTACGCGCAGACAATTGCACTCTTTTCCCTCTCTCTTCTCTCCTCCACCAGAACCCAAGCTGCACCCTCTATATAAGACCCTCTTTCCCCCCTTCCTCTCTTCCCCACTCCACTACCACCACCTTCCTTCTTCCTCTCCACTACAGTGAGAGGGACGAGCACGAGAGAGGGCGCGAGAGCGAGGAGGAGAGGCGGCGTAAAGAGAGAATGAGGAGTTTGTGTTCGCGAGCTCGTAGGAGCTCACCGGAGGACGCACCGCCGGAGCAGTGCGTGCGGGAGGAGGAGCATGTCGGGGGAGACGTCCTCGACACTTTGTTGCAGCCGGAGCTGCAGACGAGGAGGAGAGGCCACAGCTGCGCGCGGCGAGACGAGCAGGAGGATGGTCTAATTCTAGATTTTTCCCAAAATCAGACATCTGGCATGTCATCCAAACAACGGGTTGGACGTCTAGTGACGACACCGAACGTTTAAAAGCAGAGCTTCGCGAAGGTACGTTCCCCTTGCAGATACGGCCATGCAGGCCGCACCGCAAAGCCAATCTGTATGGCTAAAAGTAGGTGATTCGTCTGTCGCATGCAGGGATAGCTTCGAGAAGGCATGGGGCACGCCCTCCCACGCGTTTCGGATGTCTGGACAGCTTACCAGACGACCAGAAGCACTCCCAAATGACTGGAGGAGAGGTCGGACGTCTGGAGTTCGGTCCAAACAGTCAAGTAGGGGTTCTGGACGTCTGAAGTCGACGTAGGAACCTGAGGTGAGACTCTGGTTACTTTTAAGACGTCTACACCTTGTGCCAGACGTCTGATTTAGGTCTGCAGTCTTATTTTTGACCTGTTTAGGATCCGTTTGAGGTTCGTTTTATGCAAACGAGATATCTGTGGATTCGTTGCGAGTTCCTCTACTTGTTATAAAACCTTATATACTGTTCTGAACATTCTGTTGTGGTATGTCTCTTGATATAAAACTTCGATCTGTTGCGTGTTCGGGGCCTGCAGAGACACGTGAACCTACCGTTCCAGCCCCCAGTACTCCCGGATTGTCTGGTAGAGTGGTTTCCCCCTGATTTAATTATAAGACATGAATGCATATGTAAAATTGGTTAACTAGAAACCTAGGATGTAGCATGAATCATAGGACGAGAGGTACTTGCATTGTTTGTATGAGTGTTTGATATTGCAATCTTAAATGAATGAATAGAAATGTAAGTAACTGCCTATTAGTAAATAAGAGCTCCCTGTGAAATATGAAATGCCTGTGCTAGGTAGACAGTTACCTATGACATTACTTGTTGTATACGTAAATTGTGGAAATACGAGCTGCATGTGTATAATTTGAGAATAGAATTGTGAATGATAAAACCTGGTATGGAATAACATGGGGAATATGAGCATGAACTCCACGGAGAATTAGGAGTAGAGCTCCTGTGGATAAATGGAATGGATATAGAAATGTGAGTGGGAAGTGTGCTGGCCCTTGAGTACGTGGTACCAAGGAAAGCGACTGTCCCCTGTTTAGTGTAGAGCGGAACTAGCCGCCCTTAGGTTGGGACCCGAGGTCAGGATTGGCAACTCTACACTGACTTCTTTGGCCCTCGCGTACACTGTATCGGGGAGAGCTACTAGTGTAGGGGGAGAGTTGGCCACCCCACGGGGTCCGGGGTTCAGCTAGCCACCCTACACCAATTTGTTAGGCCCACTGGGCAAACCGAGGTAGTCAAACGAGGGTGCGCAAACTATGGAGGGGCGAGACCCCTGTTTAGTTCTGAGGGGCTAGACCCCTATTACTGAGAGGGCTAGGCCCTATAATGTTCCATGCTGTACTTTGTGCGTACCCGCTAGCAGAAATGACTGACCGCGTGCCAGTGCGGGGTAGGTACCCTTGCCCTTATAGCGTGTGCCGTAGTCACCGCTACGTCTGTCCGTGACCTCAGGGTGGTTGACTGGGTGTAGAAACACCACGGGGGACTCTCCCGGCCAAGAGAGCACCACGTGTGCCTTCTACTCTTCGAAAAAGACTGCAATCAAGATCGTTCCCACAAGAAACATGCGAAATCAAGAAAGAGATCTAAAAAGTAAGCCAATGGGTGAAAAAGGAATGACTGGTAAAACAAAATAATTGCAAAAGATAAAATTACCCATTAGCTTTTACTGCTTTAGCTAGTATGGTTACCACTCTACTCAGCGTTCGCTGACTCCGTTTTACTCATACCCCTTTACAGGTCCAAGAGTTGAGCAGCCTGAGACGTCGAATGTAGAGGGTGCTGGGCCCAGTTGAGCCCAGTAATAGTTCATATTTTCATTGTACTTCCTTTTGCTAGTGACTTAGACTGTTGTTACCGTTTCTATTCTGTACTTTGTTCTACTTTACTGTTGTGGTGGTGATATGTACTGTTAGCAGCTTTTACTTCCCTTACTACTGTACTCTTTTACTTTTAGTTACTTAGCATAGTGAATGTGGTTTACTTTCCTATTTTTTGGATATTTCTTGTTGGACTACTGAGTCTTGGGATTAGTCGAGTCGAGCCGGTCTCGGGTCCTGTAGGAATTCGGAAATCGGGTCGTAACAAAATGATATCAGAGCAAGGTCGTCCCAAAAAATGAACCAACTAGCTTGAGAATAACCAATTCACATGCATGTAACTACAGTAACCACCATAACGTATCGCTTGATATCTGTTCTAAGTTTCTTTCGCTGAAGTCCGTTAGAGTTGACTTCTTTTTGTTCTGTCTCCCGCGTCTCCTTGCAGGAGATGTCTCGACATGGAGTTCTTGAGGCGAGCCGCGGGCGCGACCTTGGACGAGGTCGGACGGGCGGACGTGCCAGGCACGAGGTGCCAGTTGATCCGCCACTTCTCTCGGGCGTTCAGGCCCAGGACCTCGCTTAATTAATACGAGACATAGTACGAGAGGAGCTCCACCCGCCTCCACGAGCACCTCTCCCTGGAGACGTGGAGGGGGAGTCCTCTGTGGGGCCGAAAGACCGACGCAGCACTGGACGAGGGGGAGGGGCTAGTCCTCCACCACCCCCACCACACTCTAACACTTCTGAGCACGAGCCCACCCTGCTTGGAGGCGTGCCCATTCCCGAATTGCAGCTGCACTACGAGCTTTTCGGACAGTTCCGGAAGCTGAAGCCCCCCTCCTTCAAGGGGGATGAGGGCCCGTCAGAGGCCGAGGACTGGCTGGAGCTGATTGAGAAGGTGTTTGACACCCTTCGACCCCCCTGCGGAGTGCCGCGTGGCCTTTGCCACGTACCAGCTGGAGAGTGCGGCACACAAGTGGTGGAGAGCAGTCAAAGGCCAGGAGAGGGGAGAGCCGACGTGGGACCAGTTCGTGACCCTCTTTCGCGAGCAGTACTTCCCGCAAACTTAGCAAGACCAAAGGAGGCGGGAGTTCCACACTCTCCGCCAGGAGACGATGACTGTTAGTGTGTACTGCACGCTCTTCCTAGAGCTGTCACGTTTTGCTACGACAACTGTAGCTACAGAGGAGGAGCGCCTGTAGAGGTTCATTGAGGGGCTCCGGCCTGCCATTCGGGGTATGTCAAGCCCCTGAAGCTGCCCACTTTCTCGAGAGTGGTAGAGGCAGCTATGACATACGAGGAGACCAACCCGGCCGCACGAGACACCGACAGCGAACGAAAGAGGCCCTACCAGCCAGAGTACTCACAGGGCCGACGAGAGAGGAGGCACGCGGCGACCGCGAGAGAGTCGTCTCGTTTTACGGGGCCATCAGTGGCCTTTGGGGGCCCCCAACAAGGGTCAACTGTCAGCGATGGACCCTCGCCCAGCCGTCAGCGGGGACCTACCGAGGGAGGGAGTCGAGTCCCCCTCTGCTACCAGAGTGGCCAGCCGGACCACATTAGGAGGGACTGCCCGTCTTGGGCTAGAGTGCAGCAAATGCTCCCCGCACCGAGCGTTGGAGGCTGAGCAGGTGGTCATGGTTCCCAGGCACGTGGGGGAGGACAGCAATCATGGGGAGGGTACCAGCCAGCGACTACCCGTCCGACGCAAAGTGTGGCTGCTTCTTCTACACCGAGTGTTAAGGGGCGTATCGATGCCCAGACACATAAAGATGCCAGGGCATCGGGTTCAGTGGTGACAGGTATAGTTGCAATTTCCGGCAGACTAGTTTACGTACTTTTTGATTCCGGCACCACACACTCTTTTGCCGCTGTGAGTTTTGCTGTCAATTTGGGACAAAACTGCGTGTTGTTAGAGGATCCATTTGTGATCAGAGATTTGGGTAGTCAGCTATTTATATCTGAGGAGGTTTACACAGACTGTGAAGTCAGTATTGGAGAACACAGCTTCCCCGCTGACCTGATCGTAATACTGATGGAGGATTTTGGTGTGATTCTAGGGATGGATTAGTTGTCCGCATTCCATGCCTTGGTGGACTATTTTGGGAGGAAGATCATCTTCTCCATGCCAGAGATGCCTTCCTTTGAGTTTCACGGACAGCCGGTGGACAAAGGTTTCAGCTACTTTTCTGCACTTCGAGCAGCGAGACTTTTGGGCCAGGGATGTGAGGGCTTTCTAGCTTGTGTAGTGGTAGAGCCCAACCCCGTGGCAGACTTTCAGAGCATCCCGGTGGTCAGAGAGTACCCCGACGTATTTCCAGAGGAGCTACCAGGACTACCGCCTGAGCGTAAGATCGAGTTTGAGATCTCACTGGTACCAAGGACCAGCACCATTTCTACGGCACCGTACCAGATGGCACCACTTGAGCTGCGAGAGCTCAAGTCATAGTTGCAGGACCTGTTGGAGAAGGGCTTTGTGAGGCCCAGTGCATCCCCGTGGGGAGCCCCTGTGTTATTCGTGAAGAAGAAGGATGGTACCCTATGCCTTTGTGTTGACTACAAACAGCTGAATAGGGTCACCATCAAGAACAGGTATCCGCTGCCTAGGATTGACGATCTGTTTGACCAGTTGCGAGGTACCACGGTATTCTCCAAGATAGATCTAAGATCAGGCTACCACCAGTTGAGGATTAGGGAGACCGACGTCTCCAAGACAGCTTTCCGCACTCAGTACGGACACTACGAGTTTTTGGTCATGCCGTTTGGGCTGACCAACACCCCTGCTGCCTTCATGGATTTGATGAACCGGGTGTTCAGACCGTATTTGGATCAGTTTGTGGTGTTATTTATTGATGACGTGCTCGTTTACTCGCGAGATTAGGCATAGCACAGACAGCACTTGTAGATGGTTCTGGACACTTTGAGATGGCGCAGGACGTATGCCAAATACAGCAAGTGCGAGTTTTGGTTGAGACAGTGTCCTTGGGCTATATGATTTCAGGGGATGGCTTGGCTGTGGATCCAGCCAAAGTTGAGGCAGTACTCAGTTGAGAGAGGCCACGTACAGTGACAGAGATACGTAGTTTCTTGAGACTGGCAGGTTACTACCGGCGATTTATCAGGGGTTTCTCGCAGATTACGCATCTTATGACTCAATTTACCCGGAAGGACGTGCCCATTGCTTGGACAGACGCTTGTGAGGCGTGTTTTCAGGAGTTGAAGGAGAGGTTGACTTCGGCTCTCGTGCTTACCATCCCAGATAGCAGTGGCGGTTTTGTGGTCTACACGGACGCTTCGTTGCAGGGTTTAGGGGGTGTGCTCACGCAACGGAGTCATGTTGTCGCTTACGCTTCGCGGCAACTGAAGCCCCATGAGCATAGCTACCCTACCCATGACTTAGATCTAGCAGTTGTTGTCTTCGTGCTAAAGACATGGAGGCACTACCTTTACGGTGAGACCTTTGAGATTTTCACAGATCATAAGAGCCTCAAGTATTTGTTTGACCAGAAGGAGCTTAACAAGAGACAGAGACGTTAGTTAGAGCTCCTAAAGGACTACGACTGCAACATCTCCTACCATCCGGGAAAGGCCAACGTGGTGGCTGATGCCTTGAGCCAGAAGGCGCTCGCCCACTTGACCAGTTTACAGGCACAGAGTTGGAGACTTATGAAGGAGTTAGGTAGTTGGCGACCCCTAGAGTTATAGGGACATTGTGGGGCAGTGACAGTGACGTGGCAAACGAGACCAGAGCTGATAGACCGCATCATCACAAGGCAGATGACAGGTCCGTACCTGCAGTCGTTGCGAGACAGAGTACTGTCAGGGGACCCAGGAGACTTCTCTTTTACAGACAAGGTGCTGTGCATGAGGGGACATTTGTGCGTTCCCCGGGACGAGGAGTTGTTGAGGAGCTCCTGACTGAGGTGCACAGGTCCAAGTTCACCATACATCCCGGGAACACGAAGATGTATCATGATCTAAGACGTGACTTTTGGTGGAGAGGGATGAAGCGGGATATAGGTGAGTTCGTGCAGCAGTGTTTCCTGTGCCAGCAGGTGAAGGCCGAGCATCAGAGGCCAGCAGGGCCATTGCAGCCACTTCCTGTGTCAGAGTGGAAGTGGGAGAGCATCACCATGGACTTGGTGGTGGGCTTACTTGTTACCCAATGAGGACAAGACACAGTTTGAATGATTGTAGACAGATTGATTAAGATGGCACGTTTCTTGTCAATCTGAGTCACCTTGGGACCAGCGCAGTTGAAAGAGAGGTATATTCGTAATGTGGTACGTCTGCACGGAGTTCCATGTGAGATTGTATCCGACCATGTAACGACCTTGTTCCGAGTCCCTACGAGACACGAGAACCGGACTGACTCGACTAATCCCAAGACCTTGTCGTCCAACGAGGAAGTAACCAAAAGAGTAGTAAAAATAAACCACATTCAGCATAAATATAACTAACAGTAAGAAAGTACAGCAGTAAGGAAAGAAACTACTACAGTATATACCACCACAATAGTAGAACAACATTTATCATATAACATGAACTGCAGGTAAGGAAAAGTATAGCGGAAACAAGAACTACTCACTATAACGGAAACAAAGAGGTACAAAAGACAATGGTAACTCTACTGGACCCTACTCGGCCCAGCGTCCTCTGCAGCCGCTGGCCCTGGCTGCTCAACACCTGGTCCTGAAAAAGGTAACGAGTGTAACACGTCAGCAAAACGCTGAGTAGAGTGGCAACTAAAACTAAAGACAACAGTAGAGTATACAGTAGCTGTTATGTTCTATTACTTTCTTTATTCACATCTTTTAATTATCTCACTATTTCATTTATTCTCCAGATCTTTTTCTTGATCTCGAATGTTCCTCGTGGGAACGATCTTGATTGCAGTCTTTTCCAAAAAGTAGAAGTAGCACGTGGTGCTCTCCTGGCCGGGAGACTCCCCCGTGGTGATCCTACCCTCAGTCAACCACCCAAAGGTCACTGACAGACGTAACGGTGACTACGGCACGCGCGATAAACGCACAGGTAGCTAACCCGTACTGGCGCGCGGTCAGTCGTTTCCATTAACGGGTGCACCCAAAGCACAGCACGGAACCAGTCCAGGGCAGAGCCCTCTCAATAACAGGGGTCCAACCCCTCCATAGTAACCAAACCGGGGCCTTGCCCCTCCACAGTCTGCGCACCCTCGCCTGACTACCCTGGTTTGCCCCAGTAGGCCTAACAAGTTGGTGTGGGAGGCTAGTAGAACCCCGGGGCCCGTGGGGTAGCTAGTACCTCCCTACACTAGTAGCTCTCCTCGGTACTACGTACACGAGGGCCAGCAAGTCGGTACAGAGTGGCCAGTCCTAGCCCCAGGTCCCTGGGCGGCTGGCTCCGCTCTGCACTAAACAGGGGGACAGTCGCTCTCCTTGGTACTCCGTACTCAAGGGCCAGCTCACTTCCCCAATACTATTCCATTCACTTTCCAGGAGTTCTACTCCTACTTCCCCGTAGGGTTCCATCCTTTTTACTCAAACATCCAGGTTTCACTTTCTAGTTTCACATTCTTACAATCCATGTTCTCAACCACGTTATTTATTCACAACAGGTAGCTGTTAATTCAAATTACAGGTAGCTTTATATCTCTTTCCATTTTTCAAGACTGCAGTATTATACATTCCACTAGTTTTTCCCATCCTAGGATTCATGCCATATCCTAGGATCTATCATACAATCTAGTTTTCCAGCCCTAGGATTCATGCAACACCTAGGAGCTATCATATATTTCTCATTCCTAGGATTCATGCAACGTCCTAGGTTCTAGTTATCGTTCCATACTTTAACAGATTTTATTAATAACTTAAAACCACTCTACCAGGTACAACGGGAGAAATGGGGGCGTGATCGGGAATCCCGCGTGCCTCCGCGACTCCCAAGACTGCAACTGAAGGAGGTCCTATCACAAGGATCAAACACAAGGAGTGTCTCAAAACAGTGTATAGCTACTGTAGATGGGTAGAGGGATTAATTCTGAAAAGAACGCAACTCGAATCGCGGAAAACGGAACCGGAACGGGCCCTAAACGGGTCGAAAACGACGACACTGTGCAAAATCAGACGTGTGGAACTTCCTCCAGACGTCTTAAAAAGTGGATCAGAGAATTACCTGTTCAGCGTGGTTTCCCAGACGTCCAGAAGTCGGCGGGGACGTCTAGCCTAGCTCCCAGACGTCCGATGGTCACCCTGGACGTCTGGAGGTCGCTCCCGCCGTCTGGTACAACAACCAGACGTCTGATTCGCGTTGGATGGCGAATCACCGAGCCTGCGCACACCCATCTCCCTCCCTCAGTACGGTCAGTCGACAGGAAGGAAGAAGAAGACGGAAAACTCACCTTTCAGACGTCTGGAAGGTCTTCCAGACGTCGTCCTCGCCGTCTGGCTATCAACCCAGACGTCTGATTCTGGAAATTCTTCCAGAACCAGGGTGCCACTCGGCCTCCGCTCGCGACGCCGCCCGCGTCGCACCTCGCGTGCCTGCTGCTCAGACCGCAGAAGTCCCCCCTCCGCGTCACTCCGCGCCACCCGCGCCCTCCGCCAGCCGGCCCTAGCAGCCCCGGCGAGCTCGCCCTCACAGCAGAGCTCCGCTCTCGCACGCCACACCTCCTCCGCGCTCACTGCGGCGGCCGCTGCCGCCCTCGCGCTCACGCTCACTGGCTGAAGGAGGGAGGAGACGGTGGAGACGACGGGAGGGAGTGCGTGGCCTTTTAAGGCCGCGCGAGGAGGAGAGAGAGGACGCGGCAGGCATCTGCAACCGCAGGGAAAGAGGGAATAAGCGAATATCCGGTCTGTGCGCTCAGGCGCACAGACGACTCGCGCGTGTCGAAATTAACGGATTTCCAGACATCTGGAAGCGATCCCAGACGTTTGGTCAGATGTCTGGATGTGATCCCAGACGTCTGGTCCGACGTCTAGGCCACCTCCCAGACGTCTTAAAAGACGTCTGGGGCACGCGTTCGTTGCAGACCAGGATACCCATTTTACTTCCCAATTTTGGGTTGAGTTTCACCAAGCCTTGGGGACACGGTTAAGGTTCAGTACGCCGTACCACCCCCAGACGGACGGACAGTCAGAGCACACGATACAGACACTTGAGGACCTCCTACGCTGCTGTGTACTAGACTGGAGGGGCCCTTGGGAAGAGCACTTACCCCTGGCAGAGTTTTCATATAATAACAGCTATCACTCGAGTATCGACATGGCACCCTACGAGGCTCTGTACGGACAGAGGTGTACTGCGCCCTTGAGTTGGGTTGAGGTGGGGACCAAGTGGGAGGTTGGCCCCAGGCTGATTCGGAAAAAGTCAGGAGGTGATAGAGCAGATTCACAAACGACTTCGCACTGCCAGGAGCAGACAGAAGAGTTATGCCGATCGGAAGTGCAGAGAGGTACAATTCGACGTTGGGGACCACGTCTTTCTTCGTGTTTCACCCATGAAGGGCCTGTAGCATTTTAGGATGAAAGGGAAGCTCGCGTCAAGGTTTGTGGGGCCCTTTAAGGTCCTGGAGCGGGTAGGACCCGTTGCTTACCGGTTTGTCCTTCCTCCCCAGCTTTCTGGTGTGTATGACGTATTCCACGTGTCCAACCTTAGGAAGTATGCTGCCGATTCCAGTCACGTTCTGAGCTATGAGAGTGTCGAGGTGGGTAACGACTTGACCTACCCTAAGAGACCAGTACAGATACTAGACAGAGTCGTCCGGAGTTTGAGGCTGAAGCAAGTACCCCTAGTGAAAGTCTTATAGAGGAGCCAGCAGTACGAGGAGGCTACTTCGGAGCCTGTGGCGGCGATGAGAGAGCAGTACTCGGAGCTTGAGGATACGTCTTTTCAGACCGACTTCTGTCCTCTTTAAGTTTGTTATGCGTGTATATTCCCTCTTTCGCACCCTAGCTAGCAAAAGTTTCGGGGACGAAACTTCCTTTAAGTTTGTTATGATGTAAGGACCCGTTTTGTTCTGAGCCTTTTAAAATGTCTGGACTATCAGTCAGACATCTGGTAAGATGTCTAGACCCCTTTCCAGACGTCCGGAAATTTAAATTTTGTACGTAATTTCCCGTCTGCGCACTGGCTGCGCGCAGACAGTCGCACTCTTTTCTCTCTCTTCTCTCCTCCACCAGAACCCTAGTCGCACCCTCTATATAAGACCCTCTTTCCCCCCATCCTCTCTTCCCCACTCCACCACCACCACCTTCCTTCATCCTCTCCACTGCAGTGAGAGGGACGAGCGCAAGAGAGGGCGGGAGAGCGAGGAGGAGAGGCGGCGTGAAGAGAGGAGTTTGTGTTCACGAGCTCGTGGGAACTAGCCAGAGGACGCACCGCCGGAGCAGCACGTGCGAGAGGAGGAGCACATCGAGGGAGACATCCCCGACACTTTGCTGCAGCCGGAGCTGCAGACGAGGAGGAGAGGCCGCGGCTGCGCGCGGCAAGAGGAGCAAGGGGATGGTCTGGTTCTAGATTTTTCCCAGAATCAGACGTCTGGCGTGTCGTCCAGACGACGGGTTGGACGTTTGGTGACGACACCAAACGTCTGAAAGCAGAGCTTTGCGAAGGTATGTTCCCCTTGCGGTTACAGCCATGCAAGCTGCACCGCAAAGCCAATCTGTATGGCAAAAAGTGGGTGATTCGTCTGTCGCGTGCAGGGATAGCTTCGGTAAGGCGTGGGGCACGCCCTCCCACGCATTTTGGATATTTGGACAGCTTACCAGACGACCGGAAGCACTCCTAGACGACTAGAGGAGCGGTCGGACGTCTAGAGTTGGCTCCAGACGGTCAAGTAGGGGTTCTGGACATCTGAAGTCGACGTAGGAACTTGAGGTGAGATTTTGGTTACTTTCAAGACGTCTGGACCTTGTGCCAAACGTCTGATTTAGGTCTGCAATCTTGCTTTTTGACCCGTTTAGGATCCGTTTGATGTCTTTTTTATGCAAACGAGATATCTGTGGATTCCTTGCGAGTTCCTCTACTTGTTAGAAAACCTTATATACTATTCTAAACATTCTGTTGTGGTATGTCCCTTGGTATAGGACTTCGATCTGTTGCGTGTTCGAGGCCTGCAGAGGCACGTGAGCCTGCCGTTCAAGCCCCCAATACTCTCGGATTGTCTGGTAAAGTGGCTTCCCCCTGATTTAATTATAAGACATGCATGTATATGTGAAATTGGATAACTAGAAACCTAGGATGTGGCATGAATCCTAGGACAAGAGATACTTGCGTTGTTTGTATGCGTGTTTGAGATTGCAGTCTTAAATGAATGAATAGAAATGTAAATAACTGCCTGTTAGTAAATAAGAGCTACCTGTGAAATATGAAATGCCTGTGCTAGTTAGACAGTTACCTGTGACATTACTTGTTGTATATGTAAATTGTGGAAATACAAGCTGCATGTGTATAATCTGAGAATGGAATTGTGAATGATAAAACCTGGTATAGAATAACATGGGGAATATGAGCATGAACCCTACGGAGAATTGGGAGTAGAGCTCCTGTGGATAAATGAAATGGATCTAGAAATGTGAGTGGAAAGTGTGCTGGCCCTTGAGTACGTGGTACCAAAGAGAGCGACTATCTCCTGTTTAGTGTAGAGTGGAGCTAGCCGCCCTT
Organism: Thalassia testudinum; assembly: GCA_037157565.1. Classification (NCBI taxonomy): domain Eukaryota; kingdom Viridiplantae; phylum Streptophyta; class Magnoliopsida; order Alismatales; family Hydrocharitaceae; genus Thalassia; species Thalassia testudinum. The sequence goes on from JAZHRO010000055.1 coordinate 132,553,001, forward strand.
CGATTGGGACCTGGGGTTAGGATTGATAACTCTACATCGACTTCTTTGGCCCTCGCGTACACTGTACCGAGGAGAGCTACTAGTGTAAGGGGAGAGCTGGCCACCCCACGGGACCCGAGGTTCAGCTAGCCACCCTACACCGACTTAGTAGGCCCACTAGGGAAACTGGGGTAGTCAGACAAGAGTACGCGGACTGTGGAGGGGCGAGAACCTTATTTGGTTCTTTGGGGCTAGACCCCTTTTACTGAGAGGGCTAGGTCCTATACTGTTCCATCTTGTACTTTGGGCGTACCAGTGCTTGTTGCTACCCGTGCGCTTGTTGCACATGCCGTAATCACCACTACGTCTATCCGTGACCTTGGGGTGGTTGACTGGGTATAGTATCACCACGGGAGACTCTCCCGACCAGGAGAGCATCACGTGTGCCTTCTACTCTTCGGAAAAGACTGCAATCAAGATCGTTCCCATGAGGAACATGTGAAATCAAGAAAAAGATCTGAAAAGTAAACCAATGGGTGAAAAAGGAATGAGTGGTAAAACAAAATAATTGTAAAAGATAAAATTACCTGTTAGCTTTTACTGCTTTAGCTAGTTTGATTACCACTCTACTCAATGTTCGCTAACTCCATTTTACTCGTACCCCTTTACAAGTCCATAAGTTGAGCAACCTGAGACACCGGCTGCAGAGGGTGTTGGACCCAATTGAGCCCAGCAGTAGTTCCTGTTTTTAATGTACTTCCTTTTGCTAGTGAGTTAGCCTGTTGTTACCGTTTCTGTTCTGTACTTTGTTTTATTTTACTGTTGTGGTGGTGATATGTACTGTTAGCAGCTTTTACTTCATTTACTGCTGTACTATTTTACTGTTAATTACTTAGCATAGTGAATATGGTTTACTTTCTTGCTTTTTGATTATTTCTTGTTGGACGACTAGGTCTTGGGATTAGTCGAGTCGAGCCGATCTCGGATCCTGTATGCATTCGAAAATCGAGTCGTAACATATACTTCATAATTAAAGTTAATGTAAGATAAAGTGTAATAATGACCCTTAAGATATAATATTAGGTAGCAATCAAAGTTAATTATCAAGTATATAAAATAATGATGCTATTAGTGATAAAATTATGGCATTGAATAAAATGTTTATTATTTAAAATTAGCAGCAGATTTTACTACTCTTAATAATCTCTATTAGCGACATTAAATTTTGTCGTAACAAGAATTAAAAGAATTGTGAGATTAATTTGTTGCGAAAAGTGATTGCCTCTAAAGCATCTTATATTGTCAATTTGTTGTGACAATTATTTTTATCACTTTTTTTTCTTTACAATAGTGTCAATTGTAGCAACAAAAAGATAGTTGTTAAAAGTAACATTTATCAACAAAAATAGTGACAAAAGTAATTACCGCTAAAGATTAAAAAAATACCGATAATCTAAAATTACCGATAAATCTTTAGTAACACTAGTTATACCGAAGAACAAGCGATGAATCCAACAAGTGTCAAAAATTTCTATAGTAACAAATATTAATGCTTTACCGACATATCCTTTTTGTCGGTAAAACCTATTTTTGTTACAATGATAGTAAGTTTGGTGCAATGGTTTGTTCAAAGTTGGTTAATTTAGACTACTTAGTGTTACTATTAACCTCCTAGTTTAGCACCATTTTTGAGATTTACTTTCTTTTTTTTCTTATATACATATTCATCTATTGTTTTGAACTTGTAAATTCTATACTTTCAATCTTTGAAAATTAAGGTTTTTACACAACTTTAGGAGGCTAAGACTCAAATATACTTTCCCAATGATTTGGCAACAAGAGATCAGAACCTAAAACCTTTGTGCTTCAAAATTTTCCTAAGGAACCATTCATGTTTAGACAATCACATTAAGACAATTGGTGTGGCTAGTTATAATGCATTGAGGGAATGGGATAGGCTCAAAAGTTCCATTGACTACATGTTTTGCTTGAGCAAAGTGCACCATCCCTTTTACTTGATGTTCTTTCCCAATAGAGGCTAGCAAAGGCTTATATACATTATTAACAAAGATGGGCTAGTTTCCATCCTCATCAATTCTCCATCTCTTATGCTACATAAGTCTCCTCTCTTTAGCTCTTATAATCCGCTTTAGTAATGCATGGTGTCAAAATCAATGTTTGGATGGTTGTTTTTGAAAGATCTTAAACATCACCACGATGAGATCAAACTCAAAACACGCACCAATAATAAATAAAACCAAATGATCATGCACATCTCGTTATCACCCACTAATATTGATAGATCCAACCTTTGGCTTAAACAATTTAATGATCTAATCATATGACTACAAGAACCCCAGCAAGATCCCTAAGGGAGCTCACACACACAGTAGAAAGTGAAGAGATGATAAATGACCCAAAAAGGACATACTACATAAGAGGTCAACCCTTATTTTTAAATATAATGGAAGAGTTAATAAAGGATTACTCTTCAGCCATTACATCATAGAAGCCTTCAAAGGTATATGATATAAAATCAAATAGTATCATAAACAGTCGACAATGACCTCAATCAAAATCCCTATGTAGTAAGTAGGAAATTTAATGTTTGATATTTTGATAACCGTTTTACCTTATAATGGTCGAGAATATTATTATTAGTGACCATTATAAAACGATCGAAAATTTACCGTCAAGAACACCTTTTGTACTAGTTAATATTCAAAGAGATGGCCTTTTATAAAAAGAAATAAGTAAATAAACCTAACATCATCCTAGTTTTCAATAAGAAAATTAAAAGTCATCCTCAAGATTTTAAAAATAGAAGAAATAATTAAACCTTACCCTTAGAAATGCTAATCCTGCTTGGTAGAGATTTAAAGAAAGATTTTATTTTATATGTTAAGAGTAAAGTAAATAATATATGAATAGTGAAAAAATCTTATTTTCCACACATTACATTTATCATCATCCATCACATTTATTTCTTACTAATCATATTTACTCCTACTGACTCACCCTTATCCATCATCATCACATTCACCAATTACATCTAAGTGGATGGATAAGAGAAAGGTTAGTGGGTGTGGATGTAATAGTCGAGTTGATATATTATTATAGATTTTTATTTTATTAGGTTAGTAGGAGGTAAATGTGATAGAGTTGAATGAGTTAGTGAAAGTATATGTATAATTGGTGAATGATAGATATGATATATAATTGTAAATATGATGATGAGGGATAAAACTTGTGCACATTCGTATATTATAGCAATAACTATTGACACATAGGATAAAATTTTATTTTTAAATCACGCCAAACGAGGCCTATAAATCTCTACCAAACTGGCCTCGATGGAAGATACTCACGCGCTGTTCCGTAGAAAGAACGATACATTTGCTGAGCTACTGCTTTGACTTCTCCTCCAATCAATTTTTTTTTTATTTTATTTTGAGATTTAAATTGGCAATTGATCTCGTTCAATCAATCAAATAACATAAAGAATAGAAAGTAACTGTTACTTGCCTTTGATTTTCTTATTTATATATTACGGGAACGCTCTGGACAACCCAATGATCATATAATTATCAAAACCGATCTTCGACGAAAATTTAGGAAAATTGGAAAGAAAAAAAAAAGGAAGCAATGTAACGGCAAATTAATTAGGAATAGATCGGATGAAGATCCCTTCTTTCCCTCTCCATCTAACAAGATCGATCTGACAATCATCCAACCACGTCCGCCTTATAAGTCACCACCAGACAGCGACCTTTTCCCTCCAACCTTCCTCCACCGGTGACGATGATGCCATCTTCTCTCTCAACCAAAATATGACAGACACAGACACACACACACACACACACACACACACACACACACATATATATATATCCTATTTCCCACCACTTCTCTCTCTCTTGTCTTCCTTCCCCGCTACTCTTCTCTTCCTTTAATATTTAATACGAATGATGGAACGGCGCTTCTTCTACCTCCTATGCTTCTTCTACGTCATGCTGGCGAAAGCCTCCAGATTGCACGACGGAGAGCTCCTCCGCGATTCCCCAACCCCACGAAAAAAGGTTCTGCTGGCTGCTTCTGACACCACCAAACTCACCGTTCCGATGACTGTCGTCGAAGACGCCGCCGTCTACGGCGCAGGTCGATCCTCTCTCTCTCTCTCTCTACACACACACACACATATAGAGGAGGATCGAGTCACCGGTAATCAATATTTGTGGAGCATTCCTCCTTATTTACTCGATCGGCATGTATTCTTATCAAGTAATTAAGGGAGGGAAGGGATTTCTTTTCTTTACTGATCCAGAATCTCTTGCGGGTAAATTTAAAGAAATTGGTAGTCCTGTAACACCAAGCTTTCAAATGCAGGGTCGGAGTTCAAATTTAGATCACTTCCACCGTAGTCGGTGGTTACCACTCACTGAGTTGCGTGGGAGAATTTTCGAAATTCTCTTCGAAGTTGGGGATCCGTCTGGTATGTCTGCCTGTCTAAGGAACGAAGGATACCAGCAGGTCGCTCGCTGCGAGTTGTCATTTTCCCTTTTTTTTTTTTACGTAAAATTAAATCATGGTCCCCTTGCTCTATATTTGCCTTGTTCATCGGAATGATTAATAAATGAAAGGATGATTTTTATTTTTTATTTTTTCTCTTTCTTCATTTAGTTAATTTTCTGATGTTGGTGCAGCGTGCCTGGACGGGAGTCCGCCGGCCTACCATTACCACCAGGGATTTGGCTCTGGTGCTCGCAATTGGCTCCTGCAGTTTGAGGTAATCTCAATTACGTGCTTTCTTTTTTTTTTTTTTTTTGTAAGGATTTTTCAAAGAAAGAAACGGAACGAAACTGGTAGTTGAGGTAATATATTTAGTAGGAGAAGTCATCAGTCTGCTTTCGCATTGGTGCTTTCTCCACAGCGATGGCACTATTGATTGCGAGGGAATGGAGGAGAGATTACCGAACGCACGAGAGATACCATAAGTTTTTTTAAGTCTTCAATTTTAGCATATGTGCCATTACGGACCGACACATGGAAAGGAACTTGAAAAGGAATTTGTGCAAAATCTTCGTCAAAATATTTTTGTAGGGAAAGAAAATTAAATGACGGTACGGTAAAATTTAGATCGTTGGTTAGTGTCAACAGAGAGAACGAATCATACGGTTACGTTCAAGGGTTCTTGAATCCTACCCGTAAAAGTGAGAGGATACTAATTACATGGCTACCGAGAGCAAAAGCTTGGTTTGAGATGAGAAGTTGGATTAATTGCAATCATGGTATGTTTATCAAGAAAACTAGATGAGATTTCGAAGCTTGAACAAGGGTCAGAGTTTGTATCCCCTGCTTCTAGATAAGAGTTTGAGTCCTCCCTCCGCAGACGGATACTGTTATCGTCCGTTGAGCTGCAATAATTTGACTTACTAATGTAACTGGACTTCGCTCGTTGCAGGGAGTCAAAATATATAAAAAGATACATGATGTAATGTATTTTGCAACATATTGATCCAATGAACTTGATTTTTAACGTATAGTTGGTGTTTATTAATGTAAAGAAACTCAAAAAAGTAACATTAAATTCTGTTACACGATGTATCACACCCGATTTAAATAAGTCATCGTCATTTTATGAGTTACCGGGCATAAAAAATATATTAATATAAAATAATTTTACATCGATCTAAAATAATTTTAAAATATAACTTATATATTATGCTTTTATATCGTTGTAAAATTATTTTAATAATTTTATATTGATTAATTTTAAAGATAATTTTGATAATTTTTCATTAATATAAGTTGAATTTCATTTTGAAGTGATGATATCTTTTTTTGATAATTATAAATCTCACCTTAGGATAATTTTATTTTTTCTTTATTCGAGGGAGAAATGTGAGAGATGATTTTTACATTTAAATTTTATTTTTATTACTTTCATCTTCTTATATCATAAAATACATCACTTTATACATTTTTATTTCAACGTCATCCTTGCAGGAAATGGAAAATGAAAGATAACAAAGTAAAAAAAAAACGAACAAAATAGAAAAGATAGCAGCTTCTTGCAACGCGCTGTCTCAATCGGCCTTCTAATGCTTGCAATAGAAATTGGGTTTCTGTCGGTGGTGGACCCAGGTTGACAGGGGGAAGCCGGTATCATTAAGGGTTAATTTATGGTGGAGGTTAATTAATTTAAGTTAGTAAATTTACAGCAAAAGTTAATTTTTATTTATGTTTACTTATAAATAAGAGTTAACTATTATTTATATTTACAGAATAGAAATTAAGAGTGACGATTATTCTGTAATGTGACAGAAAGATGTTTACTTGAGAATTAAAATTATAATAGATGACAAAAAAATATGTTTATCCTTTAAATGGTAGTCAAGTTAGTTGAAATTATTTTTTATTTTAATTAGAAAGATTGAATGGTAAATATAAAAGAAAATTAACATATATTTTCTTTTTCCATCGCCCTCCCTCAATCAACACTTGATCTCACTCTTACTCCATTTTTTCCCCCAACATTGGCATCCCCTCATTCTCTCTCACCCTCTCGATCTCACATGCTCTCTCTCTCTCGATCCCTCTCTCCCATGGCTTCCCCTTTCTCGCCTTCTGCCTTTCTCTCTCTCTCTCTCTCTTTTCGATGTTGCTGACGTCATTGGAGCCAATGCTGTCATCCCCTCAGCCACTCCTCATGCCTACACGAGGAGATAATGGGGGGTTGCCACCTCCACCCTTGTTCTATCCTCAAGTTGGTGATGACAGCAGTGGCCACGTGACCCTTGCAATGCGTTCCCTCCTCCAATGGAGCAGCCATCGTGCTAACTACGATGTAGAATGGATCGTTGTCATGAACAACAAAGGTTGGTGGTTCACCACTTGTCTTCAACATGAGATTCAGGAGGAGAGGCATCTTCGAGAGAGTAAGCCTCACGAGAAGGGGAGCAAGAGAGAGAACATAGGTGTTACAACGAAGGTTCCACTAACCCATGAAGGAACACGAGTTCCCTTAACATAAGATAACCATTCAAAGTCAAGTTCAATCGACCCCTATGGTAAACAAGAGATAACCATCAAAAAGACGGATGACCTTTAAGGCTCATGATGCATGTCACGTGAATCATCTTTCCATCTGCATGCCTTCCATTTTAAATCCTTTTTACTTTTTTCTAAATAAAATTTTTATCAAAGGAAAGAACTTGATACGTGAAGAAAGAAGAAAAAATTAAAAAAAAAAAAGGAAAAATTTCATCCACGAAGTAAGAAATGCGTCTCCAAGAGAAAAACAAAAATCAAAGGAGAAGCCTTCCGCCTCAAACCTAACCGAACCCTTTGCACCCCTCTTAGTAGTCTCATGTAGATACCAAAAAAAATTGATTTCCCTTCGATAGGAGATAAATGATTCTACATCAAATTTAATAATAAGACAGAGATGAGACGTGAATTTCCTGGCCACTTAACTTGTTCTAAAAAAGAGAAAGGTCACCTGTACGGAATGTACTTTGCAACGTAAAAGTGAAAATCATATACCGTCACATGCGTATCATTTTATCTAGGTAAAGATCCGCTAGCGAAATACAATGATATATTAAAGTATCATTGACAACATTTATTATCATCACACGAAATTCCACCCTTTACGATGTATGTGATGAGATTTGACAATCACTTATCAAAATCAATAAATTATCAATAATTTTTAATTATAATTAAAATCATCAATTATATTTAATTCGAAATTACAAATTACATGTGATATTTAATTTTAAATTAAAAATCATCATTGATGTTTAATTTTAATATAAAAATTATAGTTAATATTTAATTTAAATATAAAAATCACCAACCATGTTTGATTTAAATATAAAAATTATCGATGATATTTTCTTTAATATTAAAAATCACATATTATTTTAAAAATATCTATAATATTTAATTAAAATATAAAAATCATCAATAACATTTTAAATACATCAATGATATTTATTTAAAATATATAAATTATCAACAATATTTGATGTGATGGAGGAGCAGAGGGAAATAGTGGTGCAAAAGCGAGCACGTGTTAATTGAAACATGCATCGGAAAAGAAATTTTTTTAATATTTATTTCTTAAAAAACATTAATATATCTTACTGAAGCTTTGGTGCTTTTGAAAATATCAAATAATTAATAAAATTATTAATGATGGCATAGCATCTATAAATGTAAACAAAGTGTCATTTGTTTAGATATTCAATTTCACAATCTCGACTTACAAATACTACGGCAGAAAAATAGTCACCAAAGCTACATCAAGGACTAAGTCTGTTTCTAAATAGGCAACTCCGGATATAACTTTATTTAGAAGAAACTAGCAATTACACATCTTATAAGATGCATCTAGTTGCCTGAGAAATTGAGCTTCTCATGTTGGACGACACCAGCATTTCGAGTAGTCTTATCATTCGATTTTATGCTTTTGATCCTTAAAACCCTTGCATGTTTGACTAGTAATTGGATTTTAGCAAACATAAATCCGTACAATAAACACAACAAATTAGGTGTAAGTGTATTTAAGCATCTAGTTTCTAAATAATAGCTAGGGATGAACATCTAGATAGTTCAAGTTGATCCAACCCAACTTGAAGTCTAGTCTGATTGGGTCAACTCAAACTTGAGCCTACGTTAACTTAAGTCAAATTTGGATTATAAATAAGATGCATTTATTATATGGATTAGGCCTTAGGTCAAGGTGATACAAACTTAATTTGATGCATTGGTTCATTTATGGAGTCAACTTAAAACTTATGTCCAATTATATATATACATATATAACATTAAATAAACATTGATTACTTTTACTATTTTTTAATCAACAAAATGTTAACCTCACTGTAAGTTGTGTGATACAATCCTAAAATCTCGTTCGAATTAAATATAATCCATCGACTTCTTCCCATAAAGAAAAGTCAACATCAAAATTTAAGTTAAATATGAACACACAAGATGAATGATTTTATTTTTTATTGTAATTTTCTCTTACTTGAGTAGATTTGATTAACTTATCATATGTTATATATATTAAATATTCAAGTCAAACATTTGTACCATAAATAACTAGATCATTTTAATTGATCGTGTACTTACGATAATTTAAAAATCTTTTAATATATACCAAAACTAAATATAATAAATTCATTATTTATATAATTAAAAATGATAATTATCCTTTATCTGATACTTTTTCTTACTTATACAAAATCAAATTATTTTTATATTTTTAAAATAATTATTAATGTAAAACCTAAATTATAAAATAAATAATTAGATCATAAATAAATGATCATCTCTAATAATAGCTCTTAAGCTTTTGCATAAAATAAATTAAATTATAAGAATCCAATTACATAATTCATAAATGTCCAAGCAATAATATAATTTCTCGTAATTATTCAAACTAGTCCTCCGTGGAATTTAAACAGAATACGAAAGCTTCGGCATTTATCTTGGCCTGTCAGACTTCGAAAAGATTGCTTTTGTATCGTTACGAGTGGCAAAAAAACAAGTGGAATATAAATAGTTTATGGTTAAATGATGGCGATTATTGATTTTATCAAGAGATGTAAATTACAGTATCAATCCTTACATTACCTAAAATATTGATGTGGAAAGATGATTAATTAATCTTACTTAATTTATTTTATTAGATTCTGTGTCATCAAAAATAAAAAATAACTAAGGGAGTGCATTATTTACCGTGCTCGTAATATTCTTGGTCTTTGCTGATTTAGTAAGAAAAATTATTGAACGGAATAAGAGTTAAAAGTAAGAGGAATGAGAAATTAAGAAACTTTATTTCATCACAGTGTTAGATTGATTTGTTATTTTATCAAAAAAAATTAAGAAATTTTATTTTGATTGAGGTATTTATTTGGAGAAATAAGTTAATAAAATAGTGAAAAAATTAATTGAAAAGAAAAAATAGACAATTAACGGGAGAAATTACATAATTTCACTGGAGGTATGAAATCGAATAATTTTAAAATTATACTTTTAATTTTAAAATCATATAATTTCAAAATTAAAGATAATAAATACAAAATTAAACACAAAATTAACATTTATTCTATCAACAGCAGCTAAGGTAGCGTTGTGTTCCGGTGCCCCCAACATTCTTGAAGTTCACTAATCTAAACGTTGGGATAGGGTCCGGCAATTTTATACTTTTTAACGTCGGTATTTTTCAACCTATTTCAACACTTAACAAGGTAACGCCACATTACTTTCTTGCAGACGCGACATTAACGTTATCGTTAGACATCACCTTTCTTTTTTCTCCCTAAAGGGAACTGGTAGATATCATCTTGTATCTTCGAGAATAACTAACGTCGAGATAGGTTAATGTCGCCTTCTGTGCATCTCCTGCCTTTCTTAGAAGGAAAAATCTCCTGCGTTCGTCACACAATAACTACCCAAAGTCAAGACGATTAAAATCTAAAATGCAAAGTTGCAGTTATACGTAATTTTATTAATAACTTGAAATCTCACTTAGATAAATTAAAAAAAAATAATCAATTCTTCGGGTAAGGTAAGGATGAGGACTTATCTTGAATCTCACTCACCAAAGTCAACAGTCCCCATCATACTTTATTTGCACGATAATGACATGACATGACCAAACCAAATAATAACTCTGTAGGGTCGGCGATGGTTGTTCTCTGAAAACGTAAGACCGTAAGAGTCTGTTCCTCTGCAGTGGATGGCCCATTAGAATCATAAGGTGGATATATATATCGTACGCGTTGGATCTACGAGGCACGTCAATATGCCCAAGGATTTAATCACCAAGCTAATATATTCAATAATTCTTCATTCCAATTAAGGTTGATGAGATAAAATGGCGTAGGAATAGATTAAAATAAAATAAATGAAAATTATGTTTGTTTAGATAGTGAAATAAGGATAAAATTTAGTATATAATTAAAATGATTAATGTATTGATGATTTGTTAGTAGATATTTATTTAATAATATAAATTAAAGAAAAAAATATTAATGAATATTTATTTAATATTAAAAGTAAAAGTAAATGATGTAATGGATAATTTTTAATAATAAAAATGAGTAGAGAATAATTGGTATATTGATATAATATTTGTTTTGAAATTTAAGAAAAGTTTGAAAAACAGGTGGGATAACCTAACTCTGAAGTCCACCACATCGACTAAAGTGACCTTAGTATGCCCAGATACCTTGAATGGTGTGCTATATGCTTACCGGAGGCAAGATGCATTATTTATATTGGATGAACATATATGGTAGCTACATAAAAATCACTCCTCTCCATCTCCTGGCCCATGCTTTACCATTTGGCATGTCCCACAAACATACATAATCCCCACATTCAAATTCTGTGTTGCTTGTAGTATTCTTTCTGGATCTTGATTAGATTTAGACCAGAGATTATTTCATGGATGGAAAGATTTGCATGTCGCATGTCGTCGGTTTGTTGTTGAGGACCACTTGAGTTGCATATTTGGCACATAATTTCTCATCTGTGACTTCTTTTTTTCAAAATATGGAATCAAATATTATTCATCCTTCTGTCCCTAGAGGCCAAAAAAAGGAACGCAGGAAGACTAAACCAAAACCTACCTCATACAAGAAAAGATGACCATGACTCATGGCATAGTACATCAAAGCAAAAGTACTCAGAGCCTACAAAACAGAAAACCAAGCAGCTTGAGAGAAGCATGCCCAACTAGGAGCCAACCACAACACCAATAGCCAAAGAAGAGTAGCTTAGCCAATGTTGTACGGGAAGTGGATTTTGTCGAGCTTGATGATACCACGAGTTCTCACATCCAGATTTCGATCCATAGTATGAAATCTCCAAGGTCAATGGTCGAAACAGCAATGTGATTGGCGAGACCATTAACCGCAGGGTGAACAAAGGCATCTCCATAAAATTACTCCAACAGGTTTTGATTTGATTTAATAGCCATTACGCCCACCATGGAACCATGATCTTTCCTTTCCACCACCAAAAAAGGAGGGTAGAGTCCACCTCCAAAATCAGGGAAGAATCCCTTTGATCCCAATTAACAAGGAAATGGCAAATGGCATAGAGTAGGGCCATCTCCTCTTGGCAAGGATGCAGTCTAGATGCAACAGTATTAGAGAAATTCCTATGGTGGTCGCGGACAACCCAAGCCATAGCAGGACGGTCACCAACATGGATAGCCGCAAAATTGACTTTAGAGCCCGTCAATAGGCAGGACCCAAGATAACGCAAAGTGCTTCAAGTGAAAAGTTTTAAACCAATTACTCATGCAAAATCGACTCCAACTATGCTCTAAAAGGGAAGTAATGTGATTGAAATTGAACCCTTCATTTTTTACTTTGTTCCGAATCCACCAAATATGATACCAGATGAAAATAATAATGCCTTTTATCCATCTAGAACGAAAATGCTGGTTATCATTAGATAATATAGAAAGGAATTGAGCAGGATCAATCGGGGCTAGGCAACATTTCTGAAAGACCTAGGATGAGATAAAGCTAGCCACTTGACTATGAGCAAAAAGGTGATTGAGGGATTCAGAATCGGGAGAATAGAGACAGAAGGTGCATTTGGAGACTAGGGGGATACCCAGCCATTGAATGTTGAGGTTCGTAGGAAGTTTGTCTTGGATGGCCCTCCAGGCAAGGAGGGTCATCCTAAGGGGAAGTTTGAGGGTCCACAGCAATTTGAGGTACGACTGGATGGTAACATCTCTAAAGTTCAAGATGTAGGCCGAAGAGACAAAGAATCTACCATGATGAAAGGGCACCCAAATCGGGGAATCCTTGGCATTACATAGGAAGGTATTGGAGATGTCTCACTAGAAATGAAATTGAGGAGAGGGACCTGAAGAAAATTAGCAATGATGTCTTTCACGTCGGTAGGAGGGGGATTTGCATCTGGAGGAAGAAAAACCTTAAGAGGGGAATCCCCAACCCAAAGGTCGACCCAGAAATCAATAGCCCCCTCTTTAACCTCCCAACGCATAAAAGGTTTTAGCTGGAGGTACACCATAGCCAGGGATTGAAACCTGCAGGGAAGATGGTGGGGAAAATTCTCCAAACTACCATACAAGGATCGCATCAAAAGGGAAAAAGGGCTCTCGCCAAAGAGGATGTTCCGCACTCTCTTCATGCAGAACGCTCTGATAACCAAGGAAAGGTCCCGAATCCCTAAACCACCACAAGCAGTAGGTTTGCAAATGTGCTTCCAAGAAACCCAGTGGTGACATTTAGAGTCCGCATTCGATCCCCAGAAGAAGTTGGCAAAGGTCCTCTCTATCTTATGGATAATAGCCTTGGGGACATCATTAACAGATAAGACATGAATAGGGATGGAGGATAAGACATGCTTGATAAGGAGAAGTCTGGCAGCATTAGAAAGGAGCTTAACTTTCCAACTAGCTAACTTAGAGTTGATCTTATCAGTAAGGTCATGAAAATAAGCAATTTTAGTCCTCCCCGAAAAAATAGGACATCCCAGGTAAGTGAAGGGGAAAGAATCGAGCTGAAAGCTAGTTAAGGAGAGGATGTGATTGAGTCTCCCAAGGGGGAAGTGGTTCCCAACAAAGCAAAAGCTTTTCAAAAGATTAAGCTTCTGGCCAAAATTCAATTCGAACTCATGGATGAAACTCATAAGATTGTTAATAGATCTGTGGTTGCCATTGAGGAACAGAATAATATCATCCGCATAAAGCAAAGCGAGGGGAGAAGACACCCCTCTCTTGATAGAGTATGGAGAGATTTGACCCAAATGAGCCATTTCTTTGATACCACGAATAAAAGGCTCCATGAAAATGTCAAACAGGAAAGGACAAAGGGGATCACCTTGCCTGAGCCCCCTGGAGATCTTAAAGAACGGAGCAAAAATACCATCAACTAAGATGGAGGAGCCCTCATGCTGAACAAAGCCCTTGATAAGATTGATGACACTGTTGGAAAACCCAAACTTACGGAGGATACGGAAGAGGGCATCCCATTCCACTCTATCGTAAGCTTTCTGTAGGTCCAATTGAAAGATGACGTTAGAGTCATGGACCTTGCAATTCAAACGTTGAGTTAACTCAAAGGTGGTAGAGATGTGATCAAAAATGGATCTCCCATGAACAAACCCGACTTGCTCCTGAGAGATGAGCTTAGGCATAAGCGGAGCAAGTCTTTTGACAAGAATAGTCGAGGCCACCTTATAAATAACGTTGCACAAGCTTATAGGCCTGAAGTCAGAAAGCTCAGAGACGATAGACTTTTTGGGAGTAAGAGAAATAAAGGTGGAGTTGAATGTGCGAGGAGTAAAATTTTCCAAGTAAACGTGTTCAATGACTTTGGTAAAATCATGTTTGACAATGTCCCAACATGAGCGATAGAGCTTAATGTTAAAGCCATCCGAGCCCAAGGTGCTGTTTGAAGGCATAAGAGAGATGGCTTCAAGAATCCCACATTCAGAAGGCAGTTGAAGAAGAGCATTCAAATCATCAATAGAGATTAAGGGGGGAATAACATTTAGAAAACTATCAAGGTTGCCAATACTATTAGAAGATAGGAGGGTAGTAAAGAAATCGAAAGCCTTAGAAGCAGCTACCTCCCAGGAATTGTTACCAATCGAAGAGGAGAGGAAATTCCTCTTACGTTTAGCAAAATGCTTCCTGATAGTCGCAAAAAAGAATGCATTGTTTCTTTCCCCCTGAATAAGCCAAGGAATTTTCACTTTTTGAGCTAAAAAAATCAAAGTATTTTGAGAGAGCATCATCTAGTTGGATGCAAGCATCCACGAGCTCAGCAGCAGAGGTCTCATCCCAGTGGGAAGCTAACATGGCCTCAAGATCATCATGCTGATACTCGAGATTCCTAACCAAAATGTGAATGTCACCACAATTCGTTTTGTTCTAGCTCTGAAGGGACCTCTTTAGAGAGTTGAGTTTGGCATAGAAGAGGGAGATTGGGTTGCTAGATGAAGATTGAGTAGGGAGGGACCAGACATGAGCAACCAGTTCCTTAAAGTGGGGATCTCTAATCCACATATTTTAGAAACGAAAAGGACGAGGCCTAGAGGGAAGAAGGTTTGTGTATGTCCAAACCATAGGGGCATGATCAAAGTTCCTTCTCGAAAGATATTTAGCTTTAAGAGTCATGTTCATACACAAAGGAGAGACAAAAATACGATCCATTTTTTGGTAAATTCTAGCACTCCCATTTCTATCGTTACACCAAGAAAATTGATTACCACCCAGAGGAAGTTCAAGAAGGCCAAGGGAATCTTTCCAAGAACGACAATCACTCGCCTGGGAATCTCGGAAAGGGTATCCACCTCATTTTCAGAAGCTCTAAGGATGCAGTTAAAGTCCCCACCTATGATCCACGGAAGATGGAGAGTAGAGTGAATCTTCTGAAGATGATCCCAGAGCAAGGTATGAAAACCAGCGGAGCAGGAAGCATAAACCCTTGAGACAACTATCTTACCTTCCCATCCAGCACACATGATAGTGAAAGCTTGCGAAAAGGAATGAAGTGAAGCGACCTGAAGAGGGTCTTTCCAAAAACACCAAATTTTTGGGGCCTAAACATCAACATGAAAGTGGTGAAACCCTATGATGTCCATAAATACAGCAGCAAGATTGATATCAGCGAATGGTTGGAAAAGGAAAATAAGATCAAGGGAGTGGTCATGAAGCAAATACTTCAAACAGTTAATAGTGGGGAGGTTCATGGCTCCCCGGTAATTCCAAAAGAGGCCCTTCCTTGAGAGTGAGATCTTGAGAGCGATTTATAGCAACTTCTAGTCATCCTCCCCTCACCTCTCACATTCTCACCCCCACGGACTCCTCTCAAGCTAAAAGTAGAGTGTGACACATGTGTGATCGTGTGGGAGGAAGGGGAGTCGATGGAAAGATAATCCAGGGAATTTTGAGAATCAGAATCAGATCTAGAAAAAGAATGGCTGCCATCGTTGCTCACTAAGTTAGCTCCCTCATTTTCAGTAATTTACATAATCCGAGGGAGGTCTAAGTCAGGAGGATCAGGAGAGGGAATAGGAAGGTAAATTCCTCAGGTAGCAAATCCGACCTCATTCATGTAGGTTAGTGATGCTAGAAATCTCAGGTTTATCATTCGACGCTATAGGAAAGGAGCCAGCATGCCTTGTTAGTTATGGGGTGGAAAAATGCAAATGGTTTGAAAAGAATCGATTTAAATGCTGGAAGAGACTATCATATCGAACAATTTTCGAAGATTGCACAATTTCCTTATCCTTGCTATAACCACAGTCAACAACAAAATTTTTTGAGAAACGATCAGCATCAATATTAACATGAAACTCCAGGCAATCAAACCCAATAGGGGAATCACGAACATGGCAGGAATCAAATAGAAAGCCCAAGGCAAAATCATCGCCAAACGAATGAAAACGCATATCAGAATCACACAAAACCGACTGAAGAATCTCACGAGCCTGAGGAGATTGGGAATATACCTGAGTTGGATCTGCAGAGCTCAGAGAGGGGCCATCGAGTTCTCTAGCCCAAGATCCGCCATGGGAAGAGATCTCTGTCTCTTTTTCGCAGCAAATCAAACCCTGGCCTTCTTTTTCTTCACCACCAAAGGATCACATAGACCCTGCAATCCCCCTGCAAAAGAAGAGGAAGGAGTTATACATGCATGCATAGGAACCCTCCCCAGATCCTCTGGTGGTGAGTGAGCAGAGACCTCCGCCTGAGCCTCCCTACATGAAGGATATTCCTTAGCCAGAGGATCCCCCACAGGAGGCCGAGGAAGAGGCTCAGAAGCTGGAGCAGAGGGAGGTGCCTGAGGAAGGTCAAACACGGACAGTCTTGCACGAACAGGAAACAGTGATTTAAATGTCGACGGCATGTCGCCGGCATGCCATCGGCAAGGGGGTTTTCGGAGCAGGGCCATGCCGACACAAAGATGGTATCGATTTACAGGTAAACCGTCAACATGCCGATGATTTCGCCGGCATACCAACAGCTGCCGACGAAACCGCCGGCATGTCAACCATCTGCTGGGCGAGAAAACCTGCGCTAGGAATTGGAGCAGTGGGAAGGTGAAAATCAAATTTTTTAGGTAAGGGAGGAGCGGCGGGAGGGTGGAAATCCACACACGCGTTGATTTTTTGTCATATAGGCTTAAATAACGATTATTTTTTGTTATATACAACTATAAATATGTTTCTAACATCTTAATTTACTTGTCTTTCAAATTTTAATCATTTCTATCATTTTTGTCAGCATGCATCGGTATGCCCTCGACGTGCCTCGAAATGTCATTTTTTCAGACCATCGAAACCGTCGAAATCTGCTATCAAAAAACAGACATTTCCACGACATGCCTTCAGCATGCCCACGAAATGCATACCTACAATTTCATCGGCACGACGTCAACATCGACATTTCGAACTTGGACAGGAAAAGCACAATACAAAGCACTGTGACCGATTTTAAAGCACACGACACAGCATAAAGGCATACACTCAAAAACTACCTTCTGTTCAAGAAAATTGTCCCCACTGAGGATCTTAACGAAAGCAGGCCATTCAGCAAGATGGTCCACCTCCACACAAACTCTGGGGTAACCAGGTCTCAACCCTTGCACGGTTCTTTGATCCACACACACTGGTTTGCCCAGTTGGTAAGCAAGCGACAAGAGCGTGTTAGGGTAAACCAGGTGCAAGTTGAGACCCGAAAACCCAACCCAAATTGGAGCCCAGGTAGGCCTAGAATCAGCACGGAAGGAACGGGTCCAACGGATAAACTGAAGGCAAATGTTCCCCAGCGAAGTCGAGCCGAGGGAGAACTTAGAAAACTCCAAAAACGAAGAACAGCAGACCAACCAATGCCTCACATCCAAAGAGACCAGCGAGAAGCCAGAGAGATGAACCCTACTGCTGAGGAACTCATTCATCACAGGAAAAGAGAGCTTGGGGCCCATCGCACGAATGATCACAGAAAAATCGAAACCTTGGCCATTTCCGAGACCTCCGAAGTCGAAAAGGAGGTACACAAGGTACCCTCATGGAGCTCCGGAAGGCGAACAAGAATTGAAAGCTCAACAAAAGACACCGGCTCGGAAAATCGGTGGTCAGCCACCACCGAGGCGAAGGAGGGTCTATGTGGGGACAAGGATAGGGGATCACGCACCGTAGAGGGCGATGCTGGCTCGAGGAAGCCATCCCAAATGACGAACCCACTAACCCAAAGGGCGAGGCAACCGAGAGTGTGACGAACAGGAAAACACCGGGCGAGGCAAAAGCAAAACAAAAGCAACCAGCGGAAGAAAACGAGATCGGACAGCGCACAAAAACCAAAACGCGCTCACAGCGACGAACCTACCCTAGGGGGGCCACCTCGACAACCCGCAGAGGGAGCGCCATGGTGAGGAGCCTCTCGGCTCCCCTCCAGAGCGGAGGGGAGGATGAGGGGCGAAACACTAGCACGAAGTAAGGAAAGGAAAATAGAAAAAGGGGAAAGAGCAGGGGGAGGAGGACAGGGTGAGCACAAACAGCCTGACGAAGTGATGAAGACTCCTCAGAGGAGGCGATGGTGGCAGCGAGACGGCGTGCAGACAGCCACCTCGCTCGCAGCTCCTTACTCCCCTTGGCTCCTCCTCACTGGCGGCATGTAGACGGAGGACTGACGGCGGAGGGGAGGATGCGGGCATCGGAGTATCCTCAAGGCGTTGTGGGGGTGGCTCTCAACACAGCTGCAGCATCAATGGAGCGCACTCCTCGCACGGCCCCGTTCGCCCTCACGCGATTGTCCTGCAGCCTGACACGGAGGAGGGCAAGGGGGAGCAGCGACAGGGGAAGGCGGACGCGGCATCGCCTCAGGAGCGTCGGATCCCTTAGTCTCGCTGAAGCCCTCCTCCCTCATCCCCGCATTCTCCTTTGTTCCCTCGACTCAGCACTGTTGCAGTGTCGACGGAGCGCTCTGCTCGCACAGCCCCGATCGTCCCCGCGCGGTTATCCTGCAGCCTGACACGGAGGAGGACGAGGGGGAGCAGTGACGGGGTAAGGCAGAGGCGGAGGCATCAACTCAGGAGCGTCGAAGCCCTAGCATTCCTCCCGCCCTAATTCCACTGGATTAATAACTTGGGTCAAAATTGGTCATGCGCTTAATAAAAGAACTACCTTTGGTCTAGATGAATTCTCTATTTCGTCAAGTGGATTCTGTCAAATTTTCTCATCTAAGTAAATTTGGCATCACAAATTACACCTACTCTTCTTGTAATCTTAATGTCCACAAGGATAGTGTCAATCTATTATATCCTCATCTTTGGTTGATGTATAATTTACACACTAAGTTCCTGGGAGTCAGGTGTCTAAGCACTTCGAGTAACTCTTCTGTTACATAGGCTTCATTAATGTTTACTACCGAGCTTAGGTGCAATTAGGAACTTCTTTAGAGGCTCAAGAGTAGGGTTAAGTGGCATATAACAGAAATAATACATTGTTACAAAGTTTCAATGTGTAGTCAGGATCTTACTTGACTTGTAGTCTGGTGCAAATCGGACTATGGGACAAACTAAATAGTTAAAAAGTAAATAAACGTACGTTGTAACACATTTTGAAATGTGTCTCCCATTCAACAAAATTCATCGGTGTAGTCTAATTTTCAACTAATATATTTTAGTTTTCCATTGGAACATTCTGATTAAAAATCAAAATACATCGGTTGAAAATGAAAACACATTGATGTATTTTAACTTTCAACCAGTGAAAAATGTGTTTTCACTTAGAAAATGAAAAGTGATTTTCACCTGTGGGTTTTGGATTTAGGATTTATGATTTAAGATTTAGGATTTAGGATTTAAGGTTAAAGAGACCTAAACACTTATATCCTAAATACTAAAGACTAAATCTTAAATTCAAAGGTGAAAAATCACTTTTCAAGTGAGAAATCACTTTTCATAAGTAAAAAATCACTTTGCTTAGATGAAAATCAATTGAAAATCAAAATACATCGAGTTTTTCTATTTTCAACCAATGTATTTTGATTTTTAACTGGTGGAAAATCGAAACACACCAATTGAATATTAAAATACATCGATGTACTTTGTTGAGCAGGATGCGTATTACAAAATGCGTTGAAACGTACATTTCCCTACTCACACCAAACTAAATATGACATTAATTAGCTTAGTTGCTCAACCATGAGCTTGTATTCTTTAAGGTTTAGAGCTCTCTTTTTTCTTTGGGACTAAAGACTAATCCCCATTTGGAGTTTGGGACAAAAAATCAAGTTTGTCGTCAAGCTTGGATGCATAGTAAGGATCTTATCAGCCTCCTTCACGACATGTTTTCCTTCATCTCTGATCACCTTTGACTGCAGGGCGATGGTCGTGGAGACTCTGGCACTCGGTGCGATGCCCTGGTCAATATGGGCATTTAGGTGCAGCGACGGTAGCATCTGGTTGCAACGGCACTCTAGTGTCAGGCCATGTTCGAGATGGTTTGCATCGTCATCTTGTGACCTCATGTTGGTGGAGGGCTTCCACCAGACGTCGATCCTTCATCTTCGGTTCATTTTCTCATCAATCAAAGTTTTTTTGATGTTGGGGTCGCGTTGAAGCCAGGCAAATCACAACTGGTTGGATGGTCAACTTCGAAGCGACTGCTCGTCACCTGTTAGCATAGTTCGTCGATGACGGTTATGCTTCATCGTAGTCAATGCATGATGCAGGATCTACCTATATCAAAACTGATATGTCAGGTGCTTCTTTTCTATTTTATTTCTTAGTATCTAATTTTGGAGTTCTCTCTTAAAGGGGCGCTATGTTCCTCCTCTCCAAGGGACGTCGAGGTATTCCTTCTGCCTTACCCTATAAGATTACGTCTTTGTATCATTTTCGTTCTCTTAAGAAAATAATTTCATTCAAAAAAAATTCACAAAAAACTAAAGTAAGGTTGGCCCCTTATGCTTGTTTAGTTGTTTCAAACCTAACCAAAAATCAAGTATGAAAATGAAAATAATATACAGAGCCTACATATGCATAACTACAATATGCACCTTCCTGTGGAGTGCACAAGCTATAGTGTACTTGCGCACACATCTATATATTGTACTTCTGCATGCATTCTGAGTGGGGTTGTGCACAATGCGTATGGTTGCGCATGTGCATGTTTGTGTTATCTTACTATTTTTCAGCCTATTTTGTTCGTAGATTTTTCATGGTTTTCAAGTAGTTAAGATGTAAAAAAATGTAAGACGTGACGACGTATGAATGAAGTGGATGCGATCTTCAACTGATATTTAATGTAAAAAAATTTTAAAAATAATGTAAAATTAGTTATGTGAAAGGCATTGATGAGGTGTGACTCATCATAGCTAAACTATCCAAATTAAACTCAAAACTATGTTAAACACTACTGAATTAACACATGAAAATGGTTAAGTGTGGAAAATAGTGAAAAAGACCTAAAACATCAAATATGTGTTAAAAACATGAAATTAGGTCATTAAATGAGATATTCTATTCATTAATATAAAATGATGATCTAATTGTAAATTGAATAAACATTTGAGTCCAAAAGTTCAAATCAAAAGTAAAATTAACTTCCTTGATGTTCAATTAAGCTTAAATAAAAACTTAATTGCATTTGGACATCATTAGGATCTTGCATTAATAGTTTTTCACTTAGGTCCTTAGGTTATATACATATCATTCATATAAAAACATCCAAGGACTTGTTTGAAAATCATAGGGACCTCTTTGCAAATCCTAGGGACTGCTTTAATTTGCGTTCTCGCCACTTATGGGCCTTGAGACAAATATTCTACCCCTTCACCCATAAGGGCCTCAGCGCAAAACCACCATTAGAGCTGCAGCTACAAGCCACTATAGACGCACGAAGAACACAGAGCATCTCGGTCGTTCATCCTTTACTCTCTTGATCTGATGGCCCTACTCCATTCGAGCCTTCATGCACTTCGGTGCGTGTGATCACCCCTTGCCCCAGATCTCATCCAACAACTGCAATTTGGATTGAAACTTTGTGCGCCCTCATAAGCTCATCCCCATTTCTCATGCCCTAAATGCCTAATCGCACCACTGTGGTGCTCTAATCCTGTGATCTGTGACGTGTCACTTTTCGCTTTCGAAGATGATGATTAAGATGATTGATCGTTGTATTTTTAAGTGATGGAAAATCGACTAATCAAAATATTAAATTAAAAATAAACCATTCACAGAAGAGTGGGTCATATCCACAAGGAGGCAATGACTTATTAAAACTCGCAAATCAAGAAACTGATGCTCACAAGTTTTCAGCCAAAGAAACTAAACCCAATCCGCCTTTAGATCAAGAAACCAATAAGAGATCATGCTGAAATAATATTTATGATAAATAAGAGGGATGTGCTCATAAATGTGCCACAATAAATTATTAATAACTCAAAAATAAGTCTTTTGGCAATGGCATGTAATCATAAATACTAATACCCTGTTCACTGTTGCAAAATAGGGGAGGATCTTCTCCTTGATCACGTGTGGAGGAGAGGCGAAGGCTGGAAGGGAGGAGCTCGCTGAAGGTAGCTGCTGTCAGGCCGCTTCTTTTGGTGGTGGTGGCAAGGCAAGGCGTGGCCGGAGGTGGCTGGTCGGAGGAGAAGAGCGCGGTGGGTGGCGGTGGCTGTAGCTCTCTGCTGCTGTTGGAAACGCGGAGGCATAGGGGGGACGCGTATGCGCTGGAGGAGAGAGGTAGTAGCGTTGCTGGAAGGCTGTGCGGGCGCGCGTGAGGGGATGCTGCTGCTGCGACGTGGCGAATGCGCAAGGGGTTTGTGTAGGTTGTGCAGCCGCGCATGCGAACTGCCGCTGTAGGGCTGAGCAGGCGTGGACTCGAGGGCGCACTAGGGCTGCACACGAGTGGTGGTGGCGTTGTAGCTGCTCGTGCACGGTGCTGTGGTGGCAACTCTCAGCGCGCGTAGATGGCGGTGATGGCGAAACCCTACTACTGTTGACATTGAAGGAGAGGCGCGCGCTGGAGGAGAGGGGTCGGCTGCAACTTTGGGTCCCTTTTGTTGGTGGCAAGGGAGATGCGTGGAGAAGAAGAAGATGGAGATGGTGTTGTTGTTGTTGTTGGTGTTGGAGGTGATGTTGGGTTCTCTTGAGCAATAGTAGAAGGAGATGAAGAAGGAGAAGTGAAGGTGATGCGAGTGGATCTTCAAACGTCTGGGAACGTTCCCAGACGTCTTAAATGCGTGGGGGGGTGGCTGCTAGTGCATGAATACAATGGTGGCGATGGTGGTGGTGCACGTTGTTGTTGCAACGTGGAGGGATGCACACACTGAGGTGCTCACGGTGGTGCAGCTGCTCCGATTTGGTGGAGCGTCCTGTCACGACGCACGCCCACTGTGGTGGAGCAGACTGCCGCAGTCGAGGTCAGTGGACGAGAAGTTGTTCTCTGCACAGTAGGGAATGGGGTGGAGGCCTGCTGTGCTAAGGACACAGGAGCCCTTCTTTTATGTTTGCAGGAACGTGGAGAAGATGGAGCGACGACGACGTGCAAGATCCACTTTCTTCGGCCATTAAGGCGCTCCTTCGTTGTTTGGAGGCCGTTGCTTTAGAAAAGAAGAGAATAAAAATAAATAATAAAAAGATTAGTTTATTTATGTACAAACTATCAATAAAATGTTAATTCCAATATATACATATAATATAACCTAAAGACTAATGCATGTTATTCTAATGCATGCTAAATAATTTAAATATGGAATGCATACAAGAAAATATATATATAAACTAAATTATTTATATCTAGTGCATGCTACGTGTATGCTAATATTAATCTAATGCCTAAGCACTTAAGTAACTAATTAGCCCACAAATATGAGCTCATCAATCTGCCTACTTAAGCAGCTCCCCTGAGGTGCGTGCACACTAACCAACTCCCTCCCCTTCAGTGGTTCCCTTCATCCATCCCCTCAGCCTTCCACCTCCTTTCATCGCCCACGATGACAAAGTGGGTTCCTTTCCCTCCTTCAATCGCCTTTAGCCGCCAACTATTGGCTCTTGGATACCACCTTCTTCAGTTGAGGGTCTCTTCCATTTCATCGCCATCGATCTCCAACTGGTGGACCTTAGACACCACCTTCGTCTGTTAGCTAGATCTATTGCTTTCTTAGTGTAGTTTTCCTGCTTTTTATATTAGTTTTAGTGTAGTTAGTATAATTAGATTAGCTTAAGAGTAGATTAGATGATGGAATTCAATGGTTTGTTAGATTTGTTAGGAGTAGATTAGCTTAGATCAACTCCATCCTCTCTGATCAATTCAGATCAGAGAGGTGTTTGTTCACCTCCATTTCGACGCATATAGCTTTCCCTACGCATCGCGTTTCATTTCTGATTTCCTCGCATTTTTTTTATTCATTGATCACCTATCCATCAAGGTCAAATTCAAATATGAAGCTTTGGCTTCTAGATCTGAATTTGCACCTAAAATCCACATGGGGGTCTCCTACTCATTCCATAAATCCATAGACCCCCCGACTTAGTTTTAATTGAACCAATTTACTCGATTCTTTCAGATTTGGTTTTGACACCCAATCTCGTGATTTGGGAGTTAATTTGGTGAGAAATGATTTTTATTGAGTGAATTGGATTTTTTATGAGTTTCATTGGTTGGAATGTGATGGGCTTGAGTTGTTTTAACTTGATTCTTATTACTGAATGTGTTCTTGCCCTATTTGAATTGTGATCTTTGATTTTTGGCACTTTAGTAGTTCAAGCCAAGGAAAAATAGTAAATCTGATTTGAGGCATGAACAATGCTTTAATGGGTTAAATGAATCATCTACTGTCCTTGTTCACCAGTCAATGGTGAATAGAAACTATGACTAATGACATCACCCTAATGACAGGCTGAAAATTCAAACTCTACAATAGGGCATCATGGTTTTGATTTTGAATGACATGGAATTTCAGATTTGATCAGAGGTCTGATTTGATTTTTGAATGAGTTTCTTTACGTCGATTCTCAGATTTTCAGAGTTTTAAATGATTTATGAGAAAGGGATTTAATCAGATCTAAACACAACAAATCAAAAGGACTAATCTTAATGTATCAATCCAACATTGAGGTAAACATGAGCATCAGATCAGATCTATGTGATTTGATTAGATCAGCAGCTCGTAATTGGTGATATTGGGCAGGAACTGCTACCCTTGGCTAGCAACATAACAACAGCGGTTGTTGCTGCTAAATTTCAACAGCTGTTGCTGCCATTTGATGACAGCCACTGTTTTGGCTGGAAAAGGGGTCTGAACTGGGATTTCTGATTGGGAATTGGAGTTGAAATGAAGCTGACATGTTTTTTAGTGTTAGAATTCCATGTATCAAGTATTCACGTACTGATGTAACTTAAAAATTTGATTTAAATGCTTTGATTTCAAGTTTTATATTCTTTTGTCAGCTATATTAATGCTATAACTGTTTAATATGAAAATGGGAATGAAATGAAATTGAAAACTAAGCTTGAATGTTTGAATACCTCTCTTGTGTTGTGTTGGATGATCTTGAATGCTTTTACCCCACTTCCAGCCCATAGACCCCATTCAAGGCCTTAGGTTTCACTTTCAAAATACTCTTTGAGGCCTTATTTGGTTAACTTTGTATATAAATAAAAATCATATAAAATTTTCAAAAAAAATAAAATAAATGTGTCTTGGTTAAGATTAGATATATTTTTAGGTATGTGCAGGCATTTTAAATCCCCCACTTGGTAGAACATACCATCCGACGGTTCAATATACTTTGGAACTTAGTAAAAGAACTTAACTTCAAAAACACAAAAAATAACTCTCTCTCTCTCTCTCTCTCATCTCACTCCTTCTCTCTCATCCCCTATCTCTACTATATATATAAAACCCATAAAAATCAGAAAATACCCAAAAACTCCTAAAAATACCATGTATAATATGTATATACTTGTATATAGTAATCAAACCTAAGCTATATGTAAATATTGTATAATATGTATATAAATAACTTATATATGTATTCTACGTATTAAATTAAGTATTTAAAGTAATTTAATGTCTATATAATCTTAATGTATTATTTTATATTAATTTATATAACCTAAATGTATATTAACTAAGTAATTCTAAACTATTTAAATGTACATATCCGTACCTAATAATGTGCATATATATATATATATATATATATATATTATGTACTATATAATACCTGTAATTGCAGTTAATTATATATCTATAATAAATAATTAAGTTATTAAGTTAATTAGGCAATTTATTAAGTTAAAATAAAATAAATTAGTAATTTAATGTAATACTGAAGTAACTCATACTGTATATTTGTATAATGATACATTAAATATTTTGATCGTATTTAAACTATATTTATACTGTATTATAGTATTTATAGTTTATTTATATGTAAAATCATCTAAAACATGTATTTAATTGTAAATAAATTAAAATAAACCTTCTAAAATATCATAAAAATATGGAATAAATAATTTATCATATATATTAATATTGTATCAAGTCAATTGTATAATTAATTAACTAATTTATACTTTAATTAACAAATTAACACATAATTTAACACGTATAAATAGTCAACTTTCTCTAATTTTATTATATAATAAACTAACTTATTTTGTAAAGTATCTACATAATTATGTAACCCTATGTAAGGGCTTTACAACCCTATAATTTAACTTTAATTTATATTACATTAAGGCTCTCAAATCGAGGGCCAAAGTTGACTAATTAGAACAGCATTTGCACGCCACAGCAGCCAAATTCGGCCGCTTGTCTTGTCCCACATCGTGGGCGTTGGAGCTATTGCAGCGTCTTAAATTGATTTTATCATTATGCCTTCTCGATCGTCAGGCGTCAAGTGCCCTTATACACATACTTCTCTCCTCTCTCGAACTTGATATGGCATATGAGCTTTGACTATGTGCGATCCATGAGCTGGGGGCCATGCATTGTGCGTGGGCTTGATTGAGCCTATTATGGAGCATAAATTTGGATAAAATGCACCTAATTAAGAACTAGAGTGGCCCTAATAGAGGTTTGATCTCACCCAATAATGTGTGCTGCGTATCCTTTGAAAAGGTCACCTGCCTATTAAACCCAATTTTTGGATTGAAGTTGAATTGAACCGGTGTGAAGAGAAGAGGAAGAAGAAAATTTTCGTAAGTGTTGAGCTCACCCCCTATGCCTTTGTGCATATGTGTGTGTTGTATATATATATATATATAGTATATAAAGTATATGTATATAAATAATATAATATAATGTAAATAAATAACATATACCACAAATAATGTAGTATAGTATATATAAGCCTAAATAGAGTAGGTAAGCGTGTTTGAGCTTTTGTAAATGTACATAAATATTAGAGCTTTAGTGACAGATTCATCTGTCACTGTAGATGGCTATATATGTTAGCATAGACAATGTTTTACCTCATGTTGTGTACATAATTTTATTAATGTTTTAGCAATGCTTATATATGTTACCTTATATATAATATATGTTACTATAGACATTAGTATATTATAATGATTTAGTACAGGAAATATTATTAACTATTTTTGTACCTATACTTAGGTATTATATATATTAGTTGTATATAATTAATAGAAAGTAATTATATCTAGGTTTTTATCCTTGTTTGTGTACATATGTTTTCAAGCATTGTAATATGTATTAACTAATTCTTTTATGTATAATTAATCAATTCATGAAATTATTTTATTCTTTCATTCATTTTTGTACATAAAATCAATATTTTTGGGATAAAAGAATATTTTTGGACTTAGAAAGTGATGTATATTAATAACACCTCCCAGTGAACGAATAAATCAGTAAAAATTAAGTAAATAAATAAAATTGACGCAACATCGATTTGCATTTATGATATAGACTACAATAATGACATTTAAAATCCCTTTTTAGTGCGAACTGGTTATTGACGATCAAACATCAAGTAAAATGATTTTAAACATGATTTTAATGATTTTGTACTAATATTAAATGATCTTTTACTGTTGTAAAATAGTTTTGAAGATTATTTTAATGATTTTACATTGGTGTAAAATAATTTTATATTCGTGTAAAATAATTTTAAAGGTAATTTTGATGATTTTACATCAAGGCAAAATAACTCTAACAGTAATTTTGATGGTTTGCAAAGGTATAAAACCATTGCAACTGTCACTTTTGATTTTGTATCAGTACATTTTGAGTTTACACTAGTGTATTTTTGGTTTAGAAATGATAATTTTTTTGAACAATGGTGGATCCTACCACATGATAGTTACTTTTTATGTGAAAGGGAGACGAGACGTGATCTTACTTCTGAATTTACTTGTTTGGTTGCTTTCTTCATTACGTTACAAAATGCATCACCTTTTACCGTTTTGTATCCACATCCTTTCAAGTATTGAAGTATAAAAATAGTAAATTTGATATTTAGATGGTATTTTGGCTTGAAAAATTAATATTTTGGATTAAATAAGTAATATAAGCCCTAGACTCATTGAAAAATTTTCCTTTCTTTATATACTTGCATGAGTTTGTACAATGTATAGGTGCATACATATGTGTGTGTATAGAGTAGTGATCCTCCTTGAGAAAGTAATGCTTAGAGGAGATGAGATGCCCTTGTATGAAATATGCTTTGAGAACTCAACGGCATGAATCGAAAGAGTAAGCAATTCAAGTAATGAAAACTTACAAACGTTTTGTACAAAATTTACTGAAAGGATTACCCAATTCGCAAGACTTTTCGTATTCACTTTACCCAATGATGCTCTTTGGTCGGTATAATTAAAATTTCCAAAAATATTTCGTACGAGGACCTCACGCCATTCTTTTACCTTAACTTCCTCTCACATGATCGTTCTTGTATGCGTGTATACATATGTATATATCGGTTATGTATATTTATTACATGTTGTGTTTTGTGTTTAACATGTATAGGTGTGTCTGTGTTGGTTGGTGAGCTTAAGGTTAAAATAACTTATTTGAATCAAATTCAATCTATCTTGTAAGAGAAATCCAACTATGTTGATGCTTACTTATTATATCAATACTAACAGAAAAATATTTATAAAAGTATTAGTATATAGTAGATGTGAAGTAAAAGGACATATGGGTTAGCCCACGTGATAAGGATAAGATAAATAGTATCATAATTAGGAATGATTTATCAAAAGTATCACCACAAATTTCTATATACAACTTATTAATTTACCTATTATATTTACCTTCAACTTACACTATTTTATAACAAAATAATAAAAAATTAACTCAATATTAAATATAAAATAAATAAATAATAACTCTTTTCTTTATATTTAAACATCATTAACATACATACAACTTATAATGCATCAATTTACCAATCACATATATATTTACTAACACATCACTCCTTCTAACAACACTGACACTTATCTAATCTTAAATTTTATTAGACGATAAACCCTATCCCTCAACTAAAAGAATCCTATGAGCTTAAATATTGACTTTGTATAAAAATATTTATAATTTTGTAGAGTTATAAACATACATATCACACCGTGATTTTAACCAAGTTGTGTTTCAACAGGGAGGAGGATGGTGCACCGACCTTGCATCGTGTCGTGAGAGGGCTTCCACTCGACGAGGTTCAACCCACTTAATGAACAAGCACGAGAACTTCTTTGGCATCCTCAGCAATGACCCTTCCCAGAATCCTGGTATGTCCCCATATAATAATCATATATTTAGCAAATCATAGGGATATGGTTTCCTGTCTTAATCGTTAATTAATGGGTCAATGCTATTTCATCGTTATTTTGTAGGCATCTTCCGATTAATACGACACTATTTTGAGGAGATTCTTTCTGAATATGCTTGAACTCTTGTTGTTTCCTCTTTTCGGGTTAATTTGCTTTGTTTCTAAGGAATACTACTACGTAAACATTGCGGTACATATTACAAAGAAGTGCTATTACTTTTTAATTGGAGTCTATTTATATGAGTCTTATTTAGGATCGAAAATAAAAATAAGTTCATTCAATCAAACAATCAATGGCATATAAAAAAGATTTGAGACTTAATTATCCAATTTCATAAAAGATGGTGTATATCCAGGGAGAGTACTAAGACCCTCAAAATACAATTAGTACTCTCTTACTCTATGTGCACAAGTGCCACTTATCCTTGGGACTCTAGTATTTCTAGGTTACACGTCTCAATAAATCACGTGGCATGCTACGAGATGCTCGAGTAGTGACAATCGTGGACACACGATGGCTTGTTTGAGATAACCTCCATATAGCCACGATTCCTGAAAGCCCAGGTTCATGGGTGTGATAATAACCGCTACTCTATCGGCAAACGCCTTAAGGAAAAATTTGCCTTATTTGCCTGGTAGGCTTAGCTTATTCGACTGACTAGGCTTGCCAAATAAACTTGTCTTGAGAGGAGAACTAGGTTTGTCGGGTAGTCTTGTCGGGCAAGCCAAGCTTGTCAAGTAAGCTTATCTTGTCGGACCAGCTAGGCTTGCCAAGTAAGTTTCTTCTACTAGGAAAGCTAGGCTTGTCAAGTAAGCCTCTTCTACTGGGTAGATCTGCCTCTAGATAGGTTTAAACATTCTACCCATATAGAATGTTGATTCCATTACTTGTTGGGGTTTGGGAGGCTTGTTGTCATTTATTGTTTGGCCTATTAGGTTGGTGTTGGTAGGAGGATTTTCCTTCCCTCATCAATTGCCCCCACTTTCTTTAGTTAGTATGCTAACTAAGAGAGTATCGATGAGAGTTTTTGTTTTCATGTAAAAAATTTCTTTCTCATCTTACCCTAGCAATCGATTGGTTCATCAAAACAGGAAAGGTGATTGCTCACAATAGGGGAAGAGTTTGAGGGGTAAAATAGGAGGCATGTCATTGCCTAAAAGGAAGAAGTAATAGGTATATCATCGCCTAAATCCTCTGACAAATTTAAGTATTGTTGACCCATGGCTTTATCAGGATTTCTAATCGACTAAATATAGCGGGTGGTGGTGGCTAGCCACTGCTATTTAATGATTTTGTCATTTACGAGAATGCCAAAATGACTTGATAGTCATGATGCAATGTAATGATTTATTGTATTGGTAATCCCCGTAGTGTGTGAAGGACAAGAATCATGGTGTAGGAAACGAGATATTTTAGCATTGATTTGAATTGACCGCTGTGAGTTGTAAATGCTCAACATGACGATGGGATTTGAATCTTTCGAATGGCGTGATTCAAATCATGGGAAAGGCTATAAATAGTGAATAGAGGGACAAGTAAATGCACACCTATCCTTGTGTGAGTCTTGCAAAAAGTTTGTGTAAACCAAGAAGAAGTCCATCAGAGGAGATTTTCTCGCCAACTAATTTTCTCATTGATACATAAAAGAGATGTTGGGGTTCACAGGAAAAGATGAGTCTACTTCTTCATCATCAGTTTTGCTACCTGAAATGTTAGGGTTGTGCACATTTAGTTTGGATTTTCACAGCTGGACTAGCATTAGAGAAT
Source organism: Thalassia testudinum (assembly GCA_037157565.1). Lineage (NCBI taxonomy): Eukaryota > Viridiplantae > Streptophyta > Magnoliopsida > Alismatales > Hydrocharitaceae > Thalassia > Thalassia testudinum. The sequence continues at coordinate 132,584,573 of JAZHRO010000055.1, forward strand.
TTCTGGAAGAACATGACTTAAGAACAACAAAGTTCCAGCCTATTGTGAAGGATTCCCAGCTATGCTCACCTAGGGAAGGGAACTTTTTTGTCGTCTGTAAATATGCCATTGAACACAGGCTTAGGGTTCCTCTTAAATTGTTATTGTATCTTCCTTTCATGCTACAACCTGGCACCATCCCAACTGAGATTACATTGTTAGGCAATGCTAAACGCATGGGGTAGTTCCAGCTAAAATTCAACCTCATGCCTCTTAAGGTGAAAAGGGGGAGGCCGCTATTTAGAACCTATACCCTGTATAGTCGAAGGACTAGGTATAGGATCATGGACCTTCTAGATAGCCTAAAAGGTCAAAACCACCATTTGTTTTCCATTAATACTGGGGAGCAAATAGAGTACCCCAATTGATGGCAAGGTCCACCAGAGAAAGACGTGTCGCCAACACACTTGCTTGAACCGACAACTCAAGCAGACATCGAGAAGATAGTTAATTTTGGGGATATCTCACATGTGGACTTGCAACAGCTGGAAGTTTGGAAGGTGCTATTATGTGCCATGTATGTTTTATATAATATTATTCTTATTGTTGGTATCTTTTAAGGAATTCTCTAAGCTGGATCCACCAAAGAAATGAGGACAGGCGAGAGTTGGGCTGTCTCATGATGCTCCTCAGTTTGATAAACCAAAGCAAAGTGAGGAGGTACCTAGGGACGTAGCCAACAAAGAAGAAACATGCCCTTTGCGATCTTCTCAGGCATAGCTGTAGAAATCGGCAGTCAGTATTTAGTCGGTGAGGTTACTGACTAAGGATTATACAGTATGCAGGTAATTAATCAGGGATTAATCAATGTAGTATTTTTTAATATTAAAATTTTAAACATAATTATATATATCATTATACATATTAAGTATACATATATATGAATTGAAATATGACATATATATTAATATTTTTTTTATATACATATTCTCTCAATATAACTTCTAACATATAGCTATCAATATCATAACACATAAAATAAGACAAATAAATTAAGATTGATGCATCATAAATTTAAAGGAGATAAGTTGGGGTAAAAGAGACAGGAAGAGGGACTTGGGACCAAGGGTTTTGCTTAGGGCTGAGGCTTTTGTGCATTGGGAACTTGGAGTAATGGGAGAAGTCGGGTTTAGTTGGGTGCATTTATGTTGATAAGTCTTTCGAGGAGTTTAAAATGCATCTCGTTGTAGTAAAGTCTCCTAAATTGCTCAATCAACAGATAAGATTTATAACTCAAATATCTAAATGAAGTCCAAGGTCGAACATAGGGAGCAAATAGGAATTCACACTCTAATCTTCAATTAAAATATAAATGAGCATAAGAAATTGAGCAAAATATAAATTTTCAATGAATAATAATCTGTCACATTAAATATTCAATAAAGATCAATGTATCTAGAGACAAAAAGATACCTAAGACAAAATAATGGTGATTTAGATCACCTATTATTAGTCTAAGCACATATATATCAATTATTCAATCATCTCAAATAAAGGAACAGTGATCAGACGTCTGATTTGAGAATCAGACAACTTAACCAAGCTTTGCTACAGTGCTCTTCTAATTTTCTTCTTCTGTTCTTTCGTTGCTTTTTTCTTCTTCTTTCTTCTGTCTTTCTCATGCACTTCTCAGCGGTTAAGTGTTATAATCTCTAAAGAGCAAAACCCTCCCCTCCCCCACTCTCTCTTTCTTTCCTTCCTCCTCTTCTCTCTCAGAAATCTGATTTAATCGGGTATTCAGGTCACGTAACCGAGTCCAGGGCTGTGTGTGTGGGTGTAGCAACCGAGGAGTGTATAGGTCAAGTAGGGTCAAGTCGAGTGCGAGTGAGCGGGGACCTCACCCCTAAGTGTCTGAGGCAAGACAGCCTTAACACAAAATCAATTTATGTGTAGGTGGATGCTTTTGTGTTTCCGAGGTGGGACTAATCCACGTCCCTTCTTGCTCGCGGACGCCTGCTGTGAAGATCTCCCAATTGTCGTCGCAGCTATGCTTGAAGTCCCTGATTGAGGACCTAGAGAGGGTCCTGGAGGTCACCCGTGTCTCCTGTGTGTAGCACCTGGGGTGTTCATAGCCTGGAGCTCGAAGAGCATGGCGGCGTTGATGGCGGCAACAGCGGAGTGTCAACAAACCCTAAAATACATCAACACGGCCTCTCGGCCAAATTAAACAAGCTCCTAAGCATTGCTGGAGGTGTGGAGCGCAATGGTGGTGGTTGCGTAAAGAATTAAGGTGTAAGGTGGTCTAACGGAGGGGGAGATGGAGTGCGGTGATGGGTGTGTTCGGGGGGTTGCGTGAGTGCATGGACGGTGAAATAAGTATGGGGGTTTTGTGAGCATGATGTGGCGGAGGTAATGGAGGTGTTGACGAGGTGGATGGATGGGTGTAGCTAGCGGATGACCTCGCAAGAGGGCGGTAGGAGATGAGGAAGAATGTGGCTTGCGTATGCATCGAGGGGTTCTTTTTGGATTTTGGGTAGGGGAAACTAGCCTAAGAATCTAAGGGAACTAATATAACTAATTTAAGTGGTCGAAAGAGGTAGGAATGACGCTGGCTTTGGCTGGCCGGCATCGTGGAAGACAAACTCTCTTGAGAGGGACGGCGGTGAGGAACGGGTAGGGCAACCCTCGCTTTGACTGGCGAGGCGTAGAGGAAGACGAGGAAGAGAATGGGTAGGCCAATTTGGCCGTTGGTTGCCTGTAGAATGAAGGGGATGGAGGACCACCGGAGCTTGGTCAGAGAGGAGCCTAAGGTAGGGTTAGGAAGAGGTTTTTGACCCCAAACCTTGCTAAGGAGCATGGCCTTGCGACCTGAGTCCTTTTATAAGGCTTAGGTGAGCATTCCAAGCTTGTACACTTCACGCACAAGGAAACCCTAAATTTCAAAGGATTTGAATGAGGAATTGAGTAAGAATTTGAGTCCAAGATGCACGTCAGATTATAGGAAAATCCTTAATGATCTTCCTTCCAATTTTAGAAGAGTTTGGCTGTGAAATCAGGGAGTAATCCCTGATTGAAGGTCGTCGGTGAAGTGAGTTTAGGAGTTGAAGGCGGTGGGGACTTGTTGGTGAAGAAGATGACGAAGTTAGAGGCATATTTGCAAGGATTTCAAAAGTTAGGGGCATATGTGTGAGAGAAAAGAGTTAGATATGACTAAAATGTGAACTAGGTCAATGTGATCTCTGATTGGGCCCAAATTTTGGTACAAACCTAATTTGGATCCAAAGAATCTGATGGTAAAGTTAGATTTTGGTTTTGACCAAGTTTGACTAAAAAAATTGTGCAGAAACCCAAATTAGGGCAACTATCTATCTGAAACTCTGTTTAGGTCAAATTGTGTTCCAATGGCCAAATCAAAGGTACTAAACCTTCGGGGATATTTTTCTATAATTTTTAAAAGGTTTAGGTGAATTTTATCCTGACCAGAACCTCAGTTAATTAAGCAGGTCTGTTTTTAGATTTTCAGAATTCATTTAATTCTCGAAACACGTGAAAACCTATTTTTTCTGTATGAACTCACTTATTAGGCATTTATGACCAATTAACCTTTAATTAACCTCTGAGAAATCCCGTGATTATTCTACAATTAGGATATATTATAAAACTGTAGATTGACTCATATTTTCATGTTTATCTCTCATAATGGATGTACAATGAATTATAACTCTTTCACTGTTATGTAGGAGCATTTATCAATGAATTATGTCTAATTAAAGCTAGATATAGCTGATGATGACGTTATCATCAATTTAGGCATCGGGTTTAGTCGGGTTTTGATTTGAGGGTGCATTACACGTGCATCAAAGTTAAGAAAATTGAAACCTTAAAACTTATCGGTCAATTAATCGGTTGATTAATCAGATAATCAATCGATTAATTAGGTAGACCAACTATAGGGCCAAATATAGGTACTCAGTTTATTTTTGAATCGCATACGATTATGCGAGCAATTGATCAGTCGCATAGAATGATTTTTGCACCCTTGTTCTCACGAGGAGAGGAAGAAAAACCCTCACCACATGGAGGAAAAAGAGAAACGTAAAGAGCTTGTTGGGGTCTCATTGATTGAGGTGGTTAGCCCCGGCAAACATCTAAAGAAGGCTAAAGCCACACGACCCCCACACATGGACAAAGCGAAGTCAAGCTTGCCAGGGAGCGTAAGCGGATGCTCTAAAAGCACTCCAAAGATGCTATGCAAAGGGTTGTAAAAGAGGAGAAAGTTAAAGAACACATGCCTTCAAAATCTATTGGTAAGGTCATATTGGAGAGTAAGAAAGGCCTGGTTGGGGGTAAAGAGGCCTTAAAGGGGTCTGCTAGGGGTAACTCTTCGAGTAGCTGCTCTTCGCCATTCATTCCATTTGGGAGTATGCCACTACAGGAGTCGTCGCGATGGAGAGCCACCAACCACCTGATTGTCGTCGATCCGACCCACCGTGGAGGGTTCGGATCAATAGGAAAGATAGTGGGATCTATGAAGGGCTCCGTCTTGGAGGAGCTAGCAAGGAAAAAGGTAGCAGAATTTATGCATCGACTGTAAGTAGAATGGACCCTAAAGGTGACAAAGTGGTCAACTAGGTCAGAACAACTAGTAGAAATAACACCAACAGTCAAGAAGGACGGTAGAGAGGCAGCTATGGCAGAGACTGGGTTAGAAGACTTAAGTGTTCCATAAGTGGCACTTGAGCAAAGAGTGCTATGGCATCTGTTGAAATGCTTTATCAAGGTTTTAAGAACATGCATTGTAGAATAGTCAACAAATGCGAAACAATGCTTAAATTTATATTTCTTGAAATTAGAAAAAATCTGAGGTCATCTCTAGGAGCAAATGAATGCACAAATGCCACTTTTCTAAGCTTGCAAGTTTAATATAAATGAAGTACACTATAAAGATAAACTATCAAACTTGAATTTCATAAGTGCCAAAAAGCTAACAATTTTAACCAAAAAAATTGTTTGTTCGCGAGAAACCTAAACACTTCACAAGTTCAGAAAACCACAAGTTTTTATTCCAAAATCGGCCCTTTTCCTATTGGGTCCAAACCTGCCTAGTGGGCCTACCCTAGCAGGCCTCCCAAATTCCTCTCATCAAATGAAGAGCAACTTGTGCATGGGCCTGTGCATGTGCGTGTAGTGGGGACCCGACCCCCTGATTCTGAGCAATAGGTAGGGGTGTTGATTCCTAAAGTAGCAAGTCCACACTCTGCTGCTCTACTAGGGGAGACTAAATTCCTACCTCCTCACTCTCCATCAACCACTGTAGGAGATGCTTGCGAACGCTCAGCCGTTGGATCTTCAAATCAATGGTCGAGATGGGCTTCAGACGATGGTCCACGGATGTTGGTGAGGAGAGCTCCTCGATCAAATCACCGAATGATCATGCTAATGCCAGAGAAGACTGTGAATCCGGTGAAGACCTGCAAAAATGAATATGGGCCTTTTGACCAAATTAAATACGTCAAAAGCTCCGGTGAAGTACGCTAGAGCAAAGCTCTAAGTTTATTGGGCTCGAAGGTGGTCAGACCTTGGCGGAGAGTGGGATTCAGTGATGGAGTGAATGGGGGATCCAATTAACTTGGGCAAAAGCTCAACGAAGGCGAGTGGAAGCTTTTGCCTAGGTCAATTGGCCATGCGAGTGGTGGAGGTGGAACAATGATGAAGGTGGTGGTGGTCATTAATGGTGGAGGTCGAGGTAGGAGCTAGAGGTGATGAACGGAGCTATAAAGCTCCAGATACCTAATTGGAGGGATGGGGAAGAGAAGCCCTAATCTAATTGAAGGAAAGGAGGTGTGGAGTTACCTGACAAAGAGAGGATGGCGAGGAAGAAGGAGATAAAATCAAAGCAAAGGAGGCATCAAGGCACTTGGAGCTTCGTGGTACGATGGGGAGAAGAAACCCTCTACCTATTGTATGTAGTATAGGGCAACGAGGTGTGTCGAAGCTGCTCCGAGGTGCATCAATGGCAATTGTGCAAGGAGGAAGAAGAAGATTCTTGGCTGAATTGAGCACGAATTGTGCACAGGAATGGTCTGGGGTTTAAATAGAAGTGATTCGTGCAAAGATTGGAATCAAATTGCGAGTTCTGAGTGGCGAAATTGCTGGGTTTTAGACCTAAATTTGCAACCAAAAGAGATGGCTAATCTTGCCATACTAAGGCTTAAGATCCTGCCTGTCGAGTTTGTCTAAATTCGAGGATCAATCCCACCAATTTTGGTGGGATTTAATTGAGAATTGCTCAATCAAAGGTGTTGTAAGCTTACGCATAGAGAAGAAGAACCTTCTCTGTTCGAATTGCTAGAAGAAGATGGCTGACATCATGCTGACATCAGCCAGGGACCTTAATGCACGAATTTTTGGACTATAATGCAAGGAATTCAAAAGTTAGGGACTATTCTACAAAATCAAGGAAGTTAAGGTCTAAAAAGTCTCGACTTTTTAAGGTGATCAAATTTGGGCCCAAGAAATCTAGTGGTGACTTCAATTTTGGGTTTTAATGAAGTTTTATTGGTCAATTTATAATTTAACCCAAAATGTATTGAATATTAACCTTGGTTCCTGTTTTAGGTCAAATTAGGTCATTTCTATCAATTTGATTATTCCAAGCCTTATGGAATATTTTTCAATAATTTTTAGAGGATTTAAGTTACATTTATTTTCATTAGGACCCTGTTAATTCAAGTGAGGCTGTAATTAGGATTTTTATGCATGAATTAGCCTTTAATTATCTGAGAAACCTAAATTAGCCAATACAAGCCTACTTATTGGGAATTTGATTCATTTAACCTTTAATTAGATATAGGTTCATCCCTTAGGTAATCTACATTCATAAATACCCGTTAAGACAGTAGAATTAACCCAATTTTCATTTATTTCTCTTAGTCAGGCCAAAATTGAATTATAACGTTTTAATGATTAGTTAAATGAATTTAATCTTGGAATTTAGCTAAATTAAGCTAGTTATGGATGAAAGTAGTGTTACCATCAACATCTAAGTGTTGCTGTCAATTAGGAAGCGTTGTGTCGAGGCAAGGCAAATCTGAAAAACATCTACCTGTGTTGTCTCTAAGTGGTAAGCGTGCTTTTTAATAGTAATACATAGTTGGTGATTTGCTAAATCACATACTTCTTGGCACAGGTGGAGATTGTTCAGTCCAAGGAAAAAATGCCACGTTGTCCACGTGGCAGTCCACATGGCCACGTTTGTTGCAGCCGGTCATATTGGGCATGCAGCCCAAGTTGGAAGTTTGGTTGGGTCTATTTTTGGTCATTAGGATTTGAATTTGATTAATTAGGGTTGCTACTTGGTTTGTTTCCTTGATTGTATGAGTTATTTTTCCTTATTTAGTTACTACCTAGTCTATAAAAGAGTCAAGAGTCATTGCATTTGCTTTGAGTTGCATTAATAAAACTTTCTATTTTCTCTAACTCCTTTCTCTTCTTTCAATGACGGTGCCTCCTCTACCCCTCTCTATGTAGCACCAACATCAAGAGTAGCAGCAATGTTGCTGCCCCTCTCATTTCTCCTCCTGTTCACGATGAACAGGGCACCAAGTGCAGCAACATTGGCAGCAATGCTGCTGATCTCGTTGCTAAGATTTTGGGTCTCTATCTTCACGATAAACAGAGCCTACATATTCCCTGATTCTCACAGAGATCAAGGGTTGTTGTGACACTACTGAAGTATTTGTTTTGTCCCAAGCTTGAAGTTTCCACGCTCTGTATACTGCTCCAATTCTTGACATTGTATCAGGGCCTATGATCCAAGGCTCTTACTTGGGTTGAGGGATTCACGTGGACTATGTGCATAGGCAAATGGACCATGTAGGCATTGGAGTCCACACATCTAGTTGAGGATCCAAAGTCATGCCTACTTCCCCAACAATGAGGCTTCATCGATCTCTTACATAGGTAGAGCAAAACAAAAGTAGAAGACCTCACATGAAAGGAAGATGATGGAAACTGAGGCCGCAATTACTTCCAGAGAAGGAAAGGTAGTCGCGCAAGGGACTTCTATCAAACTTCAAGGACAATCCAACTATGTTTTATGGGCCCACGCCTTCAAGATTTTCATTGGTGGACAGGATAAACTCCACATACCCTTTGAGGAGCTTCCAAAAACTAAAGAAGTGGCAAAAAGGAAGCTTGAGAAGGAGAATTACATGGTCATGAATTGGATCATGAATTCTGTCGATTCTACCATTGCAGCCAACCTTCTATATAAGAAGATAGCGTACGAGATATGGACTACGTTGGAGGAGAGATACTCGCTCCAAACCAACAACACATATATTACTGATCTCTACACGCGAATTTGGACCATGAACCAGGAAAATCTTCCCCTGGCTAAGTACAATGCGAAGGTAGAGGCTCTCTTTGAAGAATTATATATTTCTAATCCCGCATGTTGTGACAAGCAGGAAAAGGGCAAGAAAGGGTGACAAGCAGCAAAGCTCCTAGCGAGCTTGCATCTGCGTTACTCACCAGCAAGTGACCAGATCTTGCCTCTGAAAGCAATATGGATATGGTGAGCATTTATCGCCACCTTATCAAGATGAAGATTCTAATGATTGAAGCCAAAACAACTGCAGAGAATTTGGCCCTTGTTTCTACTAGCACTGGTAGAGGACAAGGCCGTGGGCGTGGATCACCATGTGTGTGCCCTCCATGTCCTCATTGTGGGAGGACCAATCACCTCCTGGAGCATTGTTGGGACAAGTACAAAAAGCCTACTTGTGGAGGATCTAGTCCACGTAAACTAAACCTCTCCATAACTGATTTTGAGAAGCTACGTGCTATGTCGCTTAAAAATAAGGAGGAGCACCACTGCGGCAATTGTCACGACTACCAAGATTGCTAGTGGAGCAACTCAAGCTCAGATGGCAAAAAGACTCGACATGGCTTCCTCCAAATCTAAAGCCAAAGTGCTCGAAGAAGGCCAAAAAGAAGACATGTGGTGGGGTGTTTGAAGCTCCAAGTCATTCACCTCCTCGGTTCCGACTTGCGAGGGGATGTTGAGTCTAAGGAAAATATGCCATGTGGATTGTCCACGTGGCATAATTGGCCACGTGGCAGTCCACATGGCCACATTTGCTGCAGCCAGTCATATTGGGTGTGTAGACTATGTTGAAAGTTTGGTTGGGTCTATTTTTGGTCAGTAGGATTTGAATTTAATAAATTAGGATTGTTACTTGGTTTGTTTCCTTAATTGTAGGAGTTGTTTGGTGAGTTCTTTCTCGTTATTTAGTTACTACCTAGTCTATAAAAGAGTCAAGAGTCCTTGTATTTGCTTTAAGTTGCATTGATAAAAGTTTCTATTTTCTCCAACCCCTCTCTCTCTTCTTCCAACGCTAGTGCCTCCTCTACCCCTCTCTGTTGATCACGCCTGTAGCACCAACATCAGGAGCAACAGTAGTGTTGCTGCCCCTCTCCTTTCTCCTATTTATGATGAATAGGGCACTAAGTGCAGCAATATCAACAGCAATGCTACTGATCTCATTGCTGAGATTTTGGGTCTCTATCTTCATGGTAAACAGAGCCCACATATTCCTTGATTCTCACAGAGATCAGGGGTTGTTGTGGCTCTGCTTAAGTATCTGTTTGGCCCAAGCTTGAAGTCTCCATGCTCCACATACTAAGTCAATTCTTGACAAAGACAATAAGGTCTCACGTAATATGAACAGGGTACCCTAATCCCCTAATGCCGTCACAATATCCCACCGGTCATTTGGTCCAACAAGTTATGCTTTGGGTTGAAAAAGCACTAGCGAAAACAAGGGAGCTAGGTCACTAGCTAGAAAAGGCAGTATGCACCAGAGTAGAGGTTGTTACGACTCAGTTCCCGGATCCCTATAGGACCCGAGACCGGCTCGCCTCGACTAATCCCAAAACCTAATCGTCCAACTAGAAATAACCAAAAGCAGGAAATAAATCACATTCACACATGCAATGTAACTAAGCATAAGGAAAAGCGAGATGTAAAGGAACAACAGAGCTAAAAGTCTCTACAAAGTAATTCATGCCATCACAACAACAACAGCGGAAAAGAAGACAGAAAGTAACAGGAATAGTAAAATAGATGTCTATTACTCACTACAACAGCAGAAAACTAAAGAGCTGGAAAGAAACGACCACGGCTAGGCTCGGCTGGGCCCAGCACCCTCTGCAACCGGAAACTCAGGCTACTCAACTCCTGATCCTAAATAGGGTTACGAAAGAACAGAGTTAGCAAACACTGAGTAAAGTGGTGTTTACATTATTTATGTGCAAGTAAAGTAAAACATGCAACCAGGTTTTATTGTCATTTCTATTTATCTCATCTATGTATTTATGGTTCATTTATTTCATAAAGGATCCAAGTATTTCTTGATCTTGCTTGTTCCTCGTGGGAACGATTTTGATTGCAGTCTTTTCCATGGAGTAGAAGGTACACGTAGTGCTCTCCTGGCCGGGAGAGTCCCCCACGGTAGTTCTACACCCAGTCAACCACCCCGAGGTTACTGTCGCGATGTAGCGGTCACTATGGCACGCATGATAAGTGCACGGGTAGCTACCTCGCATTGGCATGCTGTCAGTCGTTTCCGCTAGCGGGTACGCCTAAAGTACAGCACGGAACAGTATAAGGCCTTACCCTCTCAGAACAGGGTCTCGCCCCTCCACAGTCTGCGTACCCTCGTCCGACTACCCCAGTTTGCCCAGAGGGCCTAAAAGTCGATGTAGGTTGGCTAGTCCTAACCTCGGGTCCCGTGGAATAGCTAGTTCTCTCCTTACACAAGTAGCACACCTCGGTACTACATACGTAAGGGCCAAACAAGAGTCGGTGTAGAGTGACCAATCCTACCCCGGGTCTCAACCCAAGGGATGGCTGGCTCCCCCTCTACACTAAAAGGGACAATTGCTCTCCTTGGTACTGTGTACGCAAGGGCTAGCTCACTTCCCGTCTACATACCAGATTCCTTTCATACACAGGAGTTCTACTCCTAGTTCCCCGTAGGGTTCATGCTCATATTCATATCATTTATCAAAATCTGAATCATATTATTCAACTCTCCATTTTTCCATTACATAGCAGGCAGCTCGTGTTGTCATATCTGACAAGGCAACTCATAAATCCAGTAATACACATTGCTAGCAATTTAGTTAAACATACATCTCAAGTGAATAGTATAGCTCAACATCAGGCTCATACATTTCTACCTTAGGGTTTATTCCACATCCTAGAGTTTCAATTAATTTAATCTAAGCAAGCATATTCTTTATTTACATCTTAACAAATGAATTAAACCACTCTATCGGGTATCACGAGAGGAATGGGGGCCTGCACCGCAGATCTCGTTGTCTCTGCGGGCCCTGAACACGCCACCGACTGGTAACCTGTACTAGCAACTAATTCATATCAGACAGGTCAAAAACAGCAGGTACTAAACACTAACACGTAGAGAAACTTGAGTGGAAAATAATGGTACTTCGTTTGCAGAAATTCGACGTCCAAAATCAGATGTCTGAGGCTAGTCCCAGACGTCTTAAAAGACGTCAGATCTTACCTCTCACTTCCTGCAGTTGCCTCAGACATCCAGACTCCTCTACAACCGTTTGAGGAGGGTTCCAAACATCTCACCTTCCTTCCAGTCGTCTTAAAGTGCAGTCGGACGTCCGGCGAAGTGGTCAGACGTCCAAAAGTGCCTGGAAAGGCGCACCGCGTGCCTTTCCAATGCCCTGAAGCTGCGTACAAAGACGCAGACCCATTTTTAGTCAAACCACCTTGCGCTACGGTCTGCATGATGGAAAGTAGCATAGGAAACACGTACCTTCGCGTGATATTATGCTTTCAGATATCCAGCTTTAGCTCCGGACGTCTTGATGCCTCTCCAGTCGTCTGGTCGACCCTCCAGACATCTGATACTAGAAAATTTCCAGTACCAGAACCTCGTCTGCGACGTTGCCTTCCTCGCAGTGCTGCCCGCAGCACGTCGCAGCAGCCTCATCAGCTGCAGAGGTGTTGAAACGTTTACGAATCGCTACGCTAACGTGTTTGGTTTTGGAAAACCTGTCGTTGTAGTTCGAAAGCGAAGAATTCGTGTTCAAAAAATAAAATTTATACCGAAAAGAATTCTGGGTCGAACACAGGGAGGCTATGTTGATCTATATTCGCAATTATATTTTTTTAGGATTTTTGATAAGCAAGGAGATATAATTACAATGGAGCTATCAGACTAAAAGAAAGAGAGAGAGAGAGAAAGAGAACATGCATTCAATATTTCAATTGTTTATATAATCAAACTAAATAAAAGTTACACTAGAAAGCGAAAAATCAATTACACTATAAAGCAGGAAAATTCTACACTAGAAAAGATGTAAATAAGAATGGGAGAGAGAAGTTATCCTCCTCGACGATTGCTTGGAGGACGAGCCGGACGAGACGACGCCTGGACGAAGGAGAACGAATCAGGACGAAGGAGGACGAAGCAGAAGAACGGGAACGGAGCAGCACGCCGTCGTCGTCGCGGGATCCACTTCCGAAGGGGAACGAAAATTGGACTTTATCTCGCGAGAAGCTCTCGGGTGTGGGACAAGCTTCTCTTGAGCTTTGGAGGGGTGGAGAGGAGAAAGAAGGGATGAGAATTTCGTATGGAGGGGGTCTCCTTTTATAGTTGCAAGGAGTGGGGGAAAAATGAGCATTACAACTTCAAAACAATAAATGAGGGGTCTTTAGTGACGGATAAATCCGTCACTAAAGCCCCAACGTGGGTGTAGCTTCCGCGCTAGCGCACACCCGCTCAGCTTCTCGTGCGTGCAACGGCTTCCCACATTCGTCGATTCTCAGCCGTCCGATTGTGAGATCGGACGGCTTAAGACACATCTCCGCCCGTTGCTGCTCCCGCCTGGCGCGTGCAATCGCGCGTGACGCTGCGCGTTCAATCGCGCGTGAACGCTATTGGGCGCACGCGGCTGTCCGATCGCGATCCAACGCCCACCCGCGCCCAATCGCTTGCGCATGATTTGAGGCTCCCGGGACTCGATCCCGCGACCTCTGCTTCGTCCGCCACTTCATCTTCGCTGCGCTACGCCGTCGAGAAGGTCGCGAGGATGATTTTAAAGCGCCACGTCCACAGCCGTTGGATCGAGATCCAACGGCGGAGAGGGGGCGGGTGCGCGGTCTTCATGAAATGTAGGCGGCTGTTTGGGCGACTGAGATGGCACCACGTGGCGCCATCTTGGCCGTCCATCTTCTGGAATTTGTAGATGGTGCCACGGATGTCGGATTGACTCAATTTTTGTGTCGCTAAGCTGCGATCGTCGATCCAAATTCATCCGTGTGGTCGGATTTGTCATCTCAAGTGCGGATTTTCACCATCCTGGCCCTTGTCTTCTAGGGTTCCTCGGTCACTATCTGATGCTACGGATGTCTGATTAGGGCGATCTTGGAGTCGTTGAACTCCAATCGTCACCCTGATCACATCCATACGGTTGGATTTTTGATCCGAGGCTCCAACAAAATGTTTGCCCTATCCAAGCACATAAAAGGAGACAATTAACCTCCATTTTATTCAAACTAGTCTAAATGCAAGATGATGCATGTTATGCAATATTTATATCATGAAATGCAACCCTATGCTTAAGAACATGCATAAATAGACATTTTAAGTAGTGTAAATGTCTTTACATCATACCCCCATGCCTATCTTTTACTAGTCCCTAGCGAAAACTATATGCTATTTATAAAAGAATTAGGTTGGATTATTTGGACTTGAGTTATTTTCAATCATTAAGAATTTGTCTACTTAGGAACTGAACTTTCAGAGACACAACAGTGCCCGGGTATCAGCCAAAATGCAGACCGCCTCAAGCCCTCGCCTTATTAAAAGAAAAATTTCTTTCTCTTTTTCTCTTTTCTAATTTTTTTGGATTTTCAAATTTTAGGGTTTAAGAGTGGCTTTCTACGGCCATTCAACTCACCCAAGATTTGATGAGAACCCTAAGATTTAAGCATCTTATTGTGATTGTGATAGACTCGTTGACCGGCAATTAGAACGGACTTCGGATTTCTACGCCTCTAGGTGACCTAACAAGAATTCTGCCTAAAAGTGTATCTTTACAACCGGTAGCTTTCTCCCTACTTTTATTTTTTTTACGGGGTCAACACAAGGGTGAATCCAGTGTATATCTCCCTGGTTTATTCGACTTCCCCGCTTCTTCCTAAGTGTTTTGGGATTTTTTAGTACATTTTTTGAGCTGAGTTCTGGACAACCGGTCGATGAGCTGTTATCACCGACAACTTGCCAGCCATACTCGTGCGGCGAAGTGTGGCTTATTTCTTTTTATTCTTTTCTCCTTTTTCTTTTTGATTTTGATTTTTTTCTTTTCTTTTCTTTTCTTTTTAAGTAGGTGGCTTCCCTGGTCTAAGATTTACCTAAAGGCAGCAAAAAGAGAAAGGTCCAGTGACTGGGCTCTGGACAACCTACCTATGGGTTGTTACCCACGATAACTTGCCAGCCATATCACCCTAGAAGGTTCATTAGCTACCTAAATTCCATTAGAATCGTCGAACAACGAGTCAGTGCAAAGAAAGTGTGTAGATGCTTAAGACTCAAAATTCCCTCAAATCAGAGGGTGGGTTGATAAGTCGTGTACTTATCACCCAAACTTATTTACTCCAATTAAAATAAAATTCAAGTTGGCGAGAACTCGAAAAACAAATCCACATTTTAGTGGATACATAGGCTGATTAAATCCAAAGACCTGAAGGGTCTTTGTGTTCAAATCATAATATAGTATTTCTTAAGATCGAAAATTTTCTTAAACCCAAATTCTCTTTCCTAATTTCTGAATTTTTTTTTAATAAAAGAAAATAAAACAAATCTACGGAGCTAACAATTGAATTCAGAGATAAATATCCACCCCCCATGCCTATCTAATGCAATGTCCTCATTGTATTAAAAAGACATAAAACAGAGTGGAAAAGCGTAGAAAGCACCTGAATTGCGTGAATATCAGGTCCGCTCCAAGATGAAAACAAAAAAGAACTGCATATGTGCTGAGTTTAGTGCCTTCAGCTAGGCACACTATACAAAGAAAAGAAATTAAGAATTCACAAGTGTAGGTCAGAATTAGAATAAACAGAAGAATCCTCCGACCTGTCAACAGAGGTCCACAGATGTGGACTAGATTGTGGTGCAAACCCATCCCCCATAATCGAGAATATCTTAGGTTCTGGATAAAAATTACCCAAAACCTAAAATCAGAATGTAAGCAGGGTCGGGCCTGTGATTTATGAGGATGCAACCCAAGGCCAAAAAGTCGGGTTACAGAGAATTGAAGCTCAAAAGGGTAATCGTTGAATGTGTGCTTGAGTTGAACATCCTCGAAACAAATGTCGTAAGGGTTCTGATTTGATAGTTTCAGCTTAAAAGGAACCCTTCGACTCAATCTTCCATTTCCTCCAAAATTAACTTTCCAAATCAGAACTTCCCAGCTCCTATCCTCCTCATTCAGCATATCAAATTCTAGGACCTCTTGTATATTCATCACCCCGTCTAAAATCTCCAAGTCTAAATGATGTGGCAGAATCAAAATTGACTTGGGTCTAATTATCTCAGAATTAGAATCATCAATAAGCTCAACAGGGTATAACTGATAATCAGGGTATTGAATTGATTCCTTCAGGAAATGCGATTCTGGATCCATATCGTGTGCCCTAATAAGATCAGTTTCCTCAGTTATTGGACTATCAAATGATCTATCAGATTCCTCAGCCCAATCGTCTCACAGAAATCATGTTCAGAAAACTTGCGTGAGACTTCGCAACTTGAATCTTCACCATCAAAGAAATCAAGATCCGTATCAATGTATGTCCCAAAATCAGTTGTCACTTTGTGTTCCCAGGAGACATACGTTTCCTTGTAACCCGGCTCAGGGATCTCAGGTGAAGAAATCGGATCATCCTTAATTGGTTGTTTTAATTCAATCTGGTCAGCCTTGTAACACGTGTCCCCCCCAACAGGTGCCTGAGCGGGTTCTGTCATTGGCTTTCCTGAAGAGGGTTCATCCTGGGAATTATTCCAAGATTGAATCAAAGCAACCACGAATCTCATCCTCAATTTCACTAATTTCCCAAGTAGAAACTCACCCGAGTTCTTATCCTTAACATCCTGGAGCCAATCCAACAAAGACTTGTTTAAATCATCAATCATTTCAATCAGGGGCTCCAATCTCTCAATGCAAGGTATTGGCTGAACTTCTAAAGATTGAATGATATTCCTCAAGTTAGCCAGAACCTTATCTTGAACCTGGTTAACCTGAACCAAATGAGTTGGTTCAGGGTTGGGCGGGTTTGGGCTCAATGCAGGGGAATTAACGAATTGAGATTCGTTATACCCTTCCTGATAATAGGTCATTTCAGATTGTTGAAAAGATGGTGATGACCTAAAGGCAGTGAAATCAGAGGATGGGCAAGGATCGGTGTATCCTTCTTGATTGTAGATCGTATTAGGTTGTTCATGAAAGGAAGACGATCTATAATCGATGTAGCTCTGAGAAGGATAGAAATCAGAATGGAAGTGTTCAGGGTTAGACCCTAAACACGGAGGTCTGGAATTGTATCCCCAATCCGAATTATCCCAACTAACTGATGGTTGATTACAATGCGAGTTGGGATAATCGTCATGTTGAGGATAATTCACAACAGGAGGGAAAGAACGAGAATGCGTGAAATATGTGAAAGGATTCATGAGACACGGGAGGAAGAAAGGTGCCCTACAATACAAACAATCAAACATATCCTTAAATGGGTTAGCCTACAGACCTATAGACTCTCAAAACCCATCTTGAGATAAAGGAACGATTTGATCTACTTCCGTCTGTTCAATCCAACCAGTTAGAAGGAGGGACTGGGAGAAGGTTCCTCCTTCGGCTTGCGCCTCCGGTTCCTAGTGTACCCCCCAGTCGCGATTGTTTGACTCTGCTCCCCTAGCTAGACATCAGATTGAACAGTAGAAATAGACTAATCGAAAATAATCTCATTCTGAGTTCTGAAGAGCGAGTCCAATCCTTAAGGCCAACGTCTACTCTGTTTTATTTAGGGCTAGGTTTGAATGTGCTTTGGAATGTGATGGGCCCTTTAAATGGGTTGTGCCCTTAATGATTGATTGATTTGTGTGTGCGTGCACAACCAGTGGTTTTCAAGCAAGATTATTTTTGATGTGGTGAATTTTAAGGTTCAAATCTTTGTTAGTAGCTTTTAGGATTCAACTTTAGGTATTTTCAAACATGCTTCGTTGGCACACCAGGTTTTGCAAGCACGGGTGAAGATATTTTCCTTTAAAGCTTAAAAAGAATGTGGAGTGCCTGGTAAATCCGTAAGAGTTGAACCTAATTGGCAGCTACTTGATGAGTTTATTTTATTTGAAATGGTGCGGCCCAAACAACTCAAACAATTGGCCTGATGCACCACTTAATTAGGCACACAAATATGGTTAACCTAGAATGATTTCTACTCTTTTATGTGTTGCTTTGTGTGTACCGGTCCCACAGATCAGAACCTGGTTGAGTAGAAATAAATCAATTCGGTTAAGTGCCTTTAAATGTGGGTGTACGTTGTGTGTTTGTTGAAAATTGCCCCACAAAATTATCTTTTTATTTTTTTTGTTTTATAAATGGAGGTGGAATGAATGTGAGTGAGAATCCAAACAACCAAACTATTCCTAGGATTTATGCAAACACCTAGGTTAATTGGAATTTGGATTCAATGTGGCGAATGAAATCTATGGAGGGGGAAAGAATGGGGGATAACTTACAAAACCTTCCACAGCACTTTACTCCAATCTACCGCTTGCTCGTCTCAAAAGAGTACCTGCAATTACAATAAGAAAGGAGAAAAGTGAAGTAAATGATTTGTAAGTTACAAAACGCGAAGAGAAATCAAAGATCGTTGCCTCCCCGGCAACGGCGCCAAAATGTTGAAACGTTTACGAATCGCTACGCTAACGTGTTTGGTTTTGGAAAACCTGTCGTTGTAGTTCGAAAGCGAAGAATTCGTGTTCAACAAATAAAATTTATACCGAAAAGAATTCTGGGTCGAACACAGGGAGGCTACGTTGATCTATGTTCGCAATTATATTTTTTTAGGATTTTTGATAAGAAAGGTGATATAATTACAAAGGAGCTATCAGACTAAAAGAAAGAGAGAGAGAGAGAAAGAGAACATGCATTCAATATTTCAATTGTTTATATAATCAAACTAAATAAAAGTTACACTAGAAAGCGAAAAATCAATTACACTATAAAGCAGGAAAATTCTACACTAGAAAAGCTGTAAATAAGAATGGGAGAGAGAAGTTATCCTCCTCGACGATTGCTTGGAGGACGAGCCGGACGAGACGACGCCTGGACGAAGGAGAACGAATCAGGACGAAGGAGGACGAAGCAGAAGAACGGGAACGGAGCAGCACGCCGTCGTCGTCGCGGGATCCACTTCCGAAGGGGAACGAAAATTGGACTTTATCTCGCGAGAAGCTCTCGGGTGTGGGACAAGCTTCTCTTGAGCTTTGGAGGGGTGGAGAGGAGAAAGAAGGGATGAGAATTTCGTATAGAGGGGGTCTCCTTTTATAGTTGCAAGGAGTGGGGGAAAAATGGACATTACAACTTCAAAACAATAAATGAGGGGTCTTTAGTGACGGATAAATCCGTCACTAAAGCCCCAACGTGGGCGTAGCTTTCTCGCCCACGCGCGCCCGCTCAGCTTCTCGCGCGGGCAACGGCTTCCCACGTTCGTCGATTCACGATCGGACGGCTTAAGACACATCTCCGCCCGCTGCTGCGCCCGCCTGGCCCTTGCGATCGAGCGTGACACCGCGCGTGAACGCTATTAGGCGCACGCGGCCGTCCGATCTAGATCCAACGCCCACCCGCGCCCAATCGCTTGCGCCTGATTTGAGGCTCGCGGGACTCGATCCCGCGACCTCTGCTTCGCCCACCGCTTCATCTCCGCTGCGCTACTCCGTCGAGAAGGTCGCGAGGATGATTTTAAAGCGTCGCGTCCACAGTCGTTGGATCGAAATCCAACAGTGGAGAGGGGGCGGGTGCGTGGTCTTCATGGAATGTAGGCGGTCGTTTGGGCGGATGAGATGGCGCCATGTGGCGCCATCTTGGCCGTCCATCTTCTGGAATTTGTAGATGGTGCCACGGATGTCGGATTGACTCGATTTTTGTGTCGTTGAGCTGCGATCATCGATCCGAATTCATCCGTGCGGTCGGATTTGTCATCTGAAGTGCGGATTTTCACCATCCTGGCCCTTGATCTTATAGGGTTTCTCGGTCACTATCTGATGCTACGGATGTCTGATTAGGGCGATCTTGGAGTCGTTGAACTCCAATCGTCGCCCTGATCACATCCATACGGTTGGATCTTTGATCCGAGGCCCCGACAAAATGTTTGCCCTGTCCAAGCACATAAAAGGAGACAATTAACCTCTATTTTATTCAAACTACTCTAAATGCAAGATGATGCATGTTATGCAATATTTATATCATGAAATTCAATCCTATGCTTAAGAACATACATAAATAGACATTTTAAGTAGTCTAAATGTGTTTACATCAAGAGGGCCGGGAGGTCGCCTCCCCGAGCCCCTCCTCCTTGCACGCGTGCCCACCGCCTCTCGGTGAGCTCCTCCGAGCTCCCGCACAAGCTCCGCCGAGCTCCTTCGGCCTCGAGCCTCCCTTCACGTTCTTCCTTCCTCTCCCTCTCGTTCTCCCTCGCTTACCCTCTCTCTCTCGCTCTCCCTCCTAACCCTCGCCGTAGTTACACAGGGACGACTAGAGGTGGTGGTGGTGGCTGGTGGAGAGTGGCGTGGGTGAGGGGAAGTAGGCGTTTAAATAGAAGGGGATTAGGGTTTAAGGGTGAGGGGTGTGGAGGAGAGAGAGAAGCTCTACGTATCGCCCACGCACAGAGTGCAAAGAACGTACGATATTTTCCCACTTTCAGACGTATGGCCCTTCATCTAGACATCCGGACAGACGTCTGATGGTTAGTTCAGACGTCTTAAACACCCCAAACAGGCACTAGGTCATTTCAACACAACAAACTTAAAGGAAGTTTCGTCCCCAAAACTTGAGCTACGTACAGTGCAGAAAAAGTAACATAAAAATGCATAAAAAATTTAAAGAGGACCAAAGTAGGTTCGAAGGGACTTACCTTCAAAAAGCTCCGGGTACCGTTCCCGCATTGCCGCCTCAGGCTCCCAAGTGGCCTCCTCATACCGCTAGCTTTTCCATAGAACCTTCACCAGTGGTACCTACTTCCGTCTCAAGCTCCGGATGACTCTGTCTAATATCTATACTGACCTCTTTGGATAGGTCAGGTTGTCTCCCACCTCGATGCTCTCGTAGCTCAGAACTTGACTGGGATCGGCGACGTACTTCCTGAGGTTGGACACGTGGAACACATCATGCACTCCAGAAAGCGAGGGAGGAAGGGCAAGTCGGTAAGCAATGGGTCCTACCCGCTCCAGGACATCAAAGGGCCCCACAAACCTCGACGCAAGCTTCCCTTTCACCCCAAACCGCTGCAAGCTCTTCATGGATGAAACATGAAGAAAGACGTGATCCCCAACCACAACCCAACTCAAGGGTGCAGTACCCTCCTCCCATACAGAGCCTCGTAAGGTGCCACGCCGATACTCGAATGATAGCTGTTATTGTATGCAAACTCTGCCAGGGGTAAATGCTCCTCCCAGGAGCCTCTCCAGTCTAGTACACAGGCACACATAAGATCCTCAAGTGTTTGTATCATGCGCTCTGACTGCCTGTCGGTCTAGGGGTGCTAGGTGGTACTGAACCTCAAACGTATCTCCAAGGCCTGCTGGAACTCTACCTAGAACTGAGAAGTGAAACGAGTATCTGTCGGATACAATCTCACGAGGAACTCTGTGCAGGCGCACCACATCTCTGATGTATTGTTCTGCTACCTGTGCTGGCCCAAAGGTGACTCGGATTGGCAAAAACCGTGCCATCTTCGTTAACCAGTCTACGATCACCTAAACTGCGTCGTGTTCCCGCTGAGTAATTGGGAGACCCACCACCAAGTCCATGGTGTTTCTCTCCCACTTCCACTTTAGCACAGGAAGTGGTTGCAACGGCCCTACAGGCCTCTGGTGCTCGGCCTTCACCTGTTGGCATGCTAAACACTCTGAACAAACTCACCAACATCCCGCTTCATCCCTTTCCACCAGAAGTCGTGTCGCAAATCATGGTACATCTTTGTATTCCCGAGATGTATGGTAAACCTGGACCCATGTGCCTCAGTCAGGAGCTCTCTCAACAACTCCTCATCTCTAGGAACGCATAGGCATCCCCTCATGCGCAGTATCTCATCTGAGAAGGAAAAGTCTCCTGGGTCCCCTGTCAGCACTCTGTCCCGTAGTGTCTGTAAGTACGGGTCGGCCATTTGCCCTGCGATGATGTAGTCTATCAGCTCTGGTCGTGCTTGCCGTGTCGTTGTCACTGCCCCAGAATACCCCCGTGACTCCCGGGGTCGCCAATTGGCCACCTCCTCCGTGAGTCTCCAACTCTGTGTTTGTAAGCTAGCCAAGTGGGCAGGCATCTTTCGGCTCAAGGCGTTGGCTACCACATTGGCCTTCCCTGGGTGGTAGGAGGTGCTGCAGTCGTAGTCCTTCAGGAGCTCTAACCAACGTCTCTGTCTCATGTTGAGCTCCTTCTGGTCAAGCAAGTACCTGAGGCTCTTATGATCTGTGAAGATCTCGAAAGTCTCACCGTAAAGGTAGTGCCTCTATGTCTTCAGCGCGAAGACAACTGTTGTCAACTCTAAGTCATGGGCAGGGTAGCTATGCTCATGGGGCTTCAGTTGCCCCGAAGTGTAAGCGACAACGTGACCCCGCTGCATGAGCACACCCCCTAACCCCTACAACAAAGCATAGGTGTAAACCACGAAACCGCCACCGCTGTTTGAGATGGTAAGTACAGGAACTGAAGTCAGTCTCTCCTTCAACTCCTGAAAACACACCTCGCACTCGTCTGTCCAGGCAAAGGGCACGTCCTTCCAAGTCAGCTGGGTCATAGGACACGCATCGAAGAGAATCCTCTGATAAACCGTCGGTAATAACCTGCCATTCCCAAAAAGTTGCGTATCTCTGTCACTGTGCGTGGCCTCTCCCACTTGAGTACGACCTCTACCTTGGCTGGGCCACAGCCAATCCATCTCCTAAAATCACGTGGCCCAATAAAGTCACCTATCTCAGCCAAAACTCGCACTTGCTGTACTTGGCATACAACCTGCGTCGCCTCAAGGTATCCAGGGCTAGGCGTAAATGTTGTCCATGCTATGCTTGATCCCGCAAGTAAATGAGTACGACGTCGATGAATACCACCACAAACTGGTCTAACTACGGTCTGAAAACACGGTTCATCATATCCATAAAGGCAATGGGGGCATTGGTCAGCCAAAACGGCATGACCAAGAACTCATAGTGCCCGTATCGGGTATGGAAAGCTGTCTTGGAGACGTCGGTCTCCTTGATCCTTAACTGGCGGTAACCTGACCTCAGATCTATCTTGGAGAACACTGTGGCGTCTCGCAGCTGGTCAAAAAGGTCGTCGATACGATGTAACGGATACTTGTTCTTGA
The DNA here is from genome assembly GCA_037157565.1 of Thalassia testudinum. NCBI lineage: Eukaryota > Viridiplantae > Streptophyta > Magnoliopsida > Alismatales > Hydrocharitaceae > Thalassia > Thalassia testudinum. Next base: position 132,607,242 of record JAZHRO010000055.1, read on the forward strand.
TGGTGACCCGATTCAACTGTAGGTAGTCGATACAAAGTCACAAGGTACTATCCTTCTTGTTCACAAACAGCACAAAGGCTCCCCACGGGGACGCACTGGGCCTCACAAAGCCTTCTCCAACAGGTCTTATAGCTGTGACTTGAGCTCTCGCAACTCAAGTGGTGCCATACGGTACGGTGCAGTAGAAATGGGGTTGGTCTCCGGTACTAGTGAGATCTCAAACTCGATCTCACGCCAGACGGTAGTCCTGGCAGCTCCTTTAGGAAAACGTCGGGGTACTCACAAACCACCAGGATACTCTGAAAGTCAGCTACGGGGATAGGCTTTGCCACCACACAGGCCAAGAAACCCTCACACCCCTGGCTCAAAAGCCTCGTTGCTTAAAGTGCGGAGATGCATCTGAAACCTCCATCCACCGGCTGACCGTGAAACTTAAAGGAAGTCAACTCTGGTATGGAGAAAATGATCTTCTTCCTGAAACAGTCCACCAGGGCGTGATAGGCGGACAGCCAGTCCATCCCTAGGATCATGCCAAAGTCCTCCATCTGGATCATAATCAAGTCAGCACGAAGGCTGTGTCCCCCTATGCTGACCTCGCAGTTCGTGTAGATCTCCTCTGCTACAAACAACTGTCCACCTAGTCCTCTGATCAGGAGTGGAACCTCTAGCAATACACTGCCCTGCCTTAAACTGATGGCAAAACTCGTAGCGACGAAAGAGTGGGTGGCGCCGGAATCAAAAAGTATGTACACTAATATGCCAGAAACGGTAACCATACCTGCCACCACAGTACCTGAAGCCCTGGCGTCTCTATGTGTTAGGGCATTCATACGCCCCTCAACTCTCGGTGCAGACGAAGCAGCTACACTCTGGGTTAGGCGAGCAGCAACTAGCTGGTACCCTTCTCATGACTGTTATCCTCCCCCACGCGCCTAATGACCATGACCGCCAACTCGGCCTCCAGTGCTCTGTGCGGGGAGCATCTGTTGTGCTCCAACCCTAGATGGGCAGTCCCTCCTAATGTGACCCGGCTGGACACACTTGTAGCAGAGGGGTACACGACCTCCTCCATCAGTAGGTCCCTGCTAGCGGCTGGGCGAGGGTTCGATGCGGGCAACTAGCCCCTGTTTGGGGCCCCCAAAGGCCACTGGTCGCCTCGCAGAACGAGATGGCTCTCCTGTGAGCACCGTGTGCCTCCTCTCCTGACAGTCCTGTGAGTACTCTGGATAGTAGGGCCTCTTCCGTCCGCCGTCAGTGTCTCGCGTGGCCGGGTTGGTCTCCTCGTAAGTCATGGCCGCCTCGACTACACGTGAGAAGGTGGACAGCTTCAAGGGTTTGACATACCACTGAATCGCAGGTCGGAACCCCTCAGTAAACCTCCACAGGCGCTCCTCCTCTGTAGACACCGCTGTTGGGGCGAAACGTGACAGCTCCAGGAAATGCATGCGGTATGCGCTAATCATCATCGTCCCCTGGCGGAGAGTGTGAAACTCCTGCCTCCTCTGGTCCTGCTAGGTCTGCGGAAAGTTCTGCTCGCAGAAGAGAGCCACGAACTGGTCCCACGTCTGCTCTCTCCCCTCCTAACCTCTGACTGCCCTCCACCACCTATGTGCTGCGCTCTCTAACTGGTACGTGACAAAGGTCACGCGGCACTCCGCAAGAGGGCAAAGGGTGTCGAACACCTTCTCTATCTACTCCAGCCAATCCTCTGCCTCAGACGAGCTCTCATCCCCCTTGAAGGAGGGGGGCTTCAGCTTCCGGAACTGACTAAAAAGCTCATGGTGTAGTTGCAGTGGGGGAATGAGCATGCCTCCAGGCAAGGAGGGCTCATGCTCGGAAGTGTCAGAGTGTGGTGGGAGTGGTGGAGGATCACCCCCTCCCCTCCTGCTCGTCTGGCGCTACGACAGTCTCTCTGTCCCACCGAGGACTCCCCCCTCCATGTCCTTAGGGAGAGGTGTCCGAGGAGGCTGCTGGAGCTCCTCCCACACGATGTCTCTGATCAGCTGGGCGAGATCCTGGGCTTGATCGCCTGGGAGGAGAGGTGGGTCAACTGGTACCTCAGGTCCGACACGTCCGCCCCTCCGACCTCATCCATGGCCACGACCACAGCCTACCTCAGGAACTCCCCGACGAGGCATCTCCTACAAAGAGATGCAAGAGATAGAACAAGAGTTGTCAACGATATCGGATTACATCGAGAAAAAGACTCAGAAACGAATATCAAAGCAATACGTTGTGATGGTTATCCTAGTTATATGCACGTGAGTGGTTATTCTCGGACCAATTGGTTCATTTCTCGGGACGACCTTGCTCTGATACCATCTTGTTACGACCCGGTTCCCGGATCCATACATGACCCAAGACCGACTCACCTCGACTAATCCCAAGACCTAGTCGTCCAACGAGAAATAACTAAAAGTAAGAAATAAACCACATTCACACATACAATATAACTAAGCATAAGTAAAAGCGAGATCTAAAGGAACAACAGAGCTAGAAGTCTTAACAAAGTAATTCATGCCATCACAACAACAGCAGCGGGAAAGAAGATAGAAAGTAACAGGAACAGTAAAATAGATGTCTATTACTCACTACAACAGCAAAAAACTAAAGAGTTGGAAAGAAACAACTACGAATGGGCTCGATTGGGCCCAACACCCTCTATAGTCAGAAACTCAGGCTGCTCAACTCTTGGTCCTGAATAGGGTTACGAAAAGATAGAGTCAGCGAACACTGAGTAGAGTGGTGTTTACATTATTTATGTGCAAGTAAAGTAAAACAAGCAACCAAGTTTTATTGTCATTTCTATTTATCTCATCTATGTATTTATGGTTCACTTATTTCATAAAAGATCCAAGTATTTCTTGATCTTGCTTGTTCCTCGTGAGAACGATTTTGATTACAGTATTTTCCATGGAGTAGAAGGTACACGTGGTGCTCTTCTGGCCAGGAGAGTCCCCTGCCATAGTCCTACACCCAGTCAACCACCCTAAGGTCACTGTCGTGACGTAGCGATGATTACGGCACGCATGATAAGCTCACGGGTAGCTACTCCACGCTGGCACGCGGTCAGTCGTTTCTACTAGCGGGTATGCCTAAAGTACAACACTGAACAGTATAGGGCCTTGCCCTCTCAGAACAGGGGTCTCGCCCCTTAGAACCAAACAGGGGTCTCGCCCCTCCACAGTCGGCGTACCCTTGTCCGACTAACCCGGTTTGCCCAGAGGGCCTAAAAGTCGGTGTAGGTTGGCTAGTCCTAACCCCGGGCCCCGTGGGGCAACTAGCTCCCACCCTACACTAGTAGCACACCTCGATACTATGTACGTGAGGGCCAAACAGGAGTCAGTGTAGAGTGACCAGTCCTACCCCGGGTCTCAACCCAAGGGGTGGTTGGCTCCCCCTCTACACTAAAAGGGACAATTGCTCTCCTTGGTACCATGTACTCAAGGGCTAGCTCACTTCCCGTCTACATACCAAATTCCTTTCATACATAGGAGTTCTACTCCTAGTTCCCTGTAGGGTTCATGCTCATATTCATCTCATTTATCAAAATCCGGATCATATTATTCAACCCTCCATTTTTCCATTACATAGCAGGCGACTCGTGTTTTCATATCTGACAAGGCAACTCATAAATCCACTAATACACATTGCTAGCAATTTAGTTAAACATGCATCTCAAGTGAACAGTATAGCTCAACATCAGGCTCATACATTTCTGCCCTAAGGTTCATTCCACATCCTAAAGTTTCAAATAATTTAATCTAAGCAAGCATATTCTTTATTTACATATTAACAAATGAATTAAACCACTCTACTGGGTATCACGGGAGGAATGGGGGCCTGCACCGTAGATCTCATTGTCTCCGCGGGCCCCGAACACGTCACCGGCTGGTAACCTGTACCAGCGACTAATTCACATCAGACGAATCAAAAATAGTAGGTACTCAATACTAACACATAGAGAAACTCGAGTGGAAAACAACGGTACTTCGTTTGCGGAAATCCAATTTCGTTTGGGCCTTGAACGGGCCAAAAACACGGTTACTGTCCAAAATCAAACATCTGAGACTAGTCCCAAACATCTTAAAAGACGTCAGATCTCACCTCTCACTTCCTGCAGCTGCCTCAAATGTCCAGACTCCTCTGCAACCATCTGAGGAGGGTTCCAGACGTCTCACCTTCCTTCTAGTCGTTTGGAAGTGCCGTCGGACGTCTGGCGAAGTGGTCAGACGTTTAAAAGTGCCTGCAAAGGCACACCACCTGCCTTGCCAATGCCCTGCAAATGCGTACGAAGACGCAGACCCATTTTCAGCCAAACCACCCTACGCTATAGTTTGCATGGCGAAAAGTAGCGTAGGAAACACGTACCTTTGCATGATATTATGCTTTCAGATGTCCAGCTTCAGCTCCAGACGTCCTAATGCCTCTCTAGTTGTCTGGTCGACCCTCTAAACATCTAATACTAGAAAATTTCCAGTACCAGAACCTCCTCCGCGACGCTGCCTTCCTCGCAGTGCCACCCGCAGCATGCCGCAGTAGCTGCAAAGGGCTGGGAGGTCGCCTCCTCGAGCCCCTCCTCCTCTCGTGCGTGCTCGCCACCGCACACGCAAGCTCCTCTGAGCTCCCGCACGAGCTCCGCCGAGCTCCTTTGGCCTCGAGCCTCCCTTCACGTTCTTCCTTCCTCTCTCTCCCTCTCGTTCTCCATCGCTCACCCTCTCTCTCTCTAGCTCTCCCTCCTAACCCTTACCGCGACTGCATAGGGATGACGGCTGGAGGTGGTGGTGGTGGCTGGTGGAGAGTGGCGTGGGTGAGGGGAAGTGGGTGTTTAAATAGAAGGGGATTAGGGTTTAGGGGTGAGGGGTGTGGAGGAGAGAGAGAAACTCTGCGCGTCGCCCACGTGTAGAGCACAAAGAACGTACGATATTTTCCCACTTTCAGGCATCCGGCCCTTCATCCAGACGTCCAGATGTCTTAAACACCCCAAACAGGTACCAGGTCATTTCAACATAACAAACTTAAAGGAAGTTTCGTCCCCGAAACTTGAGCTATGTATGATGCGAAAAAAGTAACATAAAAATGCATAACAAACTTAAAGAGGACCGAAGTAGGTTCGAAGAGACGTACCCTCAAAAAGCTCCGGGTACCGTTCCCGCATTGCCACCTCAGGCTCCCAAGTCGCCTCCTCATACTGTTGGCTTCTCCAAAAAATCTTCACCAGTGGTACCTGCTTCCGTCTCAGGCTCCGGACGACTCTGTCTAATATCTGTACTGGCCTCTCGGGATAGGTCAGGTCGTCTCCCACCTCGATGCTCTCGTGGCTCGAAACGTGACTGAGATCGGTGACGTACTTCCTGAGGTTGGACACATGGAACATGTCGTGCACTCCAGAAAGCTGGGGAGGAAGGGCAAGCCAGTAAGCAACGGGTCCTACCAGCTCCAGAACCTCAAAGGGCCCCACAAACCTCAACACAAGCTTCCCTTTCACCCCAAACCACTGCAAGCCCTTTATGGGCGAAACACGGGGAAAGACGTGATCCCCAACCTCGACCCAACTCAAGGGTGCAATACACCTCCTCCCATACAAAGCCTCGTAAGGTGACAGGCGGATGCTCGAATGATAGCTGCTATTGTATGCAAACTCTGCCAGGGGTAAATGCTCCTCCCAGGAGCCTCTCCAGTCTAGTACACAGCACGCAGGGGTCCTCAAGTGTCTGTATCGTACACTCTGACTGCCCGTCGGTCTGGGGGTGGTAGGCGGTACTGAACCTCAAACGCATCCCCAAGGCCTACTGGAACTCTGCCCAGAACTGAGAAGTGAAACGAGTATCTCTGCCGGATACTATCTCAGGAGGAATTCCGTGCAGGCGCACCACATCTCTGATGTATTGTTCTGCTAGCTATGCTGGCCCAAAGGCGACTCGGATAGGCAGAAACCGTGCCATTTTTGTCAACCGATCTACAATCACCCAAATTGCATCGTGTCCTCACTGAGTAACTGGTAGACTCACCACCAAGTCCATGGTGATGCTCTCCCACTTCCACTCTAGCACAGGAAGTGGCTGCAACGGCCCTGCAGGCCTCTGGTGCTCGGCCATCACCTGCTGGCATGCCAAACACTACTGAACAAACTCACCAACATCCCACTTCATCTCTCTCCACCAGAAGTCACGTCATAAATCATGGTACATCTTTGTGTTCCTGGGATGTATAGTAAACCTGGACCCGTGTGCCTCAGTCAGGAGCTCTCTCAACAACTCCTCATCTCTAGGAATACATAGGCGTCCCCTCATGCGCAGTATCTCATCTGAGAAGGAAAAGTCTCCTGGGTCCCCTGTCAGCACTCTGTCCTGTAGTGTCTGTAAGTACAAGTCGACCATTTACCCTACGATGATGTGATCTATCAACTCTGGTTATGCCTGCCATGTCGCTGTCACTGCCCCACAATACCCCCGTGACTCTCGGGGTCGCCAACTGCTCATCTCCTCCATGAGTCTCCAACTCTGTGCCTGTAAGCTGGCCAAGTAGGCAGGCACCTTCTGGCTCAAGGCGTCGGCCACCACATTGGCCTTCCCTATGTGGTAGGAGATGCTACAATCGTAGTCCTTCAGGAGCTCTAACCAACGTCTCTGTCTCATGTTGAGCTCCTTCTGGTCAAACAAGTACTTGAGGCTCTTATGATATGTGAAGATCTCGAAATTCTCACCGTAAAGGTAGTGCCTCCATGTCTTCAGTACGAAGACAACTGCTGTCAGCTCTAAGTCATGGGTAGGGTAGCTATGCTCATGGGGCTTCAGTTGCCGCGAAGTGTAAGCGACAACGTGACCCCGCTGCATGAGCACACCCCCTAACCCTTGCAACGAAGCGTCGATGTAAACCACGAAACCGCCACCGCTGTCTGGGATGGTAAGTACAGGAGCTGAAGTCAATCTCTCCTTCAACTCCTGAAAACATGCCTCGCACTCGTCTGTCCAGGTGGTGGTGGTGGCTGGTGGAGAGTGGTGTGGGTGAGGGGAAGTGGGCGTTTAAATAAAAAGGGATTAGGGATTAGGGGTGAGGGGTGTGGAGGAGAGAGAGAAGCTCCCCCACGTGCGGAGCGCAATGAACATACGATATTTTCCTACTTTCAGATGTCTGGCCCTTCATTCAGACGTCCGAACAAACATCTGACGGTTAGTCCAGACATCTTAAACACCCCAAATAGGCATCGGGTCATTTCAGAGGTGAAGGAGAAAGTGAAATAGGTTGAGGCAGAGTTATGTGCTCAAAGAAATAGTTTCAGCAGCCAACTTACCACCGCCAAGAGGGCAGACGTAAGTGCCAGGGTTGCTATGTGTGACATGCGCAAGTTTGTTGAAGGTCATAATGAAGTAATGAGGAAAACATCCTCAATGTTGGTGGATTGTCAACAGCAAATTGATGGATTTGAAGAAAAATATTGTTAAGGTGACTGCTGATGTGGCCACTGTTAAGGTAGAGTTGAATGCTTAGAATGCCTCTTGGGCATCAGCATACAAAGTGTATGAAGAAGAGCTTCAAATCGAGCGGAACCAACTAGCCTCCATCGCAAAGGAGCTAGGGATGGCTCATTCCTCAAAAGAAAAGGCAGAGGATGAGGTGAACCACCTAAGATGACAATTAAAGGCTTCTACTAAGATTGTGGAGGAGGCATCAAAGAAAGTTTGCAATCTAAAAGAATAGAGATGGTGGGACATGGAGCCGAAGTACGTAATGAAATTCTTCTTGAAAAACCCGTCAAAAGAAGAAATGCGGAACGTCGTCACCAACAAAGTTGGCAAATATACTCTTGTGACTGCTCAAACGGTTCTTGGGGTTGGTCGCACGACCTTGGAGGAGTTTCCAACATGGTCCTTCGAAAGTCTTAATTTCAAACAAGAAAAACAAGTAAAAGAAGGTCTTATGCCTACAAAGAGTCAATCTTCTGAAGGTCCTGATGGAGGGTGGTGAGATATGCGTGATAAATAAATAATGTGAAAATATAATAAACAATCTCACAAAAAATGCAAACACAAGAGTACACAAGAATTTTTAGGTGGAAACCCAAACCTGGGTACAAGCCACAACCTAAATCTCTCAATTTAAGATTTTTCGATTGACCTAGTCGATCAAATCCACAAACGGAGTCACTTAAAATGAGGGTGACTCAATCTCTTACAACCACGCTACTTAAACGAGGGTAGCGTTTCTCAAAACCTCTCCTCTTCATGAGGAGTATTTTGTCTCGCGAGGGAGATGGGAATTTGCAAAGCGAATACCCAAACAAAGACAATATTACAACAGTCCTATAAAGCCACAAAATATGTATTTAATCTATCTACTATAGGAAAAAGAAACTTCCCTTTGATGGAAGTGTGTTGGCTACCAACATGGATGCGTGAACCACGCGATGGTACTACGACGCTCTCGTATTCGTAGGTGGGAGAGTAGGTGCACAACAAGGATGGTGCTCTCTAGTGTAAACTAAAAGATCTTAGAGAGCAACAGCACTTCTCTACTTGATAATCTCTTCTTTGACACAAATGTGGTGTAAAGTAGTATTGCTTGGTATATGTTGCAAAGGAAGGGTCCTTCTCTATTTATAGAGGCCCTAAGAAGGGTTTAGAAGCCTCTTCTAGCCATTGGAAGACTTTTATAGCCGTTAGGAATAATCTCAAGGCAAATCATGTTGGAATCAGGGTCATTTATGATTCTAACAGGGTTATCAAACGTTTGGGTCATCGTCTGATCTAGGGATTGGTCGTTAGATTTAGAAGGGTAGAAGATCTAGACTGTGTTAGATCAAGACGGATGTCTAAAGAAGTATTTAAGACGTCTAAGAAATTAATCAAACATCTAATTCTAAATGGATGTCCTTCCTATTTTGTTAAGATCAAAATAGGATTCTAGGCTAAGTTGCACAGACGACAAATCGGATGTCTGGTACTAAGTCCAGACATCTGGAAACACAAATCATTGTAGGAATGGATTTCCCGAGGTACAAACAGCTATAAGGTCTGAAGAAGTGATTAGGGTCAAATCTTAGCCTAATGTCTACTTATCAAACATTTGGGATACACTATGGACATCTAAAAGTGAATATGAATCATCTTAAGAGTTAATCTTCAACGATTAGATTTCTCAAGCCAATGGTCCTCTAGTTGGACGTCTAGCAAGATCCTCAGACGTCTGGACTAAGGGCTGGTCATCTGAAATCAACAGACAGAAAGCACTAAGTTCAACCTAAGTGTTTGAACGTCTGACCAAACAGTCAGACATCTTAAAGTCTAAGATCAGACGTCTGATGTCCAGATTGGACATCTATTCAGGCTGTCTGAAACCTATTTTGATTTTCTAGGTTCTCTACTAGAATTCTAAGTTTCCTAGGGTTGTGTATGTATTCCTAGGACTATTGTTTTGTTACTTTGAGGCTCTTTAACAAATGATCTAAGAAAAATAAAAAGAAAAAAACAAAAAACAAGTACATAGAAGAAATAGAAAGAATTTGTATCCTATTTTTCATCTTCAAGCTCTCGCTCCACGCGAAGCTCCTTCTTCCCCATCAAGCTCCTCCAATCCATCATGGACGCAAGCTTGAGCTCCTTCACACTTGTATCCATTGGCAATTTTCTTGAAGCTCATAAACTCAAATTGCAAATGTTAAATAACAAGTGTTTTATTATCAGCAAAATTAACGATCGTAATGCCCTTGCACCAACATCTTCCCCATGCTCGAGGACCATTACTTAAGTCCACCTAAAAGTGAAGAGGTAGCAGTTGAAGGAATGACGGAAGGGGCGCTTGAGAGGGGAGGCCCAATAGAAGCCTTGTCGGAGGAAGAGGCGCCCCCAGTTTCAACTGCAAACGTATTAGAAGATATAAACGATCCATCCAAGAATGCAACTAGCTAAACTCTCTATTTGTGTCTATCTTAAGTTGTCTAGCATAAACTCATTGTATGATACTTTATTTTGTTGGCATAATGGAATGTAATGAAAAATTACTTCACAATGCATTTGCTAAGTAAAGTACATTATGCATGGTACAACTACAAGTTTATTGCATGCTACGTTTGAGGAATAAGTTTGCCCCCCATAGTTTGCAGCTTTTAATAGTCTTGGTGGTTAGCCTTAAAGACTTTGCAAGGGCCCTCCCATAACGGAGCCAATTCATCATCTCGCTCAACCGAGTTTGAGGCTTCTACTCGATATAGAACAACTTCTCCTTCGGCAAATTTGCCCTTAGGGACCCACTTATTAAAGTTGGCGGCAACCAATTCCTTATATTCTGTATTTGACGTTAAGGCCTCTGCCCTTGTTTCATCAATTAGATCTAAGGCTAATCGAACTTGATCTTCGTGTAGGCCAGGATCGTACAATTGGGTACGATAACTGGGGAGGATAATCTCCAAAGGGAGCTTTGCTTCCATGCCATAAACCAAGCTAAAGAAGTATGCCCTGTGGATGTCTTTTGGCTGGTTCTATATCCCCATAAGACATCTGGAAACTCTTCAACCCACTAATCTTTAGCAGAATCTAGCCAGTGCTTTAAGGCATCTATTATGGTCTAATTAGTGACTTCCTTGTAGCCATTTTCCTATGGGTGAGCTATTGAAGTAAAATGCAGTCAAAAACCCCAACTAGTACAAAAGTCTTCAAATTTGATTGAGGCAAATTGAATGCCATTGTCAGTGAGAATGTCCTGGGGTATGTCGTGTCATGTAATAATATCTTTGCAAACAAAACTTATTACCATTCAACATATGGGTTTGCCATGGCTTTAGCCTCTACCCACTTGGAGAAGTAATCGACAACTATTAAGGCATATTTTTTTAGGTTGGAGCAAGTAGGAATGGGCCTACCAAATCCATCCCCCACTTAGTGAAAGGGATGGGGGAAATAATTGGTGCCATATCGTTAGGTAGGAGGAAAGGGACATTAGAGAAGTGTTGACACTTTTCACACTTCTTAACGAAAGATTTACAATGTCACCTCATTTTAGGTCAAAACTAATCGTAATGAAGAAGGCAGACGTTGACGAGCTCCTACTGTGTTTTAAAATTCATTTTGTATTGTAGTATAGCCGATAAAAGCTTGTTTACATTTAAATTTATAACTCGAATTAAAGAAGAAAATCCGAGGACGTTCACTAAGAGCAAACTGAATGCACGAATATCACTATTCAGGCTATGAAACGTGAAAACTAGATTTAATAAGTCAAATTTTGTCAACCTGAATCTAGTTTGAAATGTAAAGATTTCCCACAAAATCTTACTAATTGAGTAGATAAAATTGTATTTTGTTACTCAATTAAGGATCCTTGAATGTGAATATGAATCAAATAATGAATATCAATAAAGTTTGCAAAAGATTAGGGAATATCAATTCACTTAAAATCAAAACTTAAACCACATTCACCAATACTGCAAATCAGTCCCTAAAGAGATTGACTTTCTTTCCTTTAGGCCCTTGGATCTTTTCCCTTTGGTCCCTGCAATTTTCTTTTCTTTTGCAAAGGAGTCCCTACCCTTCTTCTTCCTCCTTTCCCTCTTCTTCTTCCTCCTTGCGTGAGACCCACCTATAGGAGATGTATGGTTGACTTCGGTGAAGTCGGCCATACATCTCACAGCGCCCTACCAGCCTGTAGATGGGTCATGCTGCTTCCTTGGCGCGCTGCGACACTCCATGTGAAGCTTGAGCATGCGAGGTTGGCCGGAGAAGGCAGTTGACAAAGGAGAAGATGGCGGCAGGTCGCAAGCTAGTGAGGGTCGATGTCACTCCTTGGGGTGTGGAAATCTTCACCAGCGGTCCCAAAAGATTCCTCATGCCATGGGGAAGCTTCTTATGAAGCTTGGAGGCTTGTGGTCGTTGGAATGCTGTGGTTGGCAACGACGAAGAGGATGGTGGCGACGAAGGTTGTCCGTGCGTGGGAGAGGGCTTCAGGCTCGAGCAAAGGGTCGACGAGAATTGGTCGACCTTGCTGAAGGTGATGGTGGTGGTGGATCACTGCAAGAACGTCGAAGATGAACCGTCAGACGCGTCAAGGTCGGCAGGAATGGGCGTTGTCCGGTGGCTCAATGTGCGCGTTGAAATCCCAAATTGAAAGAGGGCTTTTGCTCGATATGTTGAGGTGGAGCTTTTGGAGTCATTGAAGAGTGGAGATGGTGGACGGAGTGGCGAGGGTGAGTTGCCAGAGCCACACAGGAGCGAGGTCGGCGGGCTTGTCGTGAGTTGAGAAGAAGTAGAGGAGAGAGTTGTGGTGGTGATTGTAAGTTCTATGGGGTCTTAACCTATGCTACGGGGGAGGAGGAAGAAGGGAGAGTATCTAGGAGGAGGAGAGGAGGACGGGGAAGAGGTCGGCGTGGGTCGCCGGACTTGAGGAAGGAGACGATGTGGAGTTTTGGAGAGAAGAGGTGGATGAACTGCCTTCTTTGATGGGGAGAACGACGACGACGAGAGGAGACGAAGCCCTCTATCAGTTGCACAGTAGAGAGGCCGATGAAGGAGGTTGAGAAGCTCCAAGGTCAGCGTTAATGGTGGCCCTTGAGGAGGAAGGAGGGGAGTTATGCTCGCCTAACCGTGATGACTTGCAATGGCTTGAGGCGGGGAATGTTTATAGCTTATTGGCGCACGAGGAGAGGGTCGGAGGTTGCGGGAACGACTTGCCGGAGTTGCGTGGCTGGTGGGGTTGGAGGGGAAGGTGTAGGTGTTGGTGGGGGTATAAATGCAAAGAAATTGAAAGTTGAGGGGAATTTGTAAGGAAATCAAGAATTAAGGACCAAAATGTAAAGTTGACCAAGATGAAGTCCAAATGAATCTAAATTTTTATGGTAGCATAATTTGGACATAAGGAAGTTGATGGTGGCTTTAATTTTGAGTTTTGATGTCTTTTGCATGATCAATTTACGTTTAGATCCAGAATATATCAAATACCCATCTATGATTTTGTTTTAGTTCAAAACGAGTTCCGATAGTCAAATTGACTGTGTCAAACCTTATAAAATATTTTTAATTGATTTGTAGAAGATTTATATTATATTTATTTCCATCGGAACTATTTTAATTGAAGTAGAGTTGAAATTAGGATTTTTTTATTAGAATTAAATATTTTATTTGAATGTTAATCTTGAATTACTCAATACTAACCCACTTTAAAGATACTTAAGCTCAATTGACCTTTAATTAAGCATAGGTTTACCCTCCAACTATTCTACATTTATAACTGTCAATGAAAACTGTAGAATTAACCCCTTTCTCTATCAATCTCTTTCTTCCGCCCTAATTGAGTTATACCCTTTAATGTGTTAATTTTGTGAATTTAACCTTAGGACTTAGCCATATTATGTTAGATATTAGTGAATGATAGAGATGCCATCAACGAACAACAAGAATCCGATAACCTTCATGGTTACCACATATGCCTCCATGTGCTTCACTGAGGGCTTGTGATGCTTCTTCTTCAAAAAGGTATTTGAGTAAGAGGGTTGAGCATCCGTGCTTGTACAACTACCAATCTATAAGGGAATAACAAGAAGCCTTAAGTCGAAACGACTTGGGTTGTCTCACCTCCGACGAGACGTCTCCTACGCTTAGATAGTTGAATAAAATAAATCAAGCAGAAGCAAAATGATATCAAGAATAAACAATAATAACACCTGGATTTACATGTTATTTCTTCTCATGAAGAGCCACTCATGAAGAGCGTGGAGAAAATCATGGGAGAAGAGCCCTATGGGCGTGTGTTTCTGTTATTTCTTCTCAAATAAATAGGTGGGGGGTACACACCTATTTATAGGCCACCACACACATAACAAAATCCTACTACACTATGTGGGACTAAACACCACTACATAATTCTCTCAACATAGATATTGCATTATAGAGGACATTCAAGAGTTATGTTCAATCGTCCTCTTCTCTTTAGGGGAGTTGAGGTGGTCCTCTAGGTAATTATCTGGCAAGCGGCCACAAAAGTGGAAAGTGTCATCTTGCTTTGTAAATCTCGTGGCCTCTGCCAAAGTTCAGCCATATCTCTAGGTAGGAAGTTGTCAATAGAATGCCAGAACCTCTAAGTCAGGAGACCTAACTTGAAGTACAGGATAGTGATCGCATCATGCAGCTGCTTGTACTCGAAGTACTGGGACTTAAACTTATCGAGGTAGGAGTGAAAGGGCTCATTCTTTCTCTACCGCACCTTCAACATCCTCTCCAAGTTATCTTTAACCCATTGCTAACCTGTGAAATATTGACAAAACTTGTCAACCAACTCCTGGAAATAAGAGATCTGACTAGTCGATAGCTCGTTGAAGCATTCATGAGCCATGTTGGAGAGATAAGACGGGAAAACCCGACAAAGCACCCCGTCAGGACACCCATGAACCAGCATCATTTGTCGATAGCTCCCCACAAAGATGTTGGGGTCAGATGTGTTGTCATACTAGAGCAAGATCAGGTGCTTCAACTTCTCTGGTAGGGGAGCATTCATCACCTCTTTTGTAAAGGGGTACATTGCAACATATGCCTGGGGGCAGATGCCCCTCATCGCCCGGGTCACCTAGCAGACAATTTCAAGGATGAAACCTCCTCCACTAGGAGCCATCCCTAAGGCACTAGACTATTCGTTCGAGTCATACAAAGGAGATGGAGGAGGTGGAAGAGGACCATGAGGGATCTCTCCCTTATGGTTGCTAAACTCGCGCTTGAGCTGTTCAAGCTGCTCACGCAATCGGGCATTCTCCTCAACCACATGGTGCCAGTGTGCTTGGTCATCCGCGTGGCTTGACTTCTAAGGCTTGTTCTGACAAGACTTATCCTTCTCCTTCAGCTGCTGGACCTCTTTGAGCTAGTCCAAAATTAGCTTTTGTTTCACCTGAAGGGTGGTTAGCCAGGCAAGGAAACCCCATTCCTTCTCCAGGGCCTCTCGTAAGAGGTCGTCTAAAGATGGCTACTATTGCTCATCCTCATGAATGTTCTTAGCCCAGCTAGTTTCACCAGGTTGCTGGCAGTGCTTGGATCCACCCACACTAGACTCTGCATGGTTGAGCTTCTCAGGGTTTGCTCGTGAGGACTGATGAATAGAGGGTGACATGAGAATATAAAGGATGTAGGAAAGAGGAAAGGATGTTCCCACAAACGATGCTAATAATCGGAGCCTACTTACATGGGCCCTATTTAGGTTCGAGAGTAGGAATAGGTACCCATTCAATTAAATAATCGCACACAAAAGAGATAGGAGACTTGCTTACCCAGTCCCACCAAGGACGGTACACATCTGGGGAGAGTAGCAGGACTCTCAAATTTCATGAAATACTTGATATTACACAAAAGGCAATTAGTGGTCTCTTACTCTGTGCGTGCATGTGCCACTTTTGCTACAGCCTCTGGTATTTATGGGTTACGCATCTCAATAAACTACATGGCATGCTATGAGATGCTCAAGTGGTGGAGATCGTGGACATGCGAGTAGGCGATTTGAGATAACCTCCACGTAACCATAATTCATAGAAGCTTGGGTTCGTGGGTATGATAATAAATGCTATTCGGTCGACAAATGCCTCAAGGAAAAATATGCCTGATTTGCCAGGCAGGCCTTATTTATCTGACATAATAGACTTTCCAAGTAAACTTGTATTTACAAGTGAACTAGGTTTGTTGGGCAATCTTGTCAAGCAAGCCAGACCAGCTAGGCCTACAAGGTAAGCTTTTTCTACCAGGCAAGCTAAGCTAGTCAGGTAAGCCTCTTTTACTAGGCAAACTTCACCCGCCTACCGCTAGATGGGTTTAAACATTCTACCCATATGGAATGTTGATTCCATTACTTATTGGGCTTTAGGAGGCTTTTTGTCATTCATTGTTGGACTTATCAGGCCGATGTTGATGAGAGAATTTTCTTTCCCTCATCGCTTTCCACATTTGAGTAGCGATTGACTGTGTGTTTCCTAGAACTTGCATTTTAATCTACGTCATCTTGTAGAGAAAGCAATCAACTTCGTCTCATTTTTTTTTCTATTCTTTCTGAAACTTAATTATGGAGACAATTATTTATATATGCAATGGAATTAAATTATGAAAAATTTAAACAATGCTGACAGTTAAAAGGCACGGTTTGACATTATGGAATATTACTTGTACATGCGCAACGTGCATGGTTGATGACTTTGACTTGTTTGTGCTACGCACTGAAAAATGTTGTTCCGCGAAAACATATTTCTACAACTGGAACAGGGTGAAGATACGTTACTGCGACGGCGCATCATTTGGTGGTGACTCGCAATACATCGATGAGGTAAACGATCAATTCTTCTACACCTTATTGCATCGTCTGTAATTACGTCGCTCTCTATTCTCTCCACATTTCAAGTCATATATGGAAAGAGAAAAGAATCTGATCACCTGAATATTTGCTGTCAGAAAACTAAACGATTAAAACCGTTAAAATTTGTTCTATCTCCTTTTGTGGGTACTTCTACTTTCAATTTACTGATTGTGATTTACGACTTCGGTGACAAAACTTTCTGCAAATGACTGCAAATTTACTTGAAAAATCACCTTTTCGCGACGGTATTCAAATTTCAAAGGGTCCACATTTAAATGTCGCCAATTAGTCTCGGTCAGGTTGTGCTAATCGTTCTCCACTTTTCTCTTGATGGTAGACAACAACTATCTTCTTTAGAGGGCAGAGGATAGGGGAAGCCGTCATCCAGGACCTCCTTGCAAAGGGACTTCGCTCTGCGGAAAAGGTATGATGATAGTGATATCCAACTTGAAGTAGTGCTTCTTCCGATCGAATTTAATTAATTATTCTGATTTGTTGGCCATCAATGTATGCATGCATGCTTTTCGAAATGATATCTTAGATGCCAACTTGCAATTAGGCACTGCTCTCTGGGTGCTCTGCAGGAGGACTTGCTACCTTTCTGCATTGTGATGACTTTGCCAAGATCCTCCCCGAGGCCACAGTTGTCAAATGCTTGAGTGATGCAGGATTCATCCTTGACGTGTATATATCTTTTTGGAATTAAAGATCTTAATTAGCTAGGGGGAAAGGATATCATGGTTTCGTTTGATCTCAAATTTAAGATGCATGTCTGTTTCAGGGCAGATGTATCTGGAGCTGAGACAATAAGATCCTTCTTTCAAGGTGTCGTTACTTTACAGGTGAGTAATTTCTTTACCATTATGTTTTCTTGATCAAGAATTGATGTGCTTGGCCTCTACCAAATTGTTGTATGGATTCTTGTTTCAGGTGCATTTTTCTATATTTTTAATTTAGGTCCGAAGACCACTCAATGATTTTCTTGAACTTCACCCTCCAGAAATCACACTTGTGGGAGTAGGAAAAACTATAATTAGAAGAAAAAAAAATCCACACACACGCAAAGAAAGTGCACTTTTTCCATTGCACGGGGCTACAACGATGAGGGAAACTTCCTCAAGCATCGTGCACACATGGTACTTGTACAAGCTCAATGGAGCAAGGTCCTAAAGTTTCAAGAATTGTTGACTCTCAAACAGGTAATGGATCTTGAGTATGCATCCATTTACCCTCGGATGTCTATGTATATACTGTTCTCATACACCACTGATTCTCCTAGTGAAGAAAAAACCCTTGCTGCCAATGGGTACTGGCTAGGGCTTGTGCTCCATAGCATGGCTTTTTCTCTTGTTGTAAAAGGGTTTAAAGCTTTCCATGTAAATTTGATTATTGCGGATGTCCATGATTATTCTACCTTTGAATGTGTGTGATTTCTCCTAAAAGGATATTTATACAAATTGGAATATTCCCCTTAGTATATTAGCTGTATGCTTGATCTTTCATCTAGAACCAAAAAAAAAACTATACATGCTCTAGAGAAGACATTTTAAGGGCCAAAAATTCTCAGTATTAAGTATATACGAATATATATTTCTATGTCTGGAAGATAGTTTTATTCCTAGAGGATATAGTGCTTTTATATTGTAGCATATGCATAAATAAGTCTTGCTTCCATTTAGAATAAAAGTAAAATTTCAAAGAACTTGACCAATTGATTAAAGATTTGTCATTCTCAACTCTTCTAATAGAGAAAAAATGACTTTAGCTTTTGCATTATTAAGTAAATACAATAAATTCATCTCAATTACTTTTCTTCTTCTTAGGGTGTACAAAAGAACTTGAACGAGGCTTGCTTGGAGTCAGTGTCTTCCCCTTACCAGGTCTAAAGCTTTCTTTACGAATTTTGGCACTCAAAAACTTGATCCAAATTGTGTAGAAATTTTTTGACAAAGTATACTTACTGCAGTGCTTCTTTCCCCAACATGTTCTACCAAAGATTCAAACACCTTACTTCATTTTGAATTCAGCATATGACATATATCAGGTTAGAGTTTTTCCAAAGGATGACATAAAGTCTTTTTTGTTGGCTATTAGATTAAAACCTCCAAAATAAAATTTTCACATGTAAATGTTACTTATGTTTTGCATTAAGCAGTTTCATCATATTCTCGTGCCACCTTCTACTGATTTGCAAGGAGAATGGAGTCAATGTCGTCAAAATCCATCGAAATGCAACCCACTTCAAATATCTATTTTGCAAGGTGATTTATCTTTTTAACATGCATTATTTCTTCTTTGGTAGCATGCTACTGTAAAACGATTAAGTTTTGGAGACTTCAAAGGGATCATAAGATAACGATTTTTTTAAAACAAAAAAAATATTTGATTTCAACCAAGTAATAAATATCTTGACTGGAGCTTTTAATAAAGCTAATTTTCAATTCTCAATTATAACTTAGATAAAAAATTTAAGACTCAAAATCCTCTGCATTTGGGCTTTTCAAATGATAATTTACAAATAATTAAGGCATTAGTTCTTTTGAAACTAACCTCCTAAATTAAAAGAAGCGAAAGATATATGTCCTTAATTTGTCTCCTCACTCCATGTATATATTTTCTTCTCCGATAGGTTTCAGAAATCAAATGCTTGCTGCTTTAGACTTACAAATAAGGTCATGTAAGGGAGGGTTGTTCATAAACTCCTGCTTTTCTCATTGCCAAAGTGAGGCTCAAGACACATGGTTTGCCCCCAATTCACCCATGATTGATGGCAAGGTATCTATCTTGCTTTTCTAGCTATGATATCTTTTCAAGAGAAATATGGAATTTTGATTGTCAATAAATTTACCATAATAATTATTGATCTTGACTTCTAACTAATCAGAGTAACATTTGTATTACTAAATTTGATTATGGAATTTAGCATTGTGCATGTAGAATTCTTCGATTGCTTCTTACTTAGTTGAAACATTATGCACTACAGGATTCTTTTTTTCTTGAGAATTCTTTGATTGCTTCTTGTTTAAGGTGAAGAATTATTGTTTCTTGCTTAAGTACATGGAAACAAGTATTATTTAGCTAGTTTGATTTACATATTCATTGACATGGGATGATTCTCTATTTATCCATAGAATACATAACTTCTTTAGTTTGCCTTGCAGAATATTGCAAAGGTAGTTGGTGACTGGTATTTTGAGAGAAATGTTGCTAAGGAAGTTGACTGCCCTTATCCATGTGATAACACATGTCGTAACATCATACCTAGCAATCAGGTGAGTTTATAGTAGTTCTTTGACATGTTGCAACGGTTTTCAGTTGTTAATAAACAATAGTATAAGAAAGAAATGAATACTAACAAGGAATACAAGTAAGATGATACAAAAATTTTAAGATTTAGTTCTGATTAGGAATAAGCTTTTTTGGAACTTCATTTAAAGATCTTTTACCCATACTTATTAAACCATTGTGGTTGAATTGAATCAACTTAGAAAAAATTATGCTTCAAAATTTTATGATTTTTTTTTGCTTTTCAACTAAATCACACGAATCCATATTTTTCCTTAAATGTAGCTTTAAGGAAGAGACTAGATGTGTAAAAGCCATAAGTAGATTTCATTCTTTCAAATATTTCAAACTGAAGTTGGAAGTTCCTTTAGTTATGGATTTTTACAATTTGTTATTGACAAGTTTGTTGAAATCAAGTCATAAAGTACTCTTTCTAATTGACAAGCTACTAAGATACTTTCTTATACACTTTGCCATGTGCTGTTTATTATTCCCTTCAATAATTGACAAGCTACTAAGATACATTCTTATACACTTTGCCTTGTCCTGTTTATTTTTCCCTTCAATCATCAAAGTATCAGATCCCATTTGAGTTATAGCATTAGAAAATCCTTATCATTCAAACTATGGGATCATTGCCATAAACTAAATCTATTAATGATAATAATGCCTTGTCCTGTTTATATATGTCTCTTGCTTTGATTAAGATAGCCAAGATTCTCTATTTATGATAGTGCTTGAGTTTAGGTTTTCAAGTTATGCATTACTTGGACCAAGATTCCATTTCAGAGTTAACCTACTTACACAAATAGGTTTAGTTGGGTGACCTCCTAGGAAGACCTCTTATTGCGGCCATCTTTTAAGTGTTACACCCATTTGTGTTCCTTTTAAAAAACAAATGGCTTTAGTTGGTGCAAAATTTTTTATCTTTGAATAATCATGCAGTAGTTTGCCTTTTGGACCCACATTTTACAATTTTGAACATCCATAAATGTTATTTGTCTAGATTAGATCTATTGTTTACAGAACATTGTTTCTCACAATACAAAGAAAGGTTTATTTTGATGTGTATGCACATAAGATAATGGATTTCCCTTTTTATTGTTAGAATGCTAACTTAGTTGCTGATTACAGACAGTATGCTAGAAAAATGTTTTGAGCAATCCCCCAACCAGAATAATAGATGCTTCTTACCTCCTATAGAAGAATCAAGATCAACCTTTGTAAAGATGACGTCTACATTTGAATATACATCTCCACAAAAGCAAAGCATCATGCAAAAGGAAAAATTACAAGAGATTGTTGTTAGATACATGCAAAATTCGTCTAGCTTGACTTGTATCCCAAACATTGATAGAGATTATATATGAAATATTTTTGCATGCCTTGGATGCATATTTATTAACAAGACAATAAGAAATGCAAATGTATAGCAGGTTTTCTGAGGTGACATCTACTCCTATGCAAACATTTTTTTCACTAATATTTCCTTCCTAACATCGATTGAATACAATTCTAGCATTTGCGTACCTACCAAACATAAATATTAAAATATTAACATCTTGGTAAAGCTTCTTAAAATGCATTTCTCAAGAGGAATTTGTAGTTTTTTTTTTCCTATCAGAATGCTAATTTGGTAGTATCATTTTTCAAGAGGATTTTCAATATGAAGAGTATGATGTTCAGATTGTCATTTTATTGTAAATTTAGAATGTTTCAAGACTAGTTTTAGGCCAAATTAGTGATTTTGTAGAAAGCAAGGAAATAAACAAAGTCTTTCTTGGTTCTCTAATTTTGTCATTTTGTAGTTGAGTGTGGAATTTCTTCTTATTAATGTTATTAATGATAAAGAAAATATCTATCTTTAGGGTCCTTAAAAGTAGAACTTTGATAATAAGATCTTACTTTAGATTTCAAATTGAGATTTGGAAAATTTACCACCATCAACTATTTGACTATGATATGTATTTGGTTGGAAATGGAAAGTATAAGTGTAGGGTAGGTGCAAATTTTATGACCTAATATCTTTGAAATGTAGAAATATCATGAACATTTCACATCCCATTCTTTTAATGTGGTCCATTTACACGGGAAAATGCTCACTAGGTTAGACTTATTGGTTGGAATCATAAATATAATATCTATGATTGGCAAACTTGAGTGTTAGGTCTCATATAGTTGGTGTGAAGGCACATGGGCTTATATTAGTTCTTTTTCTCATATTTTTATCCTTGTTCCTTTTTATAGTGAGACATTGAGGCTAGCAAACTTTCTTAAAGTAATGCTGGCAAATGAAAATGTTTCCTTTGTTAACTACCTTTCTCCCTGAGACCTTAGCCCTTATCATCAACTAGTCCCCTTTCTCCCTAAGATCTTAACCCTTACCATCAACCAGTCCACATGCTAATTCGATAATGCTATAATTGCATTCTAATAGCTCTATCCTAGGCCAAGTTCTTACTAACTTTGTCGTTGAGTTTACAACTGGTATTCTTACTTTTGGTGAATCAGAGGCGAAATTATATGTTGATGGATATTCTACTTCAACGAATTCAAGAGACGGTCCTGTACTAGAAGGACCCAATAGCTATTTTGTCTATGTTCTTCATTAGAACTTTAATACTAATAACAAATCTATCAAATGTGAAGTTTTGTTTGCAAGCCTGAGGTTGGTAAAGGCCATAGGAGCATCAAATTTGCTTGTACATATAGATTCACAATTACTAGCCAACCATGTAGTAGGTTGAAATGACCCTTCCCAGGGATCGTTCGAGGTTTTCTCGAAAGGATAGGGGTGTAAGTGTAATTTTAAACCCCCTGAGGTTAATTTTGTGGGCTTTGCGAGAAAGAGGAAACCTTGCAGGGAAAATCTCACAATTTTTCCCCTCTCTCTCTTCTCCCACACAACACACCCATGCACACACCCTTCTCTTTAAAACCCCCTTCACCCTCTCCATTTCCTCTACATCTCCACCACCTCCACATCTCCACCACCTTCACCTTCACTCCACCACCCACCTGCCAACGACCACCTCCTTCCCCTTCCCTTTGCGACCACGAGTAGGGAAGGAGGGGAGTTCGAGACGAAGGAGAGGGAGAGCGTGGGAGAGAAGTCGGTCGGAGGAGCAAGGAGCTCGAGAGAGGGGCAATGCGGGTGTGAGGAGAGGTGCTCAAGAGGAAGGAGGAGCCGCACAGGAGGAGACCTACGCGAGGAGGTGCCACTGCTGTGGTTGCAGCAGTCGGAGCGCGAGGAGAAGGCCTGCAAGGCATTTTGTAGAAACATTTTTTCCGCAGTATCAGACATCTGGGATGCCATCCAGATGTCTGGAGGAGCCTCAGGACGTCCGGAGCTGGCGCCGAACGTCTGACAGCACGTAGAGTGATGAGGTATGTCCCTTGTACGCGCTTGCATGCACGTACGAAATTTCTTTCGTGTCACTTTTAAACCCGCGTGTGCATACGCAGGTACGAGGCGTTAGAAAGGTGTGTGGTGCGCCTTTCGATGTGATTTAGGACATCTAAAGATAGTGCCAAACGTCTGACTGCACTCCCAAACGACCGGAAAGAGTGTCAGACGTCTGAGATACCCCTTAGATGGCTGCGAAGGGGTTCGGACGTCTGAAGAAGCCGCAGAAAGGGAAGGTGAGTTTTTGTGGTCATTTAAGACGTCTGGGTCTAGTCCCAGACATCTGATTTTGGTCAGAGTGCACATTTTTGGCCTGTTTAGTGCCCAAATGGAGTTGATTTCCGTAAACAAAATGTCATTGGTTTCCATTTGAGTTTTTCTATGTAGTGATATAATGTCTATGCAGCTTTGAGCTCGTTTGGCCTATCAGTCTATGTTATAGGTCTCCAGTCCGTAGAGTATACAGGACCTGCAGAGACGTCAGGAGCTACCGTACGAGCCCCTATTCCACCCGGTTACCATGGTAGAGTGGTTTTCACCTTAATTTCGAAGTTAATAATTAAATTGCATGCGTAGAATTATTTGAACCCTAGGACTGAAAAAAGACAAATGCATGCTACTTAGAATATATTCGATTAAACCCTAGGTTGTGAAATGAACACTAGGGCTGGAAGAAATGCATGTGTAGTTAATGAATGAATGAGTTACCGTGATGCTTCCTGAAAAGAAATAAATCATGAGCTTCTTGTACTACTTATAATGAACCATGTCATGAATGAAAATACATACCTGTACTGAGTAATCGATGGTGAAATTTGAGCTGCCTATTCTACATGTAGCGAACCTGATATGAAAATAAGAAAGTCCATATACGAACCCTACGGGGAATTTAGAAAGAAACCAAGAATACTGTAGTACGGAAAACCTGATGATTTTGGAACAAGTTGATTTTGGAACTTGTTGCCTACGGGTGGTTGTTCGGACTTGGTTAAGGAAAGTACGTTGGCCCTCGTATACCGAGGAGAGCAACTATCCCTTTAGTGTGGAAAGTGAGCTGGCCCTTATGTACATGATACCGAGGAGAGCGACTGTCTTGCATACGTGGTACCAAGGGAGCCACTATCCCTTTAGTGTAGAGGGGAGTT
The DNA here is from genome assembly GCA_037157565.1 of Thalassia testudinum. NCBI lineage: Eukaryota > Viridiplantae > Streptophyta > Magnoliopsida > Alismatales > Hydrocharitaceae > Thalassia > Thalassia testudinum. Next base: position 132,631,389 of record JAZHRO010000055.1, read on the forward strand.
AGCTGCCCCTTGAGTTGAGACCCGAGGTTAGGACTAGTCACTCTACACCGACTCCTCTTTGGTCGTCGCGTACGTGGTACCGAGGTGAGCTACTTAGTGTAGGGAGGGAGCTAGTCGCCCCATGGGGCCCGAGGTTAGGACTAGCCACCCTACACCAACTCTTGTTAGGCCCACTGGGCGAACCGGGATAGTCGGATGAGGGTACGCGGAATGTAGAGAGGTGAGACCCCTGTTCTGTTATGAGGAGCGAGACCCTTGTTCTAAGAGGGCAAGGCCTTGAGCTGTTCTGTGCTATACTTTTGGGTGTATCCACTAGCGGAAATGACTGACCGTGTGCCAGTACGGGATAGCTACCCGTGCGCTTATCACGCGTGCCATAGTAACCGCTACGTCGCGACAGTGACTTCGGGGTAGTAGACTAGGTGTAGGACTACCACGGGGGACTCTCTCAGCCATGAGGGTGCCACATGTACATCCTACATCGTGGGAAAACTACAAGTGAGATCTTAATTGAGATCGTTCCCTTAGGGAACAAGAAGATTTAGCAACGTTTTGGATCTTGATTAGAGTACTAAACTCAGAAACGCATAAATGAGATAAACAAAAACGAATAATAATGAATAACCGACAATGTATAATTAGCTAGTTGCTTGTATAATTATGTTTAGTTGCATGTAAATGACTTAACCACCACTCTACTCAGCATTAGTTGACCACGAATTTTTATAACCATGTTCAGGTTAGGAAGTTGAGCAGCTAGCACCACCGATTTCAGAGGGTGCTGGGCCCAGTCGAGCCCAGCCATAGTTGTTACTTTTCTGTTTCATAGCCCTTTTGTAGTAATGAGTACTTTTAGCCTATTAGCTGTCTCTGCTATATTTTGTTCATGTTATGTTTCCCTCTGTTGTGGTTGTGATGGCTATGTATGTTTTAGTGTTTTTCCGCTTGTGGCATGTAATATTTTTGAGACTTTTCGTTCTGATTTCCATTACTGCCTCTTGTTTGTTTCTGTTTAGTTACATTGCATGTGTGGTTGTAGAATATTTTCTACTTTTGGTTATTTCTCGTTGGACGACTGGGTCTTAGGATTAGTCGAGGCGAGCCGATCTTGGGTGCTGTAGGGAGCTGGGATCGGGTCGTAACAAAGATGGTATTAGAGCAAGATCATTTTGAGAAATGAACCAAATGGCCTAGAAATAACCACTCATGTACATGTAGCTAGGATAGCCATCACAACGTATTGCCTTAATCATCTCTCCCGAGTCTTATTTCTTTATGTAACACGATATTATTGACAGTCCATGTTCTTTCTCTTTTATCTCCTTGTAGGAGATGCCTCGTCAAGGAGTTTGTGTAGCAGGCCGCGAACGTGGCGATGGGCTTGGACGAGGGGGCGGACGTGCCAGGCTCGAGGCAACAGTCGATCCACCCCTCCTTCTAGGCATCCAGGCTCAGGACCTTGTCCAATTGATTCGGGAGATTGTACGGGAGGAGGTTCAGCATCTACCACCTCTACCGTCTCTTCATGTCCCTTTAGAGGATGCAAAGGGGGAGCCTCCCGTGAGACATGATAGTCACCACAGTGCTAGGTGAGCTAGAGGAGGGCAGAAGAGGCCCTACGAACCTGGCCACTCCCAGAGCCGCCGAGGGAGGTGACACTTTTTGCCCAATTACCAACAGGGATAGATAGAGGAAGTCGTTGCCCTCTTTGCTACCAGTATGGTCAGCCGGGCAACATACGGAGGGATTGCCCATTTAGGGCTAGAGTGCAACAAATGCTCCCAGCACCAAGTACTGGAGGACGATCTGGCGACCACGATTACCAGACTCGAGGAGGAGGACAGCAGTCATGAGAGGGTATCGGCCAGCTGCCACTCGCCTGGCCAGGAGCATGACTGTCTCTTCCGCACCTAGGGCTGAGGAGCATGTCAACACCCTGACTCACAGAGATGCCAGAGCGTCGGGTTCTGTGATGGTAGGTATGGTTACAGTTCCAGCAAATTAGTTTACTTTCCATTTGATTTTGGTACCACACAACCTTTTGTCTTGAGTTTTGTCATTAGTTGGGCGGAACAGTATACTGTTAGAGGATCCGTTCCTGATTAAAGGCCTAGGCGGACAATTATTGTCGCGGAGGAGGTCTTCACAGATGCGAGGTCGCTATAGGAGGGCACAGTCTTCCCGCCGACCTAATCGTGATCTCGATGGAGGACTTTGGCGTGATCCTAGGGATGGACTGGTTGTCTGCCTATCACGCTCTAGTGGACTATTTTGGTAGGAAGATAGTCTTCTCCATACCGAAGTTGCCTCCCTTTGAGTTTCATGGCTAGCATCTACGTATGGTCCTAGATACATTGAGACGATGCAGGCTGTACGCAAGTACAGCAAGTGCGAATTCTGGTTGAGGCAGGTGACCTTCTTGGGCCACGTGATTTTAGGAGATGGATAGGCTATGGAGCTAGACAAAGTCGAGGCCATGCTCAGGTGGGAGAGGCCACACACAGTGATAGAAATACGTAGCTTCTGGGATTAGTAGGCTACTACCAGCGATTTATCAGGGGATTCTCTCAGATCGTGCATCCTATGACCTAGTTGACCCAAAAGGACATGCCTTTCACCTGGACAGACGAGTGTGAGTCGTGCTTTCAGGAGTTGAAGGAGAGGCTGACTTCAGCTCTTGTACTCACTATCCCAGACAGTAGTGGCGGGTTTGTGGTCTACACTGACACCTCGTTGCAGGGGTTGGGTGGTGTGCTAATGCAGCCGGGCCACGTTGTCACTTATGCCTCGCGGCAACCCAGGCCCCATGAGCATAACTGCCCCACCCACGATTTGGAGCTGGCAGTTATCTTCATGTTGAAGACTGGTAACGGGTTTTTCAACCGCGGCTAATCTTTGTTCGTTTTAGTGCTTATTACAATAATGTCATTATAGTGTAAAATAAGACAGCTACGGTTGTCGTTACTATCAAAATTTACTCGGAAATAGTTTGGTTTCCCGAGGTCGAACTCAGGGAGCTACTAGAATTCTAGAAGTACAGAGTTTTCTTTATTACAAAAATAAGAGAAAGAGAGAGAGAGGGAGAGATAGATTTCGATTTTTGGCTTCTTCTTCTTCTCTTCTTTCTCTCTTTGCTTATCTTCTTCTCTTCTTTGGCTTTTCTTCAGCTGTAGTGTCTCTACGGGTCTTCTTCTTCCTGTTGCCTTCAATTCTTTTTCTGCTTGTCTTCTATTTCTTTTCTTCTTCAGTTCTTCTTCTTTCTCTTTTCCTGCGCTAAGTCTTCTTCTGTTTCTTTCTTCCTTCTTCTCTTTTCTTTCTCTTCAGTTGTGGAGCCTTCTCTTTTCTTCTTCCTCTTTGCTTTATCTCCTCTGAAGCTTCATCCGTTGTCTGATACCGCAGTCAGACGACTTAAACGGCGGTCTGCTACAGTGCTTCCTTTTCTTCCCTCACTGCTTCTTCTTCTTCTTCTCTTCTTTGGCGAGCCTTCTTCTTCCTCTGCTTCTTTTCTTCTTTGGTCTCCTACCTTGCTCAGCTGCAAGGCTTCTTCAGGGTTTCTTCTTCTTCTGCTCCTCTTCTTCTCCTTCCTGCAGCTAAGTGTTGAGTCTGCCTCCTTCGCGCCCTGTTCCTGCACAGGGCACAGCAAAACCTAGCCCTTCCCTCTACCCGCACGTCTCTCTCTCTCTGTAAACTGCTCACAGGAAGCTCTCCCAGAGCCGGGTTAACGGGTCGGGTTACGTAACAGGGACCAGGCGCACCAGCGTGGGTGGTGCGCGAGGAGTGCAAGGTAGTGTCGGGTCGGATCCACCAGGTCCGCGAGGTGAATCCGCAGACGAGGCGAGTGATGGGCGAGGGACCTCACCCTAGGTGCGTTCGGAGGCAACCAGTCGTATACACAAAAACAATTTAAAGTGGTGCGGCGATTTGAAGACTCACGATGTGGGACTAAACTTTGTCCCTTCTCGCGCGTGCCTGCAGGAAGGACGCGACCTCGCCTTAGCAGCTGTGTCCTCTTCTCCCTTCGCAAACCAGTTGCTTGCCTTCGCCCGAGTCTCCCTAATTCGCCTCAGCTGAAGTCCTGACGCTTCGAGGCCTGGAGCTCGCTTGGAAGGTCCTTACGTTGTCGCCAATGGCGGCCGGGGCTGAAAGTCTGTCTAACATAAATAGGGCCTCTCGGCCTAATCAGACCACGGGGGAACCTTCGCCGTGGCACGGCGAAGGTAGTGCGGGGTGCAACAGGTCGCGGGGCGGTGTATGGCGACAGCCCTAGGTCGGACTGCAACTGGAAAAGTGGGTTTGATCGGGGGTGTGCTGTGGAGGTGTGGAGTGGCAGTGGAGGGGCGGAGGGTGTTTGGTGAAGTGAGGCAGAGCTTTTGGGACAGTTGGCAAGTCATATGGGGTTGTGGGATGACGGGGACGACTTCGCCGGAGAGTGACAGGAGGTGGGGAAGATGAGGGTGGTCAGGCGTGGTCGTAGGGCGATCAAGCAAATTAAGTTGGGGAAAAGAAAGAGGGGAGGAAGGGAAGTAACTGTAACCTACCTACGGGGACGAAGGGGGGGTGGAGCGGCAGGCAGTTGTACCGACTGTCGCCGGAGAAGAAACACCCAGAGGGAGAGAGCGGTGGCGAGGAAGAGGGCAGGGAGGTGCGTGCTTGGTGCGGCGCGACGTGGGGAGATCAGGCGAAGGTGGCTCTGCTGTTGGTATTGCAACAGAGCGACAAGAAGGAGGAGGAGGAGCCGCCGGAGCTGGTGGGTTCCTGTCGGAGTGGAGAGAGAGGAAGGGTTGAGGGATTCTCCGTCAAGACCGAGCTGGGAGAAACGGCTAGCGATGCTGGTCTTTATAAAGGCGGTGATGGAAGGGCGGACGCCAAGAGGCGACGTGCGTCCCTCGCCGAAGTATGGTCGGAGACGAGACCCATATCTTCCACGCGTTCTCACGGAATGTGTGGGCGTCGTCAGGTGGCATGGCCGAGTCCCTGCGATAGCAGACATCGCAGGGAACTCCGCGTTCTCTTGGCAGGACGCCCCCCTCACCCTGCGCGGCGTCATGCTCCGCGCAAAGTCGCCGGAGCATGGTGCTGCGCAGAGACTTGCAGGAGGGAGCAAAATGCAAAGAACAAAGATGAAATTAGGGGCCAAAATGCAAGGGTTTCGAAAGTTGAGGGTCAAAAAGTAAATGATGAGGACCAAATTGCAAAGTCGGTCAAGGAGGTCTCTTCTTAGGCTCAAATTTTTATACATGACTAAGTTGGACCTAAGGATTTTAATGGTGAATTTTGTTTCTAGGTTAGACCATGTTTGACAGGCCAATTTACGTAAAAACCCAAATTAAATCATTAATTGGGCATGGTTCTCAATGTAGGTCAAAATCGGTCTCTAAGGCCAAATTGAAGGTTCTAAACCCTAGAGATTATTTTTCTATGAATTTTAGAGGGTTTAGTTGATTTCTACCCTACCTCGAACCACGTGAATTGAAGTGGGTTTGTTTTAGGGTTACAGAATGTCATTTAATTCCCTGGAGTTGCTGTAGCCCTTATTGGATCAGATCATCCCACTTTCCTTCTTATTAGGTTAGTTTGACCTGTGTTTGGACCCTGAGTTACCCTGTTTGCAAATTATGTTGGTGAAATTACATTTTTACCCCTTATGACTTATTTTCTTAAACTCAGAATTCTCTGAGTTAAGCCTTTCTTTGAGTTATGTAGGAGCTTTTTCTTGCATACCCAGGTTAGATTGTGCTAGTTAGGGTTCATGATGATGTTCTCATCAAAGACCTGGAGGCACTACCTGTACGGTGAGACTTTTGAGATCTTCATAGACCATAAGAGCCTTAAGTATCTATTTGATCAGAAGGAGCCCAACATGAGACATAGATGTTGGTTAAAGATCCTGAAGGACTACGACTGCAGCATCTCCTACCACCCAAGGAAGGCCAATGTGGTGGCTGACACTTTGAGTCGGAAGGCGCCTGCCTACTTGGCTAGTTTACAGGCACAGAGTTGGAGACTCATGGAGCAGTTGAGCAGTTGGCGACCTCTGGAGCCACGAGGGCACTGTGGGGTTGTGACAGTGTTGAGGCAAACATGACTAGAGCTATTCAACCGCATCATTGATGGACAGATGACCGACTCGTACTTGCAGGCACTACGGGACAGAGCGATGACAGGGGATGTTTGTGCATTCCTAGAGACGAGGAGCTATTGAGAGAGCTCCAGATCGAGCACATGGGTACAGATTCACCATACATCCCGGGAACACGAAGATGTGCCACGATCTACGACGCAACTTCTGGTGGAGGGGGATGAAGTGGGATGTTGGTAGATTTGTGTAGTAGTGCTTGGTATGCCAGCAGGTGAAGGCCGAACAGCAGAAGCCTACAGGGCCGCTACAGCCACTTCCCATGCCAGAGTTGAAGTGGGAGAGTGTCACTATGGACCTGGTGGTGGGGTTGCCTATTTCGCAGCGAGGACATGATGCAGTCTGGGTGATAGTAGATGGATTAATGGAGACAACACGGTTTCTACCGATTCGAGTCACTTTTGGACCAGCGTAGTTAGAAGAGCGTTACATCAAAGACGTGGTGCACCTTCACAGAGTCCCTCATAAGATTATTTCAAACAAAGACACTCACTTCACTTCCCAGTTATAGGCAAATTTTCAGCAGGCTTTGGGGACTCGTCTGCGGTTCAATACCGCCTACCACCCCCAAACCAATGGGCAGTTGGAGGGCACCATACAGACACTCGAGGACCTCCTACATGCTTGTGTACTAGACTGGAGAGGCTCCTGGGAGGAGCATTTTCCCCTGGCAGAGTTTACATACAATAACAGCTACCATTCGAGCATCGGCATGGCACCTTACGAGGCTCTATACGGGAGGAAGTATACTGCACACCTAAGTTAGGTCGAGGTGGGCTCTAAGTGGGAGGTTGGTCCCAGGCTAATCCGTTAGAGTCAGGAGGTGATAAAATAGATTCACAGATGACTTCGTACTGTCCGGAGTAGGCAGAAGAGCTATGTTGATAGGAAGCGCAGAGAGGTGCAGTTCAAGGTTGGGGATCATGTTTTCCTCCGTGTTTCGCCCATGAAGGGCTTGCAGCATTTTGGGGTGAAAGGGGAGTTAGCGCCATGGTTTGTGGGACCTTTTGAGGTCTTGGAATGGGTTGGACCCGTTGCTTATCGGCTTACCCTTCTTCCCCAGCTTTCTGCGATACACGACCTGTTCCATGTGCCACTAGTAAAGGTCCTGCAAAAAAGCTAGCAGTACGAGGAAGCAACTTGGGAGCCTGAAGCTGTGATGCGAGAATAGTACCCAGAGTTTTTTGAGGGTACGTCGCTTCTGACCTACTTTGATCCTCTTTAAGTTTATTATGTGTTTTACGTTCATTTCCGTACCCTAGTTAGCTCAAGTTTTAGGGATGAAACTTCCTTTAAGTTTGTTATGTTGAAATGTCCCTTCCCAAGGATCGTTCGAGGTTTTCCCGAATGGGTAGGGGTGTAGGTGTAATGTTAAACCCCCTAAGGTTAAATTTGTGGGCTTTACGGGAAAGAGGAAACCATGCAGGGAAAATCTCATAATTTTTCCCCTCTCTCTCTTCTCCCACACAACACACCCACGCACACACCCATGCACACACCCTTCTCTTTAAAACCCCCTCCACCCTCTCCATTTCCTCTACATCTCCACCACATCCACCTCCACATCTCCACCACCTTCACCTTCACTCCACCACCCACCTGCCAGCAACCACCTCCTTCCCATTCCCCTTGCGACCACAAGTGGGGAAGGAGGGGAGCTCGAGATGGAGAGGGAGAGCGTGGGAGAGGAGTCGGTCGGAGGAGCGAGGAGCTCGGAGGAGCTCGGGTGAGGGGTGGTGCGGATGCGAGGAGAGGCGCTCGAGAGGGAGGAGGAGTCGCGCAAGAGAAGACCTGTGCGAGGAGGCACCACTGTTGCGATTGCAACAATCGAAGCGTAAGGAGAAGGCCCACAAGGTGTTCTGCGAAAACATTTTTTCCGCAGTATTAGACGACTGGGATGCCATCCAGATGTCTGAAGGAGCCTCAGGACGTCCGGAGCTGGCGTCGGACGTCTGGCAGCATGCAGAGTGCCGAGGTATGTCCTCTATACGCGCCTGCATGCATGTACGAAATTTATTTTCGTGTCACTTTTAAACCCGCGCATGCATACGCATATACGAGGCATTTAAAAGGCATGTGGCATGCCCTTCAAGGTGCTTTAGGACGTCTGAAGACAGTGCCAGACGTCTGATTGCACTCCCAGACGACCGGACGAGAGTGTCAGACATCTAGGATATCCCTCAAACAGATGCGAAGGGGTTCGGACGTCTGAGGAAGTTGCAGAAAAGGAAGGTGAGTTTCTGTGGTCGTTTAAGACGTCTGGGTCTAGTCCCAGATGTCTGATTTTAGTCTGAGTACATGTTTTTGGCTCGTTTAGAGCCCAAACGAAGTCGGTTTTCCGCAAACAAAACTTCGTTGGTTTCCGTTCAAGTTTTTCTATGTAGTAATATAGTGTTTATGCAGCTTTGAGCTCGTTTGACATGTCGGTCCATGTTATAGGTCTCCAATCTGTAGAATATATGGGACCTGTGGAGACGTCAGGAGCTACCGTACGAGCCCCCATTTCACCCGGTTACCCTGGTAGAGTGGTTTTCACCTTAATTCCGAAGTTAATAATTAAATTGAATGCGTAGAATTATTTGAACCCTAGGTTGTGAGATAAACCCTAAGACTAAAAAGAGACAAATGCATGCTACTTAGAATATATTCGATTGAACCCTAGGTTGTGAAATAAACACTAGGGCTAGAAGAAATGCATGTGTAGTTAATCAATGAATGAGTTACTGTGAAGCTTCCTGAAAAGAAATAAATCATGAGCTTCTTGTACTACCTATAATGAATCATGTCATGAATGAAAATACATACCTGTACTGAGTAATCGATGGTGAAATTCGAGTTGCCTATTCTACATGTAGCGAACCAGATATGGAAATAAGAAAGTCCATATATGAACCCTACGTGGAATTTAGAAAGAAACCAAGAATATTGTAGTACAGAAAACCGGATGGTTTTGGAACATGTTGCCTACAGGCGGTTGTTCGGACTTGGTTAAGGAAAGTGCACTGGCCCTCGTATATCGAGGAGAGCAACTGTCCCTTTAGTCTGGAAAGTGAGCTGACCCTTGTGTACATGGTACCGAGGAGAGCGACTGTCTTCTGTATGCAGTACCAAGGGAGCCACTGTCCCTTTAGTGTAGAGGGGAGCTAGTCGCCCCTTGGGTTGAGACCCAGGGTTAGGACTAGTCACTCTACACCGACTCCTGTTTGGCCCTCGCGTGTGTGGTACCAAGGTAAGTGACTTAGTGTAGGGAGGGAGCTAGCCACCCCACGGGACCCGGGGTTAGGACTAGCCACCCTACACTGACTCTTATTAAGCCCACTGGGCGAATCGGGATAATCGAACAAGGGTACGCAGACTGTGGAGGGACAAGACCCCTGTTCTATTCTAAGAGGTGAGACCCCTGCTCTGAGAGGGCAAGGCCCTGAGCTGTTCTGTGTTGTACTTTTGGGCATACTCGCTAGCGGAAATGATGACCACGTGCCAGTGCGGGGTAGCTACCCGTGTTCTTATCACGCATGCTGTAGTCACCACCACATCACGACAGTGACCTCGGGGCAGTAAACCAGGTGTAGGACTACCACGGGGGACTCTCTCAGCCAGGAGAGTGCCACGTGTACATCCTGCATCGCGGGAAAACTACAAGTGAGATCTTAATTGAGATCGTTCCCTTAGGAAATAAGAAGATTTAGCAATGTTATGGATCCTGATTAGAGTACTCAACTCAGAAACGCATAAATGAGATAAACAAAAACGAATAATAATGAATAACCGACGATGTATAATTAGCTAGTTGCTTGTTTAATTATGTTTAGTTGCATGTAAATGAATTAACCACCACTCTACTCAGCATTACTTGATCACGAATTTCTATAACCACATTCTGGTCAAGAAGTTGAGCAGCCAGCACCACGATTGTAAAGACCCATTCCACTTTTAGCCTTTTAAGATGTCTGGAGTGTCAGTCAGACGTCTGGCCAGACATCTGGACCCCTTCCCGGACATCTGGAAATTGAAAATCTATATGCACTCTGCGTTCTGCACGTAGGCGACGTGCATACTCTCCTTCTCTCTCCTTCTTTTTTCCTTTTTCCCCCTACCGAACCCAGCTATAAAGAGCCAACCCCCCTTCCTCTTTTCTCCACTCCACCACTACCACCACACCCCACTTCCACTGCTAGAGCGGCGGGCGGAGGTGAGCGAGAGAGAGAGCGTGAGAGCGAGGAGGAGGAGAGTGCGTGAGAAGGAGGAGGAGGCCGAGGTCGAGAGCTTCGTGAAAGCTCGTCGGAGCTCGCACGGCCACCGCGGGGCGTGCGGAAGGAGGAGGGCGTCGGAGCGTCATCCTCGACCACCTGCAGTAGTTGGAGCTACGGCAGAGCGAGGGGAGACGTGGAGGAGAGCGGTAAGGAGCGCTGGGAGCGGGGTCTGATACTGGAATTTTTCCAGTATCAGACGTCTAGAGTGCAGTCTGGACGACCGGCTGCGCGTTTGGACATCTGGCATCAACACCAGACATCGAAAGGCATCTGTATCGCGGAGGTACATCCTCTTCGCAGTTACGGCCATGCAGGCTGCACCATAGATGATCTAGTTTGGCTAAAAATAAGGTGGCTGCTCTGTCGTGCACAGGAGCAGCCTTGGGAAGGTGCGCGGAACGCCTTTCCACGTACTTTCGGACATCTGGATAGCTCATCAGACGACCAGAGGCATTTCCAGACGATCGGAGGATTGGTCAAACGTCTGGAGCTGCTTTCAGACGGTCGCGGGGGAGTCCTGGATGTCTGAGGTCACTGCAGGAGCTTGAGGTGAGTCTTTGTAACTTTTAAGACGTCTGGACTTGTTTCCAGATGTCTGATTTTGGTCTGCAGACACATTTTTGACCCGTTTAGGGTCCGATTGGGATCTGTTTTACGCAAACGAAGTATCTGTGGTTTCCTTGTGAGATTCTCTACATATTAGAAACCTTTATACACTATTCTGAATCTTCCCTTGTGATGTGTTCCTTGATATAGGACTTCGATCTGCTGCGTGCCTGGGGCTTGCAGAGACGCCTGGGTCTGCGGTTCGAGCCCCCAGTACTCCTGGATTGTCTGGTAGAGTGGTCCACTCCTGTTATTATTATTAAGTAGGAATGTATCTATGAAAATTAGTCAACTGGAAACCTAAGATGTGGCATGAACCCTAGGACAGAGAAATGAATAAATCAAATTGTTATGCATGATTGAATTTGTATACGTGAATAAGTTAAACTGCTAGCCATCATCTTTAATAAAGTATGAGCTGCCTGCTAGAATATAAGTCGTCTAAGATAACTGAACAGCTACCTATGAAATCATTAGTTGCATGTATTAAATTGTGGAAATACGAGCTGCCTGTATATATACGAGAACTGAATTATGAATGATAAAATCTGGATTGAAATAATGTGGTGAACATGATGAGCATGAACCCTACGGGGAGTTAGGAGTAGAGCTCCTGTGGTTAGATGGAAAATCTGGAATGTGGACAGGAAGTGTGCTGGCTCTTGAGTACGTGGTACCAAGAAGAGCGACTGTCCCCTTTTAGTGTAGAGTGGAGCTAGCCGCCCTTGGGTTGGGACCTGGGGTTAGAATTGGCCACTCTACACCGACTTCTATTGGCCCTCGTGTACACGGTATCGAGGCAAGCTACTAGTGTAGGGAGGGAGCTAGCCACCCTGCACTGACTTGTTAGGCCCTCTGGGTAAACCGGGGTAGTCAGATGAGGGTGCGCGGACTGTGGAGGGGCGAGACCCCTGTTTGGTTCTGAGGGGCTAGATCTCTATTTCTGAGAGGGCTAGGCCCTATACTGTTCCGTGTTGTACTTTGAGCATACCCGCTAGCGGAAACGACTGACCGTGTGTTAGTGCGAGGTAGCTACCCGTGCGCTTGTTAGGCGTATCATAGTCACCGCTACGTCTGACAGTGACCTTGGGGTGGTTGAATGGGTGTAGGACTACCACGGGGGACTCTCCCGGCCAGGAGAGCACCACGTGTACCTTTTACTCTTCGAAAAAGACTGCAATCAAGATTGTTCCCACGAGGAACATGCAATATTAAGAAAAATCTGAATGTTGACAAGAGAGAGGTGAAAAGGAATTACCTGTAAAATAAAATAACTGAAAAGATAAATATACCTGCTACTTTTACTGCTTTAGATAGTATGGTTACCACTCTACTCAGCGTTTGCTAACTCCGTCATTTTCATAACCCTATTTAGGTCCAGGAGTTGAGCAGCCCGAGCTTTCGGCTGTAGAGGGTGCTGGGCCCAGTCGAGCCCAACAGTAGTTTTCAACACTTTTGTTGTACTCTCTTTACTGTTATAGTGAGTTTTAGACTTTTTGCTACTGTTCCTGTTACTGTTGTTTTCGTTTTCATTTTTCCTGTTGTTGTAGTGGTATGTACTGGAATGACAGCTTTTACTTTCATTTACTACTTAGTTACATTGCATATGTGAAAGTGGTTTATTTTCTTGCTTTTTGGTTATTTCTTGTTGGAGGACTGGGTCTTGGGATTAGTCGAGGCGAGCCGGTCTTAGGTCCTGTAGAGATTCGGAAACTGGGTCGTAACAACGACTGCAGAAGGTGCTGGGCCTATCCAGGCCCATCCATAGTTGTTACTTTTCTATTTCAAAGCCTTTTTGTAGTAGTGAGTACTTTTAGCCTATCATTTGTCTCTGCTATATTCTGTCCATGTTATGTTTCCCTCTGTTGTGGTTGTGATAGCTATGTATGTTGTAGTGTTCTTTCGCTTGTGGCATGTAATATTTTTGAGACTTCTCATTCTGATTTCCATTACTGCCTCTTGTTTATTTATGTTTAGTTACATTACATGTGTGGTTGTAGAATATTTTTTGCTTTTGGTTATTTCTCGTTGGACGACTGGATCTTGGGATTAGTCGAGGCGAGCTGATCTAGGGTCCTGTAGGGAGCTGGGATCGGGTCATAACATAGGTTAAAGGCAACTGATGGAATTATGGCAAATTTGTTGACACAATGCTCAAACATTAGAAAATATAATTTTGATGATTAGAAAATACTTAAATTTTGTTTATAAAATATTGGAAGTATTCAAAAGTATTTTGAAAACTTTGACAGTGTTAATGTAATTATTGCATATTCTAGGGAACATTCAATTCTTATTCCTTAATGAATATATGTAATGCATATATGTTTTTGTCATTAATATTATTAACTATTATCCTTGTATGTGTGCAAAAAAAAATCCCAAGTGCTAGGGACTTGATTACAAAAGTAAGGAATATTAGTATCACAACAATTCCGAGGAGGAATGAATAGCATCAAAAGTTCAAGAATCAAAGGATACAATATGAACAATTGTAGTTGAAGAATTGCATGAATGAAACAAAATTTAATTTTATATTTGTTATTTCAATTTTATAGTTTGATGCTAAAGCCAACAAGGTGATTCATAAGTGAAGCATCAATTAGGCTAACCGAATTAATTAGGATTAAACCAAGTTGACTCAAGCCAAACCTCACAACATAGGATCTAAAACATTATCATACACATTAGAGGAGGGGATGAATGGTGTGGTATAAAAATATATGCTAGAATACAAACAATAAAACCAAAACACAAAAAGAACACAAGGGTTATAGCCATTTCTAATGATAATGGATCAATCCACTACACAAATCTCCCAACTTGAGGATTTTGGAATCTGGATCTCTTTTCCAAAGAAAGACCTAATATCCATTATTAACAATATGAGGTAATCAATAGGTTACCTTAACCTAATACAAGAGTATTTCTTTCAAAAAAAATATACAAAAGTATCAAGGTACACAAAATGAAAGGTCAAGGTGCAAGCTACTATGCTAGCAAAATAATAATGAAATCCAAATTTAATCTATTACACCCCCTCAAGAATAATATTAAAACTATTTTATCGATCTTTTGGGAAGCATAAGAAGCATAGGAAGTGTAGGAAATCATAGAGAGGTGGATGAATTTGAACACAAAGAGTGCAAGTGCTTCAAATCAAGAGAATGCAACATTAGAGCATAGAAACATAGAGAGTGATTTGTATTGGATGCCTTTAAGCTCATGTGCTTACAACAAATAGAATGGAGGCTTATTTATAGGATCCAAAGGTCCTACAGTTGAACACTAGCCTCTAGAGGCCAAATGAGATCAATATGAATCAACATTCCAATTGGGCTATAACAATCTCATGTATGAGATTTAAGATAAGTATTGATACTATACTAGTCCACCATTGGTACAAGCTATTTAATTTTAAAACAATATAGGGAAAGTATGAGTACATATTCTTGAGTAGAGGTATTAATCGATATAACTTACAGTGTCTCTTTTTCTACAAAGTAGAAAAGCTCCTACAGTCTTATCTCAAAATCTAATGTAGCCAAATTTCACCACCAACAAATAAACTTATTAATTGATACTCATCTATGTATCAACAGATAACTAGATTGTGATTTTCAAAATCATTTTGCACAAGTGAAACCTTATTATCTCTAAGTTAATTTTAAGTCATTTAGTCCATCTACTAAAGAGGCTTAACAACTTTCTCAAAATAAAAAGAAAAAATATAATAAGAATAAGCTTGAGTCTTATTTGAAATATTAGCTCTTTGGTAATAAACTCCGTAAATTCCAAGCTTGAATCTTTGTCTATTCTTTGAAGTATACCTCTTTTGATCTAATTTAAACCTGCAAGAAATAGCTTAAATAATTATTTATGGATTTTATTAACATCAAAGTTGAACTTTTTAGACTAAGTGATCGTCGACGACCGGTTCGCACTAAAAAGGGATTTTAAAATGTCATTTTTGTAGTATATATCACAAATACAAATCAATGTCACGACAATTTTATTTATATATTTAATTTTTACTGGCTTATTCCAAGTCGTTCACTAGTAGTCAGTTATTGATATATATCACTCTCTAAGTTCAAAAACATTCTTTTATTCCAAAAATGTTGATTTTATTTATAAGAATAAATGAAAGAATCAAATAATTGCATGAATTAGTTAATTTTGTACAAAAGAATGAGTTAATACACATTACAATGCTTGAAAACAAGTGTACATAAACAAGCATCAAAAACTATATATAACTACTCTATGTTAATTATTTACAACTAATATAGTTAATACTTAAGTATAGGTACAAAATAGTTAGTACTACATACTATACTAACTCATTATAACATACTAATATCTATAGTAACATATATAATATATACAGTAACGTATGCAAGTGTCACTAAAACCTTAGTAAAATATTTACATAACATAAGGTAAAATAACTATCTATACTAACATATAATCCTATATACAGTGACATAAATAGACGTCAATGTAGCCTTAGTAACATATTTACAATACTTAAGGCAAAAACTAATTATACTAACATATATATATATATATATATACAGTGATGGATGAATCTGTTACTAAAGTTTTAGTGTTATATATATACATAAGAGCTCAAACAACATTACTACCTATATGCTTTTATATACTACACTATATTATTTACGATATACATTATTTATTTACATTATATTATACTAATTATACTTATACTTATCATATATTATACATGTACACACAAACAGACAACACACACAACTCATGCACACATACACACAAGAACAGACAACACACACATATTCACACTATACACAGAGGAGGAAATCTTCACACTTAACGAAATTTCGACCTCTCTTCTCCTCTTCTCTTCTCAATCAGTTCAGATTGGTTCGATTCAAAAATTGGTTTAGTGGGTGGGCAGCCTTTTTGAGAGATACGCAGCACCCATTTTTTGGTGGGACCAGACCTAGTTCATTATTAGGTGCATTTTATCTAGTTTAATGCTCGTTAATGGGCCCACACAGGCCCACGCACAGTGTACGACCTCCAACCCATGCACTGCACACCATATGCTCATGCCATATTCATGTTCATAAGAGGAGAGAGGAGTATGTGTATAAGAGGACGCTTGGTGCCTAACGATTGGGAAGGAAATGAGACAAAATCAACATAAGGTGCTGCCCATGCTTGTAAGTTACCAATGTGGGACTTTCCTTGCGCTCGCGTGAGCGCTATAGCTGCGCTGGATGCATGTTTGATGTTCTAATTTTGGCCCTCAATTTGAGGGCCATAATTTATTTTAAATTAAAAATAAATTAGGGGATTATAAAGCCCTTATATAGAGATACATAATTATGTAGTTACTTTACAAAAATAAGTTATTTTATTATATAATTAAATTAGGAAAAGTTTACAATTTATACACATTAAGTTAGATTTTAATTTGCTAATTACAGTATAAATTAGTTAATTAATCATTAAATTGACTTTGTACAGTGTTAATATACATGATAAATTATTTATTACAGATTTTTGTGATATTTTATAAGCTTTATTTTAATTTATTTACATTTAAATACATGTTTTAGTTGGTTTTACATATAAATAAACTATAAATACTATAATATAGTATAAATATGACTTAAATAAGTTGGAAATACTTAGTATAATATATTACAAGTATACACTATAAATTATCTCAATATTAACTTAAATTACCAATTTATTTTATTTTAACTTAATAAATTACTTAATTAACTTAATTATTTACTGTATATATATAATTAAATTATATTACAGGTATTATATGGTAAATAATGCATATATAAATACGTATGTACAGTATGAAGTACAGATATGTACATATAAACATGTTTGTAGAATTACTTAGTTATTATACAATTCAGTTATATAAATTATTATATAATAATAAAATAAAGTTATTTCTATAATAAGCTATCCTAAATACTTAATTTACTGCATAGAAAACATATATAAGTTATTTATATACATTTTATACATATTATACAATATTTACATGTAGCTTAGGTTTAATTACTATATACAAGTATATACACATTATACATGGTATTTTTAGGAATTTTTAATTTTTTTATGATTTTAATGGGTTTTATACATTTAGTAGAGATAAGGGAAGGGAGAGAGAGAAAGAGATAAAAGAGAAGGGTTGTTTTTGGTGTTTTTGATGTTAAGTTCTTTTATTAAGTTAAAAGTTATACTGAACCATCAGCTGGTATGTTATACCAAGCCGGAGGCTCAACATGCCTTGAGACTTGATACACATCTAAAAATATACTTAATCTTGACCAAGACAGGTTTATTTTATTTTTTTGAAAATTTTTTAATTTTTTTATTTATTTACAAAGTTCATTAATTTAAGGCCTTCAAGAGTATTTCTAAAGGGAACCTAAGGCCCTAAAAGAGGTTTGAGTGGCTGGGATAACAATTAAAACATCTCAAAACACTCAGCACACTATCTGAAATAAGTTTGAACAGTTAAGCAAATTTTCATCTTTCATTTCACTAAAATTTCAATTTTTGATAGATTTACACATTAAAAGTAGTTGACAAGTAATTTAAAATGAAATTACAAGCAATCCTAATTGAATTTTAATCAATTAAAGGTACAAGAATGCTTGTACAAAATGTTCTAACACTACACATAGGTCAGCTTCATATCCACACTCAAAACCTAGCTGAAATCCTACTCAGACAATGGCTGTAGCAACTACAGCTGCTACAATTCAACAGCAACAGCTACTACAGCTATGTCTACTACCAAATTTAGTAGCTACGTGCTGCCATCACAAATTAGATGTTATCTTTAGCAATCAGACATCTTAAATCACAATTGTTGCAAAATGAATCTTAATTGTGTTGCTTCTACATTGCTAACAATCAAGGACTATCCAGAGATCAAATTTAGATCTTCAAGGTCTGATCTAAGATAGCTTCAAGTTTGAAAATCAGAATGAAATGCAATTTAGTCCAAGGAAACCATTCCATCATCAAATCCTTAAAATCATCTAATGAAATCCACAGAAAAATCAATTCAGATTGCTAGAACAGAGTGACTAATTTCCATTAACACATATCTAATTTTCACATTGAAATCCAGGTTGCATTTATCTTCAATACTCCATAAAAAATCTGAAACTAACAGAGACAAGACCCAGCTCAAAACTCATTCAATTTCCAGTTAAATTGTTCAAATAATTCTCATTAGAGAGAATCAATGTTGCCCGCTTGGTATTTAATATAAGATCACTTCATAGTAAAATGGTCTAAGAACTCTGCACACTATGATTTAGTGTTCAGGATTCTTAAGTGATCACAAAAAAAACCAATTGGGTCATTGTTTAGCCTCTTTTCAGTGAATCTGAAATTCCTTGGCTAAACTACACAAAACAAGGCTTGAATTGAGTGTCAGCTCATTTGAGACTAAATCTTTGATAAAAACACATCAAACTCATTGCAATACACCCAATTAAGCAAATCCAAACTCGAATCACTTGATTCAAATCCCATTAAAACCAAATTGATTCCAATTCATGAGATTGGGCGTGAAAACCAATTCTGAAAGAATCGAGCGAATCAATTCAATTAAAACCAGATCGAGGGGTATTTATAAATTGATGGAGTGAATGAGAGACCCCCCAAGTGGATTTCAGGCCCAAACTTCAGACCTAGAAGCCAAGGCTTTAGATCTGAATTTGACATTGATGGATGAGTGGAAGATGAAAATATTGCGAGGGAAAATCAAGAGCAATTCGTGAAGCATAGAGAAAGCTGTATGCGTCGAAATGGAGGTGGAAAAACATCTCTCTGATCTGAATTGATCAGAGAGAGCAGAGATCGAATTTAGGCTAATCTACTACTAAGCTACACTAATCCATCAACCAGTGAATTCTAACATTTAATCTACTCCTAAATTACTCTAGCTAACACTACAATTAATCTAGAAAGCAGGAACTCTATCTAACAAAGCAGGAAATCTATCTAAGGGAAGAAGTTGTCCAAGGTCACCAGCTGGCGGCTGATGACGACAAAAGGGGAGGAGACCCTTCAGCTGACGAAGATGTCCAAGAGCCAATGGCCTGTCGACAGGAGGCGATTGATGGAGGGAGGAAAATGGCCTCTGTCATTGACCATTGAGGAAGGAGGTAGGGAAGCTGAGGGAGTAGATGAAAGGATAGGCATAGGGTGGTGGGAGTCAATGGCGCGCGCAAGGAGCTTGGGAGGGACCTAAGTAGTCGAGACAGTGATTGTGGTCATCATTGAGGTGCAATCACATACCTAGGGCTCGGGCAGTGGGGATGAGATAATGAGGGCGCGTGAAGTCCAAATTAAATCGCAACCGTTGGATGGGATCTGGGGCAAGAGGTGATCACACTCACTGAAGCGTGCAAAGGTTTGAATCAGGGATGGCCGTCATATCGTGAGATCAAGGAAGAAACGGCTGCGATTGAGCGAGTTCTTCGCGGCTACAGTGGACTCGCGGCACAACAGTTGTAAAGGTGGAATTGCACTAAGGTCCTTATGGGTGAAGGGGTAGAACATTTGCATGGAAGCCCATAAGTGATGAAGAAGGGTATCAGAGGAATCTTTAAGTGTTACAAAGAGGTCCCTGGAAGGTTTTTAAATGAATAAAATGTATGTGACCTGAGGACCTATATGTAATCTAATAAATGCAAGGTCCTAATGATATCCAAGTACAGCCAAACTTTTATTTAAGCATAATTGAACATTAAGGAAGTTAATTTTACTTTTGTTTTGAATTTTTAGACTCAAATGTTTGTTCAATTGTAAATAGATCATCAATTTATATTAATGAATAGAATATCTCATTTAATGACCTAGTTTTGCATTTTTAACATAAAATTGATGTTTTAGGTCTTTTTCACTATTTCCCACACTTAACCTATTTCATGTATTAATTTAGCAGTGTTTAACCTAATTTGTAGCTTAACTTCGACATTTTAGCTATGATGAGCTACACCTCATCACTAAGGTTCCAACAATCTCCTTTTTGGCACAGTCAAAACTTAATACTAAGTAATTTATTTCAATAAGATTGCTATCCTTTAAAAAAATTATTATCTTTGGAGGATCAAGCTCTCCTTTAATGTATGCTCCCCCTATGAAATAAATTATTTAGTTTTCTTGTCCCCCATTTCGTCCATGATCAAAGAGATTATAAAGAATAGAAATAAACAAGCATAAACGATAAGAAAAATTCATTGAAAATATGTTCTAGTTAATATAAGAGATTTTAAAAAAAAATAGATTACTTGAACTAATGATAACATTGTTCAAACCAAAGAAAACTAGAAATCTACTATAATGCATACAAAAAGCCAAGACCAAGAACCAAAACACGCTTCACACTCCCATCCTTCTCTACTTAGACCATGTCTGCATCATCTCCTTCTTCTTTAGTCTCCTTATTGTCGTTGAACTCTTTCTTCATTTAAAACTAAAGGAGGTGGATGTGCTCTAGGAGGTTCGACAGGGTCTTGAAATTTCTTCTCTCTTCTTTCACCACAATCGACTAATACTTGTGGTTGATCTCTTCAATTTTGCCAACTAGCTTGAGGAGCTCAAGGCTGAGCGAGGGGGGAGGTTGGAGCCCAATGCTCATCTTAATATCATACAGCTCGTATGCTGTGTGTCAGTATCCATTGATAAGGTTGTGAGCCATGCAATTAATTGGTACACTCAATCACTAATGGCATAGGACCTATACCTAAAATATAGGAAATAGGTTCCTAAAGATTTGGTTCAAGATTGGGAAATTCTCGAGACATGAAGTAAGGGAAAGGCATGAACCATGACCTTGCTTGGGTAGCTTGAGATGATCCTCTCCTTGGGGTGGTACTTATGCTCCCTCAACAAATTCTCTGTATCCTACAAGATTCATTTTTGCAAGGGTAGACTAACTAAAGTCAGAGAATAACTTTGTTGATTATAGATGGGAAAGATCCAACGCAAGGTGTAGAAGGAGTCAAATAAGAAGGTTATCAAGGGTTAGCGTTATTTGGTATTTATGAGGCCTAAGTAAAGAAAATTCATGTCATAATTAACCTTGATCTTTTCAATCTTGCAATAGATCAAGGGTTTCAACTCCTTGGAAATCTTAGGAGGCGGAGTTGTTGTCTTGGAGATTCCATAGAAGAAATGAAAATGCATTTTGGCCCTGGTATTCATGTAAGGCTCAAAAAGGGTTGCTTAACATAGGCTGGTGTTATCATGATGTTGTAAATTTCATCCGACTAAAATTGTTGTTGGACTTGAGCATAAGACCCTCATTAGGATAACATGTTACTTGAGAAAGTATTTGCAGAGTTATGGTTCCCTTTAATTGAAAACACTTGAGCTAACAACAAGTTGTCCTCGATTATATTCATCTTGAAGGTTATAAAAGGAAAGGAGATTGGCGTGTATATGGATCCTGGGTACATCAAAGCAAGGGCAATCAAAAAGATTGAATAAACCTTGATGATGGAAGTGTTGGACTAAGTGATGGATGAACGGTTATGTGGAAGTCCTTTCATAGGATAGGTTAGCAAAACTTAGGGCATAAACCTGTATATGATGTGACCTTTATTGGGTAATAGGTCTTTTGAGGAACCACAACCTATTATCTGAGGCTCCAACTTGGCAAAGCATCTCCAAGCAAGAAGGACTTAAAACGAGCAAGGACAAACCAGAATGCATTTGAGAAATTTGACAAAACTTGTATTTTTCGCAAGTTGGTACTATACGATACCACTAGAAAAATAAAATTTCAAGTTGGAAAGTTGGCGATGGTTTTAAAGTTGTCACTTAAAGGACTTTTCCTGATGGTTCTAGGAGGAACCGTCACAAAAGGTGGGTGAGAGGTGCACGTGACCGTATGGATCGATGGCAACACTGTTAGACCATTACCATTTCTTTTTGTGACGATATGAAAGGCCATCACAAAAAACTTTCCATGGTGATTTTAGAATTTCATTGATGGCTATGCAGGGTAATTTCTAAAAGCCATCGTCAAAAGGTATTAGGAGGTAATTTTTAAATCATCATGGTAGGTTTTGGATAACTATCAAAAAAATAGTGCAAGTAGGGAAATATGCATTGCAATGTGTTTTGCAACTTACGTCTTCCATTTAATAAAATACACAATGTATCATGATTTACCACTAGTTGAAAATCAAAATGATTGAAAAAAAAAATCCACTGATATATTTTGATTTTTAACTAATTTTTAACCTATGTAAAGTGGTTCTTTACCTATGAAAAGTGATTTTTCACTTGGAAAGTGAATTTTCACCTTTGGGTTTAGGGTTTAAGACTATAAACCCTAAACCCAAAGGTGAAAATTCACTTTCCAAGTGAAAAAGCACCTTTCATAGATAAAACCACTTTTCAGAAATCCTAAATCATAAATCCAAAACCCATAGATGAAAATCACTTTTCATTTTCCAAGTGAAAACTCATTTTCAGCCGGTGGGAAGCTAAAATACACCTGTGTTTTCATATTCAACCAGTGCATTTTGATTTTCAAATAATGTGTTTTGGTGGAAAACCAAAACACACCAGTTGAAAATCAAAATACATCGGTGTATTTTGTTGAGTAGCGGAGCCTCACTGCAAAGTGCATTACAATGTATGTTTGGCATCTAATTAAAAATCAACTAGCGTGTTCTTTACTTTTTGGCATAAAAAAATAGGGTGCAAAACCAAGTGTAAAAATTAATTTTACCACATAGGTAAAAATTAACGTGCACCCGGTTCACCACCATTCTCCTCATCCTCCGACTCTGACCTCCTATACCACCTCCTCCTCTTCCAACTTTGATGCTCCTCCATCCTCTGACATCCATCCGTCAACCATCGTTCCTCTATGTACTCTAACCTCCTTCATCCTACTCCCCCACCACTTCCTCTCTACCACTACCTCCTCCTCTAGTCATCACCCTCTTAGTCAAGGTAACTCCTCCTTTCCTCTTTTCCTTTTTTCCTCTTCTTTGCCTCCTCCTCCTCCTTGTTCTCTTTCCCTAGCCACATTGGGACACTTCACCCCCAAGATAGCACACCACCAACCATCACAAACCATCACGACCAATGTCCATCTTCTCTCCTCTACCTCTCCTCTACCTCTCCCCTATCTCATAGAGCCCTCCTCACCCTTTAACACCACCAACACATTTAATGACCCGAAATTCAATTTCAAACCCATTTCAAGATTAAGCATGCTAAAACAAACTTTTCAACACTTGTTAGGTGTGAATTAGGTCAATGTAACCCGAAAAATGAGAAAATGCATGATTTGGTCAACCATAGTCAACTCTTGAAAAAAAAAAAAACTAGTCCAAAATAGGTCATATATGGTACCTGATGAGAACCTCGTCATAAACCCTAAACTAGCACCATCTAACCCAGATTTGTAAGAAAAAGCTCCTACATAACTATAGAAAGGCTTGACTCAGAGAGATTCTGAGTTTGTGAAGAAAATAAGAACTAAGGGGTAAAAATGCAATTTCACCAACTCAATCTGAAAACAAGGTAACTCAGGGTCCAAACTTAGGTCAAACCAACCTAATAAGAAGAAAAGTGGGATAAATTGATCCAATAAGGGCTACAGCAACTCCAAAGAATTAAATGACATTCTGTAACCCTAAGAACAAATCCACTTCAATTCACGAGATTCGAGGCAAAGAAAAAAATTGAATAAATCCTCTAAAATTCATATAAAAATAATATCTAGGGTTTAGAACCTTCAATTTGGCCTTAGGAACCCATTTTGACCTACATTGAGAACCAGGCCCAATTAATGACTTGATTTGGGTTTTTACGTAAATTAACCAGTCAAAAAAGGTCTAATCTATAAATAAAATTCACCATTAGAATCCTTAGGTCATAGTTAGTCATGTATAAAAACTTGAGCCAAAGAAGAGACCTTCTTGACCAACTTCACATTTTGGTCCTCATCCATTACTTTTTGACCCTCAACTTTTGAAACCCTCGCATTTTGGCCCCTAAGTATTCTTCGTTCTTTGCATTTGGGTCCTCCCTGCAAAACCCTGAGCAGCGCCATGCTCCGGCGACTTTGCGCGAAGCATGGCGTCGCGCAGGGTGAGGGAGACCCTCTGCCAAGACAACCGAGGGTTCCCTGCGACATCTGCTGTCGCAGGGACACCTCCATGGTCTCTGCGGCTGCCCATACCTCCCGTGCGAATGCACGGAAGGTATGTGTCTCCATCTTCGGCGTCCTCCGACGAGGGAGGCACGTCGCCTCCCTCTGCCCTCCTCTCTGATCTCACCTCTATAAAAGCTGCCTCCGTCTGCCACACTCGGTAGCTCAGTTTTGACGGAGAAACACCCCCCTCCTTCCTCTCTTCCCACTCCGGCAGAAGCCCTCCAGCTCCAGGGGTTCTTTCTCCTCCTCCTCGTCGCTCTGCCGCAATACCAGCAGCAGAGCCGCCTTCGCCCGCTCTTCCCGCGTCGCGCCGTACCCAGCGTGCGCTCTCCCGCTCTCTCCTCGCCGCCGCCCCCTCTCTCTGGGCACCTTCTTCTCCGGCGACAGTCGAAACGACTGCCGCCCTGCTCCGTCCCCCTCTCGTCCCTCCAAGTAGGTACATTTCTTTCCTTTCCTCCCCTCTTTCTTTTCCCTACTTCAATTTGCTCAACCACCCTTCGACGGCACCTGATCACCCTCACCTTCTCCATCTCCGGCCAACCTCTGGCGACTCGCTCCCATCATTCCACCACCCCACATGACTCGCCGACCGACCCAAAACCTCCGCCTCATCACGCTGAACCATTTCCGCCCCTTCATTTCCTGCCATTCGCCACCTGAAGACTCCCCGAACAAACCCATTCCCCCAGGCACAGTCTGACCTAGGGCAACCCCTGCACGCCGCCCCACGACCTGCCAGACCCCGCACCACCTTCGCCGTGCCACGGCGAAGGTCCCTCTCTTGTCTAATTAGGCTGAAGGGCCGTATTTCTGTGAACAGGTCACCCGTCCTCCACCGCCATTGCTGAAGAGGTGGAGCTTCTTCCGCCTGCAGCTGCAGTGTCGCTTCGCCCAGGCTTGCGCTCCAGGACGCGTGCCTCGCCCTCACGCGCCTGCCCAGGTCTGCAGCTGGGGTGAAAGCCCCGCACACAGCCGCGATTGCCTGCAGCTTTCTCAGCTGCAGGCGCCAAATTGGGGTGGGACATTTAGTCCCACCTCGGTAGTTCTGAAGGCCGCGCACCTGCATAAATGCAAAAAGTGCTATAGGCTTATCGCCTCAGCACACGGGGTGAGGTCCCTCTCACCCGCTTACCCGGCCTCGTCCGCGACCACCCCCCGCGGACCTGGCCCGACCCGCTTACCCGACCTGCACTCCTCTCCCACTACCGCACGCCGGTGGGCCTGGACCTGGGCGCGACCCGTACCCGATTACCCGGTGGCTCTGGGAGAGATATCCTACGAGTGAAATTTGAGAGAGAGATGCGGGGGAGGGTAGCGTTAGGTTTTTCCCTGACCAAGCTGTGAGTGTGCAGGCTGAGGCAGAGAAGAAGAAGAAGAGAAAGAAGGAAGGAGCAGCCAGAGCAATGGCTGCTTGAAGCAAAGCAGAAGAAGAAGGACTGCGAGAAGAAGAAGAAAGAAGGAAGGAGGACGCATTGTAGCAGAGGCTACTTAAGTCGTCTGATTGAAAAATCAGACGACGCTCTGAAGAAAAAGAAGAAGAAGAAGGAAAGAAGAGGAGGCACTGCAAAGAAGAAAGAAAGAAAAAGAACAGAAGGAAGAAAACAAAGAGCTGAAGGAAAAAGAAGAGAGAAGCAGAACACGAAGAGAAAGAAGGAAAGCTTGGAAGCAAAAGAAAAGGAACAGAAGAACAGAAGAGAAACAAGAAGAAGAAAGAAGACTGAGGAAGACAAGAGAAAGCCAACAAGACAAATCTCTCTCTCGCTCTCTTTCATTTTTGTAATAGAAACTTTGTACTTCTAGAATACAGTTTGCTCCCTGAGTTCGATCTCGGGAAAACTCTTATTTCCGAGTAACAAATTGTATTAAACTGGTAACCGCTCCTCTACACTATACTACGACGAAATATTAGAAATATTAGAACTATAGACGAGAGTAGCAACCAGTACCGTTGTATTCCTCTTTTCACCAACTTTCCAATGGGTCCCACTTCGTGAAAATTTGAATTGTGTATCTCAAGTTACACAAAAAACATGTTAAATGGGGACTCGAGTTCACGTGAACTGAAATCAAGCTTATTTTGATCAAAATCCATGCTTTAAAAACCCTAACTCAGTCTCTAGTACCTATAAAAACCACACCTATGGTTGTGGATTGCAATCCAATAACTTGGTGCCTCGATTCTTAAGCGAAATCTGGAAGAGAGATAAAAGGAGAAAGAGAGAAATCAAGTAGAGAGAGCAATTGTGAGAGAGAGTACTTCTCCTTTCTTCTCTTTCTCATGTATGGCATGCACATAGAAAGGAGGGAGCTATGGGCCCCATGGCTAAGATCCATACAATGGTGCAAGCGAGTGGCAAGCTAGAGGATGCCCTATGTTGAAGGCATCAAATGGAGAGGGGGTTCACATGCCAGAGTTTGTGCGTGAAGGGAAACTTTGTTACGTGTGACCACACGCGTGTGCAGCTAAATGGTGTAGAATAGCAGCAAGGCATGATTCGCATGCTTTTTGAAGACCAACCAGTGCCTGCCACGTGACAGCAAGCGTGGGGAGGCACCCGTCTTGGTGAACTGGACCGGTTTGAGGTGGTTTAAGGGCTAGTTTGACTTATTTTGGCGGGTTTGAGGCCTTCCAAACCTCAAAATTCAACAAATAAGATAATGTTGGAATCATATTTCCATGATCTACATACTAGTCAATTCAAAATTTTGGCTTTATCTACTGTGATTATCATTAAATCCTAAAGAAGTTGCCTAATGCTTAAAAGAGCTTATTTGCATCATGTTGATTTAAGATCGACGCCTCAGGATGCATGCGAGGTTCGAGGCGGTGTGGACAGGGCATAGGAGCCTCGAGTCTAATATTACGGAGTCACTGTAACCCCCTGTGGCCTTAAGTAGAGTGTCCTACCGTCATTATACATGATTATGTTCTGTGTGCATGTTTAAAATAATGTCTTGTTATCTCTCCGCTTAGCGTGAATACCTATCCTTTTGCTGGGTTTGAGAATCCAAGACCATTTCCTCTGCATATCGTCACGTGGGTACTTGAAGAAACTAACTATAAAGATTTTGTAAACTCAATTATGTGTTTATCTGATTAATGATGTTAATAACCTAACTAAAGAATTACAAGATCTCTGGAAAATTAATAATTAAGCTTCGACCTAATAATGTATCATGCCTGACATGATTCTATAAATAAATGGCTTGTGACTAGTTGTATTACCAAATTCTCAATTTTTATAATTAATCAGTGAATTATTGAGCAAATGAGCTAACTGGTGAATGCATTGAATTATATGGTTTAAATTATGATAATAATTAGCTTAAATAAATGAGATACAGGAACTCATGTGAATGATAAAGGTGAATCTATAGAAGAATTTTCTCATAATGAACAATTAGATATGCGATATCATGTTGGTACTAGACGGATGAGAATATGGGAAAACCCATGAATGCAATCAAACAGTTAGGCCTCATGATGGGAACACCATCATAGGCCCTAGCTGGCCACTTTTAGTCAATTTTGATGGATACATCCTCCTACATAATCATCTGAGGGTCATAATTCCATAATATTCTGATTTGAGAAGAAAGTAGGGAATTAGGGTTATTTCTGCAATTTTAACAGCATATCATAAACACAGAATAACCACATGGTTTGTCAGGGGTAAATTGAAGGTCAAATGAGCATTAAAGTCCAAAAAGTGGGTCCATACAGATAGAAATGGGGTTTCACGCATTTCGAGATCAAATCATAACACGAAACCCTAATTTCAGACCCGCTTGAATTAAAGAGGTTCTGGTCAGGAGAAAAATCATCTAATCCTCCTAAAATTCATAGAAAAATATTCTAAAGGGTTTGGTATCTTTTGATTGATCATTTAAACCCATTTTGACCTTAAATAGAGTTGCAAACGGAATTCTACCCTAATTTGGGTTTCTATGCCAATTGCCTAGTCAAACTTAGTCAAAACCCAAACTCTACTTCACCATCATATGCCTTGGGTCCAAATTAGGTTTGAACCAAAATTTGGGTCCAATCAGAGTCCATCTTGACCTAGTTTGCATTTTAGTCCATTTAAACTTTATTTTTCACACGTAAACCCCTAGCTTTCGAAATCTTTACAGTTAGCCCCTAACTTCTCGTCATTTTTTCAAAATGGTCCCTACTGCCGTTAACAGTGTGAACTCAAGCCCACCGACCTTCAATCTGGGATTTCCCCTTGATTTCTTGACCAAATCCTTCCAAAATCGGAAGGGATGATCTTGAGGAAGTTCCCAATCATCTAAATCACATCTTGGACCATGATTTGGATTGTAGAGCTCAAGTGAACTCCACAATTTCAAGGATCTTCTTCCCCAAAAACTTCAAACTCTTCGAGCTTCTTTCCTTGGTTAGACTTATCCCAAGGCCTTTAAAAGGTTCCCCCTCGCAAGGCCGTGCTCCTTAGTGAGTTTTTGGCCCAGAATAGACCTTCTTCCTCTACCTTTGGCCAGCTCTGAACTCGTCTTCGGCAACCCTCCTCCTCCAACCTCTTTGCTTGCTGCCACGTACTATAGTTAGCAGGTCCTTCTTCCTCTCCGTCGTTCACACCTCGCCATACCTGTGAGAGGCTCCCTCCCTCTTTAGACGTCGCCGTCCCTCTCTCCGGAGCCTCTGTCTCCGGCGCTGGCCAATCATAGCCGGCGCCATATCCTCTTCCTCTTCATTCGCAGCTACCCCTATTCTCTTCCTCTCACATCCCTGCATTTCCCTGTGCCCTTAGACCTTAGGATCTAACACAATCACACCCACCACACTTCCATCTTCCTTCGCTCTTGCCAAGCCTCCGGTGAGGCCTATCTCATGCCACAGACCACCAAACTCCCTCACACCACCACCATTAGCTCTGCCATGACTCACTCTCCAAAAACCCTAAAAAAATTTAGGGTTTAGCGCCCTCTACCTCCCCGTCGAACACACCCAACCTCCATCCTCATTTTCGTCACCGTCAACCCTCCACACACACACACACACACACACACCGTCACCGTCAACCCTCCACATCCACCTTTGCACTCGTTGTAGTCCGGAGAACCTCCTAAGCATACTAATTGGGTGTTTAGCCCGTGTTCTGCATTTCAGGTACATCGCTGGATCTCCATCGCCACCACCACCTTTTCCAGCTCCGTCTGATGCCTTCAAGTCGTGTTCTTCAGCACTACCACCCCTAGGCGCTGTGGGCCATCCCCAGGAGTCTTCCTAGGCCCTCAGTCCGATGCCTTGAAGCTGTAAGGGTCATCTTCCACCCCAATCAAAGGCAACATCGGCTGCAGTTGCCACACGACGAAGATGTGGGACATTAGTCCCACATCATTGACTGAAGGAGCTTCAGCTGCCTGTATAAGGAAAAAGTGCCTACGGCTTATCGCCTTAGCACGCACAGGGGGTGAGGTCCTCGCTCACTCACGCACATACGCATGCCCTCGCCTGCAGTCACACCACGTGGGTCTAGGCTCATCCGTTTACTCGGTTACCTGGGTCTGGTCCGTTCTGAGCTGGGAAGAGAGGAAAGAGAATCTAAGAGGGAGGAGGGGGGTTTTTGCTGCCTTGGGATTTGAGCCCTTTCCTCTCTCGACACTTAGTGAAACTCTGAAGAGGCCCATGAGCCTTCGTGGTTGCTGTTGTGCCTCTTCTGATAAGGCATCTGGAAGCTCGCCCTATCATCTAAGATTAATTCTACTAGTTATTGTGGGAATATTTGAGTACGTGACTGACATGGCTTAATGGTTGTGGTTTACTGTTCATTTATTTGAGGATTTGTGAGCTAGGGTTAAATTGGTGATTCAAATCACCATTTTAACTCGATCTTTTTGCACTGTTCTTCTAGTTCTTATTGAAATATCATTTTGAGCATCTTATTGATTTCAATTGCATATTCTTTTCATAAATTGTGATTGGTGAATTAATTTGCACAATTGCTCCCTGGGAACGACCTCGGACTCCTTTTTGAATCTGAGTTTTATAAATTTAAGTGTTTTGCATTTTCGTTGACTATACTACACGTGCATTTGCTATACATCGAAGATTTCGTGCAAACACCTCATGCCTGCAAATTATGGCCTTGGCCTGTGTTATATATTAGATGGCAACTTGAGACTAATTCATGGATTGAGCTAGCCTGCCTACGACTCACTTGTTAGGTTGTTTAGCTAACCATGTAGCTAGGTGAATGGGTATGCGTAAATGATATGAGATAACTTTGGTACCGCTTTTCGTACCTTGTAGTGGAGATGATCGACTGTGTGCCGGTGTAGAGTAACTCCTTGCATACGTAACACACAAGCTCGTAATCACCACTTTGTTTAAGTAGAGACCTTAAGGCATTTAACCAAGTGTTGTTGGATTTTGTATGCCTTCAGAGAGCTATCCAAATAATGTAATAAGATTACATTTTCATTTGAATAAAAGAATTAGATTATTTTCTAGCAAATGAATTGGGTCCCTTAGTACGAATAGGGTGATGTACTTACCCTGATCGAATAAACCCGATATGTGTTGATTTAGAGATCTAAACGATTTAAAGGATTAGATAACACGTTAAGAAACCATATGATTCGATCAATTATTTGCGATCTAAGTTAGGATGGCAACTGTTTCTAGAGATCATTGTCTAATTGATGTTCGTGAATGGAGATTCAGAAGTGTCATGCTGGATGGGTTAAGGAGTTAACCTGATGAAACAGGAAATAACTGAAGCCCTTCCCCAATGCTACCATGGAGAAAGCATATCCTCTAACCTAAGACAGATATGTGTCTCCGTGCAAGAACACATGCATTTCATGGACCAATAGTAAATGCATCCACCTTAGTGATGACATTAGAAAATTAGTGTATGTGGAAAGGGACAGGAGGTACATGATCTCACAAACATGTTACGTAGGTGTATGTAATAGATTAAGGGTATGAGCTCAGTCTGAGTATATTGGGAAATGACAATTCCACATGTGGTCGTAGAGTCCTAATCAGACTCAATGCAAGAAAGTGAACAAGATCGGCTGTTTGGAAAAGGATCTAATCTTTATTCCCGCCCCAATGATACAAAGAGACATCGGAAATAATATTATCCAAGGAAAAGTGACAATAGTCAAATGGGATTAGACCTCAGGATAATATTTTCTTTCATGTGTGAAGGATTCACGGGTATTTGGAATACTTAAAGGGGCGTACTACCATAAATCCACAAATCCTAACACTTTATTATTGGCGTAATGAAACTAGTAATGATTTTGATGGGTTCTTACTTGTGAGATAAATCAATTGTCATTTAAAGAGTTAAATTGCACATAATTTGATGATTAATTACACCTAATTTGATTAGGTACAAAATACAAGAGTTGGATTGCAATTAATTCCTATTTCGATATTAAAACCAAATATTCCATAAGTTGTTATGGGCCAATTGTATCAATGTCAAGTAGAATTTAATCCCCACCCTTCGATATAGATCCAAGGGTTGCCATCAAATTACCATTAGGTTTGGATCACTATGAATATCTCTTAAAGGCAAACCCTAATACCTCCTTCAATCACATTAATCTCCAATCAATCCTCAATTCCCTCCACTATAGTAAGAGAAAAAGAAAAAGAGAAGGAAGAGCGGTGATGACCCATCACCCTTCAGAATCAGACTTCTGATCATTGTATCAAAAGCACGAAGAGCCTTCCAGAGGTCCGAAGATTGTTCTGGACAACTAATAGACGCTACCTCAGAAGTTTGAAATCATTTCAAACATTTGTTTCTATCCAATCTCTTTTGTTAATTCGTGAACATAAGGATTTTTTGGGTCAGGAAGGAGGACAATTGTCATCCTCAATTTCCGCACAGATGTTTGCGAATCTCATTCATGATTGGACATCCTTGGCATGGAGGGTCTCATCCACCCATCAAGGAGGAAGAGTTCCAGGTGCATCAAAACTTATTGTAGGAAGTACCACACGTGAGGTGTTGTACTACACCACCCGTGAGGGTATAATCCACTATACTCGTGGAATCCCAAAACATGAGAAATTAGTTTCTCCCAAGTGATTCCAATTTTAGGCATTTGATTTCATTACTTGATCAAGTTTTTGGCATCGATTTGATTGTGCGTTTTCAAAATTTTAAATGTTGTTTTTCACGATTTTGCAATACCATGGGTCAATTGGATTGATCCCTTCAACAATACCAGAGCATGGTCGGTTCAGGTTTTGTGAGAAAATCGTAGATGTTGGTTTTAATGAGTTAGATTCGATAATTAGAACATATTTTATGTTCTAGTTGCCTAAGGGACGTCTTATTTCATTATCAGAGCATCTGATCATCCAATCAATAACTGACACGCAACCCCAAGCACCTGACATTAGACACCAGGCGTCCAAAGTCACAATTTAATTGATTAGAGATCTAATAGTAGTGTCAGACATTTGTTGTTGCAAAATAAGGCATCGGGTCTTATGATCAGACATCCGATACTGTAACAGGAAGAGTTCCTGTTTTTAGTACGGCCATGGTTCAATAATGGACAATTGACATGTATGTCAAATGTCCAGTTTCACAAATTAGACATTTGATCATAGGGTCAGATGTTTGATTACTAAAACATGCTTTCTGAAATCATAGCATGTTGATTTGGACATCCGGTAAGAGTTATTGAATGACCATATAGTATTGCAACTTTAATTAAAAGAGCATTTATGACCCGAAATTGAATTGGATTCGCCTTGACCATTAAGGAGAAACCCAATACAATTATTAGTGAATATTCATTTTTTTTAAAATATTTTTGTGGTTTTGCTTGCGATTTTGAATTTTGACCTAATCTTGTGAATGTAATCCGTGTAGAAGGTACATAGTTTCTCAAAATCAAACAAACCAAAAATTGTTTTGAAAAATTAATTTCATAATTAATTGGATTAATTTCTTAATTAAGAGATTTCAAAATAGTAGGATGTCATTACATTCCACACAATCCTAAATTAGTGTTACAATTAGTAAAATAACCAATTGTGCTCACTTGATTAATTAATTGTCATAGGAGAAATAGCAATCACATCCCTTGACATGTGATGTTATAGGTATTTCTTCTGTATGCCAAGTTTTCTTCTACAATTTTGATGGTTTTGATTGTGTAATCAATGCGATGATATGATCATGTGGCATACAATGTGGATCAACTCTGAGCGAGTTACGTTATTTCCACGTAATCCCTATAATTTGGAAGCCTTTACATCTGATGTAATTTTTGTGTGTGAAATGTACTATATGATTGTGATTGTGATGCATGAGATGAAATCTCAAACACGTAAAAATAGGACAAGATTACATTGCGATTCTAATTTTAGGATGATACTCTGGCCCCGTGTTACGTCCTAAGTTTGCTCTCCAATGTACTTTAGAAGTAACATGAGGAGATGAAAATCGCCTCTAAGATCTTGACAGGCCTAAAAGAGATGTTCAGGGATATGAACCAAACTCAATGCTACAATGTACTTAGGGAGTTGCTTTCATGCAAAATAAAGGTAGGGACTCCGGTGAGGGAGCACATTTTGAAAATTTATGGACATATTTCAGAGCTTCAAAGGTTGAAGATGATGATTGATAGTAAGACCCTTACTAATATCATCCTGCAATCTCTTCCTAGCTCTTTTACCAACTTCATCATCTCATTTCATATTGTAAAGATGAAGACAACTACGGCTAAGTTGATGTCCTTGCTTAAGTCTATAGAGGACATCATTAAGAAGGAGAGTCTGCCTGAGGCAATGGTTGCTAAGATCAGTGGGAAGTTCAAATGGAAGAGGTAGAGCAAAGGGAAAGGTTCCTAAAGGAGGAATAAGTCTTCAGCTCCTTCCACACATCTCACTTCTTCCAAGAAGAACAAGGACAATGTAGCAGACACATGCCACTATTGCAACAAGCTGTGCCATTAGAAATAGAACTGTCTGGAGTACATGAAGTCCCTAGAGAAGGGTAAGGGCAAGGCCAATGCAGCTAACGAATCTCTTCTCATCATTGAGACCAACTTGCTCGTTGAACGAGTTGGAAGTTAGGTTGTGGATTCTAGAGTATTTGTTCATATTTGCAATTTATTGCATATTTTTCAGGTGACCAAAATCTTCAGAAGGAAGAAGTGCAAATCATGATAAGATCCAAGGCAATAAATGCAACGGAGGCCATAGGGATCTGCAAATTCAAGATGCCCATCGGGCACATCCTACTACTTAAAGATTGTCTCTTTGTATCTTCCATCGGAAGGAACCTTTTCTCTATTTCTAAACTAGTTAGATTTGGATATTCATTTTTGTTTGAGCAAACTCTTAGTATAAATCATTATGGTAAAGCTATTGCTTGTGGCTCCATTACTCTTGGTGGATTGTATGAGTTGGATAAACATGAGTCCATTGTGAATGCTTTTGATGTTGTGATTGAGAATCAAACACCTTGTAAGCGTGACAGGAAAGATGCAAATAGGTCGATAGTGATTTGGCATCAAAGACTTGGACATATGTTTGTTGATAGGAATAATAGAATAGTTAAAGATGGACCCTTGGATAATATGAAGGTCCAACCTTTGCTTACCTACAAATATTGTATTCGTAGGAAGATATCCAGGCTACCCTTTCTTGGAAAGGGGGTTAAACATATGGACTTGTTAGACCTCATACATACGGATGTCTGTGGTCTATTTAGTACTGTGACTAGGAATGGTCAATAGTATTTTGTAACATTTACTGATTTGCAGTACTGATTCATTTATCTAATGCATCACAAGTTTGAAACCTTTGAAAAGTTCAAAGAGTTTCAAACATTTGTTGAGAACCAAATGGGTAAATGAATCAAAGCAATTCAGTTGAATCAAGAAGGTGAATACCTTTTTGAGGAATTCAAAGATTATCTTTAGTAGAAAGGAATCATTTCTGAGTTCACGCCACCTTAATTAAATGGTGTATTCAAGAGACACAACTGCACACTATTAGATATAGTATGGCCAATGATGATCAAAGCGAAACTGCCACTTTACTTCTAGGGATATGCACTGGAAACAGCAGAATACATTTTGAATAGGATTCCAACCAAATCCATCCCAAAAACTCCGCCTGAGATGTAGGTGGGATGAAAGCTTGGCGTAGGACACCTGCACATTTGGGGTTGTATGGCTCATCTTAAGAAGATGAATTCCAACAAACAAGAATCCCACACTACTAAGTGCTACTTCATTGGGTATCGGAAGATAGCAAAGGCTTACTTCTATGATCCTGAGACCCAAAAGGTATTTATATCTAGGAATTCTAGATTCTCGGAGGAAGAATTTCTTGAAGGTCAAAACAAAAATGAACTAAGGGAGCTTATTCAGTTTGACGAAACCAATAGTCCCTAACCTAGAAGAAAGAGATCAACTAGAAACGAGTAACACAACCATTCCGCTTAAAAGGAGTTCTAGGTGGTACATCCACCTAAAACATAAGGAAGTTAGGAAATGATCTCAAATCCGCTCAACAATCGAGGAGGCGTGGGGACTTAAACAATTATATTCCTAATTCTTGTGGCATTGAGGAAGCATGAAAACATAAATGTTAAAATTTTTTACAAATCGCATACTTGGGTTGATGCTTGGAAACCCGAATAATAGAAATTGAGAAATATAAACAACAGCCTATGTAACCGAAACCACATGAAAAGATCTAATATCTCCCTATTCTGAGATCCCATGAGTAAAGAGTTATACCTGTGGGTGGCATAGCACAACACCTGCGTATTGTGCCCCCTACAATAAGTCTTGCCTATAGGTGCTCCCTTCTTCTCGACAAACAAATGAAACCTTTCGTGTTGAGAAATATTAATTTCTTCATGTGCGGCATGAACCCTTTGCACCCTATGAACTCCTTCGTGGACCGGGAGGTGACCCTTGCCTCGAATCCACCAAAAACTTGGCATAAAGGATCAATTCCTCAAAGCCAAGTAGAAGTAGGTCAACCAATATTGCCTCTCGATCAACACCCAACACTTGGGTGAAGATTAGAAGGAAACCACAACCCCTCCCGAGATCAAATACCTGACTCCAGTACAAGTTGGATGTCCAAGGGAGGGCTTGGACGACACCCTACAACAAGGGGGTTGAAGGGGAAGGTAATTGGCTACACTGTTGGATGTCTCCTTCTTCTTCCAAAGAAGAAAGGAGGTGCCTGATAATCATAGGGGTCATCTCCTTCCTTTTTCTTCACAGCTTCATGGAAAACAAAAGAAGAACTAAGGAAGGAGAGAACTTGGGCATCGAGTTGTGCCCTCTTTGGTGGTGGCTACACTCAAAAGAATTCAATTAGGGATTCCATGTAGGTTTAGGGAGATATATATAAGGTTCCAAAAATAAACCTAATATGATGTGAACCCTTGGATCTAATCCTATTTGAATTTTATATCATTGGTCCATAAGAACTTATGGAATGTTTTCATCTAGTATGAGAATATCAATTAATTGCAATCCAACCCTTGGATTTTGTACCTAATCAAATTAGGTGCAATTAATCACCAAATTGAATCCAAGTTAACTCCTTAAATCACTTCAATCAATCCAATCAAATAGGAATACACCAAAATGATTATTGGTTTCACCATGCCAATAATCAAGTGTTTAGAATTAGTAGAATTATGGCACTATGCCTCTCTCAGGTATTTCAAATACATGTGAGTCCTTTACATTGGAATACATATGTAACCCTTAGGATTAAATCCCAAATTCTCTGTCCATTTATAATGGACTACATACTTTTCACATTCTCTCTGTATTGTTGGGAAGAGAAAAAAATCAAATCCATTCCCAAAGGACTGTCGTCTTCTCTTATTTATAGGTCTGATCAGGACCTGTACAACCATGCATAGAATTTCATACTTTTTAATATACGCGGAGCAAGCTTGAGTCTCCCGATCTCCTACATACACATATGACAACAGATCTGTATGTTCCCTTTAAGGGATAATGTATCTCCTGTCCCTTCCCACATGTACCAGCTTTCTAATATTAGTAGTAAGGTGACTGTGTTTACTATCGATCTACCAAATGCATGTACTCATGAATAGAGATACATATTTGTCTTAGGCCCAAGGATGCGCCTTTTTCATGATAGTGATAAGAGAAGGACTTTTGTATCTCCATCTTGTTAAGTTAACTCCTTGACTCAACTTACGTGATTGATCCATCGAAATTGCAATAGTGTAAAGCATTATCATTGTAGCGTGAATCAGGATCGTCTTAAAATTTGTAAGACCTAACTTGAGAGATGTTTGAAATTAAAACTTGGAGTCTGGGTCATCTCAGGGAGACAACGGAATTTTCTCACTTTCAAAACCCTCAACTACTCTTTTTTTTTTTGCTTTGTAGTTTGCAATTTTTTTGGGTTTTTGGATAGAGATCAAAATACGAGATATAAAGCTAACTAACTACAAATGCAAAGTAAATGAAAGCAAATAAAAGTGCAAGAACACAAGAGATGAAATAGAAATTAAACTTTTATTGATATACAAATTCGGATTACAACTAATGAAAGAAAAATTAGAGGAATGCTTACAACTAAAACTAGAATAACTAGAACTAAAGCAACTAGAACTAGAACAAAGTTGAGTAGAATGAAATGTAACTAGAACAAAAATATAAAAGAGATAGAGAGAGTAGAGATGCGGAGAAGTGGCAGGTGCAAAAGCCTTGACAAGGTGGTGGGTAAGTCCTTCTGATCCTTTTTCCCTTGGAGATGTAGAAGTGTAGGTGCAGAATCCAGCAAAGGCGGAGACGAAGGTGGATTAGGCTTTTGGAAGGAGGAAGGGTGGCGTGGAGAGTTGAGTGAGTAATGGCGAGAGATCTATCCTTGGGTGGTCAGCCATGTAATCTTTAAATAGGTGTAAGAATGCACATGATTGGTGAAAAGGTGTTAACTTGGATCAAACCAATGGAGGCCAAGATGGGAGGGTAGGAAGTGGATGACCAAGATCAAATGTCTAGGTTGTGTTGGGATTATAATAGGTTATGTTTAGTTACAATTTTATGATGGAAGGTAGAGATTGGATGAAGGCATAAATGGAGGGAGGAGATGACATTATAGTGGTCAACCATAGGGTTTTGTTAAGGAGTATAGGGTCCACCGTGAGTGGTTAGTTTAGGCTTGGGTTTGGTTGGTCTTAGGTGGCCATTGGATGTTGTTTTGATGGTGGAGATTTAGGTTTAGGATGTGGTTGACCAAGGTGATTTTGGAGGGGACAGATGGTTAGCTACATGGGATTTGTTGGCAAGAGATTTAGGAATAGGTGGAGGCCATTAGATGAAGGATCAATGGTGTGGTTTAATCCTAGGGCGGTCAGCCACCTGAGGTTAGTGTAGAAGGGATAGATTAGGTGGTAATTATAATATGGACCTAGGGCTAGGTGGATGGCTAAATAGGTTTAGGTTGGGGGAAATTAAGGTTAAGTGAGATAGGGTGCAATTAGGTCAAGTGAGCTTAATTGGATTGCCTCTAATGTTGAGCTCCATCTGAGACCTAAAATTGGCATTTGCAAGGATAGAGAAATACACATTAATGCACCATAAACAATTAAACTATAAAATGCAGTAATTGAGCCTAAAATGCATTATTTACATAATGATGCATAAATGATTATAATACCCTAACATAATGTAATTATGCCTAAATATACCCTTAAACCAGCAATACATAGGCATGAATTATATAATTAAATATGAATTGATCAGTGATAGCCCTGAATCTTTATTCCTATGCAAAGGATGTGCATCAAGGGCATCAGTTAGGTAACAATCTCTTGAAAAGATTGCCACTCTCAAACTGGAGATAACAGTTGGATATCATAATGGTTCTTGATGACTTAGTGCGATCCCATCATCGATATATCCAACATGACACAGTACATTAACCCAATTATACTGAGGGACACATCTAGCTGTATTAGTGTGTCCACATGATCTGACACTCAGATCGAATCATCGTTCAAGTGATTCAACTCAGGTTGGTTAACTCAGGGCACATAACTCCAACAGACTCCCACTTACCCTAAGAGCCAATCCCGATCTACCTCTTCGACCAATGATGCCAACTTGACACCCAAGAGCTTTATCATAAAGTCTTGATCGACCAAAGTGTTAAGCCATAAGGTGAAGTACTTCATATAATAACTATTTTATCATAGGTGGTATCAATTTCATGATGAAAATTTTTCTCTCTATAAACACGCTTTTGTTATGAGAAACCATTTTTGAACAAGAGCATTGCCTAGTAGAGGAAACTATGTCAAGCTCTTTAGAAGGGCTTACATACATATCCACATCATCCATGATGTAGCTGCATAAGCTACATTTACTTCAACATTCGTATGGTAGAGTATATGCTTCCAAAGCAAATGTTGTACCATTCAAGTGAATCATATGTGGACTATCCACATTAAACTGCAGATGTCGCATCTCAACTCATTGAGATTAACTAAATCAGTGCATCTCAACTCTTTTAGGATCACCTTTTCATTATTCAATTCCATTTTCAAGGAACGTTAGGGATAACTTCACAATTTATCTAGAGTATCTTGTGGGCAGATAGCATTTTATCGTCCCACTATCTCAAACAATTCTATTCAGAATTCTAATTGGTTTGTGTGTATCGCCTACACACATCATGTTTTCTCTTACACAACCCTTTGGGTTGACATCTTCTTCACAAGAAGACATTAGAAAACACATGCAATGACTTTTAACATATGAAAATTATCCAAGCAATTTATGCTTCGAAAATCTCTAAGTTTATCTTGAAAATACTTTTCCGTTTAAACTCTTAGATTCAATGCTTGGGCATTGTTGTCTCATCATATATGCACAATAGTTATCTATATGTGGTACTTGTTAGTGCAAACCTCTCTAATATTATTTTAATAAATTTACAAAACAACATTAGTAATCACTAAAAATAAATTGGACTATTATACATATATTCTGCATACCATATATGTGACAAGTGTGCAAAAGCTCGACTCCATGGACAAAGGAAGTTGATGTCTTCAAGTATGAAGGACTCTAAAAGAAGAGTTGGACAAATTGACCCTTTGTAATTTTTCCTTGTAAAATAATTTTGATACATTCATTTTCACAGAAGTTTATTGGAAAAAGAGTCCTTAGATCCCTAGTTCAACCTTAAAGACCCTTAGTTCAACCTAGGACCTATTAAACCAAACTCCACCAAGGTAGCAACCCTTCACAAAACTTCCAAGTCAATATTTCCTTTTATTAGACATCTACCTTGTTTATCAAACAACTAATGACCTCACCCGCCGTCTGACACAGCAATCAGACGACACCTGGTCAACACAAAAGGGTACCCTCCTTTTTTATAAATGCCGTCTAACACTACCATCAAACATCTACTCCTCATTCCAGGAGCCTATCAACATTCCTAAACATCGCATTGATAGACATTATAAGTCAAATCCAACTGTTCTGACTTGCTACCTTCATGACGACACTTTTCCACTTTTTTCAGACATCTAACCAATTTGTCATTCTTGTCCTCTAGACTTTTGACAGACTCTCCAGACGTCACCCAAGATGTCTAGTGTTTTGACCTGTGTACCCTGTAGAAGATATGATCCATCAAGGAAATTCCCGGGAGCTCAACCCACATCATCAAACGACTAACCTAAAAATCAAACATCGTTTATTGAAATATAATTTGTTTGACTCTTATACCCGTCGTCTAATAGTCAGTATGAATTGTTCCCTCTTTCCTGACCAATGAAATGCAGATGTCTAAATTTATTGGTAGACGTTTTATTATTCAATCAGAGGACTATTTATGCACGTCTGTTAAGCATACTTTTCTAACTGAGATCTACCTTCACCAAAGAAAACAAGATATGATCATTGTAAGATGTGCGAAATCGTGAATCAACAAAAACAAGAGAAACACCATGCATAGCATGGGTTGTCATCCATAGGGAAGGTCGATAAAACTTCATTTGTTTTCATTCAATCTCTGATCCAGTACATGCTATTGAGAAATAAAGTTAAAACAACAAAGGAAGAAAATA
Organism: Thalassia testudinum; assembly: GCA_037157565.1. Lineage (NCBI taxonomy): Eukaryota > Viridiplantae > Streptophyta > Magnoliopsida > Alismatales > Hydrocharitaceae > Thalassia > Thalassia testudinum. Next base: position 132,672,702 of record JAZHRO010000055.1, read on the forward strand.
AAGAAGGAAATAGATGGCCCGAATCGAGTGTCCCCCAAGAAGTTGGTGTAGAGCGTGCATGTTATCACCATGCACATAGATGGAGGCGAATTGGTGTGGAGATGTCCTCTACGCAAGGCAGTGTGGAGGTTGGTGATGGTATTTTGATTGCAAGGGTTGGTGGAGTGGTTCCTCGTGAGCATGTCATGGCGATGTTTGGGGTGAGAGGGCTTGGTGGGGTGGTGCCTTTCATGCCATGGAGGTGGGAAGACAAGAGGAGAGGGGATGACCTTGTGGTGGGCGGAAGGAGACCACCCCCCTCCCTTGGTTCTTTCCCACAAGTGGAAGGAAAGGGAGGAAAAGAATGGTTGGTGTGGACTCCTCCCTCCCTTTTAAGTGGTGCCCCTCATTCCTCCTCCAAAAGTTGCGACACCACATTGAATGGAATGCTATTTTTAGCATCCCCATTCAAATGGATGTCGCACAAAAAGGACAGGGAAGAATTGCACCCATGTCCACCTCCTCATGGCATTTTCTTGATGTTGTGCATTGAGTAATGACTTACCTCCTGCAAGAAGAAATCAAAATTAATTAATTAAGGGACCATGACATCTCTAAATAATGCAATGCACATCAATTCTCTAGAGATGTTTATGTATGTACATATTGCAACTAGTACAGAATATTTACACTAGTATTCATTCTATATCAAATGCATTTACTAATGTGTCCTAACATGCGGGAAATAACAACCTTTGGTTTGCTAATAGTCCACTAAATTGGACTCATCAAACACCCCCATGCCAAAATTTTGCTAATCCCAAGCAAAGCACCGTGACACAAGTCCAATCCTTCAAGCTAGGAAGGATAAACTTGGGGCCCTTCGTCTCCTAACCCTCAAAGAATCAATTTTGAATCTTAGGGTTCAAACTCAAAGGTACTCATGAACGAACCAAGATGTAGACCTCGTCATCCTATCAGATTCCAATTGGCCACATCCTTAGGTCTTTGGCTTGGGTTTCTTAGGCCTGGAACTCCACCCCCTATTGTATTGACCTGGTAGAATCAAGCATCTCGTGTATGTGCTTTTGTTGTTTTGGTAAGAGGGCACCTGTTCTAATGTTTGCTAGTTTGCCCTGTATCTATGCCTCAGATCTGTCTTCTAATCATCTAGAGGAGTCATCATGCTCTTGTAATCCTGCAGAGGGCCCTACACTCCAACACCTCGAGATGACGCCGTAAGAGGCATCCTTGGAAGGTCCTACACTCCGACATCTCATAATGACGCTATAAGGGGCACCTTCCGCAAGCCAGGCTTTTTAATTCCAATGAATTTTAGGAGTTTGTAAAATAATGCCACGAATGCACAATGTACATAAGGTAGATGTGGGATTTTAGGTCTTATGGGCTACCGCATTTATGTTGAATCTGGCCTTAAAGAGACTCATCCCAGATAGGTTTTCAAACTTTTCTTTAATGATTTAGACAAGGATCCAAGGATTCATTAATGCTTAGCACCCTACAAGCTAATTTAGAGTGCCTTGTGCAAGTGAGCTTGCTTGATTCAACAAATTTGTTGAATAATTCAAGGTGACCTAGCCTTATACTTCTTGTGCCTTTGACTTAGGCCTTGGCTTTTTAGTTTCCTCGACGAGTTGGACAACAATCTACATCTTAATGAGTACCAAAGTTTTTAAGCCTATTTAGGCCCAAAGGGTCTGAACCAAAGACCCAGCTCAAACCCCTTAAAGGTGGTTGATTACTTGGCCTGCCTAATTTTATCTATCCTAACTCGGATTGTGTCCCCATGCACATAATGTTAATTGCTTTATTTTCTTTTTTTGTAAGGCAAATAAAAGTAGGAAAATGCAAACACAAGATGTAATCTCCCTCCCATACCTAAATCTTACAATGTCCTCATTGTAAAGCAAAGATAGAGGAAAAGAACACACCTGGTGTGTGCAGACTAGATTTATTTGGGTTGGGTTGTCTCCCAACAAGCATTGCATCTAGGGTCAATGATGTTAAACTACCTCGCTTTATTAAATTATCATTATTATATTGTAGTATAATGAGTTAGATAGTCTACATATTTTATAAATTTATACAGCTTTAGAGTCTAGGTCATTTGCTCAAAGGCTAAATAAGCATTTATTCACAATTATTCTTAATTTATTTCTTTATTCTTTAATTAGATTAATAATAAGATCTATTAATTAATCACTTATACTTAAATCACTTAACATATACTTATGATACATATATAACTTACACTAAGTTACTAGGCTTAATTACTAAATGTATATAACTTGCTACTATAAATCTACTTAGCTATAACTTATTTACTATACATAGCTTATAACTTAGTATATACTTAAGTTACTTAACTTAAATAATCTATAAATAAAACTAATACTAAGTGACTAACTTAATTTAACATACGATAATTAATTTATTAAACTAAGTTTACTTAACTTACTTAATTGTAAATATTCTATCTTAACTTAGACCACTTATTACCTATGTTATACTACTTAATTAATAACTATATAGTTATTTAACTTATGATTAACCTAAGTAAATAATTAACCTAACTACCTTAATTATCTATATAATTACAATATGTTATCAACATGAGTTAATTGCAAAGAATGAACATTTAACATGGCAATAACTCCATAAGGAATAAAAAGAATATGCAATGAATTATATAGAAGAAATGCATAAAATGTTGTTTTATAACAACATATGAATTCCAATTTCAAATAGGATGCTCAGTATAAGCTTTCATATTATTCACATAAGGCTTTAATGGCCTCCAACAAAGCCTTCTCAGCACAAGGGCTTCATAGAATTGGCTAAGTGTTAACGACATTTAAGCAACACATGAGCATGCTCACTGTTATGACCCAATCCCGGCTCCCTACGAAGCTCGAGAACGGCCCACCTCGACTAAATCCCAAGACCCAGTCGTCCAACAAGAAATAACCAAATGCTCAATCATTCCACAACCACACATGCAATGTAGCTAAGCAGAGAATAAATAATAGGCAGTAATTGATAAATAGAATAGAAATCCCAAGGTGCTACACGTCACAAGTGGAAAAGTACGATTACAGACATAGCCATCACAATCTAGAGATATAACAGAAACAGTCACTACATGTTAGAAACACTCACAACAGAAAGAGACCTCTGAAACGGAAAACAGCGAAGGTACAACTATAACTGGGCTCGATTGGGCCCAGCACCCTCTACAACCGATGGTGTTGGTTGCTCAACTCCCTGACCTGAACATGGTTACATGTATCTGTGGTCAACTAATGATGAGTAGAGTGGTGTATATGTCATTTATATGCAATTAAAAATAAAGGAACAAGGAGCTAACTAATCATACAATTTATGTATTATTATCTATTTTCATTTAAATCATCTATATGTTTCTGATTCAATTTCTAGTAATGGTCCACAATGACAAGTGCATTTTCGCGCGTTTTAAAATTGTCGAAAATCGTAGTATAGTCGCGCTAAACCCTTGATCAAAATATTTAATTGATTACGAAACTCATGTAGATTTCTTCTCTTTTTAGAATTTGAGTCCCAGTCGTTCGTCTCTGGGAGGCGTGAAAATAAGTCGAGATTTGAATCGGCTTTTCTAACCTAAATCTAACCTAACCTAATATTTTTGTCTTTTTTGATTTTTATTTTGAGACACAAAACGAAACCTAGATCTAGACGTGCTAGCTAAAACCTAAGTGACTACATGCATCTAAGTGGGGCCATGGTAGCCGTGCATGGTGTGACAAACCCAAAGGGGACGTTCCTAAGTAAACTAACAGGCATGCATCAAAGTGTAAGCCATAAAGATCATAGCACGCACATAAACAAGAATCAAGCAATATTATTTATGCATAAGAGTGTCAAACACATCTACATTAGAAAGCATATAAATAGAAGAAATCCCTCACGCCGGAAAGTTTCCACTAGGGCCATCCGCTACGTGTGAGGGTGTAGGATAGACCGTGGGTATGCAAACCCGTCTGCACGCCTACCAACAAGGGAGGACGGCAAAACAAGGTATGGGAAACCTTGTGGCAGACCAATATATAGAAGAAAGAGGGGGGTGTTCACTCTATGGAGAAGAGAGGGCATGCCCAAGTGAAGAGAGGAGAAGAGGGTGTTGCACCCTTTGTGATCTCCTTCTTCTAGTTGCCCACATGAAGATGCCTTGGAGGAGCTTCTTCTTTAGCCATCCATGGTGGAACCTTGGAGGAGGACCCCTTAGAGGAGGGAGTGGTGGACGACCCTAGGGATTGGAGGTGGCGGCTCTTAGGGTTGGAGGGGAGGGTGGTCACAAGTGTGGAGTGGAGGAGAATGGGAGAGTGTATGTAATTTCGTGGCTCTCTCTTTGTCCTTATGGAAAGGCTCCATTTGGTTGCCACTTTTGGTGGCTCCAAAAATAGCCAATGCCACATTTTTTGGGATTTAGGTTTGATACAAGTTTTAGGGTTTCCAAGAGAGTGTGCGAGGGTTTGTTAGGGGTAAAATAGGAAGGGGTGTGTGTGTGTGTGTGTGGGTGTGTGTTTTTCGTAGGGCTAGGTTGTGGGTTTTGGTAGGATTAGGAGCTAAATAGGTTGGGTCAATCTAGATTAGGTGGGTATGGACCTAATTAGGTTAGGAAAGTCTAATTAGATAGGAGTGAACCTAATTAGGTCTAGGTCAAGTCTAATTGGATGTGTGCATGTGTTTAGGCTTAGGTAAACCTAATAGGTATGAGTCAATTAGATCCTGGGTGGATTTAATTGGGCTCAGGTGCACCCAATCAATTGTAGGTGCACCTAAATAGGTATGGGATGGTTCAATTGGAATAAGGAAAGGATAAGTAGGGTTATGGATAGTGGACTAGGCTTAGGAGGTCTCTAATTAGGTTTCCTAAGGTTTCTAAGGGTAGGGATAAAGCTATCCTCCTCACTCCTCTTATCTGGATCAGTCTTCTTCTTCCTTTATTGCTTTATTCCACTATCTCTTGCATCCTGGATCACTTTATTACCTGCAAATAGGAATAAAAATCATTAAATAGCAGGATATCTCATCTTATTCTAAAAAGACTGATGCAATGCATGATATGCAAGATATGAGTGCAATATCCACAATTTAAGCTAGGTTCAGGCATTATTTAGGTTGATTAGGACCCATGATTGTTGTGCAATCATACCCCCATGCCTAAACTTTGCTAGTCCCTAGCAAATGCAAGACTAAGTGCATGTCTAAGTTATTTACAAGTTCAATCCCTAAAAGACTGCTTATTCTTTTTATCAAAGAGCTTGACTAAAGATTTTCTCCTTTTGTCTCTTCCAGAAATCTAGAAATCCAGATACGTGAAAGTGCAGCTATGTAGCTTTTGCAACGGAATCGATTGAAAGGCCTGATTCACCTCTAAAGTCTATACTTAACCCATAGTAAAATTCTAGCATGATAGGCGGACTTCTTCCCTTGGGGCATCCGAGATATTCTCTAAGTTTCGTCCCAGCTTTAAGCTTAGGTAGAGAATTTTAGAGGGCAACGGTTGTTTATTTGGTGGCTCACTCTCAATTGGTGCTACATAGAAATTAGTACTATAGAATCTAGATTCCTAAATTATTAAGTAACCTAACTCAAAGAAAGACGAAAAAAACTATGCTCTCTTTTGGTTCGTTTGCATTCATTCTCTCTTTTTCTTTTTCTTTTCTTTTCTTTCTTTTTCTTAGAGCTCACAATCTCACTAGATTCACACATATGACTTGTATTTGGTGGTCTCACTTGGCATTAACACTTTAATTGAGTTCCATAACCCTAACACTAAGTCGGAATTCCTCAACCAGTATTCGAGCGGTCAGAAACACAGAAAGATAGGTTAAGATCTTATTTGGTGGATCTAAATTTATTTGGTGGTATTGCCTAAATGCAACTGAAATAAACACTAAATATCCACACACTCTTTTTCTTTACCTTTTCTTCTTTTTCTAATTTTTTTCTTTTTCCATTTTTCTTTTTTTTCACTTTTTTTCTTCCTTTTTTTTCTATGTATAATTTTTTTTTTCAACACAACACAAGCTAGCATACATTCATGAACTTTATTGAGGATGCATTATTAGGGATTGGTGGTACTCAAGAGACATTGGGTGGCTTATTTGGTGGAAGTGTCTACTCACGGCATCGGGAGAGACGAATAGGACAGTGTATTTCTAACATTGACATCAATACCCTCCTTTAGCCGAGGATTCCGTAAAGAATGGTCATAACCATCCACCTTAGCCTCAGTTTTATGAAAACTCGCTCTCCGCCTATTTGCTTTATTTGGTGGCTCTCAATATTTAGCACAAAAATGTATATGCAGGAACCAAGAGCAAAAATTATGCCTAATCTCTAAGTATCATTACCTAATTATCTAGGATTCTAGTTTCCTTGCATTAATCTTAGAGCATCAGTACACTATACTTTCATCTCACACTATTTGGTGGATTTTTGGAAGAAAATCTGCCTGACTCCCAAAACACTGTCCAAGGGTTCAGGAAAAGAAGCACTGCTTCTCCTCGACAAACTAAAGATGTTCATCAATCTTCACCGTGAATCCATTGCAAAATCTACATGTGAGTGAAAATTGTACTGGATTCCAGATTACAAGAATCAACTAGAGGATAAAATCCCTAATACATTCTTTTGATAAAAATCTTATTCATGAATGCAATACATATATATGCTATTTGTAACCTTTTAAAGTTGCACTTTGAAAATTTCCCAAATTCGAGTTATATACAGCTTGACCATAAATTTAGAACAAAAAGGTGAATGGATGAGTCAAAAGTGGCTGTTGCGAGCGATTTTTAGCTTTAATGAGAACATTGGAGGTGGAGTCGGTTGTTCTTAATTTAAGGACCCTAAAGTGCAATTAGCATGATACATGAAAGGTTTTTCCTAGGTGTTGGCAGAAAAAAATTTCAGTTTACAATTACTACCCCCCCCCCCATGCCTACTTTCTTGCATGTCATCATACATGAATATAATGAAAATTACTTAAGACAGGGGTAAATGGGTAGAAATCACCTGGGATAGCTCCTGAATTTTGACATTCCGCTTATTCCAACACCTAAAATTGAATATGCAGGGAAAATATGACAAATAAAATATGCTATATATAAGTGCTGAGATTAACACCTCCAGCTGGGTGTACACTCAAAAAGGATATATCAATACAGTATTAAGAGTGGCGAGTAAAATGATAAGAACTTTAATCTCATTCACCAATAGCGGGCCACAAATGTGGACCACCTGTCCATGAATTCTGAATCCAAATAATCGAAAAAATATTATGATGGGGCTTAAGAAAATCTACAGCCAAATGCTACAGAAGAAAGATGGATAATTGCAGGTGCCTGGAAGAAATGAATATGAAGGCATTTCGAAGAGGTAATGGAGAATGTGGGTGGTAGGGGTATGGGTGGAGTCGTGTGGGGTGAAATCATATGGGTCCTGATAATGGTGATGAATGGAAGGCATGACCCAAGTGATGTGGTCAGATCTCGAAATCAAGGTCCACTGATTAGTCTCTCTCTCTACCAAAGATGTTTGGGCATCATCTTCTTTTATCTCTTCAAAAATTTTCAATTCTAATTCCCAATTATCACATGATTCCCCAAAATTTTTAGCTTCCTCCGATAACTCATCATATGAAATCCCTAATAATCTTTCAATTTGTTGAATATCTATTTCATAGGGGGATATTTCCGCCTTCCCACTTAGATCAAATTGGGCATTAGATTTAGTAGTGAGTCCCTCCAAGAAAGTGGAATGGGTTGAATCATTGATTGAGGAAATTGGGCATTAGATACACCTGTACCTGATTCCCAGATCCCTACAGGACCTAAGACCGGCTCGCTTCGACTAATCTCAAGACCTAGTCGTCCAACAAGAAATAACGAAAAGCAGGAAAATAAACCACATTCACACATGCAATATAACTAAGCAGAAGAGAAGAACGAAGCAGTAAACAAAAGTAGAACAACTATCTCAAAATAATACATGCCACCATAACGACAACAGCGGAAAGAAAACAGAAAGTAACAAAAATAGTAGCTCAAGGGTCCAGTACTCACAACTATAGCAAGAACTAAAGAGCTGGAAAGAAAAACTACTACGGCAGGGCCCAGCTCCCTCTGCAATCCGAAACTCGGACTGCTCAACTCTTAGTTCTGAATAGGGTTACTAAAAAATAGAGTCAGCGAACACTGAGTAGAGTGGTGTTTATATTATTTATGTGCAAGTAATTAAAACAAGTAAGTTTTATTCTCATTTCTATTTATTTCATTTATGTATTTCTGGTTCCTCTATTTCTCAAAGTATCAAAGTATTTCTTAATCTTGCATGTTCCTCTTGGGAATGTTCTTAATTGCAGTCTTTTCCGTGGAGTAGAAGGTACACGTGGTGCTCTCCTGGCCGGGAGAGTCCCCCGTGATAGTCCTACACCCAGTCAACCACCCCGAGGTCACTGTCGAGATGTAGCGTTGACTACGACACGCGTGATAAGCTCACGGGTAGCTACCCCGCACTGACACGCGGTCAGTCGTTTCCGCTAGCAGGTAGCCCAAAGTATAGCACGGAACAGCATAGGACCTTGCCCTCTCAGAACAGGGGTCTCGCCTCTACACAGTCTGCATACCCTCGTCCGACTACCCCAGTTTTCCTGGCGGGCCTAACAAAGTCAGTGTAGGGTGGCCAGCTTAACCCCGGGCCCCATGGGGTGGCTAACACCCTCCCTACACTAGTAGCATGCCTCGACACCACGTATGCGAGGGCCCATAAGAGTCGGTGTAAAGTGGCCAATCCTAATCCCGGGTCTCAACCCAAGGGAGGCTAGCTCCGCTTTACACTAAAAGAACCTCTGTGCTCCTTAGTACTACGTACACAAGGGTCAACCAACTTCCTGTCTGCATTCTCGATTCCTTTCATACACAGGAGTTCTACTCCTAATTCCCCGTAGGGTTCATGCTCATTATTCATCTCATTTATCCACATTCAGATCTTATGTTTCAAAACTCGTTCCCCATCCATACACAGGCAGCTCGTGTTTTCATAATTCAGTTCTCAATCATAAACATGCAACTTGTAGTTTCATAGTTCACTTTCTCATTACAAATAGGCAACTCATAATTTAACACGCATCTCATAATTCATTCACATACAGGCAACTCGTATTCTAACATGCATCTCTTAATTACACTAATACCATTTGCTAGCAATTTATGTTAAACATGCATCAAGTAAACAATACAGCTCAAAACAGGCCCATACATTTCTACCCTACGGTTCATTCCACATCCTAGAGTTCGATCCGATTATTTCAAACAAGTACATTCTTATTTAAATATTAACAACTGAATTCAACCACTCTACCGGGTATCACGGGAGGAATGGGGGCCTGTGCCGCAGATCTCATCGTCTTCGCTGGCCCCGAACACCCCACCTACTAGTAACCTGTACCAGCGACTAATTTACATTAGACGAGGTCAAAATAGTAGATACTCAACACGAACACGTAGAGGAACTCAAGTGGAACACAGCGATACTTCATTTGTGGAAATCTGATTCCGTTTGGGCCCTAAACGGGCCAAAAACGAGGTTACCGACCAAAATTAGACGTCTGGGACTAGTGGCAGACGTCTTAAAAGACGTCAGAATTCACCTTACACTTCCTGCGGCTGCTTCAGATGTCCAGACTCTCTTTGCGACCGTCTAGGAGCAGCTCCAGATGACGGACAAGGCCTCCAGTTGTTTGGAATCACCTTTAGACGTCTGGCGACATGATCAGATGTCCAAAAGTACTTGGGAAAGTGCATCGCGTGCCTTCCCAAAGCCTTCACCTACGTACGAAGAACGCAGGCAAAAAATCAGCCTAACATCTTCTACGCTACAAGCTGCATGGCGGAAAGTAGAGCAGGAAGATACATACCTCGCGCGATATTGTGCTTTCAGACGTCCGACGTCAACTCCGAACATCCTGGTGCCTTGCTAGCTGTCTAGACAATACTCCAGATGTCTGATACTGGAAAACTTCCAGAACCAGAACCTCCTTCGCGCAGCTCTTCTCCTCGCAACGCCGCCAGCAGCACGTCGTAGCAGCTTCAGCAGCTACAAAAGGCCAGGAGACCACCTCCCCGAGCCCTTCCTCCCCACGCGCACGCCCGCCGCCGGCCGTGCGAGCTCCGCCAAGCTCCCGAAGGTCCTCTGACCTTCACACTCTCTTCCTTCCTCTCTCTTCCTTTCTCCCTCCCGTCCTCTCTTGCTCACCCTCCCTCTCGTCACTCTCGCTCTCCCTAGCCACTACCACATAGTGAGGAATGCTGGAGGTGGTGGTGGCTGGTGGTGAGGGGGTGAGGGTGGTGAGGAGGAAGGATTTAAATAGGATAGGTTTAGGGTTTAAGGGGGTGAGGGTGCGGGGAGAGAGAGGCCTCTGCGCCTCGCCCACGCGCAGAGCGAAAAAGGGACATACGCAAATCTCACTTTCAGACGTCTGGGCATGTGTCCAGACGTCTGGACAGACGTCTGACTGAAACTCCATATTTCTTATCCGACTAAAAAGGCAACAGGTCATTTCATCATAACAATCTTAAAGGAAGTTTCTTCCCTGAAACTTGATCTAGCTAGGGTGCGGAAAAAGAACGTAAAAACTCATAACAAACTTAAAGAAGACCGAAGTAGGTCAGAAAGCTCCAGGTATCGCTGCCTCAGGCTCCCAAGTCGCCTCCTCGTACCACTAGCTTCTCCATAGAACCTTCATGAGTGGTACTTGCTTCCATCTTAGGCTCCAGACAACTCTTTCTAGTATCTGTACTGGCCTCTCAGGATAGGTGTAACGAGCGCGTGCCCCAGACGTCTTTTAAGACGTCTGGGAGGTGGCCCAGACGTCTGTAAGGACGTCTGGGATCACATCCGGACGTCTGACCAGACGTCCGGGATAGTTTACAGACGTCTGGCGAACAGTTATGCTCGCACGGGATATTCGTCTGCGCGCCTGTGTGCGCAGACCTGCGATCCTGCATCTTCTCTGCGGCTGCAGGCGACTGCGACCGTCTCTCTCTCCTCTCCGCGCGGCGTTAAAAAGGGGGGGCGCGCCTCCCCTCCCGTCTCCACCATCTTCCTCCTTCTCTCCTGCTTGTGCGCGAGAGCGAGCGGACGCGAGGGCGCAGCGGCAGCGGCGGCCGCAGTAGGCGCGGAGGAGCTGCGGCGTGCGAGGGCGGGGCTCTGCCGTGAGGACGAGCTCGCCGGGAGCGGCTTGGCCGGCCGGCGGAGGGCGCAGGGGGCGCAGAGCGTCGCGGAGAAGGACCTGCTGCGGGCGGAGCAGCGGACGCGCGAGGTGCGACGCGGGCGGCGTCGCGAGCGGAGGCCGAGCAAGGTTCTGGTTCTGGAAAAATTTCCAGAATCAGACGTCTGGATTGATATCCAGACGGCAAGGTCGACGTCTGTGAGATCATACAGACGTCTGAAAGGTGAGTTTCCGCTTTCTCCTTCTTTTTGTCGACTGACCGTACTGAGGGAGGAGGGTTGGCTGTGCGCAGGTGTTCGGATTTGTCATCCTTTGCGAATCAGACGTCTGGAAGTTGTACCAGACGGCGGGAGTGACCTCCAGACGTCCGGAGAGACCATCGGACGTCTGGGATCTAGGAGAGACGTCCCCACGGACTTCTGGACGTCCGGGGAACCAAGCCGAACAGGTAATTCTCTGATCCACCATTTAAGACGTCTGGAAGGAGTTCCAGACGTCTGATTTTGCACAGTATCGTCTTTCTCGACCCGTTTAGGGCCCGTTTGGGCTCCATTTTCCGCGATTCGAGTTGCGTTCGTTTCAGAATTTATTCCTCTACCCGCCTACAGTAGCTATACACTGTTTTGAGACACTCCTTGTGTTTGATCCTTGTGATAGGACCTCGTTCGGTTGCAGTCTTGAGAGTCGCGGAGGCGCGCGGGATTCCCGACCACGCCCCCATTACTCCCGTTGTACCTGGTAGAGTGGTTTTAAGTATTAATAAAATCTGTTAAAGTATGGAACCATAACTAGAACCTAGGGCATTGCATGAATCCTAGGAATGAGAAATATATGGAATGATAGCTCCTAGGTGTTGCATGAATCCTAGGGCCGGAAAACTAGATTGTATGATAGATCCTAGGATATGGCATGAATCCTAGGATGGAAAAACTAGTGGAATGTATATTACTGCAGTCTTGGAAAAATGGAAAGGAATATATAAGCTGCCTGTGAATTTAATTAACAGTTGCCTGTTATGAACAAAGAAACATGTTTGAGATCATGGAAATTGAGAACGTGAATCTGGAAAGTGAAACATATGATGTTCTGAGATAAAGGGCTGGAACCCTACGGGGAATTAGGAGTGGAACTCCTGGAAAGAAAAGGAATGGAACTGAGATGTAGTTTGTACTGTCTCTTGGGTACGCAGTACCAAGGGAAGTACCTGTACCTGTTTTAGTGCAGAGTGGGGCCAGCCGCCCCAGGGACCCGGGGTTAGGCTTGGCCGCTCTGTACCGACTTGTTGGCCCTCGTGTACGTAGTACCGAGGAGAGCTAGTAGTGTTAGGAGAGTACTAGCTACCCCACGGGCCCCGGGGTTCTGCTAGCCTCCTTCACCGACTTGTTAGGCCCACTAGGGCAAACCAGGGTAGTCAGGCGAGGGTGCGCGGACTGTGGAGGGGCAAGGCCCCGGTTTGGTTACTGTGGAGGGGTTGGACCCCTGTTACTGAGAGGGCTCTTCCCTGGTTCCGTGCTGTGCTTTGGGCGCACCCGTTAACGGAAACGACTGACCGCGTGCCAGTACGGGCTAGCTACCTGTGCGTTTATCGCGCGTGCCGTAGTCACCGTTACGTCTGTCAGTGACCTTGGGGTGGTTGACTGAGGGTAGGATCACCACGGGGGACTCTCCCGGCCAGGAGAGCACCACGTGCTACTTCTACTTTTGGAAAAGACTGCAATCAAGATCGTCCCACGAGGACATCCGAGATCAAGTAAAGGATCTGAGAAGTAAATGAAATAGTGAGAAAAATTGAAAGATGTAAATAAAGGAAGTAATCGAACATAACAGCTACTGTACACTCTACTGTTGCCTTTAGTTAGTTTGCCACTCTACTCAGCGTTTTGCTGACGTGTTACACTCGTTACCTTTTTCAGGACCAGGTGTTGAGCAGCCAGGGTCGGCGGCTGCAGAGGACGCTGGGCCGAGTAGGGTCCAGTAGAGTTACTACAGCTTTGTACCTTCTTTTTGTTTCTGTTCTAGTGAGTAGTTTTGTTTCCGCTGTACCTTCTTTACCTGCAGTTTTTGTTATATGATAAATGTTGCTTTACTGTTGTGGTGGTACCTACTGTAGTAGTTTCTTTCCTTACTGCTGTACTTTCTTACTGTTAGTTATATTCATGCTGAATGTGGTTTATTTTACTGTCTTTTGGTTACTTCCTCGTTGGACGACTGGGTCTTGGGATTAGTCGAGTCGGTCCGGTTCTCGTGTCTCGTAGGGACTCGGGAATCGGGTCGTCACAATAGGTCAGGTCGTCACCCACCTCGATGCTCTCACGGCTCAGAACATGATTGGGATCGGCGACGTACTTTTTGAGGTTGGACACGTGGAACACGTCGTGCACTCCAGAAAGTTGGGGAGGAAGGGCAAGCCGGTAAGCAACGGGTCCTACCCACTCCAGGACCTCAAAGGACCCCACAAACCTTGACGCAAGCTTCCCCTTTCACCTCAAAATGTTGCAGGTCCTTCACGAGAGAAACACGAAGAAAGACGTGATCCCCAACCTCGAACTGCGTCTCTCTACATTTCCAGCCAGCATAGCTCTTCTGCCTACTCCTGATAGTGCAAAGTCGTCTGTGAATCTGCTTTATCACCTCCTAACTCTACCTGATCAGCCTGGGACCAACCTCCCACTTGGTCCCCACCTCGACCCAACTCAAGGGTGCAGTACACCTCCGTCTGTATAGGGCCTCGTAAGGTGCCATGCCGATGCTCGAGTGGTAACTGTTATTGTATGCAAACTCAGCCAGGGGTAAATACTCCTCCCAGGAGCCTCTCCAGTTTAGTACATAGGTGCGCAAAAGGTCCTCAAGTGTCTATATCGTGCGTTCTGACTGCCCGTCGATCTAGGGGTGGTAGGCAGTACTAAATCTCAAATGTGTCCCCAAGGCCTGCTGAAACTTAGCCCAGAACTGGGAATTAAAATGACTATCCCTGTCGAATACGATCTCACGTGGGACTCCATGCAGGCGCACCACATCTCTGATATATCGCTCTGCTAGCTGTGCTGGCCCAAAAGTGACTCGAACCAGCAGGAAACGTACTGTCTTCGTCAACCTGTCTACTATCACCCAGACCGCGTTGTGTCACCGCTGGGTAACTGGTAGACCCACCACCAAGTCCATGGTGATACTCTCCCACTTCCACTCTGGCACAGGAAGTGGCTGCAATGGCCCTGCAGGCCTCTGGTGCTTGTCCTTCACCTGCTGGCATACTAAACACTTCTGAACAAACTCACCAACATCCCGCTTCATCCCTCTCCACCAGAAGTCGCGTCACAAATCATGGTACATCTTTGTGTTCCGGGGATGTATGGTGAACCTGGACCCGTGCGCCTCCATCAAAAGCTCTCTTAACAACTCCTCGTCCCTAGGAATGCATAGACGTCCCCTCATATGCAGGATCTCGTCTGAGAAGGTCCCTTGTCAACATCCTATCTCGCAACGTCTGTAAGTACGAATTGGCCATCTGTTCTGTGATGATGCAGTCTATTAGCTCTGGTCGTGTTTGCCACGTCACTATCACTGCCCCAAGTACCCCTGTGACTCCCGGGGTCGCCAACTACCCAACTCCTCCATGAGTCTTCAACTTTGTGCCTGTAAACTGGCCAAGTGGGCGGGTGCCTTCCAGCTCAAGGCATCGACCACCACATTGACCTTCTCTAGGTGGTAGGAGATGTTATAATCATAGTCCTTCAGGAGCTCTAACCAACATCTCTGTCTCATGTTAAGCTCCTTCTGGTCAAACAAGTACCTGAGGCTCTTATGATCTGTGAAGATCTCGAAAGTCTCACCATAAAGGTAATGCCTCCATGTCTTCAGCGCGAAGACGATTGCTGCCAGCTTTAAGTCATGGGTAGAATAGCATGCTCATGGGGCTTCAGTTGCCGTGAAGCGTAAGCGACAATGTGACCCCATTACATGAGCACACCCCCTAACCCTTGCAACGAAGCGTTGGTGTAAACCACGAATCCGCCACTGCTGTCTGAGATGATAAGTACAGGAGCTGAGGTCAATCACTCCTTCAACTCTTGAAAACATGCCTCGCACTCATCTGTCCAGGCAAAGGGCACGTCCTTCTGGGTCAGTTGGGTCATTGGATGCGTGATCTGAGAGAATCCTCTGATAAATCGCCGGTAGTATCCTGCCAATCCCAAAAAGCTACGTATCTCTGTCACTGTGCGTAGCCTCTTCCACTAAGTACGGCCACTACTTTGGCTGGGTCCACAGCCAATTCATCTCCTGAAATCATGTGGCCTATGAAAGTAACCTATGGTTTATGATCCCATCACGCTTCCACTGCGCCACTCTAATCCCGAGAGTACACCCATATGCCCCCGAAGGTCACCACCATAAATGGATCTAAGTACGGCCTGAAAACACAGTTCATCAAATCCATGAAGGCAGTGGGGGCATTAGTCAGCCCAAACGGCATGACCAAGAACTCGTAATGCCCGTACTGAGTACGAAAAGTTTTCTTGGGGACGTCGGTCTCCCTGATCCTCAACTGGTGGTAACCTAACCTCAGATTTATCTTGGAGAACACTGTGGCATCTCACAACTAGTCGAAGAGGTCGTCAATCCTTGGCAACGGATACTTGTTCTTGACAGTGACCCTATTCAGCTGTCGGTAGTCAACACAAAGTAGTAGGGTGTCGTCCTTCTTCACAAACAATACAGGGGCTCCCCACGGGGAGGCACTAGGCCTCACAAAGCCCTTCTCCAACAGGTCCTACAACTGTGACTTGAGCTCTCGTAGCTCAAGCAGTGCCATCTAGTACGGGGACGATACTCCAAACATCTGATACTAGAAAACTTCCAGTACCAGAACCTCCTCCACGTAGCTGTTCTCCGCGCAACGTCGCCCGCAGCGTGTCGTAGCAGCTTCAGTAGCTGCAAAGGGATGAGAGACCACCTCCCCGAGCCCTTCTTCCCCACGTGCGCGCCTGCCGCCGATCGTGTGAGCTCTGCTGAGCTCCCGAAGGTCCTCTGACCTTCATGCTCTCTTCCTTCCTCTCTCTTCCTATCTCCCTCCCGTCCTCTCTCGCTCGCCCTCCCTCTCATCACTCTCGCTCTCCCTCGCCACTGCCTCACAGTGAGGAATGCTGGAGGTGGTGGTGGCTGGTGGTGAGGGGTTGAGGGTGGTGAGGAGGAAGGGTTTAAATAGGATAGGTTTAGGGTTTAAAGGGGTGAGGGTGCGGGGAGAGAGAGGCCTCTATGCGCCACCCGCACGCAGAGCGAAAAAGGGACGTACGTAAATCTCACTTTCAGACTTCTGGGCACGTGTCCAAACATCTGGACAGACGTCTGAATGAAACTCCAGACGTCTTATCCAACTAAAAAAGCAACGGGTCATTTCAATCAAAAACGGTGCATTCCTCAAATGATCTACCCAAATCACGGATTAGGTCCAAAGGTGCCTTTTGTGTTGGCTGAGTTCAGAATGCCTCCCTATGGTAGCAAGAATTAGTAGAGTAGCTAGTGGATAGAAAATATGGGTCACTAGACCCACTAGGCTGGTTGTTCCAGGTCTCTTTTTCCTTGGAGGAATGATAAGATTGAGATTGTGCTTGAGATCGTCTAATTTGCTCCAGGAACTTGGCACATTGATCTGTATAGTCCTTGTTATATTCCCGGAATTCAGCAACTATGGCTTTCAATTGGTTTTAATCTAGATAAGGGTCGGATCCATGAGGTTCAGGCTCTAAATAAGCTGGGGGATAAGGATGATCATATCCCAACTGGTTAGGATGAGTCTCTCAACCAGGAGGAGTTGAAATCATGGTTGGCTTAGGAGATGGAGGACCTTGAGGGTCAAAAGAATGATATGGGTTCATGTCTATTAGAGATAAGAGATAGTCTTCCTTAGGAAGAAACAACCAGCTACAAGGAGCTAGTGGAATTAAGGCAAAGGCCTAGGAAGAAAGATGAGAGAGCCCCAAATCAAGCAAACAAGCTAGCCTTACATTGTATACCCTAAATGGATCCAAACATGGTATCCTGAAATGGAACTGGGTTAAACCAACCCTTGAATTACTTGGCTAGCTAGAAGGGTTGGACCCCCTAGGACACCCCACACGGCGAGACACCACTAGAGGTTAACGTGGTTACCGCACCGACCTTTCTTGTCACTAGTTGGTCCAAATAGACAAGGCCTTGATTTTTACCCAATTAAATTTTAGTTACCAAGTAAATTTGTCCTGCCTAGGGTACGTCTACTTAGTTTTAAGCTTGGGCTTAGAGTGCTCTTACAATGTGATTGGGCATTTTGGGTGTGAGTGTGAAGTGCACAGACAAAGGATTTTCAATACAAGCTTTAATTGGTGTAGTAATTTTATAGTTCAAGTGCTTGTATTATTTTTTTTCTTTTAGGGTTTCCTTGTTTAAGTCAATTCAAACAAGGTTGTAGTGGAGCACACAACAAGTTTTGCAAGTCCCAATTTGTTATATGATTTCCTTTAAGTGTGGAATGCAAATGTGCTCGACCTTAGTGTGGAAACCCTATTATCAGATAGGTCTATATGATGACTTTAAGTCCAATAAGGTAGAAGTGGTGCGACCCAATCAAGGAAAATAATGGTCCTAATGCACCACTACTAAATGAAATTGACCTAATTGGTTGCCTAAGTTGAAATATAAATCAAATTCAATTTAAGTGGAGAAGGGAAGACAACCAATCAAATCAGATCCCCTCTGATGCAATCACACACAAGTCAGGCTCAGACGGGTTTGTTTTGGGTCTCGAAATTTAAACCCTAATGTGAAACACCAAGGGTTTATGCTTCTTCTAACAATCTGCAGTCAGACCTTAGTCTGACTTGAAATCACTCCCAAAATCAATAAATAAATCAAAATAAAATGAAATTTGGTAGAGATCTTATTTTATCAATAAGTTTTTCAGATAATATTTTTTTAACATTTTTACTATTTCATGAAATTTTTCATGAATTTTTATGTTCCAGAGGATCAAATAGACCAAATGGACCCCCTACAAGAAATGCAGTTTGAAACAAAATCAAATGAAATCCAAAAATTCTTCAAAATTTATAGAAAAAACTAAGTTTCAATGGATTTCCAACGCCACAAATTTCAAATCAATCTTATTTATGTAGAGGTCAGAATTACTGTTTGAAGTTGGATAAAATCATAGTACAAACTATTCTGACCCCCTTCCACTATACGAATTTTTAAAATTCATATAGTGTGAATTCTTCAAATAAAAGATGGATTTAGAAAGCCTGTTTGAAACCCTAAGATCAGACTAAATTCCAAGATTTTTGGATGCCTAATTTGATGGCAATAAATTTTTTAAAATCATCAATAATTTCTGATCGGATTTCCAAGTTTGACTTTGGTGTGTTTAAATAGTTTCCAAGTTAAAACACAAACCAAAGAAAGAAATTTTTTTTGTAAATTCAAATCCAAAAATTTGAATTTGAATTATATATATATATATTAACCTAAGAAAGCAACAAATAAAGGATGAATAAAATACCTGTGGTCTTCACCACGGGTCGATGCCTGTGCGGATCCTCGTCTTAACCTACAATCAAAACAAACAGAAGTTAAGCAAATCCAAATCTAAACTCACGCGTTGCCTCCCCAGCAACAGCGCCAGTTGACAAGTGCATTTTCGCACGTTTTGAAATTGTCAAAAATCATACTATAGTCGTGCTAAACCTTTGATCAAAATATTTAATTGATTATGAAACTCACGTATATTTCTTTTCTTTTTAGAATTTGAGTCCTGGTCGTTCGTCTCTAGGAGGCGTGAAAACAAGTCAAGATTTAAATCGACTTTTCTAACCTAAATCTAACCTAACCTAATATTTTTGTCTTTTTTGTGTTTTTTGACTTTTATTTTGAGACACAAAATGAAACCTAGATCTAGACGTGCGAGCCAAAACCTAAGTGACTACATGCATCTAAGTGGGAACATGGTGGCCGTGCATGGTGTGACAAACCCAAAGGGGACGTTCCTAAGTAAACTAACAGGCATGCATCAAAGTGTAAGCCATAAAGATCATAGCACGCACATAAACAAGAATCAAGCAATATTATTTATGCATAAGAGTGTCAAACACACCTACATTAGAAAGCATATAAATAGAAGAAATCCCTCACGCCGGAAAGTTTCCACTAGGGCCATCCGCTACATGTGAGGGTGTAGGCTAGACCGTGGGTATGCAAACCTGTCTGCACGCCTACCAATAAGGGAGGACGGCAAAACAAGGTATGGGAAACCTTGTGGCAGACCAATATATAGAAGAAAGAGGGGGGTGTTCACTCTCTGGAGAAGAGAGGGCACGCCCAAGTGAAGAGAGGAGAAGAGGGTGTTGCACCCTTTGTGATCTCCTTCTTCTAGTTGCCCACATGAAGATGCCTTGGAGGAGCTTCTTCTTAGCCATCCATGGTGGAACCTTGGAGGAGGACCCCTTAGAGGAGGGAGTGGTGGACGACCCTAGGGATTGGAGGTGGCGGCTCTTAGGGTTGGAGGGGAGGGTGGTCACAAGTGTGGAGTGGAGGAGAATGGGAGAGTGTATGTAATTTCATGGCTCTCTCTTTGTCCTTATGGGAAGGCTCCATTTGGTTGCCACTTTTGGTGGCTCCAAAGATAGCCAATGCCACATTTTTAGGATCTAGGTTTGACACAAGTTTTAGGGTTTCCAAGAGAGTGTGCGTGGGTTTGGTAGGGGTAAAATAGGAAGGTGTGTGTGTGTGTGTGGGTGTGTGTTTTTCGTAGGGCTAGGTTGTGGGTTTTGGTAGGATTAGGAGCTAAATAGGTTGGGTCAATCTAGATTAGGTGGGTATGGACCTAATTAGGCTTAGGAAAGTCTAATTGGATAGGGGTGAACCTAATTAGGTCTAGGTCAAGTCTAATTGGATGTGTGCATGTGTTTGGGCTTAAGTAAACCTAATAGGTATGAGTCAACTAGATCCTAGGTGGATCTAATTGGGCTCAGGTGCTCCCAATCAACTGTAGATGCACCCAATTATGTATGGGATGGTTCAATTGGATTAGGGATAGGATAAGTATTGCTATGGATAGTGGACTAGGCATAGGAGGTCTCTAATTAGGTTTCTTAGGGTTTCTAAGGGTAGGGATAAGGCTATCCTCCTCACTCCTCTTATCTGGATCAGTCTTCTTCTTTTATGGCTTTATTCCACTATCTCCTGCATCCTAGATCACTTTATTACCTGTAAATAGTAATAAAAACCATTAAATAGTAGGATATCTCATCTTATTCTAAATAGACTGATGCAATGCATGATATGCAAGATATGAGTGCAATATCCACAATTTAAGCTAGGTTCAAACATTATTTAGGTTGATTAGGACTCGTGATTGCTGTGCACCTCTAGCTGGTACATGGCGAAGGCCATTCGGCACTCTGCAGGAGGGTAGAGGGTGTTGAAGATCTTCTCCATCTGCTAAAGCCAATCTTCTGCCTCAGACGAGCTCGCCTCCCCTTTGAAAGAAGGGGGCTTCAGCTTCTGGAATTGGGTGAAAAGCTCGTGGTGGAGTCACAACAGAGGAATGGGTGTACCCCCCACAGGGAGGACTCGTGCTCAATAGTGTCTAAGGGTGGGGGTGGTGGAGGATCACCCCCTCCCCTTCCAGCTCATCCAACATTGCGGCAGCTCAATTGCCTCACAGAGGACTCCCCCTCCACATCCTCAAGGAGAGGTGGCTGAGGAGGCTGCTGAAACTCCTCCCACACTATATCCCGGATAAGCTGGGCAAGGTCCTGGGCCTGGATGCCCAGGTGGAGGGGTGGATCGACTGTCGCCTCGAGTCCGACATGTCTGCTCCTACGACCACGCCCATTGCCACGTCCGTGGCTTGCCTCAAGAGATCCTCGACGGAGCATCTCCTACAAGGAGATGGAAGAAAAGGATTAGGGATTGTCAATGACACTGGGTTACAGAAAGAAATAGGACTCAGAAGCAAAGATCAAGATAACACATTGTGATGGCTATCCTAGCTACATGCATATGAGTGGTTACTTCCGGACCATTTGGTTTATTCTCGGGACGACCTTGCTCTGATACCACCTTGTTATGACCCGGTCCCGGCTCCCTACAAAACTCGAGAACAGCCTGCCTCGACTAAATCTCAAGACCCAGTCGTCCAACGAGAAATAATCAAATGCACAATCATTCCACAGCCACACATGCAATGTAGCTAAGTAGAGAATAAATAATAGGCAGTAATGGAGAAATAGAACAAAAATCCCAAGGTGCTACACGCCACAAGTTGAAAAGTACGATTACAGACATAGCCATCACAATCTAGAGATATAACAGAAACAGGCACTAGATGTTAAAAACACTCACTAACAAAAGAAAGAGACCTCTGAAACGGAAAATAGCGAAGGTACAACTATGGCTGGGCTTGACTGGGCCCAGCACCCTCTACAGTCGGTGGTGTTGGCTACTCAACTTCCTGACCTGAACATGGTTATATGTATTTGTGGTCAGCTAATGCTAAGTAGAGTGGTGTATATGTCATTTATATGCAATTAAACATAAAGGAACAAGCAACTAACTAATCATACAATTTATGTATTATTATATGTTTTCGTTTAAATTATTTATATGTTTCTGATTCGATTTCTAGTAAGGGTCCACAACATTTCGTAATCCACTTGTTCCCTAAGGGAACGATCTTGATGCAGTTTTCCCGCATGCAGGATGTACACGTGGCATTATCCTGGCTAGGAGAGCACCCCATGGTAGTCCTACACTCGGTCTACCACCCCGAGGTCATGGCCGCAACGTAGCGATGACTACAACACGCTAGATAAGCGCACGGGTAGCTAGTCTGCACTGTCACGCGGTCAGTCATTTACGTTAATGGGTATGCCCAAACATACAACACAGAACAGAATAGGGGTCGCACCCCTCCATAGTCTGCGTACCTTCTCCCAGCTATCAGGATTGCCCAGTGGGCCTAACAGGAGTCAGTGTAAGGTAGCCAATCCTAACCCCAGGTCCCAACCCAAGGTGTGGCTAGCTCCCCCCTACACTAAAGGGACAGTAGCTCTCCTTGGTACCACGTACACATGGACCAGCTCACTTTCCATACCCAAGTCTAAACAGTCAATCAATACGCTCGTAGGCAATAGGTTCCCTCGTACATCAAATATCTGTTTCAGTATACTTTGAGTTTCTTTCCTAGTTCCCCGTAGGGTTCATGCATAGTACTCATCTAATTTTATTTCGTGGCATGCATCTCTATCACATACTGATTTCTAATTCATACAACAGGCAACTCATAATTTAACAAAATAAATCATCATCAACATGATAAGCGATCACCTCATCATTTAAATATTCCAGTTATTATAGTATGAAATTTATAAATATGCATTCCCAAATTTTATAACATGCGAGGTTCATACACTGAATATAAACCATTTACATTCTCAATCCTAGGGTTCATCTCATAACCTAGGTTTCAAGAAAATATTTCTAATTTAACATGCACTTTACTAATTCAAACCACAGAAGTAGAGAGGACCACTCTACCAGGGTATACGGGTGGTATGGGGGCTCGAATGGTGGACCCCGATGTCTCTTTGGGTCCTATGTACACTACGAACTGGAGACCTATAACAATGACCAACATGTCAAACGAGCTCAAAATAGTATAGACACTACACTAACACGAGAGAATTCCGAAAGAAAACCAACGATACTTTGTGAAAAATCAACTCCGTTTGGGCCCTAAATCGACCCAAAAACATGTTTCTTGTCCCAGACGTTTTAAACGAACGTAGTAGCTCACCTTGCTCTCCTGTGCCTTTTTTAGACGTCTAAAATCCTTCATAGTCATCCGAGGGTGTCTCCAAACGTATGGCATTGCTCCCAGTCGTCTGGGATAGCAGTCGAACATCTGACGATGCTCCTAGATGTTCTAAAGTGCCTCGAATGTCGTGCCAACACACTTTCCCAATGTCTCTGGCCCTTGGCACTCCACGTGCTTTCCAGATGTCTTAAGTCCATCCCAGACGTCTGGTGAACCCGCCAGACGTCTGACAAATGTCGCAGACATCTGAATCTGCGGAAATAATGCTCATAGGACCTCCTATGAGCCCTCCTCCCATACCTGGAGCTGTAGCAGCTCCCTGCGATGGCTGCTCAAGACCTCCGACCGCCCTCCTCTGCCTCCTGTACACCCTTCTCTCCTCCTCCTACTCCCCGCTCTTCCTCTCCTTCTCCCTCACTTGGCTCCTGTGGTGGTGAAAAATGGAGGAGGGGGGAGGGTTTTATGGGTTGCGTTGGGGATGGGGGTATGGTGGGGGGTATAGTGTATGGAGTATGGTGGCATTTGGGGGGGGGGGGGAGGTATGGTGGGCGGTATGGAGGTGTGTGGTTGGGGGGTTTGGCATTAAACCCCTCAAGGACTAAAATATTTCGTACAGGATCCTTTTAGTGCATAGAAATTGCGATAAGGTCCCTAAATTTTAGAAAAAAAACCAAACGGCCCTTTATGAAGGGTCGTTTCACTCCCTTATAATAGGAATGGAGAATCTCTTCGCACATATCTGCAGATAGATGGTCGAATCAGCTGCTACTAGGATTCTCCCCACAAAGGACATGTATCACAACACCAGGAGCCCGAAGGCCACTCTCCCAGAGCCACATCGTCAATCAATGGTCAAGAGGGTACCCGTGGGCCCATGCATGCACGTAGCGCACGCAACCTATGTTGAAGTCGCTCGGTTGGGTAACCAACATCATTTCCTTTATATCGCTTAAAGAGGTCGTTAGTTGCCTATGTGGGACTATAAGTCCCCATTTCCTTCAGCACACACATCTTACTCCAACTCTAGATACAACGATCGATTGCCATCACATCAAATCTCCACTTGCCAATGTAACACTCTAGATCGAGAGATGTATATTTCTTCTCTCAATTCCACTTCTCAATTTGATATTTGAAACTTTCCAACTCATCTAAATCTTCCTCCCAAATAAGATTGATGCCATAGTTCAGCAGCAGTTACAGCTCAGCATGCGATCTCCAAATTGACTCGATAAATCACTCACTCTCTTGCTTAAGGGTCTCTAACATTGCCTAAAGGCATTCCACATACCTAAAGATGAGAATGGAGGTGTTTGATGCTTAGGAACTCAAGGAAGCTTCAATGCTTCCGCTGAGACACAGAACAGACCCAAGAAAGACTCAAATAGTTTTAATCAACAGGTTAGAACCTCTGAAGTAGTTCTAAATAGCTTCGAGAGATTAAATCCAACTGAATTAAGCTAATTTTGACTTGGAATTTCATTTGGAATGCTATGAAACCTATTGGAGATAGAACTGGACCCAAACATAATAGAGTTGACATTAGACATTATTGGCCCTTGAAACTCGCTAAAATTGACCTCAATGAGTTCTGAATAATGTAAGGATAAAGATTCCACTCTTCAAATTAAGCTCAGAAGTCTTAAGCTCCAATAATAGTCAGAGTTGACCTAATCAAGCATAAAAGTTGACTTTAGACTCTAAGGAGTTTCAACCTCAATTGAATGCCCAAATCGACTTAATTAATCCTTAGGAACTCGATGGACTTATTAAATAAAGAAATTAATCCTTCTAACATCAGTTTCCAGGTCTGCGCCTAAGTTCAAAGAAGGACTTGTTCGACAAAACTAACTAGAGATTTAACAACCTATTCAGAGGTTGTTCTAAATTCTAAAGGTCCTACTAAAACTTATGGACCTACTGTGAAGGTTTGGGATCAAAGGAATCAATAGCCTCAACTCTGTCGAAGCTAAGGAAGATAGGTCTGGTCAGAGTGATATAATCAATAAAACTTGAACTGAATGTGTGGATTGTGATCAGTAACTCATAATTAAGTGATCTAGAACTTCTCTAAGTGTTCAATCACTGTAACTCACTATTGAGATCATCTGAGCTCACTAGAGCTCTGATGATCTACAGATTTGGTCTCCAGACATAGAAACTTTATGACATACTTGAAGAAATGGCTAAAAAACTTCCTGAGCTTCTCCCGAAGTGCAAGAACTTATCAATTAACACAATGAAGGAGTAGAATAGCTGCATGAACTCAAAACACTTAGAAATCAAATTTGAATCTATAAGAATATAAAAGAAGTAGAATCACTCAATTGAGTAAGGTGAATCACTCTTTGAGTGATTGCAATGGTCATAAGATGATCTAATTAGGTGAGAAGACTCTCCTGACCTCTGCCATTGACAGCGGATCTCAGGAGTAGAGATGATTTAGACATTTTGCGTATGTAGACTAATTAAGTCAATTAAAGGGTGAAGAATGGCCCTTGTAGTGTCAAGAGGGTAATGGAGGGCCTGAATGGATATGGAGATCAATCTCAAAGTTCGCCATGGATAGTGAACTTCTTATGTGGAGGTGAAGAATGGATTAGAAGAGTAGGTGTCAAATTAAGTGATTTGAGAAGCGGATTGTGATTATGAAGAGATACAGAAGGTGATCGAGTGGTGTTACGACCCGAACCCGGCTCCTCATGGAACCCAGGAATGGTTCGCCTTGACTAATCCCAAGACCCAATCATCCATCGAAAAATAGACCAAATATATATATAACATTCCATACATGTACCGTAGCTAAGCGTTCAATGAAAGACAGAAAGTAGAACAATAATCTGAAATAGACATTATGTCATAGGAGAAAAATAGAGTTCACAACATAACTATCACAACTGAAATTGAAAGGTAGAAAATAGGGCTACTAGTTACAACATGAAGAAAGAAAAGTACCACAAAGACAGTAAGCTAAAAACTGACTAAGCCTGGGCTTGACTAGCTCCAGAACCTTCCGCAGCCGGTGAAACTAGCTGCTCACCACCCTGACCTGAACATAAGTAGCGGATGTCAACTAAACGCTGAGTAGAGTGGCAAACTTAAGAACATTTAATGCATTTAACTATTAAAAGTAGTAAACCATTTTTGCAGTTTCAGTTATTTATATAGTTAACATCTAGTTCTATTCATAATCACTAGTTGTTTAGTGTTTAGGCATTCTAGTAAAGGTCCACGTCATCACTTGATTCACATGTTCCCTATGGGAACGATCTTGTTGCAGTTTTCCAAAGATGCAAGATGCACACGTGGCACTCTTCTGGCCAGGAGTGTACCCCGTGGTAGTCTTACGCCCGATCTACCACCCCAAGGTCACGGTCGTGATATAGTGGTGACTACGGCACGCGCGACAGACACACGGGTAGCTACCCTGCACTAACATGTAGTCAATCCTTTCCGCTAATGAGTATGCTCTAATGGACAGCATAGAACAAAACAGGGGCCATGCCCCTCACCAATCTGCGTATCCTGGCCCAACTATCCTGGTTTGCCCAGTGGGCCGAACAGGAGTCAGTGTAGGGAGGCCATTCCTATCCTAGGACCCAACCCAAGGGGAGGCTAGCTCTCTCCTTACACAAAAGTGACAGTAGCTATCTTTGGTACCACGTACACGAGGGCCAACTCACTTTCTGTACCCAAGTCCAACCAACCATCATGCCTGTATAGGCGAGTTATTCTATCAGAGTTTCCATGTCACAGCAATTTAGTTACTTTTCTAGTTCCCTATAGGGTTCGTTCATAAGACTTGTCTCACACCACAAGTTGCATGTATCTCTATTCACATTCAGGTTTCAAGCATGGAAATAGGTAGTTCGTAATATAACAGTAAAAGTATTTAACCACATCATTTGAGTTACCATTTTCTCACAAGGTGGAATGTTGGTCATACATATTTAAGCTATGTCAAGTGAGGCTCATACATTGAATGTACACATACATCATTCTAAATAATAGGGTTATTTCATGACTTAGGGTTCAAACAGAAATCTCTAGTTTTAACATTCGCATAATCCAAATCACTGAAAAGGAGTAGGGAAAGACCACTCTACCAAGGGGTACGGGTGATATGGGGGCACAAACGATGGATCCCAACGCCTCTACAGGAACCGTGCGCACTATGAACTAGAGGTCAACACCAATTTAATGGTCATACAGGGCATCAACCTCATTGTCAAACATTTCAATACATAAAATAGCCTCAAAACAATGTGGAAACAACTCTAAAATGTAGAAAATTTTACGAGCTTTCCAATGATACCTTGTTTGCACAATTCCAACCTCATTTGGGCCCTGAACCGACCCAAACACTCCTCTTGGTTCACCTGAACCGGACCAGGGGGGCTGGTTTGGCTGGACCGGCCCCCTGCCCGCGGCAAACGCGCGCACTGATTGATATCAGACGTTTAGGGTGAGCCCCATACATCTTAAACGCACGCAGGAACCCGCCTAGCGCTCCTGCTTCTCCTCTCATCGTCTACTACGTCTCATGGTTGTCTAAGGGTGTAGCCGGACGTCTGACACCTCTCCCAGCCATCTGGGGTTGCAACCGAACGTCTAACACCACCTCCAGACATCCGAAAGCACCTCGGTCACCGACTGTGCACGCTTTCCCAACACCCTTCTCCCCTGTGCAGCTCACCTCCCCACACGAGCACGATCTCCGAGCCTATACGCAACACAGACGCCTCGAACAGGTCTCACCTCAGGTCCTACATGCGCTCGAACGTTTGAAGCTCATCGTGGACGTCTGTGGATCCCCCCAGCCGTCGTAGACATTTGATGGCCGCAGGAGATGCACCCAAACCTCACACATAGCACTTGCTCACAGCTCACTCTACCTCGTCTGCTGCGCTCCACCTCGAGCCTTATGCTGAAGCAGCTGCAGCAACGCGCTCTTCTCCTTCTCGACCTCTCCTTCTCCCTCTAACTCCCTCTCTCGCTCTCCCTCTCCTTCACTTACTGCAGGTGGGGGTGGTGACGCCGCAGGAGACAAATGGGAGGATGGGGGTGCAGAAAACAAGGAGGGGGTTTTTAAAGGATGGTGGTAGGGTTTTGGGGATGCGTGGGGTAAGGTGGGGCTAGGGAGATTTACACTTGACCCAGCAGAATGAAAATTGGGGTGTTAAAATTAAGTTTAGCCCCTTTGAATGTCATAATATTCCGCACGAGGTCTCCTTGGTGCATGAATAATTACAACAGGGCCCCTAAGGTTTAGGAAAAAGCCAAATGATTCTTAGGAAGGGTTATTTCAAGTGGTGATTAGAGCGGATTGGTGTTTGGCGAGGCTTGAAGTGGCTCGCTTGAGTCGAAGAAGATGGTCTAAAATATGACTACATTACTCCTACTCCTAACTGCCTAAACACCTAAATTTAATCTACAAACTATGCCTAATGCTACTCTACTTGTTTCTTGGACGAAGGAGGTGAGTGACTCTATCTTTGGCATGCCATAGATGAGAAGAAATTAGATGGTTGAAGAGACGCACTCCAACGAGAAAGGAAGGCAGTGAGAAAGAGGAGATGGACGCTCCCATGCCCTGTCACATCACCAGAGAGGAAGAGGAGTTGAGAGAGACGAGTGATTCGACTAGAATCGCTTCGAGAGAGAGGTGAGAGGTCACCAAAGGGGAGGATGAATAGACTATTAGCAACCATGATGGGGGAAGAGGGATAGGGGATTGCTAACCTCTAATCGGAGGTCGAGAGGTCTATTTATAGGTGGAGGGGGAGCTATGGGAGGATGAACCTGGTCGCGAGAATGTCTAGGTGCATGGTAACCACCATCATCGTGTCTGACAACGGTGAGGTTACCTCGCCTGAAAAGGATGGTTAAAGGCTCATCTGAGTCATCAGATGAAGTTGAGGCAGTGAACGATGTCTAATGGCTAAGACGGTGGAGTTGTGATGTTTGATGACTGGTGATCCAAAGGTGCTGTCACCGGCGAATGGAGACCATTCGTGAGGAAGAAGGGAATGAAAGGATGGGTACACAGGGACCCAAGTGAAAGTAATGAAGGACCTGATTATAATAAAATGGACTTAATTATCATGAAACCTAGGGACTAAAATGTAAATAGTGGATTTTAATGATTAAATTAAATTATTTCTTTTCTAACTTTTTATATATTCTTATACATATGATAAATAATATGTTTATGCCTTGGAATTACATCTTTGTCCCTTTTAGCTATACTTAATGTAGCGATTAACATTATTATTTTAATTACTAACTTAGGTATTATAAATATATAAGCCCATATGTAATAATTATGGTCAGCTAAATGATTAGATTCAAATCCTAATTATTAATTAAACATAAATGAATGTTTATTAACCAATGATTTAGATATTTTATCATACAATTAAGGTCCTTACTATTATTACCGTATTAAATAATTAACCCTATTATAATGTTATTCACTAGTGATTTTACTAGGTAAACTAGTTAATTCTGATGATTTAGGAGCTATGATGAGTTCCTCATCAATTTACAACCAAACAGGTGGTACTTGCAAGTCAGGCTTAGAATAGAGTTGAATAGATGCTAAGATTATGCATAACAGGGCGAGCCTAGAGAATATAGGTGGTCCAAGATGTCGATGAGCTAATGATGTATAGTTCTGCCAAATGCTCGCCAGAGAAAGGTAATAATGGGGCTCTCCCCAACCACCTTAGGAGGTCTCATGTGATATGCATGAATAGTGACCTCCAAGTATGGAGGATGTAAAGGATCTTCCAAAGGATAAGGGGCTACTAAGGAAAGCACCCCTGGGGTGGTGGAATGATTACAAGCATCAATCCACACCCGTCACTCCACTCTGGGATGTATTGGTCTGATGTTATCCCATGATAGAAGAAAAATGAGCAAGGACTTAAGCCAAGTATTGTCTAAGGATTCTAGATTTTTAGGTTGTGGGATATTCATTAGATCCAAGGGAAGGCTTGGTTGGTTCAACATCCATTCCTAAAAACCTTTCAAGTTCCTCAATATCCTCCCTAGCAAACCTGGTGAAAGAATTCAAATCAATCTGCATGTTACTAGTGATCAACTTAGGTAGTGAAGTAAAATTCACCTCTTTGTCTAGGCAATTCAGAGATTGACTCCTTATCACTCTCATGTGACTATAGATCAGAAGCAACAAATTCTGGGAATCCTTTGAAATTGGTAATTTCTTCCCTGAGTACTTTTTGTTCACTTATTTCCTTATCGGGGGATTTGTGTGATTCCTCATCCAAAGTATGGGTTGCTTCCCTATTTTATATTAAATCATGAGGAGGATCAGTTTCCAAGATAGAAGCAGAATGGAATCCAAATGCAATTAAATCCTTGGAGTCTTCAGGGGGTAGATCCTTAAACAACACATATTCCTCCCTAGAATCGCTCTAAATTCTTAGTCCAAGTTCCTCAAAAGTTTCCATGTCCTCCTCAAAGATCACTTCCTCATCTACCCAAGTCAAAATTGCTCAAATGTTGCACAATCAGTTTCAAAATCCTTAGGGTAGTCTTTCTAAGGTGTATATTCCTTAAACCAAATATTTCCATCTTCAAACAGAAGTAAATCAGGCCTAGGTTCCTTAAGGTTGGGTTGGGATTGTAATTTCGGGCTAGGAGGGGGTGAGATTTGCGATATAAAAATAATGCAAAAATTTAAATGAATAATCTCACAAAATGCAATCACACAAGGACACAAGGATTTTTAGGTGGAAACCCAAACTTGAGTAAAAACCACGGCCTAAACCTCTCGGTTTATGATTTCTCGATCTACTTAGTATACCAATCCACTAATCGTGTTACTTAAACAAGGGTGACATAACCTCTTACAACCACACTACCTTACGACCAAAGGTAGTGTACATCAAACCCTCCTCTCCACGACGAGTATTTTGTCTCGCGAAGGAAACAGGAATTTGCATAGTGAATACCCAACTAATAACAAAAAGAGAAACAAGTAAACCTATAGAGCCACAAAGAGTAATTTAAACTATGCTACTATAGGTAAGAGTTCTCCCCTTAATCGGAAGTATGTAGATGTGATCGCGACAAAGTTTTGATGCTCTTTGATTTGTTGAATAAGGCTTGGAGAGCAAGATCACTTTCTTTCTTAATGATTCCTTCTCTGTGACACAGAGTATGGAGGTAGTATTACTTAGGTGTGTCTTGGCTTAGGAAGGGTGCTCATCTATTTATAAAGGTCCTAAGAAGTGTTTAAAAGGCTTAGGAAGCCTCTTATAGCCGTTAGGAACAAGGCTCAAGAGATTGGGCCAAAATTACAACTAAATCAAGGTCATTATGACTCTGACAGAGTTATCAGACGTCTAATATTCAGGTCAGACGTCTGATCAAACATCTGATGTAAAGTTTGGACGTCTGCCCTAAAGGGTTAGAGTCCCTAATCTTATTGTATTGAAACAGGGATCTAAGTGGACGTTCGATGTGCTATAATAAGACGTCTGGCACTAAAATTGGACATCTAATAATAGGCAAGTTTATTCCTATTTTGACCAGACCCAAATAGGGTTCTAGAGTTTATTGGTCAGACAACAAATTGGACTTCTGACTTATGGTCTAGACATTTGGAAAGAGGATTCTCTAGGAGAATGGATTTCCCAAGAAGCTAATGACTATAATTGCCTGACAAAAGTAGATTTGGATCAGAATTAGCCTAACGACTTTTTTTCAGACATCTGGTCATGTCTATAGCCGTCTAATAACACTATTATTATGATTAATAGTTAATTCTAGAAGATAATGATGTGAGAGGCCAACAGTCCTTTAATTGGACGCCTGGCAATAGCATCAGACATCTTCTAAGATGTTTGGAACTAAGACAGGACGTTTAACTAAAAAGGCACAGGTTGTTAATTTGAAACCTAGATAGTTAGACGTCTAGGTCAAATATCAGATGACTTAAATGTCACTATTAGACGTCCGATAACCATGTTAGACGTCTGATTAGACTATCTAATTTCTATTTTGGTTTTCTGTTTCTATTTTAAGGTTTGGCTAAGTGTCCTAGTGATGTATAAGTGTTCTAAGGACTAAGGTATGGATCTTTGGGCTCTTTAAAACGTATCTAAGTAAATAAAAGAGCAAAGACAAAATACAAATACAAATTACATGAAAGAAAAATATCTATCCTATTCCTCTTGTCTTCAAGTTCTTGCTCCATGTGAATCTCCGTATACAATTCCGCCGTGGATACAAGTTTGAGCTTCTTCACACTTGAATCCATTTGCATTATTCCTGAAAACTTAAGCTTAAATGCAAATACCAAATACCAAGTGTTTTGTTATCATCAAAATTAATGATCATGGAGCCATTGCACCAACAAGGATACCACATCAAAATTGACAGCTGGGATGGGTGAAAAGAAGTGATTACAACCCTACTCAACGAGGATGTCATTGGGGTCGAGTACTTCCAAAGGTTCAAACCTCCTTTAATTTGATCACAATATGATTTGGATGGTTCCTCAATTGATTTCTCATATTCCTCACGTGACCACCTTTTGAATCAAACTTTAATGTATACCTACTCCGCATAAAGGACTCTTCATCCTCTCCCTCCTTATCGCGTGGACCTCTCAAAGAAGGATCATCTAACATGGAGGGATCAGGATCAACCTTAGTGGTGTAGCTAAGGTGTTCAATTGTGTTTTATAGTCTTTGATTATTCCTCAAAATCTCTCCAAGCTAAGCATATATCTCATTTTGATTTTTGTTGAATCTGTAACTTAAGGGTGGAGAGACTACAATCAAATTCGAGAGGAAAATTAGTTTCAGGCTCATGTTCAATTTTATTCTTCCAATTCTAAGTATTCCACAAGAGATCTCCTATACTTGTATGGATTTCATTTTGGTATTTAAGGCATTCTAGTTGAAAGGGAGAGTGATTTTTGTCAACTTGTGGAGGATAATCAGATTGGGTGTCAAGTTATCTAAGAGTGTAAGTCCAACCTTGGGATGTTAAATTATGAAGATAGGGTGGGTTGGGTGTGGCTTTAGATGTAGGGTATCCTGCTCCTGGGATTTGCTCAAGATTATTGGGGGGCATCAAACCAATACTCCTATAGTAGGAGTATAGTGGATCCCATTGATAACCATTGCATCCATCAAAGGATGGATCATTTAGGGTTAT
Source organism: Thalassia testudinum (assembly GCA_037157565.1). Taxonomy (NCBI): domain Eukaryota; kingdom Viridiplantae; phylum Streptophyta; class Magnoliopsida; order Alismatales; family Hydrocharitaceae; genus Thalassia; species Thalassia testudinum. The sequence goes on from JAZHRO010000055.1 coordinate 132,706,022, forward strand.
GGGATCATGGTTAGGGGGTAGAAGTGGGTCGGTAGTGTCATTGTGGTGGGAGGGTTGAAGTGTTGTGTGGGTAGGAGGTAGAAGGGTGGTGATAAAAGTTGTCCATTCCAAGCATACCATAGACAATGCAAACAAAAGGCAGTGAGGACTTGCTTTTCAATTGGTTTTAGGATTAAATAAGTTGTACACACCTTACGAGTTCTATGGACCTACGTATGTGCCTAATGACCTACTGCCAAGGTGGGTTAGCTAGAAACTTGGATTGTCTCCACTGGCACCTCGGGGCTTTGATGGAAGGCAACCCAATGGCTTGTCAACTAACTACCTTGCGGCGTTAAAGAGGAGAGATGGAAGGGGTCTTCTAGTGACGTTTTGTGCATGTTCATGTGAAACTTCTGTACATCACAACGTAATTTTTTGGTGTTTTGAAAAACTATTGCAATCATGTTCTTGTCATCAATTAAGGTCACTTGATTTTAAGATCAACTCCTCTTAAATAGTCCCAATTTTATTTTTACGTGAAATCTTGGTTAAATTAATTTAGACAAGTATGTGGTCTTGATTATGTTCCTTTGAGATGCAAATGAATGGCGGGTCTCTTATGCAGAGTTGAAGGGTCATACCTGACTTCTGCCATCATCATGTAAGTATGCAGCAGTGTAATGAAATAAAGGTCTAACAATAAAGATCTAAATGCACGTATCCCAGTAGGCAACTGATAAACACCAGTTTATTATCATTCTTAGGCTAAAATCACACCTAGTTCCGAAGGTTTCTCCATTCACACTATATATTAGGCTGCATTTAGGCATTTACATGCATTTAGAGTTTAGGCATGCATTATTAGTTTTCTTGTCATTTTATGTATTGATACATCTCATTTGTTTTTGCCAAGGATGAGGACAGAGTAGAAATTGACAAAACGCTGACAATGTGAAAGGAAGAAAGACAAGTAGAAGATAGGAATCTCAGCCAGCTGGATCCCAATTCATTCCAGTTCATCTCAGCTAGATCCTAGCTCATTCCATCTCATCTCAGCTGGATGCGGCTCATCTTCAGCTCCTTCCAGCTCATGGCAGCTCAACTCCATGGAGCTTAGCAACTAGTCTTGAACTAGCTAGGTAAGTTAGTTGAAGAGTCATCAATCAGCTGAATTCCAACTCAGGACAACTCATCTCCAGCTCAACTCCTTCAGGCTTAGATATTAGTTAAGAACTAGCTAGCTAAGGAGTCTTCAGGAAGCTCAGCCCTAGCTCACCTCAGCTCCAGACAATCTAAAGTCAACTGCTTGTAGTTGAACCCTACTCAGTTTAGCTACTAGCAAAGAACAAGCTACCTTATAAGCTAACTGCTAAGTCCACAGGAAGCTCTTCATCAGCTTCTCTCAGCTCTATGGAAGTACAGAACAGCTCAAATCATCTCAATGCTTCTACTCATAGCTCCAACTAACTATTAGCTTAGCTAGCTAAGCTAGCTCCTACTCCACCTCCTCTCTAATCCACATGGCCGTCCACCTTATTCCAAAGCTCCACCAAAACCACCATCTTCCTTCTCCTTCTTGGCGCCAAAACAAACCCATAACCACCTCCATTTTTTGGCACCAACATGCCCTGCAATCACCACCAAACAACATCTCCACCACCCATTTTTTGGCGCTAAGAAGACCTCTACTAGAACCCTAGGGTTGGCGCCAAACCATGGCACCCCTTCATGGTTGGTGCCACCAATATGCATTCTTTAGCCACCATAACCACCACCCCCTTCAATCTCTATATGCCCTGCCATACCACCCTATTTTCTCCATCTTTGGCTGTATTAATTTCCATCATTATCCATCTACAATCATCCTTGGAGGAGGAGGATAGGCATGGGATCAAAGGGAAGTTCTACCCCCCCTTGCTACCCTACTTCTACTTCTATCTTCTAAGGGAAGGCGTCAAGGATCAACACCAAGAGGAGGATGGCCAAGCTAGAGGAGAAAGGTGGACGTCCACCCATGGAGAGCTAGGAAAGAGCATCATCTTCTAAGGAACAAGAGGAACATATTCTTCAAGCCTGGGAGCTACTGAGCTTGGAGCAAAGATCGCCTCAAACACTACTTCAAAGATTTCTCCCTCTTTACATTTTTGTATCTTTATTTTGTGGTAGAGAAGCTTTCCTCTACTTGGGGATTACTTTTGTGGAATCCCTTCATACAAATGAGCTCTAAAATTTGCACTAGTGTTGAGATACATCTTGTCTTCTTTATAAAAGAGATAAATTGCCTTTTAATTCATGCCTTCAATTTGATGTATTCTTAATTTCGTAGTTGCACACACCTTTTTCCTAATTACTCTAGGCTACACGTGCCAAGAGTGAGCTTACGAGGATTGGATTTTTATCTCTTTCACTTGATCACAATACTTAGGCATAATTCTACTTTCATTGCCCCAGATTTGAAAAACCTTAAAAACAACAAAAACACCAAAAACAAAGAGAGGATTTGAGGGAGCGAGAGAGGGAATATCAATTTCATAACTAAAGTTGCCTCCTTGGATGACCCTAGATGCTCCAACTATCTAGGTTTTATAAATTTAAAAGTTTTGCGAATTTGCATGTTACAACAACTTAAAAACACAATTTACATATCACGCAAAATTCGCAACTACAACTCCTAGCATTAGTTTTCGTTGATTGAAATTTGAAGCTCACACAAAACATGTTACCTAACTAGAATGCAACTAATCAGCATCACCCCCAAAGCACAAGCAATCAAAATAAGGAATAACCTAGCGTCTAAAGAAAGCAGGGACACACCTCTAAAACCAACCCTAATAGCTACAAGGACGAGAAAGTAATACTATTTTAAAAGAAAAAAAATATAAACATTTACTCTAAACTAATCTATCCTAAACACTAGGAACTACTATTGCACAAGCAATTTGGGTGTGATCATTGTGGTATGCTCTTCCACGTCGAGGGTTAAGGGTGTGCTTCTTCACCTCTTTTCTTCTTGGTCATGTTCCAAGGTTGGTTCCTCCTTTGATGTCATATTACCTCACTTTGTTAATATGTCATTATTAAATCATAGTATAGTGAGTAAGATAGTTCACATATTTTATAAATTTGTACTAGTTAAGTCCAGGTTGTTCGCTAGAAGGCTAAATTAGCATAATACTCACAAATTATTGTTAGTTTAATCCTTATTTTTAATTACAATAATTAACTAATCATTGTACATATATTTAACTTATGCTTAGAATAATTATATAACTTATAATAGCTTACTTACTTTATTACTATGTTAATTACACTATAAATAAATGCAACTTAGATTACATTATTACTTATTACTTAATTACTAACCAATAGACTTAATTAGAGTATAGGTTAACCTTAATACTTAACTTAAGTACTTAATTAATTACCTAACTAATTAAAATATGTTAACCACAAGAATAATTGCATAAAAATAAACATTTAAGACATGGCAATTATTGCATAATAAAGACATGAAAGATATTCATTTAATTGTAAAAAGAATTGCTAAAAAATGTTGTTTTGCAACAAAATCTACATTTATTTATTAACAACTAAGGCCAATTTTCATTTAATACTTAGGCTTAGCATCCCTTTAAATCATGTTCATAGTCTTCATAGAGCCCTCTAATTTTTCACTAAGTGTTAAGAGAACACTTAAACAAAAAGACATGTGTCTGAAAAAAATGCTAGTAGGACACCTATCACCACCTGGCACCTAGAGGCCGCTCCGTAGAGCCACATCAATGGTCAAGGTCAAAGGTCCCATGGGCACACGCACATGGCTCGTGCGACGTTGCTCGGCAGGGTAAGCGAGGCATTTGCTTTTATGCAACAACGACACTTCAACCTTCGATGTAGGACTATGCAATCCCTGTTTCTTCATGCATAGCAATGATTCCAGTGTCGAATTCAGCTTCAGCAGAAAAATTCAATCTTCAAGATAAGTAACCAGATCGAGAGCTCTATGATTCTTTTGTTGATTTCACCCTTCAATTCCATCAAAGAAACACAAGAGCTCCGTTGAACCATGTCCCAAGTTAGTTTGACACCATGAATGTAGAACAGCAGCACCAGCAGCCAATCTTCAAATCAAGCTGAGATTTCTCTCTCTCACACACTTAGGGTTCACTCAAGGTGCCTGGAAAATTTCGCAACTCTTCGAAGAGTATTGGAGGTGTTTGGAAGCTTAAGAAGCTCAAAGAACTTCAGAGTTTCATGCTGAAGCTCAGAACAGACAAATCAAAATATCAAATGGCTCGAACAAGAGGTTAGAACCTCTAGAAGAGTTCTAAACATGTTTAGGAGGTTGAAACCAATTGATCTAAGCTAGATTTAGCTCGAAATCTCGATGGAAGCTCATTGAAGCTCATTGAGACACATATGTAACCCATGCTGAACAAAAAGTAAAAATAATCTAAAACATCATCAAATATTGCTAAAATTAATCCCAATAATAACCTAAGGAATTCAAATCATCCATTAGAATCGAGTTCATGAGTCTAGAACTCCTGAACATCCTCAGGTTGACCGACCTTGGCCCAAAAGTTAACTTGGAGCTCTATAGGTATTTTGCTTCAACTAACCACCTAGATCAACTCAAATTTACCTAAGGAACTCACCAAACCCTTCAAGATTCAAAATTGATCCTTCAAACACTATTCCTCAACTTTCTGGCTGAGCATAAAAGTGAGTTTGTTCAACAGACTAAACTAAAGGTCAAATCTCACGGGTGAAATCTAATCTAGACTCCTCAGGTCCTACTGAAGCTAATGGACCTATCGCAGAACTCTGAGATCTAATGGAGAGACTTCCTCAACTCTGCCGAAGCTGGGGAAGACGAAGACTAAAGGAATGCTTCAATCACTAAACTATGGAAATAACGAGTGGAATCTAATCGTTAGATTATGAATAACAGATCTAAAGTCTTTAAAGGTATTCTAAGCACTATAGATCATGTATGATATCACCGGAGCTTACCGGAGCTCCAGTAACCGATGGATTTAGATGCCAGAAATAGAATCTCCATGAAACTAATCAATGAATAGATCAGGAGCTTCCTAAGATCATCAAAAATCTTAGGAACTCCTCAATTAAATCAATAAATGCTTAAATCAGATAAATGAACTCAAATTGATCAGATTTAAAGTATGAGCATGTCAATACATTTAAGTCAGTGAATCCCTTAATAAGTTAAGGCGAAATACTTCATGTAATGAGGCGATGATGTGAATATGATCTATTAAGTAGAAAAACTCCTCCAAAGCTCTGCCATGGACAATGGTTGTCCGGAGGTTGAAGTAAATTAGGCGTATTGTGTTTGTGGACTAATAAAAGTAATTAGGAAGTGGAACATAGCCCTTGTAGTGTGTGGAATGTGATAGAGAGCTAAATTTGGATCTGTAATGTGTTCTGAGGCTTTGCCATAGATAGTAGAAATCTTGGGTGGAGGTGGAAGTGGTTTAGACGGATATATGATCAAATAAGGGGGAAAAGAAGTGAATAATGATCGTGGAAGAGGGAGGAAGGTGATTTGAGGGTGATTAAGGTGGATGGATGTCCGAAGTCAGAGAAGAAAGTAAACAAAATCCAAAATTAACTACTCTACTTTACCTAATCAACTAAACTAAACTACTCTAAACTAATCTCTAAGGCTAATCTACCATTACTTGGACAAGAGAAGGAAGAAGGCACCAATGAGGCTTCGCTGGATTAGACGAAATTAGAAGAGTTGAAGAAGAAGCTCCGGTGAGAAAGGAAGCGAGGAGGAAGAAGATTGGAGTGCTCCTCAGCCCCGTCACAGCAACGAAGAGGAAGAGGAGGTGAGGGAGGCGATCAACTTCACCAAAGTTGGTTCAAGGGAGAGGTGAGAGGTTTCCGAAGATTTGGAGGAATATCCTATCATCGGCCACAGTGTAGGGAAGAGGGATAAGGGGCCAACCTCAATCATCGAAGGGTAAAGGGGATATTTATAGGTTCCACTAGAGGTCAGGGGGGAATCTGGCTGTGATTCCCTCTAGGTGCGAAGAAACCACCGTTGTCGTCTCCAACGATGGTAAAGTTAATCTCCTAGGGTTTGTTGGTTGACAGCCCATCCGAGCCGTCAGATGAAGAGGAGGTGGTGAAATCAACTTCAACGGCTAAGGCGGTGGCAATGCAACGTTGGTTAGACGGTGATCCAAAGGTCTAGTCACTGGTGAACGATGACCGTTCATAAAGAAGAGAAGAGGAAGAAAGGTGCAGGAGGGACCTAAGTGTAAATAGAGAAGGACCTAAGTGTAATGAAAGGACTTAACTATGATGAAACTTAGGGATTAAAATGCAAACAACGGATTTTAATGACTAAATTAAATTATTTCTTTTCCAACTTTTTATATATTGTTATAAATACAATAAATAATATATTTATACCATGAAATTATATTTTTGTCCCTTTTAGCTATACTTATTTAAGTGATTTACATTATTAAGTTGATTAACAAGTTAGTAATATAAATATTATAAATTAGATATAATACTTATATATAGCTAAATGATTGGATTTAAGTCCTATTTATTAAATAATCATAAATAAATGTTTATTAACCTTTAATTTAAGTGTTTTAACATATAAATAAGGTACTTATGTATTAAAAGCTTATTGTATAATTAACCCTATTTGAATGTTTTTTACTAATGATTTAACTAGGAAACTAACTAATTTGTGTGAATTAGGAGCCATAATAAGTCCCTCGTCATCCTCCTGTGGCTAGCCTTTGTTGCCTCTTCAAACCCCTTGTAGTGGCAATAGTAGCATAAGAATGGTCACAATTGGTTCAAATGAAATCAACATGACTAAATTTGGAAGGACAATGTCATTTTAAATAAGGATCATCCTCAATTTTTTTTTTTAAATGTTAAAGGGTCGAAAAATAATTTGTTACCAATTTCCAATTAAAGGTCAATATGCTCGAAATGACCTCTTATCAAATATTTGCATAGGCCCTAATTCAAATCCTTTCCTCATTTTTTGATAATTTTTATAATAAATTAGATTCTATCAGGAACTACAACCAATTTTATCCAAATTAGATCTACATATGATTTTTAAAAATTCTTTGAATCCACGAAAATAGAGAAGAAATTAGATTTGACCAACTCACAATTTTAGAATTTTATCTTTTCCTTTATAGAGAGTTAGACAACACAAATTATATCGTTGGAAAGCTTGTTTCAAGATCTATCATCACCAGAAATTTCACAATTTTATGTGCAATAGAACAGTATGACCTGATTTTTAAAGTCAATACACAAATCCAAGTCATGGATGCAAGTTTAAAAACTCAAAACCTAAAAGCCTAAAAGCAAAAGCACACAACATAACCCTAATAACCTAACTACCATGAAATTTTGGTTTACAAGTAATCAAATAAAAATAAAATGATGCGTAATACCTTCTCGGCAACGGTGTCGATCATGATTTTTTCATCAAAGAAAACAAGATACGATCAGTGTACGGTGTGCAAAATCGTCAACAAAAACATGAGAAACACCACGCATAGTATGAGTTCTCATCCATAGGGAAGGTCGATAAAAACATCATTTGTTTTCATTCAATCTCAGATCCAGTACATGCTATTGAGAAAAAAAGTTAAAATAACAAAGGAAGAAAACGAGGGAGATGAAAAGAGATGGCCTGGATGGGGTGTCCCCCAAGAAGTTGGTGCGAAGCGTGCATGTTGTCACCACACATGCGAACGAAGGTGGAATGGCATGGAGATGTCCTCTACACAAGGCAGTGCGGAGGTTGGTGATGGTATTTGCTTGCGAGGGGCTGGTTGAGTGGTGCCTTGCGAGCACAACATCATAACGATGTTTGGGGAGAGAAGGGTTGGTGGGGTGGTGCCTCTCATGCCATGGAGGTGGGAGGAGAACAAGAGAGGGGACGGCCTTGTGGTGGGTGGAAGGAGGCCATCCCCCTACCTTGGTTCTTTCTCACGAGTGGAAGGAAAGGGAGGAGTAGAATGGCTGGCGTGGACTTCTCCCTCCCTTTTAAGTGGTTCCCCTCATTCCTCCTCCAAAGGTGGCGACACCACATTGAATGGTGATGGGAACACCATCATAGGTCCTAACTGGCCACTTTTAGTCAGGTTTGAAAGATAAATGCTCCTACATAACCATCTGAGGGTTATAACTCCACATAATTCTGATTTGAGAAGAGAACAGGAAACTAGGGTTAATTCTGTAATTTTAACAGTATATCATCAACACAAAATAATCACGAGGTTTTTCAGGGGTAAACTGAAGGTTAAATGAGCATTAAAGATTAATAAGTGGGTCCATGCCGACAGAAATGAGGTTTCACGTATTTCGAGAACCAAAACAATACCCAAAATCCTAATTTCAGACCGACCTAAATTAATAAGGTTCAGGTCAAGATAAAATTAATCTAAACCTCCTAAAAATCATAGAAAAAAATTTTTTGAGGTCTGGTATCCTTTATTTGAACATCTGAACCTATTTTGACTTGAAACAAAGTCTCAGATAAAAGTTTGCCCTAATTTCAATTTTATGCAAATTTTCCAGTCAAACTTAGTCAAAAATCAAATCCGACTTCACCATCAGATTCCTTGAGTCCAAATTAGGTTTGTACCAAAATTTGAGATTTCTCCCTATTTTCTCAACTAATTCCTTCCAAAATTGGAAGGAATGATCTTGAGAAAATCCTCAATCATCTAAACCTAGTCTTGGACCTCAATTCGCGTCCAAAAGTTTGTGTGAACTCCTCAAGATCAGGGATCTTCTTTCCCAAAAATTCAACCTCCTCGAGCTTGTTTCCATGCTTGGAGCATGCCCTGAGACCTTTAAAAGGTCCCCTTTCGCAAGGCCTTGCTCCTGAGCAAGTTTTTGGCCTAGAATTCTTCCTCTTCCTCTACCTCTGGCCTGCTCCAAGCTTGTCTCCGATGCCCCTCCTCCTTCAGCCTCTTCGCTTTCTGCCACGTACTATAGGCAGCAGGTCCTTCCTCTCCGTCGTCCGCATCTCGCCATACCTGCAAGGGGCTTCCTCCTCCTTCAAACGTCGCCATTCCTCTCTCTGGAGTCTCCCTTGTCTCCGGTGTCGGCCAAACATAGCCAGCGTCGACTTTGCCCTCTCATCGTCTGCAACTACCTCCCTTCGAATCCTCACCTTCCCCTGACTCTACTCACACACTTAGATTCTAGGTTTGCACGCACATACACCCGCCCCACCGTCACCTTCCCCAGCTCCGACCGCACTCCAGCGAGCATGCACTCCACAATCTACCAAACACCCTCGCAACACCCCCAAAACCTCTGTCACTCCACGCTCACCAAAACCCCTTAAGAAATAGAGGGATTTGCACCCTCGACACCTCCATCGAACTCGACCTCCTCCGCACCACCTCCTTGACTTCGCTAGGCCACCACACATCCCCTCATCGCACGCAACACCCACCAACACGTTCGCCTCTTCCAGGAAAAGCTTTTGAGCTATTTTTACTTGGCCGCAAGGCCGTATTCGTGGTTTTAGGTATCCGTTGGAGCTCCATCGCCACCACCTCCATCTCCAACCTCCGCTGCAGTTCTCTGGCTGGGTTCTTCGTCACTATCACCCCCAGATGTTGCAAAAGACCTCCACGAGTCATCCCAAGGCTTCAATTGGGACGTGAAGCCACAGCAGCTATGCATGACAAAGACCTTGTGGGATAGTCCCACATAGTTTGTGGACAACCCTACGGACGCGCTTATCTTGATTTCGTGGCTCATCTCTGTTGCCTCAATAAGCATGGGGTGAGGTCCCTCCTTGCACATGCATACACATGCCCCCGCTCGCCATACACGTCGGTGGGTCTGGGCTGATCCGTTTACCCGATTATCTAGGTCTGGTCTGTTTTGAGATGGGAAGAGAAGAAAGAGAATCTGAGAGGGAGGAGGGGGTTTTACTTTGCATTGGGATTCGTGCCCTCATCCTCTCTCATCATTTAGCCTCTGCGACCTTTGTCTGAGGCCTTTGAGCCTCTATTGGTGTTGTTGTTGTACCTCTTCTGAGGCTTGAAGAAGAAAAGCCCTTGTGCTTCTTCTGTGATGTTGTGCCTCTTCTGATAAGGCGTCTGATGCCTTGTTCTATCGCCTGAGGCATGCTATTGGTTATGTTGAAACATTTAAAGTGCCTGATGTGGATTAATGGTTGTGGTTTACTGTTCAAATATTTGAGTTGATTAGGAGCTTAACATTGAGGGTTAAATTGGTGATTCAAATCACCATTTTAACCCGATCTTTTTGCACTGTTTTTCTAGTTCATATTGAAATATCATTTTGAGTTTCCTATTGATTTCAATTACATATTATTTTGATAAATTTTGATTGGTGAATTAAATTGCATAATTACCCCCTACAAATGACCTCAGACTCTTTTTTGAATCTGAGATTTATAAATTTAAGTGTTTTGCATTTTCGTTAACTATACTACACGCATTTTCTTAAACATTAATGATTTCTTACAACAAATGGGATGCTCTTTTTCTCATCGCCATTCAAATGGATGTCACACAAAAAGCAGATGGAATAATTGCACCCATATCCACCTCCTCAAGGTATTTTCTTACTGATGTGCATTGAGTAATGACTTAGGTCCTGCAAGAAGAAATCAAAATTAATTAATTGAGGGACCATGACATCTCTAAATAATGCAATGCACGTCAATTCTCTAAGGATGCTTATGTATGTACATATTGCAACTAGTACAAAATATTGACACTAGAATTTATTCTATATCAAATGCATACACTAATGCATGCTAACATGCAGGAAATAGCAACCTTAGGTTTGCTAATAGTCCACTAAATCGGACTCGTCATCTACCTTCACCAAACTTGCTTGTAACGACTATTAGACCACTTCTAAGCCCACCATGGCCATTTTATGACCTCTATAAATATTGCGCATCACTTCTAAGTTTGGTCAAAATCTCTCAACACTCAAGCTTCAAGTGCTCACTCTCTATAGATCCTTACACTCTCAAAAAACTCCCATGTTCTATCAACACTCATGCTTTATTTGAGAGTAAACTCCCCCATGCTCAACACTCCTTTTAGCAATCACATCAGAGAGTATCTCTAGAACCTTAGTAGGCTATTCAATTGGTGATCTTTGGGCTCTTTAAGTTCTTGGTTGTATTTATTTTTCTTATTTATAATTGTAGTTGCGTATTTGGCCTGTCAGATCTCCATCTCTTCCATGTGGAGGGGTAAAACTCTCCAGTTGGGACTAGAGAGGGGATTGTAAATTAAGGCACACCATCCTCATTTAAGTGGTGTGGTTAGTGGATAGTTGATCGCCTTTGCGATCAGAAAATCCCAAGTAGTAAGACTTGGGTCGCGATTTTTCTCTCATAGGGGTTTCCACCTTAAAATCTTTGTATGTTGTGGTTTTCCTCTTACGCTCTTAAATTAGCTCAAAAATTTTACATTTATCCTCTATTGCACTAATTACCCCCCTCTAATGCATTCTCAGTACTATATTCCTTCTATTTCTCGTGAATCTAGGCAACATTGACTACATCCATAACACTTTATGAATTATTTAAATTCTAGGTGTCTGTTCGATCATGGTTGGGTTTTACTATCTTGAAACATTTTCAAGTAGTGTTAATTCCCTTCAAATTTGATTTAGGATCTTGAATAAGTTCCAGAAACCTTACATGATTCCTCATTTCTTTGTGGCCTAATTCTCATTGCAAGTATTGATTTTTGTGAAATTCAACATTCCACAAGAAGATTACTTCTTGAGAATTTCCACTTAGGAATAGCAACAATTCCATATCCTTCTGACCAATGAGACATAATTACCTCTACATCCAACTGATTTGGATATATTGTTGGCCCAAACATTGAACTACAAGACTTGATCAGGACGAGTTATGCATTTCCTTTATCATGCATTATTCTTGTATTGAATCCCAGTAGGTGATTCGTCATTACGGAATCTAACATTCCATAAGTCAAAATTACCTTTTAGAACTAATATAACACAATCGACAAAAGTCCTTGAAATTTTTTTTTTTTTGAAGAAGAAAGGATTACTATTGATAACAATAGTCATCTAGAAATTTATTACTTAAGCAAGGTTCGATCATAAACTAGGACAAGAAACAAGTCCACAAGTCAAACAAAAAGAGCAATTCCCCATTTACATTTTCAACCCATGCCCGACCCCTCCCAAACACATCATTCCTTGCCTGCCAAGCCATCCATAAGGTTGCCGCTATTAGTCTCCAATGCTGCGAGTCACCCACACAAAGTCCTTGAATATTGCAATCTGACCTAAGATCCAAATAGTTTGGATAGGACATTAGCCAAGCAGATTCAATTTGGTGGCCTTATCTTGGTTGAGTCCCAATAACTCTTCAAGAATCCATCCTTGGATTGGATTAAACATTTATCTCTTGGGAATCTAGCATTCCGCAAATCAAGAATGCTTAACTAATCTATATCACAGCGTCGATAACCCTTATCAATATACAAGGATTGTCCTAGAGTCCAACCAATTTAGACCTAGACATAGACAATCAATACTAAATCTGAATATTTAGGTCCTTGTCCACATTGTATATGATCAAAGGAAATACACTTGAACCCATGGAGGATATGCATTCTCTAATGTGAATCCTTATTAGATTCAGGGGATCCAACATTCATCATCATTTGAACTACTCTAAGTTCAATCTTATCTCAAGAAGGCAAGACCAAGCTGAGGTGTTGATGTCAAAAAGCGAGATTTGTTAAAACTAGGGTTTAAGTCGTAACACGCACTTTCAATCGATTTTAAAATTTATAAAATCGAGTACTTGGGAAAGTATTCGGGTCGTCCCAAGGGAGGCAGAAATGCAAACTAGAGACACTCGCTTGATATTGGGAAATCAACTTTCTTTTGTGAATTTTAAATATAAGATTTTTTTTGGAATTTTGAAATAAAGGGCAATCGAATATAAATGAAGACTGCGCTAGAATTGCTAAAACTTAAGTGACAAAAAGATCCTCTCCCTAAGCTCACCCTAGGTACGTGAAGACTTAGCGTAATTAGAGAGAGAGCGTGAGCACACTATAGTAAAAAGCAACTAATTAAATGGAAACAAAAATTGTAGAAGAGGCAACTTTAGATATGGAGAAAAAATGTTTTACAAGATCGCTAGTAGAGGAATGCTTCTACTACTAGAAATAAAAATATAGAAAATTAAAACACAAATCCTCCTGGTAATGTTGGTGAAGAGGAGGGGGTCTTTGCTCCAAGCTCAGCTGCTCCTGGGCCTGAAAAGGATTTCTCCTAATCCCTTCCTTGAGGTGCTCCTTTAAGGTGTGCCTTCCTTAGCAAGCCCTAAATAGGTGTGCCCTTGCTCCTCCAAGGGTGGAAGAATTCCACCCAAAAGACCTCCTCCTAGGGTGGGCGTGCACCACCCTAAAGATCTCTTCCTAGACGTCCTCCTTCCTGGCTTGTCCTCTGGCTGGCGTGGGCACAAGAGAGAAGGGAACGGGGGAAGGCACCAAGGGGACAGAGTGCCCCCCTAATCTTCTTCTTCTCCTTCTTGTCTTGGCCGGTTATGGTAGGTGGAGTATGGTGGAAGAAAATGGTTGAATAATGAAGCCAAAGGTGAAATTATGGTGGTGGTTAATGGGGATATATATAGGAAGGAATGAGGGTATGGTTGGTGTGGACACATGTAGGGCTAGGATGGGTTCAAAGGGTGTTTATGGGGATCCAATGGATAGGGTACGTTGGCACCACCTAAGGGGGTGTTATGGGGGTGGTTATGGTTGGCTAAGGGACACCTAAAGTTGGCGCCAACCATGGAAGGGTGCCCTGGTTTGGCGCCAACATGGGGGCTTCTAGAAGATAGGCTAGGTGTAGGGTTGGGATGGGTTGTAGGGGTAGGTGTAAGGCTAGGATGTGGGGGTTGTTTTGGTGCCAAAGAGAGGGTTTCTAGAAGGGTATTTTGGCGCCAAAACAAGGTGGCTTTTGGTGGTGGTTCAGGGGCCAAGGGGTGCCTATGTTGGCACCAAAAAAGGAGTGGACTAGATAGCTTAGCTGGACTTAGGGTTGGTGTATTTGGTGGAGCTATTTAGGTAGGGTTTTTAGGGTTAGTTGTTGGTGCCAAGGAGATGACTAGATAAGCTAAGCTAGCTTAGCTAGTACAGAGTAGGGTAGGAGGTAGAGTGAGTTAGGGTTTTGAGGGAGAGGAGCTAAGGAAGAGTTGTCTGGAGCTGTATTGGAGCAGGTGACTGCTGAAGAGAACAATAAGGAGCTACCTTCGCTGGCTTAGCTTGCTAGTTCTTTACTAGCTGCTAAGCCAAGCTAAAGTAAGCTGGCTTCTGCTAAATTGAGCTGAGGTGAGCTAGGTTTGATCTTCCCAGATATAACCTAGCTAGCTGAAGTAACTAGCTTAGGTTAAATAGTTTAGCTCCACTAGGTTAAGCTCAGTGGAGTCTTCTGGAGCTGGACTTGAGATGGCCTGAGCTAGTTGAGGTCATCTTCAGCTGACTTGAGTTTAGTGGAGCTGGAAGTAGCTGGACATAAGCTAAGGTGGACTCTTGCCAACTTAGTTGAGCTAGCTAGAGCTCCCAATGAACTGATTGAAGCTAAGATGAGCTAGGCTCAACTAAACTGAGCTGGATCTGAGATGACTTGAGTTAGGTTGAGATAAGTTGAGCTACCCTGAGCTACCATCCAACTAAGATGAGCTGAATGGTGCTCAAGAGAGCTAAGCCAAACCCAATTGAGCTGGTATCCAGCTATGATGAGCTGGATTAAGTTGGGGTTCAACTGAATTGAGCTTCCCCTTCACCTGTTACCTTCTTGAATGCTGGGATTTTAGGGATCTGATTATCTACTCATCAATAACACTCAAATAAATGTGTCAAAAACAACAAAAATTATGCAATGCATGCCTAACCTACGTGATGCCTAAATGCAGCCCAGAAACCCATTTGCGGAGTTAAAATCCTAAGAGCTAGGCTTATTTTAGGGCATAAAAATGATAATAAATTGGCGTTTATCAGGTGTACAAGAGGAATGAGTTAGAAACAATTTCTTTACTCATTTAGACACTCCTTTCGATTCATCTAATTGAGATCTACTATCAAAGTTAGATCAAATCTTGTAGGATGCGTTCATGGTTGATGGAATTTGCAAATTCTATAACTAATCATGTGGGAAGTCATCAAACTTTCCAAAAGATCTTTGACCTTTCCACCTTTGAACATCATCACATCTGGAGTGATCATTAGCAAATATTTCCATTCACTAAGGATACTTGCCACAGTGCACATATCACTCTGTGTCACCTTTAAGATATAACTCTGTCATATTTCCTTTTCGTAAAAGGAATGGGCATTAATTGCATTAGAGTTCTTAATTATTGGATTAGAAGAGACTGTTCTCAACAATTCTGATCTCACTCATAGATGTTCATGTCCAAACATGAGTCATCTCATAGAGGTGGTCTACCTTCTTCGCACATGTTTAGACTTCTTATTGATGAACACATCATCAAAAAAATTTGAGTATCTAAAAGTATATTTAGAAACATTCAAGCATTCAATAGCAAAACTTACAATAAGTCATCCATCACATAAATATTCCAGTTCCAAACATTTTGGAAAATACAAACGATTTCTATTGATGCAAGATTACAAGGATAATCTTTCTAATTCTAAATACAAATCTCAGATATAAGATTTGTGTCTCTTGATGGCTCTCACTACAACAACTTGCCTTAAGTTTCATCTACGAAACTTCTTTCTTAGCTCCATCCCAATCACTTGAATAATAAGCAACATTTGCAAATATGTCAAGTGTATCAGAATATTTACTCATTTTTTGAATAAATAGATGATGAAGATAGGTAGTACTATGGGCAACCTTTCCTCTGACCTTCCTATAAGTTCTACAAATTCTCATGGGTAGCTTTGCATCTCATATGAGACCCTGGGGTCTATGTGTCAATTTTCCTTCGAGCTTCTGAGGTTGATGAACACTTCCTCTTCTTAGAGATGCTATGCACTCCACTCAGATGGTCAATGATGATTGGTAGACGTTCTATCAACTCACGGATTGTTCCTTTGAAGTTCTCTTTGTCATGTACCCAAGCTTAAAGATCAGGGAGAGAAGTTGTAATCATATCAACCTTCTCGTCTTCAAAAAAGACCCCTCCATCCTATTCATATTCTAGAAATAACTCTTGCATTTACAATAAGTGTTCTTCGAAACAACTTTCCCAACTCATTTTCAAATTCCAAAGTGTAAAGAAAATGATGTTTCAAGTGTCCAAGGCATCAAGCCTGAATATGATGTCGCATGCTGATGAGTCCATTTTAATGGACTATTGTTATGCCTAAGTAATTCTATTCTAACATTTTATGTTTGTTAATAATCACATTAGGTCATTAAATAATTGCATGCATCATTATT